>OV121078.1:1403120-2071674 GCA_921293005.1 Nemoura dubitans | reverse complement strand
CCACACCTTTCGTCGGATCGCGACGAAACCTATATTTTCGGAATCTTCACACTTATGGCCACCAATTGAACCATTTTCATTTTGCAAGATTCACTCGTTAATTACTGGCAAGAGTTTTAAAACAACCATGTGTATCCGGTATATTGAAAGATGTACTTATATGGGTAAATTCCAGCTAAGAGTTACCTCTTACCGTATACACTTTCCAGGCCACACCCGTTATCCGATCGCAACGAAACAAATATCTACGGAATCCTCACACTTTGGACAACCAATTGAATATTTCAGAACCTCGAAATATCTCTTGGAAATCCATAAAAAGTTGAATTCAATTAACCTCAACAACCATCAATGAATGGCAGCACAGAAATATAATCAGTTCAAAAGGATGTATTTGTTACGTTTAGGTTCAGAATCAGGCAGTAGAAGTAAGCTATACTTTATTATATATGGTTTTATAACATTGACCGACCCTAGATAAATGACCATATAACCTCAACCTATTAATTAATTATCCTTCGACATATAGTCCCACAACGACTCCAATCTATTAAAGTGTTTGCAGATTGGGTTATTTCTGTACATCTCTGCTTCTTCCGTTCCAGAAACAGCGACAGTGTCAAGTGAAACAGTCCAACGAAAACCATCGATAACAAGGGAGAGAAAACGTGGATCACGAGTCCACTATAAGAAACGTCAAAATGTCCGGCATCCAATTGCGTTTGGGCGGGCGAGACCGAACTCCGCACTCCGCGAAGTTCGACGTCACCATAAAGTTACCGGTTGACAGCAGTTAACGTCCCCCCAGCGAGCAGACGTCGCTTACGAACGTCGCAGTTAACTTATTTATCTTTTTTCCCCGGGGCCAGTTTTCAAAAAAAAAAAAAAAAAAAAAAAACTTGGAATAACTTTCAATTCTCTGCAGCTAAATTAACGTCGCTTTTCCAAAAGTGTCGCCAAACGCACGATTCTCCCGGCCCGAAATGTGACCCCCGTTTTCGGGTGAGTATCTTAAGGTGGAATGATGACCTTGGTCTACGAATATCTACCAAACTATTGTTTACAGGCAAACTATTAGTGACAGCCCCACCAAAATAGCTCACCTCATAGGTAATGTATAAGGCATTCAAATTACGCAATAATCATTTTTGTGCTATGATTAGTTTGGCTAATTAACGTGTGTAACTATGATTAATTATAGTTCCTATGGAAACTAAACTTCCCATAGTTACGGACAACCACCGTAGCACAAAAATTATTCTTACATAATATGAAAGCCTGGTACATTACCTAGGAGGTGAGCTATTTTGGTGGGGCTGTCTCTAATAGTTTGCCTGTAAACAATAGTTTGGTAGATATTCGTAGACCAAGGTCATCATTAAATTGAATGTAATTTCTTTATTTGGCACAAACAATAATGTCGCTTGCTGCAAACGCAAATGTATCACTACTTTGAAATATGAATGACCATTAAATTCATTTCTGTGGTAAAGTTAACCGAGCGTGGAGGCAATTAAGGCCCGCACGCGCTTGCTCTAAGGTCTTTCACAGACACAAGAGTTTCCAGTGAAAGCGACCCTAATCTCTCACAGTTCTCAAGAAAGCGCTATCACATATTACAAAAATAAAAAAGCAAAGAGTCTGTTATGCGAAGGGTTGTCACGGCAACGGCCTGTTAACGGCAGTTTTGCGTCTCGGCCCACTTGTAATACGACATTGCGTAGTCAGTGCGTGAAGCTGCGAATATTGCGTGATGCCTACTGGATTTTGGTCATGGCTCTCTTGCCTACTGTGCCAGTCTGAGAGTGGAAGATGGCCAAGCCTCATAAAAGCATTCGCTAGAGCCTCGCTTGCTCCGTAGCAGGCTAGAGAAATAACAGTCCGTTAAGTCGTTATGCAGCCTTCTTGACGGCAACTAAACGCACTGTTAAATCCTCAACCAGCTGTTGAGCAAGCGCAGTTTTTTTGTTAACACAAATAGGTATTTGCTTTGGTGACTTGTGTTTTGTTGTAGATTATTACTTTTGTGATTGATCGGGTATTCATTTCTATTAATTCCAAATTATTTTTTCTATAGTTCGAGTCAGTGTTGTCGCCATAAAATATTGAAGAAAATTGTCATCTTCCACAGGTCTTTTCCGAGCATCACTAAAACTATAGGAGCGAAGAGTTGGATGTTTTAAACTATCTGTGCTATTGGTACCCGTGGGTGGGATACTAAAATATTCGCCAACGGTAGGATTTTAAATAAATAAGCTCCCTCTATCTAATAACTGACGTAGTATAGGCACAGGCTTTGTTGACTTTAATGTTGTGCAGTGAAGACAGTATATATATATATATAAATGAAGATGCTCACAGCAAATACTGTGACATAATCTTTTTGGTAAAACTGCAACATAGCAAACATGAGTAACATCGCAAATATAAAGTTACAAGTAAAACGAATGAGGCGACATGACTAGTTTTGTGAACTCGAGTAACGATGCGAGATCAAGTAGGCCTCGGGTGACGCTCTGCCAACGATCCAAGTTGGCTCGTAAAATGTGATTGTCACCCATTTGGTTTGTTTTTCGAGCTCGACGCACGCACGCAGGCGCAGGATCAAGCAGCGAGTCTGCGGTGTGTTTCCCGCGCTCCCCCCGGCCGCTTTCCCGAGCATTTTCCCGAGCATTTTCCCGAGACATTTTCTTTTATCACTAGTTTACGGCCGCTGCAAGAGGTTTGGCTTTCAGTTGGTGTAGATATATGTCCACGGTTATATGTTCATCTCGATGGTATTCTTTGGGATTTTTGCGAGATTTTTTTGTACCTTTGCCTCTGGGGGATGATTTGTCATGATGCTATCGATTATTTTTGTTCCTGTGTCTGAAGCAAAAGGCACATACGCTTATTAGTATAGGTTTAAAACTTGATTCGCAAAATGAATAGAGTAGATGTTTTCATTTTTTATTTAACAGCGCTCGTACTTCAGAATATAACGGAAGCGTGTAAATCAATACGGTTGTATATTTGGTGTAGGAAATTGATATCCAACTCAAAAGTGACGAAAACTTTCGATCCTTGTTGATCTCAAGGGGAACAAATGCATCAGATAAATATCATTCCGTCACAAACTTTAGCGCGTCTCGAAAGAAAGCATATATTTTCTACCACAATCTATTGTCAATAACGTGTGATGTATATACAATATTGAAAAGCCATTTATAACACATATACATATGCTGCTGTTTTTGATATCTCTATGGAATTCAGAAAACCCGATGGAAAGTGTTTTGAAGTTGGCTCACAAAAAGTATGGAATTGGAAGACAAAGAGCATTGATACTTTAATGTTATCCTCCTGCTGCTATATACCCAAGTGTTTGTAGATTTTCTCAAAGGGCTTAGGTATGCTAAAAATTGTATGATGATTATTTGAAGTGAAATATCATTTGAACAGGAATATAAAAAGGAAAAATTATCGTAAATGTTTTTCGGAATTTTAGAGATACTTCATGTATGTAGATGTTAGTGCCAGTGTAGATTATTTTATTTGAATTGATTATAATTCATGAACTCTGTTAAAAGATATACATTCCTAGTTTATAGCAAATCTTCTTATTTCCATGCTATGATATATTTTGGTAATATGAAATCGGATGGATTTGCCCCAATTTATTAAAGTCTTGAAACGTTCAAGATTTTTTATAATAATATTAGGAAACGCTTTCCAGATGCAGTACTCCAAAATATGATATAGTTTTCAAGATGCTAAAATTAAATAACAAAAATGAAGCAATCAAAAACACTTTGCGATACCCTTTTGTGCTTTTCCATTTCAAACTCGAAATTAAACTCCAATCTATTCAGTCGCTGTATAGTCAATGAAAATCGTAAACTTCCCATCCAAATTTCCCACCAGTCGAATTATCACAGGGAAACGCGCGCTCCATTCGCCATCTTGATAAATTCATTCGGTGTAATTGAATCTTTGCCAGCTCAAGAAGACAGTCGCGAGGGCTTAATAATTGCCGGCGCCTCCCTCGCTAGCGACACTCCCTTCGTCTGAGAGCGATAACTTTTTATCGCTCATCCGGGACTCGAATTAGAGGACGGGCTTATTCAGGAGCGGCATTGCGTCGGATCCTGCTCTCAATTTCATCCCGAGATGGTGAGGGGAAGTACGTGCCCTGCACGTCACGAAGGAATGTTTATAGTTATGTGGACGCCAGACACGGCGCTGTCAATCATTCGATGCTCAAACCATTCAACCCTTTAGCGGAACAATGGGACGGCCTGCGAATGTTGACATCTTTGGCTCTTCTAACAGCAGAGGAGCCTCTTTCAAGTGAAACACCGCTATCCTTCTAAACGTAACAGCAGGGGATCCTCATTCAAGTGAGACACCGCTATCCTTCTAAACGTAACAGCAGGGGAGCCTCTTTCAAGTGAAACACCGCTATCCTTCTAAACGTGACAGCAGAGGAGCCTATTTGAGAGTGAAACACCGCTATCCTTCTAAACGTTACAGCAGGGGAGCCTCTTTGAGAGTGAAACGCCGCTCTCCTTCTAAACGTTACAGCAGGGGAGCCTCTTTGAGAGTGAAACACCGTTCTCCTTCTAAACGTAACAGCAGGGGAGCCTCTTTGAGAGTGAAACACCGCTTTCCTTCTAAACGTAACAGCAGGGGAGCCTCTTTGAGAGTGAAACACCGTTCTCCTTCTAAACGTAACAGCAGGGGAGCCTCTTTGAGAGTGAAACACCGCTTTCCTTCTAAACGTAACAGCTGGGGAGCCTCTTTGATAGTGAAACACCGTTCTCTTTCTAAACGTAACAGCAGGGGAGCCTCTTTGAGAGTGAAACACCGCTTTCCTTCGAGACGTAACAGCAGGGGAGTCTCTTTGAGAGTGAAACGCCGCTCTCCTTCTAAACGTAACAGCAGGGGAGCCTATTTGAAAGTGAAACACCGCTCTCCTTCTCAACGTTACAGCAGGGGAGCCTCTTTGTGAGTGAAACATCGCTCTCCTTCTAAACGTAACAGCAGAGGAGCCTCTTCGAGAGTGAAACACCGCTCTCATTCTAAACGTAACAGCAGGGGAGCCTCTTTGAGAGTGAAACACCGCTCTCCTTCTAAACGTAACAGCAGAGGAGCCTCTTTGAGAGTGAAACACCGCTCTCCTTCTAAACGTAACAGCATGGGAGCCTCTTTGAGAGTGAAACACCGCTCTCCTTCTAAACGTAACAGCAGGGGAGCCTCTTTGAGAGTGAAACACCGCTCTCCTTCTAAACGTAACAGCAGGGGAGCCTCTTTGAGAGTGAAACACCGATCTCATTCTTAACGTAACAGCAGGGGAGCTTCTTTGAGAGTGAAATACCGCTCTCCTTCTAAATGTGAAAAATTCAGTATTATAGCATTCACACATTAAGAGCATTTTGGCATAGCTAAATTAATTATTAACAAATACTTGATATTTCATTCTTGATTATAATATCATGTATCAAATTTGAGAGACTTCTTTGGTTTTCGTTCATCCATGAAATCTTGGTAAGCTTATACTTAATCCTTCTCAATATGAAATTGGTTAAAGTTTCAATACCTTACTGTCATTTTTGGTGTTATCACGTCGTTAATGCGTCAGCAGTAATTTCGATTGTAATTTTTTTCTCATCAACCTAGAACAGTAATAATTACTTGATAACTTAACCAACTGACAAACTTTCGTCTGTGCCCAATTTTTAGGATGTCTGATTGTTTCCTATGGCTTATTTATCAAAATGTGTCTACTGATTTTGTAATTAAAGTCAAACTAACATTATTTTTGTTTGATAATTTTTAATTTTTAATGATTAATTAATGTTAAATTTTTGTGTAATATGTTTGTTTAATAGAATAGGTTAAGTTATGAATTTATTCTGCCACCATTAATTGTCACGTTTGAAAGTTTTAATTACCCACTTTTTTCGTTTTTACGAATTTTTCCATTGATCTTCCAGCCATCATTCATTTTGGTAAGGGGGGGGTGGTGGAGTGTAATTATAACCTACTCTACTTTCATTTCAATATTTAAATATACTATAGAAACATTTCCCTTACATTCTGAATTATCAGACTTCCTTATAATCTAATTTGCATCATAAAATGTACCAATGAGCTACGTTCAATGCAGATTTAACACAACCTTTAGGAACTCTCTGTAAAGTTTAGTTTCAGGCGCATTGCCGAAGGCAGCGGGATGGATTCAAGCCAACAAAAATCCGGCATAAAACGTTAAAGTCAGCAACGACCATTGAAAACAGAAAAACAAACACTTCAACTGCCTAAACAAATCTATTTAGCATCCCGGCAGACTATCAGCTAGGCTCGTCGAGTGGCCGATGTTAAAGTTGGTGTATTCTCAGCCCCGTATAAACCACATGTAATATTCATAGGTAAACTCCATGATAAATCCATCCCCTGGCATTGCCGTAGGCAGCATCATCTCTTATGCAAGACCCCTAACCCTCTCTTGCCGTGACTCGCTGAGTGATACGTACACTGCCTGCTTGATTACCCACTCTCCGAGGGGCTTAAACAGATTCAAACTTAACCAAAGATTCATTACAAGAGTTAGTCAGTGGTGAAATCTATTAGCGAGCTTTAAGCTGTCTGCATCTCAAAGTAAATTCATATTTGGTCATGACCATAGTCCAGATCTTAGTTTCATCTTAGAGTTTGTAGCTTATGGGTATACGATAGGATTTCGTTTCACTGTTAGGTATATGCTGCAAATTTAGGGTGTCTAAACCGTTGTTTATTTCGCGCAGTTCAAGACAGCATGATATACTACAAATCTTCACGCAAAGTTTTTATTTGTTTGCGTCTATTTCTGCAGTATCTACTGCCAGATCTTCAATATAAACATAATCACACATCATCCAATGATTGTACAAAACAATTACTGCTCCTTTGCGGGGAGCCAAACAAGCACCCTGTCACGGAATGTCTAGCTCAGGAAGTAAATGACCACTTCACATAATTTTTAACACAGAAGCCATCGCAGCAAGCCTAACGCGCTTTATATATTTACATCTAAAATTGACCGTCATATATACTTATAGACACTGTTATATAGTTTTGTACGACATTTATTATTTAGACAACTGTGAAAATTGCTTACAGATATACTCTTATAATGCCATATTTTAATATGAGAGAAATGTTGTAACGGTATTTTCAAGCATGATAAGTTACATAACACTGCAGTTACATCACATACCTTAGCATATTGCTGTTGACACCATACAGTCATGTTAGCCTAAGATTACCACAGCCTGGTGGGCTTCGAAGTAAAGTAGCATTTGACTCTTTTACGATTTGTAAAGAGTAAAATGGTTAATAATTGTAATGAGAAATAAAGTTTTTAATGGTAATCTATGTATGGTACTTATACTCTAAATGGTATGGTACTCTTACTGAGCCTAGATAGGGCTAGAGAGTGGCCATCTCTGCGTATGGGCGCCATGTTTTTACCAACGCCGACAGCTATTCAACAGCCCTTTCAGCAGTAGTTGCTACGTTACGAACTCACCTCACCATTGTGTACATGATACGAAGATATGCAAAGGAATACGAGAAACTCAAATAGACAACTACTACGTGCTTCGTGATCAACTTGGTAAAAACATGGCGTCCGTTTAGCATGGAATTTGAACAGCCAATAGAAAAGTGTTATCGTGTTGGCCTCTCTCTCACCCTATATAGGCTCTCTAGGTACTCTATGATTTTATGATTTCATCAAAAAAGGCAAACTCACATAAATTCTAGTGTATTGCATACTGCTAAATATCCTAAACTTCCTTATTTCCTTCGACGTTTCCCCAACCAATTCACGATGGAGGAAATCTGGGTAACCTAAGCGTACGCTTGTTAGTAAGTTTTCTTACCTTTCTCGCGTGCGTCCCGTTTCTTTGGCACGCAAAGCGAACTGTGTCGTCAAGTTCGGGACCACGCGACCGCCCATCTGGCGCGCACGTGAAGAAAAAACGCCATTTTCCTCCCCCGTCCCGGAAAAGCTCCGGGACTCTCGTTTGAGAATTCCTTGAAATCTCTCAAACGAGTCGAAATAAAAGAACATTCCCCTTCTGTTTACCATATTTTTTTTTGCGCTCCTCAGCATACAAAAAATATAAATATAAAATCTCTTGCGAAACTTTCTGAGTGCATCACCGGGTTTTTTGTTGCTTGGGTAAGAAATGGCTTTTCTCGCGGCGACCCCTAGCTCTAATAAAAAAACGTCTGAGGATTTCTTGCCCCCCCCCCCCCCCCCCTCTGCCGACATGTCCCCTGCCTTGCTCAGACACAAATCCCAGACTCGTCGAACAATTTGCATCGAGGATAATCAAAATGCTGCCTCTTATATGAGAACTGTCATGCGATGCGTGTGATAAGCCTATTTTTGTTGTGTTTGCACGTTTTGAAATAGGGTTTACAGTGGCGATGAAAAATGACTTTGTGTCAGTGACTGGATTTGCTGGTCTTGCTTTAAAAACTAGATAAATGGTCCCGTCATCTTGAAGGGAAGTTAACTGACAGCACGATTAACTTAACCGAACGTGCACGTTATGTTTGTTTTGCAGACTTATCTGTATTATGCGGATCAGGAGAGCCAACATTGCACAGAATGCGTACACAGTTTTGTAAAATAATAATTTAAAGAAATATCGTCTATTTTCATGTGGTATAAAGTTACCTTCATGATGTTTAGACAGTTAATTTCTTAAAATGTTATTTCCATAATCCAAAATCCAAAATAATTACACATACAATTTTTTTTAAAATACAATCGCAGATAACTCTCAACTTAAATAATATGAATGTATGTGCGTGAATTTTTTTCACCACAAAAAGAAATAAGGAAACATTTTTCCAAATTTTGCACTAAGGCACGGTTTTACAAGTGCCTCAACCCAGAGTTAAAGTAGGTGTTAAGTTATTTGTCATGGCAACTGCCAATAGGATGAAGTGGAATTCATCTGTTTCTGAGGGTTAGACTCTGAACCCAGAGTAGAAAAATATTGTAAAACCGGCCCTTAGACCGTTAGTTTCTTAAAATAATCATTACCATAATCCAAAATTTTTTCATAATTTTCCACTAAGAACTCTACACCTGTTGCCTTCAAATGCATTACTATATAATAAAGTAACCTCAGCTTATTTCAAAAACTTTTAAGACCTCTGAGTTTCAGCAAAATCTTGATAAAAAGTCACTTTATACCTAAATTGAACTGTACAACCAGGATCCAATAAGAAGCTGTAAAATACTTTTCCGCTGACGTCAAGACTTGGGAAGTGGAACACAAGCAGAATCGTGTAGAACGAACAAGAAAATGTAGCTTCGCTAATATTGAAATTGATGCACAGTGAAGTTAAAACGACGTATGTACTATAATCCGGTTGCATTCGAGAACTTTGTTGCAAACCTTGTCAACGTTCCGAACACAGCAGTAGGTACATGAATCCTCGTTAGAGAAACACGAGAACTTGTTCGCTCAGCAGTTTATACTTTTGCTGGAGTCTATAAAATATATTACAGTTGTCGCTTCGTGCATTGCAGTCGAGTTAAGGAGGAAAATGTTTGGAGTTTGTTTGAAAAATGGTTTCTAAATCAATTAGGATTTGCAGTTCAGCGGAAGTTTTCTGCTAGAGCATCAGAACGGAAAATTCTTTAACCACAGTGTCAATAGTTTGTGAACAGCTAAACAAATTCAAATTAGTCTTTAGTGTATTAAGAGCCGGTTTTACAATGTAAAGTTAAACTGTTAACTGACAGTTAAATTGAAAACAGAGGTATCTGATTGGCTGTGACCTTGGAGAAAACAAACTTAGCGGGCAGTTAAAACTTAACATGGACATAGTTAAACAGGCCGTCAGTGTTTTATACTCCTAGACCATTGCTTTTTCTGAACAAGTCCATGCTTTTCTATTCATTGTCTTCCACATAAAGCTTATGGTGTACACAATCCCTTCAGTTTGTTCTAGCATTTTTTTCATCATCACTGCTCTCTGCGATATAAACATCAACACAGTTTGAAAACAATTGTAGACGACCTCTTTTTGGCCGAGTACCAAAGAGTCAGACAATTTCAAGTAACAACATGGTTCCGTTTTCTTATCTCTCTCTTTTCCCTTAATGCCATCCTTGTTTTGGAAAGCATTACGCAATGCAGCAATTTTTTCTAGTTGTTTTTTTAACGGTCAAGCAAATTGGTCCATTTCTTCGACAAAATAGTTAAGACCAAGCTAAATATATATCTTTAAAGTCATATGAATCACCGTGGATTAAACCTCTTCTCTATTCTCACCTCATGGATTCGGACAACATATATTCGAATAACTACGAAATATATGAAAATAAATTATGAAATATAACTTCACCATTGTGTAGGTAAATATGCTTTAATACTGTGAGAGCGGTATAGTGAGAGCGTTATAGTGAGATCGTTACAGTGCGAGAGTTATAGTGAGAGCGTTATAGTTAGAGAGTTA
Organism: Nemoura dubitans; assembly: GCA_921293005.1. Lineage (NCBI taxonomy): Eukaryota > Metazoa > Arthropoda > Insecta > Plecoptera > Nemouridae > Nemoura > Nemoura dubitans. The sequence goes on along the minus strand of OV121078.1, from coordinate 2,061,168 downwards.
TAGTGAGAGCGTTATAGTGAGAGCGTTATAGTGAGAGCGTTATAGTGAGCGCATTATCGTGAGATCGTTACAGTGCGAGAGTTATAGTGAGAGCGTTATAGTTAGAGCGTTATAGTTAGAGCGTTATAGTGAGAGCGTTAAAGTTAGAGCGTTGTTAGAGCGTTATAGTGAGAGCGTTATAGTTAGAGCGTTATAGTTAGAGCGACCTCTGCAAGAAATTTGGGCGCCGATTCTACAGACAGAAGTTGATTGCAAAACTTGAGTATATAGTTATTCTATCAGAAATTGTTTTGTAACTTTTTTCAGAGATCTTTGATCGAGAATCTTCAATCAAGAGCAAACAGACCCAGGGAAGCACTAATTTCCTTAAGTTAACACAACATAATATTAAATTAATTATTTAAGCGCCAATTCCACAGTTTCAAAGATAAAGTTGGCAACCTTGACTCTGCCTTCCAGCTGTTTATTCAAGCTCATCAGATCTCTGCGAAAGCGAAGAAGTCTCGCTCTCAGGATCAATCCGAGAGTCCTTTGAGAATCCCAGTAAGGATCAATGTTTGCTACAAGTGAAACCAAATTGCAGACGCTCGTATCAAAGAAGCGAGTCTTAACCTGGAGTTGTTTGCCGCGCCTGGCTAGTCAATTGTGAAGTCAAAGAATCTACTTTTACAGGCACATCTTTGGTTATTTCCAAGAAAACTTTATCATATTTTCTCTTTGGGGAAATCGTTTTGATCTTGAGATAGGTATCTTAAGAATTCCCCCATCATGTCGTGGGGTTTGTTCATGCCATTGCGGCACACAAAATTCTTTTGTTTGTAATGGAGTGGTTCAGAACCACGATATGATCAGGTGGTGTTGTTGAATGTTGTGCGCTGCGTACTTGTGGTCCTAAAAACAAAGTTCCAGATTTGGTAATTTTTGGGACAACAAATTCGTCAAAATAGAACACAAATGGCAACTACGCCACCACAATTTTATGGATCTGCATTTTTTTAGTGACATTTCATTGACTTTATAGTAACATTCCAGTTACTCTCAGAAAGAGAATAACTTTTGTAGTTTAAGAACAACGCTTAATTTTCTTTCAGCCCAATGACGCATGGTTCACTTTTAATTTGGTAGATTATAAAAGCTTGCCCTGCCACGAAATGCTTTGATCGAAGAGTGGATAACACTCTCATAAACGACAATTGCCTTTTGAAAAAAACTATTTCAAACTGGGATTTGAATGCTAAATCAAAAGTCTCACTGGTTTCCCATTTGATTTAGCATTCAAATCCCAGTTTGAAATAGTTTTTTTCAAAACTTGTGCTAAAGTTAGGATATAGTAGACATGAGTCTAAGAAAATTAATATGACAATTGCCTTTTTTTCATCATTTTCCGAGAGAAATTTGCAGCCATAACAGTATCATAATAAAGCGCAGGTGCCGAGGAAAAAAACAACACAAATTACAATAAATCAACTTGCATAACGTCAGACGGTTCGACGTTGATACAGTAACGTTACGGCATTTTCCAAGACATTTCCCAAACAGGAAATGCATCAGCTATCCGATCAGTTTACTCACGTAACAAACTCAAAGCCACATAAACTCAATCAAGATCAGTCAAAATTTCCCATTAAATTCTCTCACGGCGTTGATATTTGCACAGCGACGTTCAGAGTCTAAATTTGCCACACTATACGCTTAGTCGAAAACAGATTGCAAATGAAGCTCTTAAGTTGATGCCCCATCTAAACAAGCACACTAATAAATATTTACCTTTACACAAAATCTGCCATGCTAATTTCCTAGCCGTCCCAAGTTCTTCCTATTTGCATACATCCGACGAAGATTGCCAAAGTATGGCATCTAACGGTTGGCCTACCAGCCAGAAATTAAACTCGGGAACAAAGGAGTTTTCCCGAGTTAAGTGGGTGCTTTAGGCTCTTTAACCTAATAGACTACGAGGATCATAGCGTTAGACTGCGGAATGCATGACTCTTGTAAAGCAATTTAGGGCGATATTAGGGTGGAAATGGCCCCAAGTAGTCGCGTGTAGTCTAGTTATAAGGCGACGTGTCATGAACGAAACGTTGTTAATAATGCACCGCGTTGGGAGCGAACTTTGAGCAATTTATGTTGCACTATTAAGGTGGAATTTTTGTCACAGGTCTGCTCATTCGCGTGGCTGGATGATTTGTTTTTGCGTTTAGGATGTGCGAAATTCGTTCCGGGAAGCTCTGCACACGGCATTGCCTTCATTCGATGAGACGTCAGCAGTCGTTTGATTAGAAAAGCGATCGCGTACGCGTAGATTTCAATTTAACTTTCTCGAGTTACAATCAATGTAAAGATGTTTAAGCTGGGTTTACACGGTTAACTGTTTCGTTAAAAGAATTGAGTTCAAGGTTGAATTCAATGCATTGAACCGTCTAAACAACAATTAAATTCAATGAATCAGTGAGTGAAAGCTTGAATTCAAGGTTGATTTCAATGTTTTCTCATTTAGGACGTGTACTAAATATCCTTCAAGTTTCCTTTCAAGAGAGGGAAGGGTATGCCACTGCCTTCTAGAAACAAAGATTTTGGAAGGCTGTGCCACCATTTTCAATGACTTTAAACTATTGTGTTAACGGCTACTGTAATGAGCTTTCAATGTTTCGTTCAATGCATTGATTTCAACCTTGAATTCAAAGTCATTTAACTGGCAACATTGTATACCTAAATATGCAAGAATAAAACTTGTGAAGAACCTTTTGAATTATACATGCAAAATATAATTATAAAAAAATGTATATAGTAATTATTTGCGGGACAGTACCTTATGCTCATGGCAAAACTATATTGATTGTAAAAACATGCTGATCATTTCTTATTAAATGCGTTAAGGTAAGCTTCACGTAACAAGTCATGCTTTAGTGAGTCTTGTTAGCTTAAAAGTGTACTTTTTCTGATGTCATAAGGGAATTTAAGCTTTTTGATTCGCAACAGAGTTATTGTACTTATAATAAATTCAGAGTATTTCGTATGTATTCTCACATTTTTGCCTATTTCAATGAAAATTGGCAAAAGATCAAAGTAAACATTCCACACACGCCTTTAAAAAAGCGTAATTGATCAAATGGTTAGGTCGAATTTTTTTACGATTCCTAGAAATGAACGTAACGATACACTAAACGTTCGAGCTTTTCAAAAAGGACGGCTGTGGATATAAAAGAACGGCAGGACTACTTGCGCTCTTTTGAGAGGCGCAGCGGCCGCCTGGCAAAAATGTGTAACCAACCGTAGAAAAAAAAGTTAACCAGATCAAAGGTTAATTTATTCTTTTGATCGTTGTACGAATTCACTCGTCGATTGATGGCAAATGAAAGACTTTTTTAACGTTCATCGCCGCTCAATTACCGGCTGAATGCGACTGATGAATGCAGGACGCAAGCGTTGGTTCGATCATAATTGGGCGAATAGTTTCGCGAACCTAACGTGAACCAGCAACAATTTTACACAATCGGCGGAGAAATTTTCAAGCCACGTCTTTTGTGCATTTCTCATGTTACTGGGTGTTTATCGTGGTAATTTTGTTGGTTTACAGAGAAATGAAAATGGCCAAACTTAGGAAAAGACTATTTCAAACTGGGATTTGAATGCTAAATAAAAGTCTCACTGGTTTCCAGACGTTTCGTATTAATCTAGGCTTCCTAAAATCTAATTTGATCCTGAGAAAGTCAGAAAAAAAAAAAATAATGAATTTTTACTACGTTTAAAAAACCATCCAAATTCCCAATGGTACAATTAATACAATAAACAATAAAGCAATGATACAATCGAGTAGTTTTTTTTCAAAACTAGTGCTAAAGATAGGATGACGAGTCTTAAAAATTGTATGACCAAACTTTATTCAAATTTAAAAAAGGCGCCAAAAATACTTGATTACTTGAGGTTGAACCATGAGGTTGAAACAAAAACATATCAGACAAACACTAAAAGTGAGATCAAAACAAAGCTAACACGCAAAATTTAATTCCACGCATTCCAACCGGAAACAGAGTGTAATTAGCGACAACGAAACGGAAAGACGCTGCACCGAAAGGTCGCCGCTTGATCGCCGCCCGTCTCGACCAGCACATCCGGTCGCAGCGTTCGAAACCTGGCCACGCCCCCGGCGGTGACGCCCGTGCCGCACAGGCACAGACATTGCAGATTCGGCGCCTCGGCCATCCGCAGCAGGATCGCGTCGTCCAGCCACGGGAAGCGCGTCATCGCCAGCGTCTCCACGCTGTACCGCGCAAAGTTGGCAAAGTGTGACCGACAAAACGAGCCCTCGTACTCGTACGAGCTCAGCAGGAGGTGGCGGAGGCTGGGCATGCTTTCGACCATGTGGGCGATTTGGTAGAAGCACCGGACTCTGGTGTTTCGGAGGTCCAGGACCTGAAGAACGACGATAAACTAGGGTAACTTGGCTTTTAAGGCTATTGGTGCGGTTGTTGGTGATTATTTCATGACGCTTTATTTTAACTTTCTATTGGTATTTCGTGGTTATACTTATAAATCACACAATTTGTTGCTAAACGTGTGAGGATTCCGTTGACCCTGGTTTCGTTGCAAAAGGACAAACGGTGTGGCCAGAAGTTAGTATCCAGTAGGAGGTGAATTCTGCGCGGGAAGCGGCCCGAGGATACGCTCAATATTTCGACGAAACAGGCTTGTTATAGAATGCTTGAAAATACTTGACGAGTGAATATTTTTTGAGATTGGCAAACACACAATTTGTTGCCAAAAGTGTGAGGATTCCGTAGACAAGGGTTTCGTTACGATCCGACAAAAGGTGTGGCCACAAGTTGGTATCCAGTAGGAGGTAAAATTTGAGCGGGAAGCGGCCCGAGTAAGCACTCACTCCAATAGTCTAAACTAGGACACGCTGCCAAAGTCTGCCAAAGTCTTCGCGTAAAAGATGAGCGTATGGACGCAGGGGTACTAAGTTCAGAAAAAAAGGAGACTCCATGAAAAATTCTTCGCAATCGGTTCAGGCGTTTTGTCTGTAGAGCGCGCGCAAACGCACGTACAAACAAACACACACACACACACAAGTGTTTTTTTTAGCAGTAGTTAAATTTATGATTTCGCTTTCCTCGCTTTACGCTTATCAACAAGTTCGGGTTTGTAGCTTGGGTTATAAAATTAGTTAAGCCCTGCTTGCTCAATAGCTGGCTAAGGATTTAACAGTTCGTTTACTTGGCGTTAAGACATCTGATTGGCTGTACAACGACTTAACGGACAGTTAATTCTTTAACCATCTATTGAGCAAGCTGGGCTAAGACCCAGTTTTTCAGCGGCGCGCTGTTATTTGCTTAGCAACGTCCAAGCTGAGCCTTTAATTTTCTTCTTTTCTTTTTAATTTTCTATGGACCGTTAGTATTTTAACGGGCCACTGAAAAACCTGCACTAAAGCGCTGACACAAAAATTCTATCACATCATAATTATTATTGGCGTGTTGTTTTGAATAGAAAGCCATAAAATATGTAACATTTTTAACGGGTTATAATGCTACAAAAAATTATGTGTATGGGTATTATAAAAAACGTTTTTTTTACTATACGCTTCGTCATTTTTATTCTCGTTTCATGACTGGACACCCTTTACACTGACTTTTAGCGAGTCGAAACCAACGCGCAGTATTTCCATGGGCAGGAAAGTGAGGTTATGACAGTCGTCGATTTGCAGCACTCGGAGCTTCGTACAGTTGCCAATGTCGACCGCCAGGCAGAGATACATTTCCCGCCATCTGCTCTTTGACAGGACCAGCACCTGTTCGTGAGAGGCAACAGTGTTGTCATTTTTAAAGGCAATCCTGTGACTGTGATGCTAACTTTGAGTCCATTAATTATGTGTCTTAGACCCGCTATTCAGTGGCACGTTAAATATTTAATGGTCTGTTAACATATTATTTGCTTAGCAACGTCCAATCAGAGCCTTTAATTTTCTTGCTAATGGACCGTTAGCATCTTAACGGGCCACTGAAAAACCGGGAGTTACGTAACTACCAGAACAAAGGTTTGTGTGTCTGAATGTGTAGGGTATAAAAAATAATAACCCCGTAAAAACTTTGTTTTTCGTATACATTCTTTCTAATATATGCTTTATATTTGCATATTTTGTTTGAATCAGCATTGAATCGATCTGAGAAATCCTGAGAGTTCCTAGTCCTCCTTTACATTGCCCTTCCAATCACACATTAGAACATATTTCAGAAATTGAGAGCATTTGGTAACATCCCACTTTTTGACCTGGGCTCTATGTGTAATTTGAAGGGGAAGATGATAGCTAGGATTGGGTTAAAAATTTAATAAAATGTACATTCACCGGAAATTGTTTTGGACATTTGAAAAAATCCCACTTTTTGATCTGTGCTCTATGTGTGATATACCTAAAGGGGAAGATGATAGCTAGGATTGGGCTAAAAATATTATACAATGTATTTTCATCGGAAATTGTTTTGGACATTTGGAAAAATCCCACATTTGATACGTGCTCATATGTGTGATTTGAAGCGGAAGTTGATAGAGGATAGCGCTAAAATTTTAATACAATGTATTGTCACCGGAAACTGTTTTGTGTACCAAATTTCAGCTCCATCGGATAAAGGAAAGAGGGTTTATTAGCCATCGCAAGGTTTGCCCGGTGGGTGGAGCTGCCACAAAATCGATGTTGATTTAAATGATTTTTAAATGGGTCAAGCTACGTGTTCGGACATGTTGCGAATTTGTATTGAGTTGAAGATGAGCGTAGCGGTTTATACACACTCAAATGTCACACGCGAAGTCACAGTCAATGTTTGGGAAAATTTGGAAAAATTACGCAGTTTTAGATAAATTCTCGTATTTTTCCTAATTTTACGATTTCAAATATTGCTATTTTTTCTGGTTTGAAGGGGAGAGGCATAGGGGATATTTTTGAAAAACGTAGGGGGTCTAAGTTCAGAACAAAAGTAGACACCCTGCAAATTTAATTGCAATCGAAGCAGGCGTTTGGTATATAAAGCGCGCACTAAATTACAAAAAAAAACACACAAACTGGTGAAATTTAAGATTTCGCCTCGCTCACCAATAATATTATGTAAATTAAAACTAGCATAGAAAAAATAACTATTATTTAAGATGAATGGGGTGGTATTTTTGATCTCACCAATTGTTGCAATTCTCTATGAAAATAAAACAATTTCATCTAAGTATCACCTCTAGCAGTGGAAGATGCAAATGGATATCGACAAACGAAGCAGGGTTGATGGAGATGCTCTCGACGGAGCTTCCTTTCAGCGAGAGAACAGTAATGCAGTTTGGCAACGCTGGAAATATGTGCATCTGCAAGAAAGTAAAACGCAAACCTTCCTTTTTACGTTTCTTGACTGCAATTTTTAAAAGAACTCATTTGGTATGTTGTAATTATTGGAACAGATGCAGCATATTAAAGATGATGATGATGATGAAGCTTTTTTTTCCGGTCGTGACATAAAGAATCGAACAGATGTTAGATTGCTCGATTCTTGCAAGTCTCAAAAGAAATGCAGAAGAAATCTGACAAGAAGCTAAATTTTAACAAACGCGAAACCAGCCAAACACAACTTTGATATTAACGTTCATTTCCGCAAAGTTCTGAGGCCGTGTCTGAATTGGCTCTTTAATGCGGTCTCGCGTACTCGTTCTTGACAAATGACGTCACAAGTCCTGTCCGAATTGCAAAGCCACCGAGACCAAGACCGCATAGCAGAGCGAGTACGCGAGACTTGGACGATGCAGTCTCGCAGACTTGGTCTCGGTGACTTGCCTGTTATCAAATGACGGTTGGTACCGTGATTATATCAGGTAGCAAAAGTTATCTGTACGAATAGGAGACCAAGACCGCATGGCAGAGCGAGTAGCGAGACTTGGACGATGCAGTCTCGCAGACTTGGTCTCGGTGACTTGCTTGTCATCAAATGGCGGTCGGTACCGTGATTATGTCAGGTAGCAGTTTTAGATTAATTCTCGTATTTTTCCTAATTTTACGATTTCAAATACGAATATGAAACAAATGAAGTCACCGAGACCAAGTAGGCAAGACCGAGACCAAGTCCGACCGAGACCGAGACTGAATCAATTCAGATACGTCCTTAGGGCAGTCCAGAGTTAACATAAAAAACCAACTCACAAAGCTCTTTTTGAAAGTCACTCCCTCCAAAGCAAACGCACGCAAGTGCTTGCACTTCTTCCTGACTCTCCTCGTGAACTTCTTGGTCCTGCGCAGAGACCATTCGACGCCGCTAAGGTCCACGCCGATGCAGTCAGTGTGGCGCGTCACGAACACACTTGCAAAGACTCCCAGAGTCTTGCCGTTGACGCCGGGCGCCCGCAAGTCTGCGCAGCGCCACAACTGCCGGTCTCGGCAAAGTCTTGCCAGCCGGGAACAGGTTCTGCAAGATATTTTATCATTATGTACACAAATTAGCCTCCCAAAAATATTTCCCATTCCCGGATTTGAACCCGGGTTCAAATCTCGGAATGGGCAACATTTTTGGGAGGCTAATTTGTGTACATAATAATAAAATGACAAGCCAATTACGAGCTTTCGTAATTTAAATAGGATTATAAAGAGCCTGTTCTGCAAGACTTGATTCTTTGATCACAACCCGGGTTCAAATGATAACAATTGTGATCAATTGATATTTGATCACATTCCGGGTTCAAATCCCGGAATGGGCAACATTTTTGGGAGGCTAATTTGTGTACATAATAATAAATTGACAAGCCAATTACGAGCTTTCGTAATTTAAATAGGATTATAAAGAGCCTGTTCTGCAAGACTTGATTCTTTGATCACAACCCGGGTTCAAATGATAACAATTGTGATCAATTGATATTTGATCACATTCCGGGTTCAAATCCCGGAATGGGCAACATTTTTGGGAGGCTAATTTGTGTACATAATAATAAAATGACTGGCCAATTACGAGCTTTCGTAATTTAAATAAGATTATAAAGAGGTTCTGCAAGACTTTAGTTAAGTGGGACTTTCGTAAACTTGGAACTAATAAACTGTGGAAGAAAAGTACATCTCAAACTACCCAAACGCCTTGCGGTGTTAGCTTTGTGATCGGTAGGTGGGGACATAGCACAGAGGATTGAGTAGCAAGACTTTCAAAACCATGGATTTCAATTTCAAGTTGTATGAGTGGGTAAAAAAAGGAGATAGAATTTGAACTTCAACCCTTTACAGTATTTGGTCATAGACTAGAAAACCAATATATTAATCTACCCACTAGGAACTGTACGTTAATGTTGGCAAAATTATTTGAATTTTTACTATTAAAAACAATTTATTTAAATATAAAATCATGCAGAGAGAATTTTAAAAAATTATTATTTGAGTTGTATTTGAAGCGATGAGATTTCAGTCAGTGTAGTCAAGTCGATTGTGCAGAGAATGCGATGTTTGACATGATTGCCAATTGGCATTAATGAGGATACAAAAATTAAAACTCGGTTATATTGCTATTTTTATACCTATTGTTGACGGTGCTTAAGTATAAAATACATAAAAATAAGCAAATATGTTTGCTTAGCAAGAAACTTGAAGGGTACACTACACGTCTTCTCAAAGACCGGTTGAAAAACCCTAAACTCAAAAATTCAATATGGCTGCCACCGTTGCAACCGTAAAGTTCAATGGCGTGGTTTGTGTGAGGTGTAAACGAGAGCATTAAATTACATTGTTTTTACATTTAATGTAGTCGATGTTTACCGCAAAAGTTACGTTATGTTAATTACAAGCCTGTGATATATTTGATCAATAAAAGTAGCTTGCATTTTGCACAATTGTGTGCATTTCTTTTATTTTCATTTCAAGTCATGTATTTTATTCTAAAAAAATTTTGAACAAGCATCACAGACAGCTGCGATAGTGCACAATTCCTGAAAGTTTTTCGAGCGATAAGAGCGGCAACGATAATAGTAATTGCACAAAGTTACGTGCCACAAAGTCTAGACTACATCGTATTATTTTAATAACTTATGCTTTTCCATTCTAGATAACTCTTTGTGAGAGTTTTTAAACTGTGTGCAGATTCGACTACATTTTCTAGACATGGACACTTTAGTGCACACTTACTGGCTCAGGTTAAGCAGGGATGCAGTGTTTAAATGAGATAAAATCATAATCAGCACTTCGTCGCACATGCGAAGGAGAGCTGGTGATGTGGTGGTTGGGTTCCACGAACCAAGAGAATCCCGTGAAAGATTCATCAAACGTGTAGTTTAAACTGTATAGGATATAAAAAATGAAGCTGAATTACCGAACTACATTTCTATAGAAACATACGGTACAAATTGTTGAGATTTTTTGCTGTCAAGAAAAGGCTAATTTTTTTGGTACATTTAATCAGACTGATACATTTACACTAAAATGAAACCGTGCATAGTAGTTGATGTTGATATCAGTGGATTTATCTTTAGCACAGATATACGGTTACCCAGATATTCCACTCCTATACTAAAACAGCTACGCGGAAAGCACGCAATAAAAGTTTCGCTGGCTGTCAAGGGATGGAGCCACTGATTGTTGTCTCACCTGTAACCAGGTAACTTTAACCACATGTGGAACATTGGGTCTCTTGATTATATTGACCTTGTGCCATGGCCTGGTAGATGAAGCCATAACTGTAACCACCTGAGGAACATTGGGTCCCTTGATTATAATTGACCTTGTGCCATGGCCTGGTAGATAAAGCCAAAAGTGTAACCACCTGAGGAACATTGGGTCTCTTGATTATATTGACCTTGTGCCATGGCCTGGTAGATGATGGTAAAACAGGTTGCTAACGCACCCCAGCGATTGCCGGCCAAACTTCTACCATGAAATTTTTTCCGTACCCATAGCCAGTGTGGATGAATGCTGAGTAACCTTATGTCTGCGTCTTAAGTTTATTCATTTTACAACTTTGGAATTTGAATGGAGGTCCCAATTTTGCTCTGCTGGTTATTACAAGTGGTCTTGATTACATTCCCGTTTGATTACGCGTGATCGTTGAATTCGTTTGTGAGCTCTGTAATTTAACTTTGAATTCTTGTGTTGTCACTTTTTAACGGGACAAGATAAACAAACAAATGAACATCTAATGATGGAGGTGCCGAGTTTGCTCTGCGGGTTGCGTCTAGGAGTCTCATTTTCTAATAATTTGCTTTATCATAAAAAATGTGGTTAACACATTTAAGTTATTGCTTACTAGGGCTTCGCGAACGCAATTTGTGTTGCGTTGAAGATGAGCGTATGTAGCGGTTTGCATATAGCGGATTAAAAGGTGCTTGCAGCAGTCACAAGAAAACCATGGAGCACCAAACCTGACCATTGCCTTCTCGAAAATTCTAATCACTTGAAAATGTATGCGGATTCTGACGTTCCTTTGTTTCTCTTCGAGGTCAACAAAGCTGGTAACCAAGGAAACGAAGGAAACCGGACTCGTATTGAATCAGCCGTCAAATCACGAAAAAAACACCACAAAAATGCTAATAAAAACCAATTGGAAAAACCTACCGAAATAAGATTTGCAGGCATGATAAATATGTATAAGGTCAACATGTTTAGAAGTTTTGGTGAAGTCATGTTCAGAACTTTGAAATTTACAGGGGTTCGAAATTCGGAAAAAATCGAAAAATTTCGTAAAAATTGATTTATAAAAAATTTACTGAACCGATCTTTTTCAAAAACGCAGGGGGTCTAAATTGAGAACAGAGGTAGATACTCAGAAATCCGTGTTGGTTCAGGCGTTTGGTCTGTAGAGCGTGCACAAACACACAAAAAAACAAAAAAAAAACATACACAAGTGACTTTTTTTTGGGGTAAGTGAAATTGAAGATTTCGCTCCGCTCGCTTCGCTCGCTACGCTCATCAATTACATTTATTATTAATGCGTTTATTAAGCATTCAAATCCCAGTTTCAAACAGTTGTTTTCTTTATTTTTCTTATTATTCGCTCAATAGCTTCTTAGAGAAAAAAGTGTTTCCATCCTGTTTATACGTTTCTGGTATTGCAAACGTAAAATGACCAAAAGATTAACGCGCCGTAAAACCCCACTATTCATTCTTTAAAAGTAAAACAATATTCCGCGCAGCAACATATGAAATATGAATAGACATCTTATGACTAAAGCTCCAAAAATGTTGATATTAAAAAATATAATTTAGCAGTTGCGTAGCTCAGAGCAAGTCTAGAAAGTCTTGATTGAAACCCAAATATCAATAAAACCGTTAAAATTTATATGTTTCAAGAAAACTTACGGCCAAATACTCGCATACAACATTGAAATCAAAGTTAAACAACATTGCTTTTGGTATCGATCAACTTCATTTTTTGAAATTGAAACTTTTGTCTTAAAAAACAATACTATATAACCTTTTGTTAAGAGAGAAGTAAACGGTTGTCGTTTTGGTCGATTTTCGCATAAATTTCACATTCATAGGGAACGTCTACTGGCTACAAATTATTTACAAAAATTTTGAAAAAAAATATATGTGTTGTTAAAGAGCTGCTGAATGGCGGATACTATTTTGTTTTTAACTTGCAGCTGGGGGAATTTTCAAAAAGTGCCATTTTAATGCCATTTTAGTCACTTTTAGAAAATTCCCCCAGCTGCAAATTAAAAAATAACCACGAAAACAAATAGTATCCGCCATTCAGCAGCTCTTTAACAACGCGTGTATTTTTTTTCAAAATTTGTGTAAATAATTTGTAGCCAGGAGACGTTCCCTACGAATGTGAAACTTATGCGAAAATCGACCAAAACGATAACCGTTTACTTCTCTCTTTAAATACGGCTGCTCCTACAAAATCTTTACTTGTCCGCAACTTGAACCAACAAGCAGGGTCGATCTGCACAGTCATTGTCGGCGATATTGAATTGTGCCGGCGCTTGAGCCCTTTCCCCCGGCCAAACCCCGAAACGACCGTCTCCGTCCCGGATTATGGCGTCGTCATCGGCCAATATCGCAGCTGTCATCGTGCATTCATCGCGTGTATTCGTGGCAAAACGTGCCTCGTTTCGCGTTTAGCAATGTGCCACGGCATTGTGCCACAATGCATTGTGCCACACGGCATTGTGCCACATGGCATTGTGCCACGGCATTGTGCCACGGAATTGTGCCACACGGCATTGTGCCACACGGCATTGTGCCACACGGCATTGTGCCACACGGCATTGTGCCACGGCATTGTGCCACGGCATTGTGCCACGGCATTGTGCCACGGCATTGTGCCACGGCATTGTGCCACGGCATTGTGCCACGGCATTGTGCCACGGCATTGTGCCACGGCATTGTGCCACGGCATTGTGCCACGGCATTGTGCCACGGCATTGTGCCACGGAATTGTGCCACACGGCATTGTGCCACACGGCATTGTGCCACACGGCATTGTGCCACACGGCATTGTGCCACGGCATTGTGCCACGGCATTGTGCCACGGCATTGTGCCACGGCATTGTGCCACGGCATTGTGCCACGGCATTGTGCCACGGAATTGTGCCACACGGCATTGTGCCACACGGCATTGTGCCACACGGCATTGTGCCACACGGCATTGTGCCACGGCATTGTGCCACGGCATTGTGCCACGGCATTGTGCCACGGCATTGTGCCACGGCATTGTGCCACGGCATTGTGCCACGGCATTGTGCCACACGGCATTGTGCCACGGCATTGTGCCACACGGCATTGTGCCACACGGCATTGTGCCACACGGCATTGTGCCACGGCATTGTGCCACGGCATTGTGCCACACGGCATTGTGCCACACGGCATTGTGCCACGGCATTGTGCCACGGCATTGTGCCACGGCATTGTGCCACGGCATTGTGCCACGGCATTGTGCCACACTGTAATTTGCCACGGCCTTGTGCCACAATGCATTGTGCCACGTGGCATTTTGCTCTAGAGGTATCGCAGTTAAACGCGTATAGGTTTGAGCCGAACAGCTCAACCACAGTTCCGATAGTAAAATTTTGGAGAGTTGATTCATACTTGGTACACCCCTTAGTAAATGTATCAGTGTACAATGATCCAAGTCCTCGTGTCTTATTTCTTTAACATGGGGTGACCAAAGTAGAAAATTGATTAATACAAATGTTTGAAACAGATCAAAAGTTGTCGACATCTCAAGGCCACGCCATTAAAATTATCATTCCAATATTTCAGTATGTTTTATACAAAATACGTAAATAAGGGCGAACATGATCCTTTTCCCCTTTTTTCTATGCACTTTCCTATGCCATGGCCCAAAAACGGTACAAAATGAAGAGTTTTGGAATATGTTCTAGCTTTTCCAGGGGAAATTTGTTTGAAAAAATTGCCTTGTTTGCCCTTATTTATGCATTTTGTCTACAATATACTGAAATTTTGAAATGAAAACTTCAACGATGTGGCCATGAAGTTATCATTTTGGTCTGAAAAGCCACTTCCTGGCGAACTGATCTGATTGTTGTGATTGTGGTGATTGTGGTGCTTGTTTGATAATTTTGGACAGAAGACATTGTGACATAGTTATGCATGGTGTGTTACTAGGATCCACTCAAGTGTCTCAAGCAGTATCTGTAATGTATATTTACACCAATAAAATAAGTTAAAATATAACGGCATACTCTCTGCATTGCTGTCAACATATTTTGTGTTAGCAATTTTTTAATAAGAAAGTATAGTATGTTGATATTTTTATTATTTTTAAAGCTAATTCAATCGGGTTCACAAAAGGCATAAGGCAAAGAAAATGCGTGATTTGAAGTGATTTCATTTAAAAAATAGCATTAAAATGTGAAATTTTACATAACATGACATATTTTTAAACGATTAGAGGTTGAACTTGAAAATAAAATATTTTAACACAAATTTAAAATCCTGTCAGTCACGGATGATTTTCAGGCCGTTTATTGATGTTTGTTGAGGTAAACTGAATTTAACATTTTTTTCGGATTTCCAGGAGATATTTCGAGATTCTGAGATATTCAATTGGTTGTCAAAAGTGTGAGGATTCCGTAGATATTTGTTTCGTCGCGATCGGATAACGGGTGTGGCCTGGCTAGTGTATCCAGTAAGAGGTAAATTCTTACCTAAGGAATTGACATCTTTCAATGTACCGGCAAAATAGGCTTTTTTAAAACGCTTGTAAGTAATAGACTAGTGAATTTTTAATGGTTCAATTGGTTGCCAGGAGTGTGAAGATTCTGAAAATATAGGTTTCATCGCGATCCGACCAAAGGTGGGGCCTGGAAAGTGTATCCCGTATACGAGATAAGGGAAGCGTCCCGAGTTCTCAGCTCAATGAAATGACTTAAAGAGTGAATACACTTTGATATCAACATAATTGACCTACCAAGACAGTGGCGGTTAGCGATTTACGAAGCTTTTAACTTAACATAGCGTTCACGTTCTCTACCTATTTAAACGAGCCGTTTATTCGGTCCACATTGAACACATCCTTTCCAATCGCGACACGGTTTCGCAAAGCATTTGATGTCGTTCCCCGTTCACCGTGCCCCGCATCGCCCCCTGACTGAGCCTCAAAGACACGGTACAGTGATTGGCCCTGCGAATCGATGCACAGATGTCACATCTCGATTGTACCACCCCCCCCCCCCCCCTCCCACAACACACACACACACTGAACGCAACACGACCGTCAACATCTCGATTCACACTGAGCTCTATGCGACATTGTGGAAGTTGGCAATCCTGATAGGCGGCCATCTTTTATTTTTAACTGCAAAGATGCTTATTTGTTGCTTCAGCGGGTATCGGAATACGACCGATATCAAATGTTTCAATATCTCCAAAAACAGACCGTGATTCGATGGTTTCCGGGAAGAAGGTCGTAAGCGACAAAAGTCAAATTGTTCAGGAGATGTAAAAAACAATTTCTGTTATTGGTATTGCACTTACGAATGTAATATTTAACCAAACAAATATGTTGATTTTTTTTCTAACATTGTATCCAAGTTATAATTGGGATGTTTTACGGATAAATGATAAAATGCGTTTTACGTGACATTTGTCACTTCAGACTTTTTACCCCATGAACAGCTGTTGGTACTACCACCCTTAAACGGGCCATCATTCGCAATTACGACATTTGGACATACAGCAGTTACGACGTTTTGCCAGATGGGAGTTTCAATGCAAAACAGAAAATGTTGACGCTTACGACCTTACGACCTTTTGTCGGCTGTGTTTTAGACGCGGGAGCTTTTCGACAAAGATTGGAATGTATTATAAGATAACCCACATTGAAAATTGTTTCAGTCAAAATGTTTTGCCCACTCGCGCTAAAAGGTATCTAGTATCCAAATCCACATTAACCGCATCTTCGAAAAATGGCGCGAACTACCTTTCTACCCGTCATCGGCTATGATCCACGCAAGTATCTACAGATCGGTGCTGAAAACCGCTCGTCTTACCCCCCCCCCCCCCCGCAGCATCCCATCGCAGCATCGCGAACAGAAATGTCAACTTGGAGCCACGCAAGCAAAAGTCAGACCCCCCCAACCCCCCCCCCCTCCCCCCCCCCCCCTTATCGCCGAGATCTCAGCGCGCTGAATGATAAACACCTATCACTAGCACGCCTCAAGATCGAAGGGATACGAAGCGCGTAACAAGGTGGTATTGTACGCGGTGGCAAGTTCCAAGTGCAGCGCTAGGTGTGCTGCTACATTGATGCAAATGACATTCAGGGGGGGGAACCCCTTGGTCTTCGTATATTCACAAAATATATTTTAACGGGCCAACTATCAGTGACAGCCCAACACAAAATAGCTAGTGCACCAGGCAATTTATAACGCTTTCAAATAATGGAAGATTCAATTTTGTGTGATGATAAGGCTTGATGAAAAGTAAAAAACAAAAACTTCAAAACTCGTAAAAATTAATTTTTGGCAATTATTCTGAATTTTCAGCATATCTAAAACGAACACAACAATGACTCATACATTATTTGAAAGCCTGAATAAGTACCAAGAGCACTAGAGGTATTTAGTTTAGGGCTGCCACTGATAGTATGACTGTAAAAAATATTTTGTAGATATTCGGACGTCCCGAGGTTCCTTTTACCGTAAGAAATATTGATTTTGGGCGTGGTAATAAATGGATGACCTGAAACACAAGAAATCCCGTTCGTGGGACGATTTGAAAAGTAATCTGCTTATTAATTGCATGGATTGAAAGTGAACGTTGCGTGGTGAGTCATTTGCAATAATTGGCGCACAGCGAAGAACTTGGCCACTTCCTTGTTCGTTTTTTCAGGATTCAATGCTTAGAATTCAAAATTTGTGACTGGCTTATTTTACCGTATGGCAAACTACACAATGTTTGCGTTGTGCCTTCAAACAGAAAGGGCAAGTGCAAGTGGTGACAGGCCTTTGAAGTCCCGTAGTCGTTTTCGCATCACCACCAGAGATTTCCCAACTCTTTTGATGAAAGCACTTCATCGTCCCTTATAATCACTCAAATTGATTGCTCGTCTTTGTTTGCAATGAAACTACTTGAGTTTCACTTTCACTTTGGGGAGAAAGCCACTGGCGCTGCAGGTCTCAAAGTTTCGTATCATAAAGCTGTGTGTACAGCTGGCATTGTCAGCTACACGATGTCATCAACGTTGGCTCTGCACCAATCAAGCTGGGTTTACAGCTGGCAATGTCAGTGACACGATGTCATCAACATTGGCTCTGCACCAATCAAGCTGGGTTTACAGCTGGCAATGTCAGTGACACGATGTCATCAACATTGGCTCTGCACCAATCAAGCTGGGTTTACAGCTGGCAATGTCAGTGACACGATGTCATCAACGTTGGCTCTGCACCAATCAAGCTGGGTTTACAGCTGGCAATGTCAGTGACACGATGTCATCAACATTGGCTCTGCACCAATCAAGCTGGGTTTACAGCTGGCAATGTCAGTGACACGATGTCATCAACGTTGGCTCTGCACCAATCAAGCTGGGTTTACAGCTGGCAATGTCAGCGACACGATGTCATCAACATTGGCTCTGCACCAATCAAGCTGGGTTTACAGCTGGCAATGTCAGTGACACGATGTCATCAACGTTGGCTCTGCACCAATCAGAGACTCTGGATGTGCATGACGTCATGTTCACGACTCTTGTAAAGAGTCTCTGATAAGTGGAGAGCCAATGTTGATGGCATCATGTCGCTGAAAATGCCAGCTGTAAACCCAGGTTCAGAGGACATGAGTTCTTAGTACTTTAAATGAGATATAATTTATTGAAATAATGCAATTTGAGTTATTTGGAAGTTGGATATTGGAACCAATGAAGATACAATTTATAATGATATTGTAAATTGAATGCAATTATTCGGATACATTGGAACTTGAAGCAGTATTGAACACAAAAGAGAATCTATTCCGTGACAGTCCAAGTTATGCCCTTGTTGCCGAACAAGTTAGCAATGGAGCATGGATTTAATGGTGTGGTCAAATGCTACCTTACTTCTTTAGATTTTGACAGCGACTGTAATCGATTAGAGCACTGAGGTGCACTAATAATTTTCTTAGACTCATGTCTACTATATCCTATCTTTAGCACTAGTTTTGAAAATAACTATTTCAAACTGGGATTTGAATGCTAAATCAAAAGTCTCGTTGGTTTCACGACGTTTCGTAACATATACTAGTTACTTTATCAAGGGTGAAAGCTTGACTGAGGTGCATATTTCTCAAATTTAAAACTGTCTATTTATGGTTATATCTCTACTAGAAAATGTTTCTAAAATCCATCGAACATAATTTACTTTGGGGTACCCCTTTGTCCTTCGAATAACACAATATAATTTTACAGACAAACCATCAGACAGCCAAAATAGCTAGTGCACTAGGCAATTTACAAGTCTTTCAAATGATGCAAGAATCAA
Organism: Nemoura dubitans; assembly: GCA_921293005.1. NCBI lineage: Eukaryota > Metazoa > Arthropoda > Insecta > Plecoptera > Nemouridae > Nemoura > Nemoura dubitans. The sequence goes on along the minus strand of OV121078.1, from coordinate 2,042,247 downwards.
ATTTGTATTATGATAAGACTTGCTGAAATTTTAGAAAAACGTTTAAAACTCTTATAATAAAATTCAATAATTTATAGTACTCGTCGCCCAAGGGGTACCCCTTTACCAGTATGATTTTGCCTATGTGAATATTCCAGAACTAACGTTCAAGTAGTTTGGATTTCTATTTTGTTTTAACGATGCAACTTTTTAATGAACTCGCTTTTTGCCATCAATGTTGGTTCAATCTTTTTACCAGAACAGCAGTTTGTTGTTGTATGCAACAGTTTTGTGACGAAGATAACAATGTAAACATTGTTTCATTTATGTAATGAATGCAGAACATATTGCTCCATTATGCATCTGTACTTTTACTGTTCTTGTTCTAAAGTTGTTTGTCTTCTTATTATGGTATTATAATTTTGTGCATGAATATGGTATGCATCTTTACTCTTCAGTGCCATTTGGTATTAAATTACAATAATTAAAGTTAAACGTCTTTATTAATTATATTTAGTTTAAAAAAAAATGCAGTAACTTGCTATCGGAAGTATATTACTTCCGGTACGGCGCGTTGGGTATTTAAATATGCAGTACCCAATTTTTGCTTTCAATATTATTTTATGAAAAATATCACTTCGATATCAATCAATTTAGCCAAATAAGAAGGTAAATCTACGGGTGTCTCATAAAAAAAAGTAATATTTCTCAAGCTCACTTAATCAGCAGAGGAAAATTAAGTGGGCCGAATTTTTGGCAGTGCAGCGAAGATGGTTGTCCCCTGAAGTAGGGCGTGAATTGGCACTGGATCAGCCGCGAACCTAACATGTCCATAAGGCTAATGGCTGCAGCCAGGGGATGGTCGGAACAAGCGAAAATGATACTTAATGGCGGTCGTAAATTCTACGAACTAGATTACTACCAGATCTAGTTAGCTTCAATTCCCATTAGTTGCTTTTTTCTATTCTTGTTCTTCGCTGGGTGAGATAAAGAATATTGGTATCAGGATAAAAGGGTTATAAAATTAACGAATCTTTCGAGTTAGTGACCTGAGGCCATAGGACAGAAGCGAATGGAAAACTTTGGGAACGTTTTAGTTTTCCTTGTGAAGTCTTTCAAAAGTTGACGACCTAAAACCTTAAGCAATTAATTTGCATGTAACTTCGTTGGCGTTTTCTATAACTTTTCTTATTGTACTTCATAAATTTAATTTTGTTACCCGTAAATATGTACACCGATACCATATATTTTATAACATAAAGAAAATTCTACTTTATTAAATAAAAGTATATTATATAGTTATTAAAACTTGAACCAAAACTTGAGCGAAGCTTCATCCTAAACTAAGAATAAAATAGACACGGTGATGATTACATCTCTAATAATTAGGAACCTATAGCGAATTGTTGTCTTTTAGTTTTTGTGTTTCAGATTTCGTTATTCAACTTCGAGCAGAATGGGTTGAAACTGAACATCAGCCACTGCATGTGATCGACTCTTACAACGGCTCTTTTGCCAATACACATTTCAAAAAGGTTCTGGAAAAGTTTGTGTAGCCGGGCATTTCATTTTCTTTGATCTAGTGTTTCAAAAAGCACGAACATCTGATTGAGAGTTTCAAGGGAAAAGAAACCGAGCAGACAGCAAAATAAAACGATCAACTGTATCCTAATAATGAAAATATCTGCAAATTTTAAACTGATTTCAAAATACAGCCAACCGTAACATTTCGCTCTTACAATTTCACTTACTTTCCATGACTATAAAAGAAACACTCGAAAATGAACGAACCTGGAATTTGTACCTTGACTAAGTACAATCATGAATACAATACCAAGTCCTACAAGCTGGATACTCGCAAAGTTATTATGTCAACTCAGTGCGTCTTCATCCCCAGCGTCTTATCCCTCCTTCATTAACGAGGTTTCATTAAAGGAGATGGGCAAGATGAGTTCGTCCCCGAAACTAACCCGTCTGGGATGGAACCGAGATCGCTTCAGCAGCTCACCTTCACGAGACTGGGGGGGACAAAGCAATTTTATCCCAACTCGTTAATTGCGACGTCAATCTTACAGATGATTGGACGGCTAATTGCTGACGTCAGCCAATCGATCACTCGGATGTTATTGATGAGGAAGCAAATTACATCAGTTTAGAGTTACGTCTTGATTACCGGATACCGGAATCTCCATGCGCTACCATGGTAGGGATTCAATATTCGAAAACGGAAGTGACGAAATCAAGATCTAGTTTTTGATTGATGGAATAACTATATTTTAAAATTAGAAACGGGACTGAAGCTTTTTGTGTATTTTTTCGTCAGCTTAATAACAGACAATTCTTTAATTTACGTAAATAATTGAAAAGGATTCTATATTCGAAAACGGAATAAGCTACGAAATCAAGATCTAGTTTTTGATTGATGGAAAAACTATATTTTAAAAATTAGAAAGCTTTTTGTGTGTATTTTCCTCAGCTTAATCACTGACAATTCTTTCATTTATGTAAAATACCAAATACGAAAGTGGTTCTTTTCTGATGTAGTGATTAGTATGGTGGGTTGGGTTTAACATAACTATACAAAAGTATTTTTTTTAAATATATGTCTCATGAAATGGGTTGTTTATCTAAAACCCCTAGTTTTCATTGAATGAAGTGCACCAGGGTGCCGAGCCCAAATTTTCAAACATAAAATCACTGAATTTCTTTTAGTGGTTTCATCATTTTGTCTCTCTAGTTGATTACAATTTTTAGTCATTAGCGGTTATGGGGATGCATCGTAATACTATTTTCTACGAAAAAGGAGCCCCATGAAACGAAAAAGAGCAAATATATACGACCTGGCTCGCTTAAATAATTTAATTTCATATCTAGCCGCCTCTGGCCTTTAAAAATAACAACATTTTTAATTGCAATTTTACAAAAAAAAAAAAAAAAAATAAGTCGATTAGAAAAGCATTTCCCCCGTTTTACCATTAAGCTGGACGCCACGAATGGCTAAGGGAAAAGCGGAAGAACGACAAATGTTTTTCCAGCATCAATTTTCCAGCCACCTGGATGTTTTTCCGAGCAAAGTTTTCCCCCGCGTATTGGGGGGGAGGCAAAGGCGCACACTATTAGATATTTATGAGCAAGATAGAGCCGAGAATATTGGATTAAAAAACCCCGCGCAGCCGAAATAAGTTGATTTAAAAACACTGGCCCCCGGTCATTGGGTTTCAGCCGGAAGATGAGATAACTTTTTTGTTGTAGGAGTATTTTATCAAGGTTATACATAAAACAAACTGCCGATAGGCATCACTGATTCAATCTTATACAGCGATTCAAAACAACATCAATATTTATAACACTACCTTTAACAACACATTCATATTTATATCGATACAAACCAATTATGCATTTACGTAAAAACACCAAGACGATTGGGCTTTTGGATTAAGTTGGGTTTACAGCCGGCAACGTCAGTGACACGATGTCATCAACACTGGCACTGCCACCAATCAGAGACTCTGGATGTGCATGACGTCATGTTCGCGACTCTGCCATGGAGTCTCTGATTGGTTGCAGAGCCAATGTTGATGACATCGTGTCACTGACATTGCCAGCTGTGAACCCAGCTCTATATTTACACATTGCAAGAATGAACATTGACAGCATTTAAGACTTAAAGAATCAAACACAAAATATATTTCTTGTAAAGTATTAAATTGAATTGTAATTTTTGTCACCTTTTTATCATCAAAACAAGTTTTAAACAAACTTCTCATCATCAATTCGAGTTGCCAACACAGACCTCTGCTAAGTTCACTCCAATAAGCGACATAAGTCCTTAAAAAAGTTAACATGTAAACCAACGGCATTAAATTGAATTGTAATTTTTGGCACCTTTATCTCATCAAAACAAGTTTGAAACAAAATTCTCATCATCAATTCGAGTTGCCAACACAGACATCTGCTAAATTCACTCCAATAAGCGACATATGCCCTTAAATTGAATTGAATTGTAATTTGTGCACCTATATATCTTCAAAAAAAGTTTGAAACAAAATTCTCATCACCACTTCGAGTTGCCAACACAAACTTTAGCTAAATTCATTCGAGCAGACGACAAATCCCCCACTCCTGTAACGCAGTTAGGAAGAGGTGAAACGCCCCGGCCAAGTGGGCGTGAAACGACCGTGTCGTCGCGTACAGAGCGAGGGTGCAGGGTGCCCATTGTGAGCCTCGCCCGCTTGTTAAGGACGTCTTGAGGGCGCTAAGCGTTAAACAGGACCAACTATACGGATGGGGAGACGTGCTTGAGAGGAAACGCTCTGCAATTGCTGGTGTCGAAACATTGCGTTGATGATGCATTGTGATTTGTTTTAAATTTCGAGTTAGGTACTACCTATTTTCAGTTAAGACTATTGGTGTGAGCGTATACTCGGGCAGCTTCCCGCTCTAATTTTACCTCCTACTGGATACTAACTTGTGGCCACACCTTTTGTCGGATCGTAACGAAACCCATGCCTACGGAATCCTCACACGTTTGGCAAAAAATTGTGTGTTTGCCAATCTCAAAACATATTCACTCATCTAGTATTTTCAAGCGTTGTAAAACGAGCCTGTTTCGTCGAAATATTGAGCGTATACTCGGGCCACTTCCCGCTCAAATTTTACCTCCTACTGGATACCAACTTGTGACCACACCTTTTGTCGGATCGTATAACGATACCCATGTCTACGGAATCCTCGCACTTTTGGCAACAAATTGTGTGTTTGCAAAACTCGAAAATATTCACTCATTTAGTATTTTCAAGCATTCTGTTACGGCGTATTATTGAGCGTATCCTCGGACCGCTTCCCAAGCAGTTTGAGCTAAATTTTGAGCTAAAGCTATAATTTCTTTAGTCTAATTGAGGTGATATAAACGACATACGAGTGGAGCGTTATGTTATGAGTTAACTTTTTCAATAAGCTTTAATCATGTGCCCTATAAAGTGCGGAGTTGTTTTGTGCGAAAAGGTTCTTTCGGTTCTCGCAAAACATCGCAATTACTTGGTAACTTGTATACGCTGTATGTGCACCTAGTATTTTCGGACAGCGTTATCATTCCTCCACATTAGATTCGAAATATTTCGATTGAGATTTGCCATTAATCGCGATTATGGGATACGGGGGATTTGAAAAAGCCCGGGGTGTTGTTCAAAATTTTCCCCGCAATATTTATTTCACTAGCGCAGTTAGCAGGAAGAATTTGGATATACCAATGGAACATAAATTTAATTTCGTTTTATCTTTTACTTCCGGTGCAGATATTGGCACTTTCTTGCAGTTTAATTTGCAATTTGTCCGAACCCGACTTGTGCTTGTACAATTCAGTCTCTTTCCTTTACTTTTAAAGGCATTTTTCACTCTGATTTGCAAGTGACTAATCGTTTTAATGTTAATTGTTATTCCGAGACTATCAAATCAATTAATCCCACACCAAGTTATAAAAGTGCTGATCTTACCTTGAGGGCCCCAAGAATGCTGGGTTATCCATGAGCAAGTTAAGCAAGCACAAGCACAAACACACACTGTTCGCACACGAATTAAAAGTGCGTATTGCCTTCGCGGGTTGTGATCGTCGACTGCAGACACGAGACAAGGGGCAGGGCGTTGCGCATTGTTTTGAACTTGATATCGGATAGGTACTTTAGCGGGATTAATGACCTGAGCCAAAACAAAACATTGTAAATTCATCGAAACTCGTTGTCAACAAATGGGGCATCGTTGGCGAGTCAACAGCATGAGAAAAGGTCGAATGATGTTTAGTGAATACTAACAGTCGTTCCCTTCAACGTCAAAAGCCAGGACCCGGACCCCTGCCCTGCCAGGCCGCCCCTGGGGATCCTGACAAGTGCGGCAACTGTTCAGTACACTTCACGGAACAAGATTACAAGCGTGATCTTCAAGTGGAAATGTTTGTTTTAACTCGGCTTTATCTTACAATAACATCTTACAATAAACTTATAACAATTCCTTTATGAAGGTAGATGTCAGATAACACTTGAACTCCAAAATTATGCATAGATTTATTACTTTTTATATAAAACCATGACATAAGTAATATTTTGAACCTTAGGCCGATCGGCTATTATGCTGGTTCCTCTTTCATAAGAAAACTTCCAAGTACACAAGCATTGTGGAAGGTGATGCCTGTAATTTGAATTAAATAATTTAAAATGTAGCTAAATTTAGTCGATCTCCGTTTGTGTGATATTTCCCTTTAAATGAATTCACATTAAATCAACACACTCTTTCTTTCCATGAGCTGTAATAGCTTCCTTCCTACCAAGGCAAACATTTTTCGTATGACATCCCAAAGTGTAATTTATTCCAAAATCAAAGCCACCGCTTCTTGCATGTTGGACAGCATTCTTGCATTTGTTTTTAAATATGATTTAACATTGGGGTTGTCCACCAGTGACTCTAAAGAAGGCTGCTGTTGCAGGTGCCCTACAGTGACGTCACAGAAACCTAAAAACGCGTAACAATGAAAATGCCCGTTAAAGACAACTAGGGTAGCGATCATTTAACTTTCTGATTTCAAAACGATTCGTTTTCAATATCACTGCCTATGGTTTAACACGGGCAGTGATTTGAAATCGAGTGATTTCGAGCCAAATCGAACGAAATAAAGTTACGTGATCACTGCCCAGTACTAATTATACAAACCTTGTATGTGACTCACGATTTTAACTGCGATCCCAATCAAGATATAACAGAGAAAAGATACCGTTGTCACTGAATTTAATCAATAATCACATTTTACCATATCTTAATTTATAATGTACCTACTGAGGCTTAAATCGATAGTATTACACATAGTGTAAATAACACATTTTTTGATAAAAGTAAATATTTTCCCCCGCCATCGAAATGTTTAAGTAAATGACATGTCCAACTAGCCAAACCATTAGTGCAATATTAATTAAATTTGTATTGTTTTGCCTTTCCATAAAATATGGCTAGAGGCGAAACAACCTAAAATTCCAGAGGCACTACACCGAAATCCTCTAAAATTGAAACCTCTAAAGCCATATCCAAATCATGACAAACGTTTTCAAAAGTATCAATTACACCGAATTAATATTTCACATGGAACACCCGTTAGCGCAGCTTGTCAATTGGGACCCGGCAAACGCCTCTGTCATTCCAGCCGCCCACGCAACTATAGTAATTGCGTCTAATTACCATCTATAACATAATATGACTCTGTGCACCAACCTATACCGACGGATGGATATGCATTACCCAGTTTAATTATCGACTCACTAATTGCCTTCAATGCTAATTGGCGTCGGGTAGAGACAGTTGGGCAGAGGAATTATATTTAGGAGTGATTTCATTGATTTGATTGCAGTAGGACGTCATTTGGGGTCAATGACGAATTGTGATGAGTTTGGGTTTGATTTTGACTTGATGACAGATTGTTTTTGGTGTGCGGATCTCAGTTTGATTCATTGCGAACGATATATTTAATTTTACTTCTGGTAAAAAAAACACTACATTACATTTCACGTCAAGAAGGAGAGTGCATTTGTATCTTCCTCGAGGACCCACTGCTGCTAGACACGAGCCAAGAGTTTCAAAACTGCCCACATAGCCTTTTGTCCGGCTCAAGACATGGCTTGTGAGTTTTGAAACCTTTAGCTCGTGTCTAGCAGCAGTGGGTCCTCGAGGAAGATGCAAATCCACTCTCCCTCTTAACGTGAAAAGGAGTTAAGTGTGTTTGTGTTTTTTTTTTTGTATGCATGTTTCCGCGCGCTCGACAGACCAAATAGATAGCGATGAAATTTTCCGGCTCTCTACTTTTGTTCTCTACATAAACCCCCTGCGTTTTTCAAGAAAATCCTCTATACCCATCTCCTTCAAAGCAGAAAATATAGCGACATTCGAAATTGGGAAAACTAAGAAAAATACGGAAATTTATCTGTAAGTGCGTATTTTTTCCAAATTCCCCCCAAAATTTTTCGTGACTTTGTGTGTGACCAAAATTGAAAAAAAATGGAAATACAAATGAACACATCGGCTGTTTACAACGTTCTGCATTCAACTTTATATGCTACAAACAGACGCTCATCTCCAACCCGAACACTTTGGCAGCGTTTCCTAGCGTTATTTGCAAGGAGTTCTTTTCTACGACACAACATTGTGTTTGATAACAAAGATTAATTCCAGCCGTCTCCCAACTGTTTTCCGATAATGTGTGTCTAGAATACCACATTTTTACCATTTTGTATTGAGAAATCGGAATCAAAATGCCCGATAAATTTCAATGTGAATGGTCATGTAGGTACTGTATTACAGATAACACCTGGTCATGATCTGCAATATCCCCTATCGCTGAATATCCTTTATAATAAATCTTATTTTGGGTTGAAATTAACAAATTAATGTCGTGAACGGTTACTGTTATAACGTGTCTTCATTGGAGACACATGATTATTGTAAAATTTGCATTCCTTAGTATTTCTCAAGTTAAAAATAATCATCTGGACACTCTTCTTAAATATTTTAGTTTTGCCGTTACAGTTGCAAGATACTTCAAAACAACTGTAAAATCTGCTTTATTATTCTTGGGATTTTCTAAACAGTGTGCTCTTGACACTTTCCTGCATTTTCATGACACTTTCCATGGGCGTCATGACATTTTCCAGGGGTTTCTTGACACTTTCCATGGGCGTCATGACATTTTCCAGGGGTTTCTTGACACTTTCCATGGGCTTCATGACATTTTCCAGGGGTTTCTTGACATTTCCCAAGGGTTTTATAATACTTTTCCAGGGGTTTCATGACATTTTCCAGGGGTTTCTTGACGTTTCCCAAGGGTTTTATGATACTTTCTAGGGGTTTCATGACACTTTTCCAGGGGTTTCTTGACACTTTTCCAGGGGTTTCTTGACATTTTCCGGGGGTTTCATGACACTTTCCAGGGGTTTCTTGACATTTCCCAAGGGTTTCATGACACTTCTCGGGCAGAGACTGGGTTCTACTGGCTGATCTCATCGCCGAAATAGCCGTGACGTCACATTTCCAAAGACGACAAGATCAAACCTGTAAACCCAGACCAGATCCTGACCAAGGACGAATCCCAGATCATTAAGGATCAGTAGATTTGGTAGTTTAGTTTGTATTATTCTGTCATTTTTCATATCATTTAGTATTGCATCCACTGCTTACAATCTTCTCCCTTTTAGCATACAAAATCTTGATTATGAAAAAATTTAAAAACGAAAGGTTATTCCTGACAAAAAATTTGTTTTATTTTACAATATAGAAGAATTTAAAGCAGCCCTCAGAAACACAAATGTTGATAAGTGAAATTCTTTGTCTTATTTAGTGTATTATATCGGGGAAGTGATTGAAGACAATTTACTAACCTTTTACTGTTTTTACTGTTTACTACAATTTACTGTAATTTAACATACTGTTAAACTGTCATTTAGTATTATCTTATTATTTAGACTGTGTTCGATTTATTACCATTTTTACATTATTTCATTTCATTAATTGCTTATTAATAAGATTATAATCCATTTTATTATAATTGTATTAAGTTTAAGTCTGTACATTCCACTGTCTAGCACAGTATTAGGAATAGGTCTTAGACTCAAATAATAAATTAAGTTTTTAAGTTTTTATACATTATTATTATTTTGATAGATCAGTAATGTAGTCGAATGTGGTTTAGCATACGGGGGAAATAGCATAGCACACAAATTCACGAAATCTAGTTTTTTTGCATACCTTCTACGATAGTAACAAAAACCGTCGATAGCCAATTAATAAGTGCCACAGGGACAACGAAACTTCTTTGTGAGAAAGTGTGTCAAATTGGTGCTGTTGGTTCTGGATTTGTCCTGATGCCGGCAAAGGATTCTGTAAAAAAGGTTTTGTATCTGATTGTTAGTTCAAAATCGTGCCACCAGAGGGCTACCAGTGAAAATGTCCTCAGGGCTTCTGGCAGGCGGATGTTAAGGAGCCTTTTTCTTGAATTCTCGTTGACTTTTGTGGCTCCCTAAGCACCTGTTAACGAAGAAATGTAAACACTTCCCATTCTGAACATTCTAAATAAATAAATAAATTAAAATAAATATAAATATATTAAAGATATTTTATATATCTTATAATGTATACTTTATATAATATAAAAAATAAGATAAAAATATGTTATATATAAATATAAAAAAATATATAAAAACCCAAAAATATTTAGATCTAGAATAAGCTCCCATAGGGACAAATGTAATACATGGGAACAGTTGACAGTTGCAATTACCGGTCGAAGCCGGGAAGCAAGGCTAGTAAATTTAATAAGTTCAACGCAAACCGCCACTTATATTATAAATCTGTGCGCCGAGATTAAATTTATTTAATCTACTTAAATCATCTTAATCCAGGCTATTACGTGTTTTAACCAAGTGTTTTGAAAATTGTGTAAAACTTGATTATTTAGTTAAGATAATTATTTTTGTGATGTTGATTTTGTATTTGGTCACATGGAAGAACATTTTCTTTATACTGAATATCGCCTTTTTGTAATAGTTACAAATAAAGTAACAAAAAAATAAAAAATAAAAAACGAACAAACTTCATTTCCGTAAAATCTTTTAAAACGTCACCACGATCCGTGTTTTAAGCGCGCGTTCGCTCCGCCATTTTAATATCACATTACGTCACACCAGAAGCTTCGTAGTGCGGAGGAAAAAAACCCCAAGCGACTGCTTGAATTTGCTTGCCTCTGAAACAATTACGCGGCTTCCGCACTCAAAACCGACTGCGAGTTTCACCAGCCCAAAAAACCCACCGCCTTCTCAAAACGGCTTGCCTCAGCTACTTATTAGCGCTACATGAAAACCACAGCTCGTGGAAAGTTTAATTTCCTTTCGCTCTACTGTTCGCCGAGCAATATCTTCGCAATCCGAAGGGATATCGGCACCGCGCTCTGGTTTAATTTGCACAAGTGTAGGCGAAGTGTTCTTGATTTATGCTTGGTGGTAATGGTGCCGGCATTCCTCGGGCGGTTTTCCGCGTCGAGAAAAATTCATAACCTCTCGGAAATGTATCGTTTGCGAAACACGCCGGTAATTGGAGGTAATTTTGACATCCTAGTTGATACGGAAGTAGATACATTTTTTGCAAAAATGGCTTTGAAGTTTTAATTTCATTATGATAACGTTAATTTTCGTGTTTTAGATAGTAGTAACGGTTGTTGGTGGGGGAGCCGATCCTTGCTCTGCGGGTTGCGTCTAGGGACTCGAGGACTCGTTACCCAAATTTTGTCACGTTGGAATTAATGTCTGCTCAAAAGCAATTTATCGTTGAGTCTAATAGTTTCGCCTTGTTTGAACCTAGGACCCGAATGCAGAGTCGACACTGAGTGCACACTCACACTGAGTCCGCACTCAGTGCGCACTTTAGGGGGGAATTTATCATTGCAAATGCCAACTAAGTGTGCACTGAGTGCGCACTGAGTGTGAGTGCGCACTCAGTGCGTTATTTTTTAAAGAAAGTACGAAAGTACGTATTTGAAACGTCTGAAAGTAAGTAAGTTCATACTTGTTAATTGTATCTTTCTTTATATTATATACTGTAATATATTATTATGATATAATTTTGCACTGGAACATAAACGCTGTAATTTAATTTCTCAAAACAGTATTTTCGTGTCAAAAAAGAGTTTTAAACACACGTTGAAAGGATGCCAGGTTTTTCTAAGGGAAGAATTTGACGAACATGTTCGAAGCATCGATTAGGTATTTCCTTCAATAATATAGGTATTTGCTCATTAGCATTGCAAAATTCCCTTTATTTAAATGTGTTTCTTCTTCTTATAATGACCGAATGGTTAACATACAATTAAATAACTCTTAAAAGTTGATTTACCCATTCAGTCCCCAATTACTTTTTTCTTGACGTGTTTATCACAAGGTGTTAATTATCACAAAGAATCAAAGAACTAATTGAACTTGGTTAGAAAATGTGTATTTGATAGTTAATTTTTTTATGAGGGGGAAAAAAAGAGCAACAATATTTCCGATTTTTCAGAGAAGAAAAAACTGAAAAAGGCAATTTTTTTACTCTCCTATTAATAGGTCGCTGATAACTAATGGGGTACTATCTCAGGAATATTTGCCCCCACCCCCTCATTTACTTAAAATCCCATGCCTTTCCAAGATGTTTGTTTGAAGCCTGAGAAAAGGTAAGTTTACTTGAAGGTCGGAGGACTGATACCGCAGTACCTCATGGACAACTCCCCAATTCGAACCTCCCCCCCAATATTCCCTCGATGTCGCCTTTTATCGCCCCCGTAACATCAAGGGCTGTTTTGCGGGTGTACTGCTTCATCCCTGACCCTTTGGCTACATCCCAACTATTTCTGGCTACCAAACAGAATGTACACTATACCGAGTTGGGAACAATATTTATCAGATGTTTAACTTTGGTGCATTGCTTTAAGCCGTGCATTCTCTTCATCCGCTACGAGATGGGGAATAGTTGGTTTGTAAGGATTCCTGATCTAAGATCTTCATTAACTTGGAATCCTTCTGGCAAAACTTAATGATGTGCTTAATTTAAATGGTTGCAATTGTTGCGTTTTATAATAACATCAATGTCGTAATTAGTTATTGTACTTTTCCCATCCTTCATTAATGGTTGAAAGATGTGGTAAAGTTTTGAACATTTCCTTACCTGCTGTCTCAATATACACTTTCATGTGCAGAAAAAGCGTGATACATAATTCTATAAACTGTATTTTTCGAGCATACACTTTTTAAATTATCTATAAATTAAATCGATGGCAATTTTAACTTCTTTGTTAAGTTACAAATCAGTTCGCCAGAAACAGCAAGTGGCTTTTAGACCAAAAGTTGCCGACATCTCAAGGTTCGTGGAAGTTATCATTTCAATATTTAAGTATTTTATAAACAAAATAAGTAAATAAGGGCAAACATGGCCCTGTTTTCGAAAATTTGCCCCGGGAATGCGAGAACACACTTCAAAACTCTTCATTTTTTACCCTTTTAAGAGCCATTGTATACAAAAGTGCAAAGAAAAATTCGGGAAAAGGACCATGTTCATCCTCATTTACGTATTTTGTTTAAAACATACTGAAATATTGAGACAGTAACTTTAACCATGTTCCTGTGATAACTCGGCAACTTTCGATCTGTTTCAAAACTTTTAAATTATCAATTTTCGACTTTGGTCACCCCATGTGAAAGAAATAAGACACGAGGACTTGGATAATTTTACACTGATTACATCTAATTAAGTGTCTACCAAGTTTTAATCAACTCTTCAAAAAATAAATAATCGGAACTGTGCTGAAGTCTTAAGAGACTTAATTATTTCGCACTGCAATTTTTGTTCCCAATTATACCACACAATTTATACTACATACATTTCAATCTGAAATCAAAGGAATCTTTTCTGTCCTCCTATTTGCATCTAGTTTCTGAATTCCATTTTCTATTGTGTTCTTCGTAGCGACGTCCTTATATAAGACCTTATAACGTGAATGGACAACATTATGCAAAGCACCGTAAAACTTTTTACGACAAAGCTAACTGTTCGCTCGCACATCCACTCTAGTCGAACGTGCATTTAAACGGCAATTGAGCATCCGCGTTCATCTAAATGGACCAACTCGGCTTTTGAAGCAGATATAAAGGTAATTGCTTCAAAAATCAAACAACAAGCAGACAAGCATTTACTTCTCATTGTAAATTCAATTCCAAAAGCGTTATTTAAATATACAAATAAGTTGAATACATTTCTAATCTGTATTTAGGTAACCGCACACTGAGATTTTATCCCAAGCTCACATCACTGTACTTCCTTTTCGTCCATTGCATACTGGCATTTGATAACGCCAGTAAAAATGTCCTATGATAATGTTTGTTGGATGTACTCACCGATTCTGATCACAGGGGGCAGAGTCTGAACTTCCTCTAGCAGCATGATCGCAATCAACACCATTTCAATGCACCTCAACATGGTAAATTTAATCAATTATTTATGAGAGTCAATACCGATTATAACTAGTTACAGTTTTCCATCACCGAACACGTACGTCGTTCCGCATTCCAATTTATAAAACGAAATGTCACCACGGAACCGGTTCCGATTTTACAACTCGCAGCAAAACATTATGAATCAGTGAAGAAAAAATGCACACGCCACTTTTGGCCATGTTCAGCGGCAAAAAAATGAATCTATTTAGTAAGTCTCAAGTGTTACAAAGCTACTATATATATATATAAAAGGTTCTGAATTGAGAAAAGTCCAATAGAAAACCTCCTTTCAAAATAAAAAAGTAGTCAAATAACTATTTAAGGGCAACGAACTCTTTCATTAAAAGAAAAAAAAAACACTAATTAGATAGAAATCAACCGCACCACCCACGTTTCCGATTTAGAATTTCGACTATCATTCCCTAGTTAACCGAACGGCTTAACTAGTTCAAACACACAGGCACCACGAACGTGTCCAATTCACACGACCAGGCGACGACGACGGCGACGTCTCCCCGCATCCAACGTCGCACGTGCATCCGTCGCACCCCAAGCGTCGCGGCGTCGATGTTGCCGGGAGGACGGCGTCGGTCAGACTGCGCCCGGCGTCGCAACGCCGACGTCCGGGCAGAGGCGCCCGCAGTGCGCGCGACGCTCGCACGATTTAAGCGCCTTACCGACCGATAAGGTGCCTGAATGGGGGCACGTTTCGCCCCGTGGGAACATGCACAGCTGTCTGCGATTAGACACAAATTTCAAAAGCACATTAGTCAGCAAATTAATGATATGTAATTTTCTTGTAAAAATAGCAAAGATAACTAATTTTTAAATAATTGTAATCTACAACTATAATCTTGCCTGCAATCTTATGCTTAGGACACACCGAATAAGGTGAAACAAGCACCGTGTCACGGAATGTCCAGCACAGAGGTGACGGCGAGTGTCCGCTCCTTTGCGGGGAGCGAAACAAGCACCCTGTCACGGAATGTCCAGCACAGAGGCGACGGCGAGTGTCCGCTCCTTGCGTGGAGCGAAACAAGCACCCGGTCACGGAATGTCTAGCACAGAGGCGACGGCGAGTGTCCGCTTCTTTGCGGGGAGCGAAACAAGCACCCTGTCACGGAATGTCTAGCACAGAGGCGACGGCGAGTGTCCGCTCCTTTGCGGGGAGCGAAACAAGCACGTCCTGTTACGGAATGTCCATCACAGAGACGACGGCGAGTGTCCGCTCCTTTGCGTGGAGCGAAACAAGCACCCTGTCACGGAATGTCCAGCACAGAGGCGACGGCGAGTGTCCGCTTCTTTGCGGGGAGCGAAACAAGCACCCTGTCACGGAATGTCCAGCACAGAGACGACGGCGAGTGTCCGCTCCTTTGCGGGGAGCGAAACAAGCACCCTGTCACGGAATTTCCAGCACAGAGACGACGGAGAGTGTCCGCTCCTTTGCGGGGAGCGAAACAAGCACCATGTCACGGAATGTCCAGCACAGAGGCGACGGCGAGTGTCCGCTCCTTTGCGGGGAGCGAAACAAGCACGTCCTGTCACGGAATGTCTTGCACAGAGGCGACGGCGAGTGTCCGCTCCTTTGCGTGGAGCGAAACAAGCATCCTGTCACGGAATGTCCAGCACAGAGGCGACGGCGAGTGTCCGCTCCTTTGCGTGGAGCGAAACAAGCATCCTGTCACGGAATGTCCAGCACAGAGGCGACGGCGAGTGTCCGCTCCTTTGCGGGGAGCGAAACAAGCATCCTGTCACGGAATGTCCAGCACAGAGGCGACGGCGAGTGTCCGCTCCTTTGCGGGGAGCGAAAAATACTTCGGTTAAGGCCCCCTGCCGTTCTCCAACAATGTGTAATCCTGTTAGAGGTGCTTGCTTCGTCAGGGGAAGAGGTCTTAGTGCATCTCTTCTAATGCTCTGCTTAAGGTAATTCTCTGGAACGGGTTTTGCTTTATTTTCCTATTTCTTATGCATATTATTGATGAGAAGCATGGCTACTGCGTACAGCATGTAGATAAGATAGGTATGATTTTGAATTTGCTGTGTTTAATTACAAAATTCCAAGAATTCATACTGAAATGTTGTTGAGGGTGTTTTTACTTCGACCATTGCTAGCCGGGATACGCAACTAGCTCAACGCTATATGTTTCCCTTGCAACGTTAAAGTATAGGCCTTGCCAGCTGTGATAATCGATCAGATCAACTCTATAATCATGAATATGTCGTTATGTATTGCTATTTAAAAGATTAAATATTTACGAGTACATTCTAAATAAGTAAATTGAATTTTAGAAGTAGCTAAATAATCCCCTTGTTTGCTTGTTTTAATGTTTATTCAGTTTTGAGATAACGGAAAAATGGCAACATACATGTTGAACGCGGTGAGAGCTGGCACGTACTAGTTGCCTATCCCGTACCGGAGCAGTGAGAGCTGGCACGGCATGCTAGTTGCCTATCCCGTACCGGAGCAGAGATCGAAGGTTTTTATGTAAGGTAGTTAGTCATTTTATAATTAAATTTTCCCGTTTCTTTTAGGCAAATTGATGTTAGAAGTAAATTTTTCGTTTGAAAAAAAGCTGTAGTTTGCCGTACCTTCTTTGTCTGTGGTGCTTATGGTCGTGAACTGCAAGAGCAGAACTATCAGTTCAGCTAACAGGTCGTTAGAGCATCAGTTTTCTGATGCTTATATTTATTTTTTTAGTGCCGGGTATTCAGTGGCCCGTTAAGACACTAACAGTAAGTATTGGACAGTTACTGTCCATTAGCAAGAAAATTAAAGCCTCTAATTTTACGTTGCTTTAGCCAAATAACAAGCTAACATACCGTTATATATTTCACGTGCCACTAAAAATCGGGTGTTAATCATTTTTGCTGATTTCCGTCCGTTTCTCCTGCCCTGAAATGACTACCGAGCAATGAGCCTTCTATTGTTTGGTTGTAGCCTGGGACATTGTGCAAAGATGCGAGTGTTGGTCTTGATTTCAGATGTGAAGAAGGCGTAGACATTTGAGCCTTTTCAGATCCCTCTCAACTTCTTAAATTATTACGTAACTTCTCCCAATCTACGGTATATTGCATTCTCATTTGTGAATTTTATTTTATGGTTTCATGTACCAATCGGATTGTCATAAATAAATATATATATTTTAAACCGCTAAAAACTTTATGAAATATATCCAAATTCGAATTATTTAAGCTCCGATGCGAAGTCGATTTATTTTGTTAAACTTTCATATTTAAAATAAATCGCATTTTGGTAAGCATTAACGCGTTTTACGCAAATAAAACAAATTTCTTTTATAGAGAGAAACGAGGGCTTCGCGCCAGGCGAATGTAGAATGTGCTGTCGGTTCCGCAATAGTATAAGGTCACATCCAGTGGCGAAGTCCTGGAATATATGTGGGTATACGATAAGTTTTCGTCAACCAGTTAAATCTTATTTCCACATTTTCGTCATTACCAACACACCCTATTTCCACACATCAAACATTGTTGTTTGGCGCTTACGACTATTTTCGCTTGGGTTTCACTAAAACACGTCCACACATCTCGATTTGCGCCTCAAAGGTAAATGGATAAATTTTCTTCCCCATTTTCCAGCCCGGCTGGAGTAAAATCCACACCAAAATTCCTGACTGCCAATAAATCTGATCCGACGTTCACCACTATTTCCTGGGCCAAACTTTTGATTTGTAAATGTTTTCGTATTCAACGTGGCACGGTTCCGCAGCCGCGACCGACATTTTTATACGCCTCCGAAGAATTCACTCTCTGGGTATCCATGAATCGGAAGACAACTTTAAACACGAAACTTGGAAAGTTCAACTAGAACTGCGTTTTTTTCACTGGCCTTTTTCTTCAAGAAATAATTCATTTCGAATTGCTTTGGAAAAAAAAAGTCCAGAATAGTTCCGAGTTCTATATATTACTATACAGATTTAATGATGCGTGCTCTCTTAACAGTGTATTCGTTTGCTGGGCTTACGAATAAAAAATAAATGATGTGTGGTTTTGCGTGGTAGCATTTGATATCATAGTTAACAACTTAATGTTCATTCCGCCAAAAGTATGGTACCAAATGGCGGCCATATTTTTTTGGTTTTATACTGGTATACCCTCTTGAAAAACATTCTTCCTCTGCTTGCGTTACCTCGTCTGCGCAATTATTGTTTATTTTTAAAAATTATAACAGACAATCAACAATTTAATTAAACAGTTAACTAAGTAAATTTTGAAAAAATTATCAATTTAATTAACAATTTAATTGGGCTAAAAACATGTAAGTAAATTCTTGAGCCCAGATAAAATTAGGTTTCGACAGAGGGTTTAATAATTTTTTTCTCACATGCTTTTCTCATATACATGTAGATAATAAAATAACGAACCATGGGAGAGTTCACCGGATTTCAGTGAGAACTTTGATGGGTTTTGAAATGTAATTTTAAAAAATTAATATTTTTTGGAATTGACAGGATCATTAGAATTTAGAAAGCCATGATAAAAAAACAACATAATAGTTCTTTTGTTGACGTTTTTGACGTCAGTCGAGCTATCACCCTTGAAAAAGTAAAAGTATATGTTACGAAATGTCGGGAAACCAGTGAGATTATTATTATTAGCATTCAAATCCCAAATTAAATTAGTTTTTTTCCTTCCACCGGATCTACCCGCGTTTAAAACACCAACTTTATTTTGAAATAACTTCAAAAACGGGATATTCCCAAATCTACGGTCCGCCTGAAATATCTCCGTCTGCTATACATTCCCAACCCAACACAAAATAGACCCGTGCATTCCCCATTCCCGGATAGTTCCCCTACCACGAACCACGACATTCCGTCGATCACCGTTCGAATTCCCAAACGCAGCCAAACAACTTATCAATGCCGAAGATGAACGCGAAGAAATGTCAGTTAGATTTTTTTGTCCCGAATAAATATTTGAACAATTTCTTAATAAACCTTTAGCCGTCATTTTGGCTCTGCACGCCAAGCGATTTCCAGTAAAATGTTGGGCCGCGCTGGATGTGACATGGAGCACCCTTGAACGAAACGAAAGCACGTCACTCTCCGCGTATGCCCTTCAATTTGGCAGCCCTTTTCGGGGCTGGCGTCGAGATCCGTTTTATTGCCCGGGCCGCCATCGCCAATCTTGATGCTCGCTGCGAGCACAAATCCGCAAGTCTGTGATTTTCTGCGTCCTTTTTTATTAGTTATTTATACGTGCATTCTATATAGGATGTGTTACGGATGTAAGTTTATATGCGTTGTTTTTATGTCGTTTTGAAGTTTCAATTCTGTTGCGTTTTTATATGGGTGTATTATGGATAGGGAATGTATCCGTTTACAAATATATTTTCTCAATCGACATACAGTCACGCGTTTTCTGAGGAGTGTGTTTCTTGTTTTTATCTCCTTATTTCAGGCATTTGTTTCAATTGACGAGATTTGTGATTTTTGTACCATTTCCGTTGTAGAACAAAAACAAACCCGCTACGCTCCGTAACAATGATACTTAAAGGGGTTTCCAGCAGAAGCAAATAATTGCATAAGAATATTGAACAAAAAAACCTCAATTCGAAAAAAGCAATTACTTATTGCAAACTTATTTTAAAGCAATCCATGCTGCTGGCTTACCAATTAGAAAGTGGAATGAAAAGAAACATTCCATAGCAATCATGGGATACGCACTGGGCGTCTTTGATAACAGCTGATGTCCATAACCACAGCACTAGAAATGTTACCACCAATTGTCTATATCTAAGCAGCATAAAAACTTCAAAATCAGCAAGGTTAATATTTTATAATGGAATAAGAGAGTACAACCAACTACCAATAGTATTAAAAATGGCTGAAAATGTAAAAGAATTCAGATTAAAATGTATTAAAATAAGTAAAGATAATAATGATATGTAATAATGATATTGTGTAATGATAACATGTTGACAATGTAAATAGCTAATAATAAGCTATTTAATACTTTAAATAAAAATAAATAAATAGAATTTACATATTAGGCGTTGTACAGTGGTACATGATCTATCAAAGAGTGTACTTACATAATTCCGATTTCAATCTTCAGCAACAACAAAAAAAGTGCACTGAAGAAGTTGTCTATGTAGGAGGGTTGGGATTTGAAAAGTATTCACACTACTGTTGGTGTACACTGGTGAGATAATAAGAAATTATCCTGTGGCCGAGTTCGTTTACCCGTCCCATGTACGGGTCGCTCGGCCTCTCGTCTCCCCGGAGATCCCCCTTGTCCCACCCGGCGAAGCAGGGAGAATGTGTAACCGAATAGTTCAGTTGGTAGAGCACCTGCCCGGCAAGCAGGAGGTCCCGGGTTCGTATCCCGGTTCGGGTGCACATTTTCCAGCTTCGCCTCCCTTTCAAAGAAATTATCCTAACAATTGGTGCCCACCGGCGGGATTTCACAATAAGACCCGGGTTTTCAATGGCACGTTAAATATCTAACGGTCTGTTGACTTGTTATTTGCTTAGCAACGTCCAATCAGAGCATTTAATTTTCTTGCTAATGGAGCGTTAGCGTCTTAACGGGCCACTGAAAAACCTGCACTAAGAGGTTAAAAATATATTCGCGCAAGTGTATTTTTTATTTATTCGGTGCTGGAGTGTGTGATCATAAAATGTATCTGCATTTCATTTGGTGTCTTAGGGTGGGATTATAAAATCATCTGCATTTCATTTGGTGTCGGGGGGTGGGATTATAAAAACTTCTGCATTTCATTTGGTGTCTTAGGGTGGGATTATAAAAACATCTGCATTTCATTTGGTGTCGAGGGATGGGATTATAAAAACATCTGCATTTCATTTGGTGTCGAGGGATGGGATTATAAAAACATCTGCACTACATTTGGTGTCTGGGGGTGGGATTATAAAAACATCTGCATTTCATTTGGTGTCTGGGGGTGGGATTATAAAAGCAGCTCACTACATTTGGTGTCTGGGGGTGGGATTATAAAAATATCTGCACTACATTTGGTGTCTGGGGGTGGGATTATAAAAACATCTGCATTTCATTTGGTGTCTGGGGGTGGGATTATAAAAACAGCTCACTTCATTTGGTGTCTGGGGGTGGGGTTATAAAAACATCTGCACTACATTTGGTGTCTGGGGGTGGGATTATAAAAACAGCTCACTTGACTTGGTTTCTGCGGCTAGCATTTAAAAAATATAGTCACTAAATTTGCTGGCCAATGGTGGATTAATATGAAACAAATTACAAATGTTAAACAGCAAATCAATGACTAAAAAATAATGTTATCCCAAAATCAACACACCACTAACCAATCTGAGAGCAGTATAACTATGAGCACACAAATCCGATAACCCAATTTAAACACCCAAACACAACATAAATCAGAGACCGGCGTTGTATATGGTAACCAGACGTGATTTACAACGGCCACAGTACTGATAGTTAACTAGCGTGCGATGGGCAATTTAGGGACCTCCATAGTCAATTTCACATGGGCCTGTCTGACGTCACCCCTTGCTCTAGACGGCACCGGGCCTTGCCATTAGCGTTGATCGCGACATTAATGCCTGGAGGTTCTAGTATAATTAGGACACATGATCTGTGATGTGAATCTACGGTGATGATCATAATTATAGTGATAATTGCCTTTCTAATTAATAGCGGAGAAGAACGCCAGAGAGTGGGGGGGGTGGGGGGGGGGGGGTGCATTTCAGGAATTGAGTGTCTGGTAGGCCACTTGGGATTCGGGGAAGTTTGGAATATGCTGATGAATTTTTTTTGTGGAAAGTTTTAACACTTTGGGCAATTTGTCGAATATAAATTTGTATTTTTCATATTATCCTTTGTGCTCTGAATCATAAAACCATTTAAGTCACCATTCAGCAGTTTGACGCGCACAAAATTTAGCACAACGAAGGACATATGACGTATGAAATTAGGATTTTTTTTTCTAAACTAAGTACATCATTGTTATTCATGCTCATTGTTATAAGAATCTGGGCTGCACGAATTGATCATTAAAAGTACTGCACATTGTTGACGTATTCACAAACGAGGTAACCGTTTTCACAAACAAACCACCCGTGTACTACACATTAGTTCAGCTAACTATGGTCAGGCCTAGAGTGGCTGTAATCCTCCAACTAAATTGTGATTTGGTGGTAATAACTTTTAGTTACAGAATCGGTACCTGGGTAACCCTAGCGATACTCAAAATCCAGTACATACTATTAACATTATTGCTTCAGATAGGACAAAAAGTAATGAGCCAAAGAAATTTAATAACCTTTGCACCACTCAAAACCCAAGCCATATTATTATAATTAGTGCTCATGCTATATGACAAAAAGAAATAAGCCTATAAGAAATGTAATAATAACCTTAGCACTAGTTTTCAACGAAACAAATCTGCATATTTCACAGCTTGTCCAGCAGCCTGTCCAGCTAGAGATGAGGAGTTACAAGTTTCTGCTAACAGGTCTTTTGGGCATCGATCAATTCATCAAGCAATTTTGCTAATTTTCATTTGCGATGTCAGTCTTGGAATCACATTTTGGCTACTTGCCTGTAAGCGAGATATTTAAGGGGCACATCTGGCCAACACGTCTTCTCTTATCAGATCCGCCTATGGGTATTCTCTAATAGATAATAATGTTTCGTAAACCGGGGGGGGTGGGGGGGGGGGGGGGGGCAGTAAAAATGAAACTGAATTCTTATTCCACATTTTCGTCATTACCAACACACCCTATTTGCACATATAAAGCATTGTTGTTTGGCGCTTCCGTTCGCTTGGGTTTCACTAAAACACGTCCACATATCTCGATTTGCGCCTCAAAGGTAAATGGATAAATGGGTAGTGGGTAAATGGGTGTGCTATGGGTGGGTGGGAAATGGGTAAGATAAGGTAAATGGGTATATTTTAAAGTGTGAAACATAAAACAAGTGTGGAAAACTCGCAAAAGTAAGACATTTAAACTGTAGAACTTTGCCTAGGTGCAGGCGTATACATGCGTATTTCTTTCAAATAAAGGTGGGTATTCGGTTTTGTAGAAAATAAAAGGTAAGCATACGCCGTATACCTGCCTATACCCTGGACTTCACCACTGATTAAAGACTCTGTTATCACTCGGATTGTTGAGGTCTTTATCGTCGAATTTTCAAGGAAATTTCCTCTCGGATTGGTCGCCCATTTTGGCGTCATCCTTTCAAACGAGATAGAAAAATAATAGAGAGTCATAACAGTTTCTCTTGCCAAACCCTCTGTTTTAATTTGATTTCATTGAAAGCCATTTATTCACAGAGCAGTGAATGATATTAATTATTCAGCGTTCGCACAATGTGAAATAGCAGTTAGGTCGTTAAAATATGGACGCTTTCATAATATAGGTTAAACGCTTTCTCCATGCATAATTTAATCCGGATGGCGTTGAGTTGAGTTTAACACGGGGCCGAATGCGCGCCCTTTAAAACAGATTAACATGAATTAGTCGCAGCTCCTTTGAAATTGTATGGCGTTTTGGCGACACAAAGGAAAGTGTATCATAATCAAATTTTGATATTAAGTTATACGACAAAAGTTCCAAGCGTAGATTGTTATTCGAGGATCGTGTGAATAGCGTGAAAGGCATTTGAGGTTCTTTTCGATGAAATTGTCCTCGGTTTTGTTGAAAAGTTATCAAACGATTTGAAAGCTTTTGTGCTTTCATCGAGAGGCACAGCAATTTGCGGCAATTGGTTGTGTAGCGGAGAGATGTTCGGCAGTAACTAATTTATCACAATTTGATGTGTAAATTTCGTTTTATCACTTTGAAGCTCGTGAAAAAGTATTAAGTTCCAGTATTTTGTAGCTTGTCCGCTTGGGATCAAAGTCGACTCATAAACGATCATTTGAGGGTCACTAAAATACAATGTAACCCCCAAAATAGATGGAATTCATTTTTGCGTATAAGTTTCAACTCATGATAGCTTTGGTTGTGAAATTATCCAGCCTCTAGTTTCTGGGTAAGAGCACAATTAGTTTCTTATTGACGGACCGAGAGGCTTTTTAGAAAAAACTCATGAGTTAAAGGAGACAGTTGTTAGTTTTGTGTCAGATTATTCTCACTGAAATTGTAATTTGGGTCGAAAAACAACTATATATCATTTTCATATTTTTTAAATAATAAAAACTGTGTTAATGCAATGTGTTAGTTGTAGGATTTTCTGAAATTTTCATAAAATCTGCAGTTTTGATCAGCAGAGAAAGGAATGTCCAATCCATTAGGGTGCATTAATTTTTGAATTATCGTAAGATACAGTTTTATCTGTGCCGCCCGTACCAAAATTATGCGGCAATAAGAACACGTAGCTTCGACCGCTGACAGTTATATGTGTGGCCCACTTTTCACCGAATTCACTATTGGAAAACTTCTGGAATAAGTACAGATATATTCTTGCTCCAGAGAACCAGCTCAGTATGAAACAAAATACGTATTTTTGATCAGTTACGTATACAGGATATGGTAACCAATTCATTTTCACAGTAGGGAAGTTAATATCATTTAGAATAATTTCAAGTGCTATCTCACATAATTCTTTCTAGGTAACCTTGACTGATACATTATTCGTTTGGAGTGTATACACTCTCCAGCGCATTCTACGCCAATATCCTGTACTTTATCGGATAAATCAAAACACAGAAAGAGAGCAATTTGGTGCCCATGTTCACTCCAGTTCCTTTAGTGCATATTCCACATGTAACTATATGTATGTAAGTCCCCAGGGAAAAAGAGAAATAAGCAAGCGTTTCAGGCACCCTATTATTAATTCACTGATTGCTTCTCGATCTCCCAACAATAAACTGCATTTATCCACAAAATAAAATACGAAAAGTAACCGATATTTTTCTATTGGCAAAGGCAATACAACGGTATTGCCAATAAATAAATATCTAGTGTGTAAACAAGACTGCTAAGGAGGGTAGCGCTGGCTCGACGGAGACGGCCGAATCGTCTCGAAGTGGGCCGAAGCCGACGTCGCGACGCCGGTCTGCGAGCGCCGGGACGCCGGGGTTAGTCGGTGATCGGGCGTCCAGCTGTCGTAGCGCATCCCGGCATCGAACCCTCGGGACCTCGCCATGCGCTATCGAAGGATCTCAGGTGAGCGGCCAGAGATATTTCACCTACTTTGTTTTAGGGAATTGAAATGATGGATGTTATTAATACAACTGATATCAAATGATTGCATGAGTTTACCTGTACTATTTATTGTTGTAGTCATGTAGTTATAACGTTTTAATGGGTTTTTAGTGAACCCTGAACCTTAACCAGCTTTTTAAAAAGGTTGCTTAAAATGCGTAATGCACACCAATGTTCGTTTTATCATCACCACAGATATATAAAGCTATGTTGAATAAAATAGTTTACATTTTTAGCAGGATGTTAAAAAGGGGACCAAATGCACAACCGAAATAGTACTCAATTACAAGTTAGATGCTACGTTATTAATTATAGGTGTGTAAATAAAAATACATAAAAAAAAAAAGACTCGTAATTACTATACTGTTTGCTAGTGTTGTCTTCTCCACATGATTATGATGATGATGATGATGATGGGGATGATGATGATGATGGGGATGATGATGATAATGATGATGGAGTTGATAATGGCCTTTACTATCGGGAGTCACGTTTCGTAAATGAGCTAGAATGTAGGGTTGTATATTTTATTGCATGATAATTTCGAGCCTGGATGATAACACAATGCATTTGGCTTATTTTGTAGAAGCGACAAGCATACCATCATTCAAACTAAAATCATAACACATAATGCTATGAAATGGGAAGTTAATGGTATCGCCACATTTCAATATCAATTCAGAGTGCGAGAGGTGCTTATATATTTATCAAATACACATCGCAGTTAACGTTCGAGCCTCAAAGTTGTATGTTCTCGTCTAAGTGCATATTTAAGTTTAAATTCAACATGCTAAAAAGAGATAAATTTAAGTTTGGTACCAAATATATTTTTTGTACCAATTATAATCTCAAGAAAAGTTACTTTTCTTGACTCAAAGATAAAAAGTAAACAAAGTAAACAAAGTAAACAAAAAAGGACTCTTCCACATCCGAAGACTAAACTTTTATCACTGTTTTAGCAGCGATGTTTTTCATCAAATCTGGCCACCAGAAGGTCCCAAACGAAAACCTCAATACTCTCAATCCCTTGCTCATCAACTTCGACTTCATCAACTTTAACATCAACTTCACTTTCAATATCATCAACTTCAAGACGGTCTACAATTCCAGCGATATGGGAGCATCGTTATTGTTCGGGGTTCGGGGGGGGGGGGGGAGGTCATGCTTAACCAACAACACGTGACATATAATTATTGAGAATTAGTAGGATTTGTTCAAAAGTTTCACAAAAATGTGTAAGAATCTGCCGAAATTTAAATCCCGTGCTCTATAAAAACTGCACATCTTTTCGAGGTCCACAATTAGAAACATTAAGGAGATGGGGAAGCCGTTGACTCTTGAATATCTATAAAATATGTTTTACAAGCAATCTTAAGTTAACGTCCGAAACAATAGCAAGTGCACTACGTAATTTGTAAGGCTTTCAAAGAAAGTTTAGGACCAGGTTTTTCAGTTGCACGTTAAATATTTAATGGTCTGTTAACATTTTGTTTGCTTAGCAACGTCCACTCAAAACCCTTAATTTTCATGCTAATGGACCTTTGAATCTTAACGGGCCCTGATATACCGGCACTAAGTCATATTTGTGTAATGATAATTCTGCGCTTAAAATTCAAAATAGCTGTCAAAGAGCAGTTTTTAAAAGTGTTGAAGGTGTATAGGATATATCAGCAGGCGCGACTTTGACAAAAATTGATATTATTTTAACGCCTTGTAATTATTATTTTGTGTTATCTGTCACAGATAGTTAGGCTGTAAAAATATGTTTTGCACATATTCGTTGGCATATTCGAAATATTCGTTACCATTGAAGTAAATATGCCATACGTCAAGTCAACGAATCAAAAACGTGCTCAAAATGTCCAAGATATTTTTGGTAAATCGAGAAATAAAATGCTTCCCCGATTCACTCATCATCATCAGGTTTAAGAGGAAACTAAACGCCAGTGTTTTCGTCGTACGCGGAGGTTCACGCGGGAACTTCTCCAGATCGCAAATACTAACACAGAGTTTGGAGGGGGGGGGGGGGGGAATACAGGTGTATTTGAAGGCTAGTAACTTGTTTGATGTCGGATGGTCGGTGTAACGATTAAGTTGTTAGCCATTTTATTGACTAGCATATAAACTGCGATCAAAGATAGCAGGGATACGTAACTAGCTCATCGCTATCTGTATCCCGTGCAACTTTAAAGTGTAGGCCATACCGGCTGTCACCTTCGGTTAGATCAAGTCTATAACCATGATTATGCCATTATGTATTGCTATTTAAAAGATACTATGTAATATACTAGTCATTTCCAAATAAGTAAATTGAATTTTAGAAGTAGCTACAAAAATCTCCATGTGTGTTTGTTTTTATGTTTAATCAGTTTTAAGATAACGTAAAAACGGCAACATACATCGTGAATGCAGTGAGAGCTGGCACGGCATGCCAGTTGCCAATCCCGTTCCGGAGCAGTGAGAGCTGGCACGGCATACTAGTTGCCTATCCCGTACCGGAGCAGTGAGAGCTGGCGCGGCATACTAGTTGCCTATCCCGTACCGGAGCAGTGAGAGCTGGCACGGCATACTAGTTGCCTATCCCGTACCGGAGCAGTGAGAGCTGGCACGGCATACTAGTTGCCTATCCCGTACCGGAGCAGTGAGAGCTGGCGCGGCATACTAGTTGCCTATCCCGTACCGGAGCAGTGAGAGCTGGCACGGCATGCTAGTTGCCTATCCCGTACCGGAGCAGTGAGAGCTGGCACGGCATACTAGTTGCCTATCCCGTACCAGAGCAGTGAGAGCTGGCACGGCATGCTAGTTGCCTATCCCGTACCGGAGCAGTGAGAGCTGGCACGGCACACTAGTTGCCTATCCCGTACCGGAGCAGTGAGAGCTGACACGGCACACTAGTTGCCTATCCCGTACCGGAGCAGTAAGAGCTGGCACGGCATGCTAGTTGCCTATCCAATATTCACCATTCAGGAATTCCGAGGTCACCTGTGTGACCTCGTGTGATTGTGTATAGTTCGTATGAAAAAGAATGCACTGTACTTTTTATTCAAAATTAAAAACTCACATCCGACATCAATTGATTCTTTCTTCACTAATTCGCGTTGTGTTTCGACGTTTCAGCTGTGTGCTGCGATGACGCATGATGCGTGTCAGGATCGTCCTGCTCGTCCTGGCAGGATTCGTCCTGCAGTCCTCGTCCTTGCCTCCTATCATCAGGATCGGTGAGTGCAGGATTGAGATGCGTTCGATTGGACGGGGAGTAAAGCGAAGAGGGATTGCTATGGGTACATTATTGTATGATAAATTTATTAAACATTACGAAAGATGGTTGGAATAAGTTTGTAAACAATACTGTTAAGGTGATAGGATGAAACAGAAAATTTAATACGTTTAATTAAGATGAGAACGATAAGGCTACAAATATATTAGAAAGAAAATATGAGCTCAATTGAAACAGCATGTCATCAATCACACTTTCCGTGTGCTTGGCTAGAAAGAAAAAACAAAAATTAACATAAAAATGTCAATTTAAATTGTAGGTTAAATGTAGGTACAAACCATGAATTAAAATCTGTTGTAATCTTTTGCGCATCTGTTAGTTAACGTCTAAGGCAAAATTGCAAGAAAGCAAATCATGTTTTATTTTATGTAAGACAATGTTCCTGTATTTTATATCGAGGCATTTAGGTTCAGAGAATGCACAATTTTTTACCCATTTAATTTCAGAACGTCTTGAAATGGATTTTGTTTGTTTAAATAATCACAATACCAATCAGTATTTAGTATAGGAATAGTGTGAAGCATTTTCTTCAACCTCAGCAGACAGCGTGTCTTCAGTAGATGCCCTTTCCTGGGACTCCACGCTCATAAAGAAGTACAGTACGAGCACTGCAAAGTAAAGCATTTTTGGGCACAATCTTTAAAGCAGACAGTTTTTCGTTTAAAGCAGCGGTAGACAACCTGAGGCCGGGAGCTCATATTTTTGCAGCCCGTTTCAAAAATGTTATTAAATTTGAAATGCCAACTTTAAATGCAATTCTCCATGGAAAATATATTGATTTGAAATTTCCGCAACCTCCTGTTAGCAAGTGCGTAATTTCAATGAATTTTTTTTAGGTTGAAACTCCCTGAAACGCAGAGATTTGCACCTTAAAAATGTTCTAAATCAAATTTTTCTTTGTGATTTAACCCCCAAAACCCCCATTGTGTTGTAAGCAATGTCAATTTTCATTCATCAAGTACAAGCAGCTACAAGTTACGAGAATGCGTTCAACCAACACCCACAAAGTTGCACAACTCTATGTCTTGCAATTCGTAAGTTTAACGTCAAATTACCCTTTGCCGACAGCAGAGGTAACACATTTTTTCTATTTGGCCCGGTTCAAAAAAGGTTGAGTGGCACTGGTTTAAAGTGTGGTATAGCACATTAGCGTTCGAATTACAAACAATATTTTTTCATACAAATATATTATGAGTGATGGTAAAAAAAGCCGACACTAAAGGTAATTTATAAGGCTTTTCAATAATGTAAGAATCAATTTATTGTTATGATAAGGCTTGCTGAAAGTTGTGAATAACCTTGGAAAACTTAAGAAAATCACTTTTTAGTAGTTATTCATCATTTTTATCAAATCTAATCACAAACAGGGCTTTGAACCGAAATGTTTTTTCGTTTCGGTTATGGTTACGGTTCGGGGAACTATTACGGTTTGGTTTTCGGTTCGGTTTTGCCAAAAATATTAATTTCGTTTCGGTTCGAACCGGTTCGAGCCACTCTTTTTTGCGGTGATCGTTTCGGTTTTTTCGGTTCAGAAAATAAGTCAATAATTATTTGGGAATTATAATGGTAAAGAGAAAAAGCAATTTTAAGTGAAAAATTACCCAATTCGTGAACCGAAATGAACCGAAATAAAACCATTATAAAATTCCGGTTTCGTTTCGGTTGCGGTCTAGGCCACTTATTATTATTTTGTTTCCAGTTCCGTAACGGTTCGGCAAAAAATTACGGTGTTTACGGTTTTCGGCTTCGGTTCGGTTCAATGCCCTGATAACACAAAAATAACACATACTTAATTTGAAAGCTTGATAAATTGTCTAGGGCGCTATATAGCTATTTTGTTTTGGACTTTCACCATTCCTTAGTCTGTAAGAAAAATGTTTCAAGATATTTGAACGCCATGAGAAGATCCTGAATTCCATGTAAAAGCCGAAAGGACGAACGATGCCAACGAAGGGAGTTCCAGTGACCTTGAGGAACGTACCGGCATGCATGAACCCCCTGATGAACACTGTCAAGGCCAACGAAGCGAGTTCCAGTGACCTTGAGGAACTTACCGGCATGCATGAACCCCCCGATGAACACTGTCAAGGCCAACGAAGCGAGTTCCAGTGACCTTGAGGAACTTACCGGCATGCATGAACCCCCCGATGAACACTGTCAAGGCCAACGAAGCGAGTTCCAGTGACCTTGAGGAACTCACCGGCATGCATGAACCCCCCGATGAACACTGTCAAGGCCAACGAAGCGAGTTCCAGTGACCTTGAGGAACTTACCGGCATGCATGAACCCCCGATGAACACTGTCAAGGCCAACGAAGCGAGTTCCAGTGACCTTGAGGAACTTACCGGCATGCATGAACCCCCCGATGAACACTGTCAAGGCCAACGAAGCGAGTTCCAGTGACCTTGAGGAACTCACCGGCATGCATGAACCCCCCGATGAACACTGTCAAGGCCAACGAAGCGAGTTCCAGTGACCTTGAGGAACTCACCGGCATGCATGAACCCCCCGATGAACACTGTCAAGGCCAACGAAGCGAGTTCCAGTGACCTTGAGGAACTTACCGGCATGCATGAACCCCCCGATGAACACTGTCAAGGCCAACGAAGCGAGTTCCAGTGACCTTGAGGAACTCACCGGCATGCATGAACCCCCCGATGAACACTGTCAAGGCCAACCAAACCCCGTTGTCGCTCAGCGTTTGCGTTTCGTAAATGCAGATCGCGAGCGTCAGCAGCCAGAAGATGCAGCCCACCACCGCGTTGTAAATGGCGTACCGAGCGGCGAATCGGTGCAGCAGACTCACTTTCTCCTGGTGGCCGTGGACGCGTGTTTGAAAGCAAGATTTGGAAGGCGCTTTGAAGCGGGAACTAAACAGTTGTGGGTTTCGTCGATTTTCACATACATTTAACGTAAATATTGAACTTTTTTGACTACAAATATTAACGCAAAATAAAAACTAAACTCTTGTTTAAGCAGGGGCGGCTCGTGAGGGAGGGCTGCGGGGTGGCAGCCCCCCCCCCCTGGCAATTTGACAGAAAAAGAAAATAATATTATAATTCAAATATTTAATGTTGTGTTCATTTTAATTGTTCTTAAAATTTGTTGCGTGTAAATATTGGTTGTAACTATTAAAGCTCGCTATTCGCTAAGAACTATCACGCCATTTGCGTCGCGCGGACGGCTCGGGCCGCCGAATGCAACGAAACGTTTTGGTAGCGCCCGAGCACGTCGCACGTCTCCGCCTTCACCCTGGACGCAACCCTCCACGCTCGGGGCGGCAAGCGCGGCCGCCCTGCGTGCCCAGCCATGAGTGCGTGGAAATGGCCTTGAACGCGAGCCGCTCGCCGTCGCAAGTCCACTGAGGGCAGCAGAGATTTTTCCCTCGGGTACCCTCGGGCACTTTCGGCCAGCCACGGGCTCGCCGCGGGCGGTGCATCGGCGACGTGCCGAGGATTGCGAACGGAGAGCGAGAGAGACGGAGCGATGCACATACAAACTTCGAATGTGACTGCAACGGAGGCACAATAAAATGCATTTTGGAGAACACCGAGCGTTCAATACAAAACAGTTTGTTCAGGAATCTCATCCTAAACCAAAACGCTTCAAATAACGGCGGATAGCAGGCAACACCGTTTCCCAGCACCACGGAAAATGGTGTCGAGAAATGTCTATTGTTACGGAAGTTGCGATAGATGCCAAGAGGCGGGGGGGGGGGGGGGGGGGGGGGGTATATGAAATTCAATTGCTGCCCCTCCGAGGAAAACACTCACGAGCCGCCACTGTGTTTAAGAGCTGGCTGCTGTTATGTTTGGTTGCATCTTGAAAGTTCCCTAATCGTCAAAGTAGTTAGCAAACCTACTGCGGAGGGAATTTTGAAAAAGGGCCTAAGAGTGCGTAAAATGGCACTTTTCGGAAATTCCTTTCCGCAGTAAGGTTTCTAAATTCAACATAAAAATATAGTATCCGCCATTCACCAATCTTTAGCGACACTTGTATTTTTTTTCTTCAAATTTTTACGTTAATATTTGAAGCAGGAGAGGTCCTGTTTTACCGTTTAAATCTATGCGAAAATCGGTCAAAACCACAACTGTTAAGTTCTCCCTTAAATTATCATTATTATGTCCTTTTTAGAGTAATAAAAATAATAATGACTAGGAGAAATAAAGAAACTATAATAACTTTTAAACAGGTCTATAAGTAATAATAATATAATATGAATGGCAGAGTAGTTCAAAGCCAAAGACAACAGTCCTAAAAAGGACCTTGATCCATTTTAGGGCCACAAGCATCCATCAACCATCAACTAAAATAAATCACCAATTAACTAATTATGCCCCACGTGCACAAATTAAAATCTCTTTACCTTTATCACGGCTGCTGTCAATAATATGTTAGCAATCAACTGCATAAAGGCGAGCAGTATCATAGTCACAGTTACCGCTCGAAAAGCTGAAAGATAGAAACACAATTCATATTTTTATAACCTTTTTCTTTAATTTGATCTGGGCACAAATACACTATACACAGATCAACCGTGCATTTTAACAGTGAAAATACATGTGTAATCCAGTAATGATGAATATTGCGTAAGCTCTTTATGTTCAAATCTCCAGCACCCACTATTTTCGACACGGTGCAGGCCGTATTCTAGATTTATCAGCACGACAGTTTTTCAAATTTTATTAATATATATATTCAAGTTTCGTTATTAGTCATCTTATTGCAATGGATATAGAAAAAAGTTTTTCCAATGTGAAAGATAAATGAAAATCTATCAATATATTACGTATAAAGGGGTTGTGATAATGAGAAAAGTATATTTTACACTCATTTGCCATGTGGACATTTCAAAGACTTGAGTTCATTTTCTAGAAGGAACCCTGCCACTTGCCAGCGCCCTCTGAATGGATTTTTTTCGATTTGCTTGTACTGCAAAAATGTACCTAGGTGGTGTTGACCTTGAGCGAGATTCAACCCAAAAATTTTTTTGACTCTGATATTTTACCACGGCCTTCTAGCAACATTCGTGCCATAAGAGCGATAGGAAACATTTTTGTGCAGAAGGCACTGGTTGTGTGCTCGGATAGCAATTCAATGTGTGCTGTCGATGGCTGCCATGCCTTGGCACAACACTTGCTTTCCACCCAGAAGGCCCTGGTTGTGTGCTCGGATAGAAATTCAATGTGTGCTGTCGATGGCTGCCATGCCTTGTCACAACACTTGCTTTCCACCCAGAAGGCCCTGGTTGTGTGCTCGGATAGAAATCCAATGTGTGCTGTCGATGGCTGCCATGCCTTGTCACAACACTTGCTTTCCACCCAGAAGGCCCTGGTTGTGTGCTGGGATAGAAATTCAATGTGTGCTGTCGATGGCTGCCTTGCCTTGTCTAACCAATTATCTTTGTAGACATGTGATTTGTGACTGCCAACTGATCAGTTCTTTAATTTGTACGTACTTACCAATGAAAGGAACACCAACGTACAAATGCGAGGACTCTTTGAATGTTATCACTGCCTGAATGCGAGAGAGTGAGATACTTGTGACAACGGCCATCACGCCAGAAGCTGCCTGATTTGAAATGAAAATAAGAATTGACAATAAACTGGTCATGCTTAATTAATGTCAACTGAATTATTTGTGTAAACAACAGTTAAATACACAGTAGTTACACAGTAAACCAGTTATATAAAATACATTTGTGTGCATACAACATTCAAAATTATGAAACAGTTGCGGGAAATACTAATAGTCGGTTGCATCAACAGTTAGTTAAGATTAATCTAATGGGTTTAAATTAAATATTTGTTATCTGTATAATCTACTGTGGCATTGCAAATAATTAAATCTTAGCATAACTCCTCAGATTGTTAAATGTCTTTTGCAAACTATAGATCTAATATTAGTATCAAGTATAAGTAGGTATGGGTTTTAAATACCGTCAAAACGAGACCGATCGCGAGTAGAAGCTTCTTCTCAAGCAACTTGTCATCTTTGCCGTCCAGCTCCTGATACTCAGCGGTCTCTTCGTGGTCCAGCACTTTGACGGTGTCCATTGGGTGCAGATCTGCCAAAGAACTGCGAACAAATCGAGTATGCCGATTTGCGAATCTGCAAAAGACAACCCAACCGTCTTCTTGCTGAATTAACACTCGCTATTTTCAGTTATTTACTTTGGGCAAAGTCGGTATATCAAGTGGCAGCCTATCGCTCTACATTTGTACAATAATTATACGTGAAAGCGTCATCAACCAAGCTGGCCCAGTCCAATTGTCTGATAATAATGTGCACCCAACATGCACGAAAAAGTCACATTCAAATTGTTAATTACCTTCGTGGTGTTTGAAATCGCAATGCAATATTTTTTAATTTTGATATACCATGCCTTAAATTCTACAAACTAAAACCACCTAAGCAAAACATATTAACTAGTATTTCCAGAACGAAAGCGAGCATTCTCTACATTTCAAAGTAGCCCGGGTCGATCCGGTCACTGGCTTTACAGGCAGTTGACTTAAGTCCCAGCTTGGACAACCCTGGGATAGTTCCTCTACCAGACGACCACGACCGCCTCCTAGCCTCGTCTCTTATACTAGTTTCCAGTCCCTTGCAGTGGAGCAGATTTGGAGCTTGTGTGGATTTATTGAAAAACAATACATTATTTAACACAACATTTCAATAAAATACAGTACAGGAGTTCTCCGAATTGCTTTTGAAAGGACGTATAGTGTACAGAATACCAATTAATTAAACATCCCGTTTGAATTTATTAAAAGAAAAATTGCGGAGGAATAATCGCACATTTTCGTTAAATAACTTCAATAAAACTTCAATAAAATACATAAAGATTGAACGTATGAATCACTGTGAAGGAGGTGTGAGGGAAAGAGTTGGGTAAATGGAAGGAAGTGTTGGAATTTCAATCCGCAATCGCACCAACCACTTACAGCATGTACGCGTATTGATGCTAAACAATTTTCGTGCAAAACAATTTTCGTGCTTGAGGCGTTTCCCACACGAAAGTACATACAAAAAACATATATGAAACATATATGGAAAGTTCGAATTTGCATAAGAAAGATACTCATAAGATTTTGCACTTCAGTTTATTTTCCCTATGTGTATCACGTATGTTCGTATTTGCTTTTTCTTGTAGGTTTGGCCACCGGGATGCAAATCGCGGCCTCAGGCCGGCTAAGTGTCTCAGACCGCGGCCGAAAGCCGCCTAGCCCGTAAGGCCGACCTTTAGTACAGGCGAAACTGTAGTACGTCTCAGGTCATTTAGTCATCAGCAAACCGGCATAGTATATTCCCAATGCCCCAAGGCACTGACAAAGGAACTTAAGACGTACTCTACCAAAATGTATTTGACTTCCTGAACATTTCTCGTTAACGATCTAATTAAGCGACCTAAAACAGAAATTTTCCACTCACCATTAATGATTGATAAGTTCAATTCCGAGATCCGTGCGGTCAGCCGGCCAGGTCATATTTCCAGCCGGCCGTGGCTGGGGTGTTGTTTCTGATCCGCTTATCCCGAGGGAGACGGGCACCTCCAGGGCTTCCCGGTAACCTACATCAGCTGACGGCGCTGACCTTTGCGTTGGCAGCCGAGGCAGAGGGCGTGCTGGAGACGACCCTTCAACACGAGCAGCGGAACGTGGGCTCTGTCGGTCTGGTGTTTTTAAAGGATCCTCATGTAGTTTCTAACTGGAAGCTGTGCTGCAGGTGAATCGGATACAACAAGTGGGTTGCGCTTGTTACAG
Source organism: Nemoura dubitans (assembly GCA_921293005.1). Taxonomy (NCBI): domain Eukaryota; kingdom Metazoa; phylum Arthropoda; class Insecta; order Plecoptera; family Nemouridae; genus Nemoura; species Nemoura dubitans. The sequence continues at coordinate 2,006,009 of OV121078.1, read as the reverse complement.
CCGAGTTTGGTGAAGACTTGAGTATACTGAAGATCTGAAGATTTCGAAGTTCTAGACGGTGTCATCCAAATTTCGTAGTTTTCCGGTACGCCGGTTGCTTACGAACAAATTCTCATAAAAAAAGTCAGAAAAAAATGATTGATTATGCTCCAAGACTCATGTTTTCTTGTCAAACTTTTGCTTTAGCTAGAAAAACATTTATTTTAAGGCCATTCATTGATGGTTGTTGAGGTAAATCGAATTCAACTTTTTACAGATTTCCAAGAGATATTTCGAGGTTCTGTAATATTCAATTGGTTGTCCAAAGTGTGAAGATTCCGTAGATATTTGTTTCGTTGCGATCGGAAAACGGGTGTGGCCTGGAAAGTGTAAGAGGTAAATTCCTAGCTGGAATTTACCCTTAAGTACATCTTTTAATGTACCGGCTAAACATGGTTATTTTAAAACTCTTGGAAGTAACTGACGAGTGAATCTTGCGAAATGAAAATGGTTCAATTGGTTGTCCGAAGTGTGAAGATTCCGAAAATATATGTTTCGTCGCGATCCGACGAAAGGTGTGGCCTGGAAAGTGTATACCTTACGAGGTGAAGGAAACGGCTCGACTTCGGAGCTCATTGAACAGACTTAAGATTTGGTTGTACCAACTGTTAGTTAAGCTTAACTATATTAGTTAAAATGTAACTATTGGTAAGCAACTCATGCAAAGCCATCTTGAGCAATCTGCATTGGTACATATTGTATGTAACTTACAAACATCTGTACATTGAGACAAGTACATCGTAATGGCGATGAGCGGAGGGGGGAGGAACCACACTATTTTCCTAAAACCGTCTCACAAACTGGACCGCGCAAATGAAGATATCTCATTAGTGCAGGAAAGCTGACGGGAAGCTTTTCATGGCAACTTTTAACAAACTCTACACAACATCTTGAAACTAGATATTTTAGAATTTCGATTCACGAGTTTGTTCATTATCCGAGCCTCATTATTTCACATACACACACATATATATATATTTATAGAACTCGTCATTTGCAGTTTTTATCTAACAACCATTGCAAATGAGAGGAGTTCAGAGGGCAAATATTGAATTTCAAACGTAATTGGGCGTCACTAACGCCACTTGAACCACGCAGTACTCCAATGCCCCATCGATCGCAGAAGCAGCCTATATACGTGACGGCATGCAATTGTTTTTCAGCCATCAACGCTCGGTATTTTATCAAGTAATCGACGCTCGAACGAAGAATGCAATCGCCTATTGGTGCACCGAGCGCAAAAATATTCCCTGCAGTTTTTCCCCGCCGGCGGCAGGATCGCTTTTGCCCAAAGAATTTTCTCGCCACCAATACCCAGCCATCCCTCGAGCGTCCATCCACGAGAAATAAACAACTCACGCGAGACGCGCACAAACTTTCCGAGACAACAATTAAGTTTTCGCTTTCGGGAAAGAGAAAGACAACCGTTTAGTTTTCCAGCCCAACGCGACACGATATCGCCCCCCTGCCACGACCCCCTTGCCTTGTAAAGTTTATCGGCTCTATCGGCCCCCCGGGGTTCGTGTTCTAGTCACAGCCCAATCATGAGCTAACCGCCTCTCTGAAATTCCAATCACTTGCGCCCTCGGGGCCGTGACTTGCCCGCCGAGGACGGGGCCGTCAAAGTCGGCAAGTCGCCGCTACCCGCGCGCGCTGCCCGAGTTTTGATAAGAAAACAAACGCCGACTGATGGAGATAAGTTTGGCGGGAGAGAGAAAAACATGAAAGAGTTGCAATAATACAGGGACTGAACTGAATCTAGAAAGAGACAGAACCGTGTCTTGATTCGTGCTCAGCAAAGCATAGGACATTCTTCTCAAAATCCTTGGCTCCCGTAGTGCTTAAACTTTTAAGTAACGAGGTCCGTATGCCAACTTTCAATCTGGCACTCAATTTAAATATTGATTTTTCTTAACCAACTGAATGGGAAATCACTCAATATCCGTCACAGAGGCGACGGCGAGTGTCCGCTCCTTTGCGGGGAGCGAAACAAGCACCCTGTCACGGAATGTCGAGCGCAGAGGCGACGGCGAGTGTCCGCTCCTTTGCGGGGAGCGAAACAAGCACCCTGTCACGGAATGTCCGTCACAGAGGCGACGGCGAGTGTCCGCTCCTTTGCTGGGAGCGAAACAAGCACGTCCTGTCACGGAATGTCCAGCACAGAGGCGACGGCGAGTGTCCGCTCCTTTGCGAGGAGCGAAACAAGCACCCTGTCACGGAATGCCCAGCACAGAGGCGACGGCGAGTGTCCGCTCCTTTGCGGGGAGCGAAACCAAATCACCCTGTCGTGGAAATGTCACTATGGCCATCCCATCATATCATTGTATGCTCAAAATATCAGACGAACTTGCTGAAGACATATACCTCCGCATACTCGGGAGAAGAAAAGAAGCAGCAAAATGCAGAAAGCCAATATGTTATCGATGGCCATGCAAGACTGATCAAATCCACATTCAATATTGACTAGAAATGTAAAAAAGATGACGAATGATGTACATCAATCAAGATCGTTGTCGAGAGGTCTGGCGACATTTCCATTCCGTAAATACGAGTCTGTTATTTTCGTGCCGAAAAAAAAAACTCGAGTTCTTTCTGATTGCCGAGTATCTTCTCTATGCGGCAGCGTACACAAAATTTGCTCCGCTCTTTTTACCAACTGTTTTTTTCTCCCTAGGGGCAATAAATTTCTACGACACGCCCCTCCCCAGAGCATGATACAGTCGTAATCGCTCTCCGTGTATTGAGTTATGCCGCGGGTCGTGTGATTCTAGGCCCGCAGCTAACACGGCGGGTTACTTCCCCGCGATTTAACCCGCAGTTAACGGGGCGGCGGCCTGGCGGGGCCGACTCCCAGACGCCGAGCTCTCGGCGAGTGCGGGGCCCAAACTGTTGATGACGAGACGCGAAAATAATAGCATAACTTACATTTGAACGCTTTAAAAGGGTGGTGGTTGGTTTTAATTTATTTTTACTGGCTTTGAATGCACAAGAACGGCTAAGTTAACACAGGTTTTTCTAAAGAAATTTTCAACATTTTTGCTGGAATGCACAAACATTTTCTCACTTCCTTGCGAAAAATGTACTATAGAAGTGCTTGTCTCAACTCTCAATAGGAGGGCTTCGCTAGTTGGCTAGGAGTATGCAAGAGCATATGGCGTCTTTTATTTTTTTATTTTTTTTATTTTTTAATATTTCTTTATTCCAAGTGTACATACATGAGAGAGAAAGAGAGAAAACAGAGTAACGGGTTACAAAAATGGAAGCTCACATAGGCAAAATTGCCTGTGTGTGAGCGAAAGATACCTACAAAAGAAATTATATACCTTGTGAGTAGATGGCTACTGCAAATCAGATGATAATCCAACTGGACAAATTGAATATGTAACATAACAAACCAACAACAACATTAACTTATCCAGATAGGGTTAAAAAAGATTTATTGCTATAGAAGTCTCTTCCTTTATCAAATATCCATATATTGAGATGCAGTTTAAATGTAGATGTTTTAGAAATGTGCATGGTTCTTAGAGGGACAGGTAAAATATTATAAATTCGGGGTATGGTCTTGCATTTACCCACTGGGTATGGGTGACGGGGTATGGGTGACGGGGTATGGGTGAGGGGGATGGGTGGGGATGGGTGACGGGGACTGGCTGAGTACGCAAGTATACATGAAATCTCCTATTGGGACGATCACTCATTAAATAGTATACAGGTACTCTTCTGAAATCATGAATTGCGTCCGCAAAATTTAACAAGTCCCGGCGCATGGGCTAGGCTGAAAAGCAGTGTAGTTTAAAACTGGTTAGGGCTCGATGAAAGACCCATGCCCCAACAATTGCATGGTGGAGCCAAAAGGTAGAGGATTATCTAGATTCAGCCCGTGACTGGTTTGGGTCGATCTGCTTTATCGAATAGGCAAATAAAATAATAGCCGCCAAACATATTCCACATCGGAATGTGATGATACTAATTAAATTATGTAATTAACCATTGTTAAAATGTCCTACATGACAGTGCATCCAATAAATATTTTCCCGATGCATAGAAGTAATTTGTGCATTGGTATAATCAACAAATCTACCGTTGCTGTCATCGAATATACCTTGATTGAGTGATAAGAGACGCAATTAAAAGAGCGATCGTGAAATTATGTTTCCAAAAACTAATTTTTCTCAAATAATGGAAAAGTAATGCTGGATTGTGTTACTAGTGGGGGAAAGATGCAGAAACTTTTTTGAATTTAATTGTATCTTCAAAATTACGTGTTTTAGGCAAGTAGATATGTGCCAACATTGAATCACGAGTCTTTCCGATCGTCATTTGCCAGCGCAAAGCAGTTACTGATAACGAAACAGGTTTATCAAACTTGTCTCAGGCCCACAAAAGCACATGGCTAGCCACGTGGTTAGTACCCTACCTTTACCTACACTTTTTTCAACCGAACCTGAAAATGACTTATGCATTTTTTCGACAGGCGCACTTTATTTTTTCTCAAGTGTACCTACATTAAAAATACGCAATGCTTTTTAAAGTTACCAATGAACAGATCTCCCTCAAATTCTGTGTTTGGTTCGAAATATTTCGTTAACATTTCATCAGAGTTAAATACAAATTAGATTTTATACTAATGCTGATTTTGATGAAGTTTTAAGATTTACGTAAGGTTAATATTGTTCAACCACAGAGATAGAAAATGCTCATATCTGTAGAAAATTCTAGGCCTGTCCTGTTTTCATGATAGATATAGGTAACGACTGAATACAATTTGAATGCATGTTTTCTGGAAGATTGTTCAAACGGCTTTAAAATAATATCCAGTTCAGCACCGAAATTTCTCCCTATTGCTCTAGATTAGTTCATGGATGAGGCAGCCCCCCCCCCCCCTCTTTTTGCTCTGGTGCATCCGGTCCGAAACAATTAAACGTTTCAAAGATTTCCTAGAAAAAAAGGTCAAGTAGTATAATTTTCTCCTTGCATAATTATCAAGGTTTGTATTACTATTTACTCATTTTATTATTTATTTTATTTTAACCGCTGTTAAAGTTTATATTAATTCAGTTGCAACAAAACTTTTGTCATACATTGTGAAATAATGAGAGTTTCGTTTTAATATTTGTCAACGTCAAAGAGATGTTCTTGTTTGTTTTTCATCCTCTATATACGTATGTACACAAGGGCACTTACACATAGGGACTGCAAGTTGACAAATGGGAATTTAAAATTCGCTTTACGCCATGATTACACACACAACAGGTTGAAACGTCTTTCCTTATTCATTATGTGAGGAAGCAGGCTTCAGGATTCGTTGAAGTGGGACATTCTGGGCAAAGAGCAGAGAAAAAAGGACTTTCAAGTCACATAACAAACCTCCAACAACAGTTATCTCATGAATGTGTTTCGTGATTCATTTAAAATCGATTTGAATTTTAACCGCTAAAAACTTAGCTGTGTGTAGAAATCATATGATTTACTTTAAAATCGATCATTATTCACATTAAATAGAGTTTTTGTATTTTGTGTTAGTATTTATCTCACATTCATTGTACATTATAGCGTATACACGCTCTTTGGCAAGAGTATTCTTTAAAAAATGAAATAAAACATCTTGCAATTATAGAAGTTCGTCAAAAATTAAAATCTATAACATCTTATTCTTGTGTACAATATATTATACATTAGCATTTACAATTTTTCCTATTTTAGAACTTGTCCGTGCTATATAAAAACAATGCAAGACTAGAAAGTCTTTGACCTTTGATTAAAAAATTGATGTTTTGTCTTCTTTCTTCGGACTTTGTGGCAGGCTATTGTAAAGGCCCCATCTGCAGTGCGCCTTGACTTCCGATGGCCGTTTCACCGTTCGAATGTAGAATGTTCTTATTCCTCGTGTTTCTTCAATGTACATCCTTGTTTTGTTTAAAATTCTCAGGATGGTCCTTCACGAATAGAAAAACAGTAAGAATGTAAATACAAGGAGCAGGCTGTCAATATGTACAAGTCTTTTAAAAACGATCGGAAAGATTGTCTTTGACCTGTATTTTTTTAAATTCTAATAGCCTTCGTTTGGGAGGTAACAATCTTTTTAGCCTCTGCTCCACCGCCCCACTTTAAAATCCCGTAAATCATAAGTGACTGAAAGTTTGCGTGGGATGCAATTTTTAGCGCTGGCGTGTTTACTTGGTTTGCCAGAATTTTTAGGGCAAAAGATGCAGAGTTGAGTCTTTTGATCAGGATTATTACATAGGAAACGCTGCCAAAGTGTTCGCGTAAACATTCGATGTGTTATTAGTATTTTCAAGTTTGGTCACACACAAAGTCGCAATCAGTTTTTGGGGAAATGTGGGAAAAAATGCAGGTGGTCTAAGTTGAGAACACCCTGAAAATTGCATCGCAATCGAAGCAGGCGTTTGGTCTGTAGAGCGCGCACAAACACACATGCAAACAAACACACACATGTGAGTGTTATTTTTAACAGTAGGGAAAACAAAGATTTCGCTCGCTATACGCCCATCAATAAGTATTTGCTTTTACTTTCCAATTTTTCACACATCTTTTCTCTCGTCAACTTAAAATTTCCTGCCTCGGCACCACTTTCCCACCGATTTCCCTAGAACGTTCACGCCTGTTGCGCTCCTCATAAACTCCATTTGAGCGTCGATTATTCGAGCGTCCCGACGCCCGTGACAGCGGCGTCCCACCTGGATTTGATTGATCGCAAACCTGAAAAATAACTCTTTCCCGTCGGATTGGCCAGCACGCGGGACAACTGTAATGTTGCCGTCAAAACTCGACCGTTATTTATTTCTGATTTATGTGAACGAGGCCCGAAGGAATTTGATATCAACCCTAGGGAGTTATTTATTTATTTTTGACAGTATCGAATTCGGAATTTCTTAAGCACCTTCACAGGTCTTCCAGTGACCCCGTTGACAGCTACTCAGGTGCAACTTGAGCCTCATATTCGTCCTCATCAAAAGTCCCTATTAAATGCTTGGTGAATACCTTAGACCCGATTATTCACTGGCACGTTAAATATCTAATGTTCTGTTAAGAGGAAACGAAACGCCAGTGTTTTCGTCGTACGCGGAGGTTCACGCGGGAACTTCTCCAGATCGCAAATACTAACACAGAGTTTTGGGGGGAAAATACACGTGTAGTTGAAGGGTTGTTGGATGTCGGATGGTGTGTTATGTTATTATACTCTCAAAAATGACAGAGGTGTACATTTTCAAAAAGTGCCTAAAATACCATTTTTACTGCTTTTTTACGTGGCTCGTATGGAAAAAGTTTACCATAACTTGTATTAAAAACTACCATCCGACATCAATTGATTCTTTCTCGGCCTATGGTTTTTTTTTCCAGATTTTTACATTAATAATTGTTGGTGTAGGAAGTTCCCGCGTGAACCTCTGCACCGACCCCTGGCCACGCAACGTGGCTTGTGAATCCAATCGTTTTTAACGCTCTTAAATTTTTATTTGCTTAGCAACGTCAATCAGACCCTGTTACTTTCTTGCTAATGAACCGTTAGTATCTTAACGGGCCACTGTAAAACCGGCAATCAGAGTAATAACTTATAGCAAATATTTTGTAGCTTTCACGTCATGCCGTTATCGGTTCTGATGTATAAAATCCCTATTGTTGTCCATGTTAATTTTTCAACTTGTAACCGAGAAATGAAAAGCCAGAGTTACTCCTCTGAAATTACCACCTTATATTTACTCACTGTAAAAAGTTTAGATTTAGTTACATGCTCATGACGAGAACTATGTACTTGCGAAAAGCAAAATAAATACAAATTTCTCACACACACACACACACACACACTCTGCATTTCATTGAGTGATATTCGTTCAATTATAATGGAAAGATAAGAAGGTCTCTATCTCACATTCTTGGGTGGGGAGGGGGGGGGGGAGGGGGGGGGCAACAAATTAGCACACAAAACAACCCGTGCTCTGTATACTACGGCTTCGCGAACGCAATTTGTGTTGCGTTGAAGATGAGCGTGAGTAGCGGTTTGTATATAGCGGATAAAAAGGTGGAGGCAGAAGGCCTATGAAAACCATGGAGCACCAAGCCAGACCATAGCCTTCTCGAAAATTCTGATAACTTGAAAATGTAGACGTTTCTGACCTTTCTTTGTTTCTGTCCGAGCTGTCAGATAGCGAAAAAATGTTCATTTTGAGCTCATTGAGCAATGTGCACGTATAAATTAATATATGTAACTTATGCCCAAGGGTTTTTATTAGATTTGAGATGTTTTTCTGACGCGGATTTACTTTTAATTTCTTTCATTCAAAAAATATAAATACACAAAGTCCAAAACATTTTTGGAAAAATTAGGAAGAAACGCACATGTAGAAAAATGTCCGTATTTTTCAAAATTTATCCAATTTCGAGTATTGCTCTGTTCTGATTTCAAGGGGATGGGTATGAAGGATTTTCTTGAAAACCGCAGGGGGTCAAAGCTGAGAACAAAAGTTGACACCTTGAAAATTGCATCGCAATCGAAACATGCGTTTGGTCTGTAGAACGCGCGCAAACACACATACAAACAAACAAACACGTGTGTTTTTTTAATCAATAGTGAAATTGAAGATTTCGCTTCGCTCGCTCCCCTCATCAACAAATTCTAGGACTCATTCAGGTCCTATTTGCCTTGTTTTGTGATATCACAAAAACTCCATTCAACCACTTGTGCCTACCTAAATGCCAGCAATGCATACATTTTTAAAACCCTAAAGCAAGTAGCAACCACTCGAAAAACCGGGCTAGCATTAAATTTTCAGATAACAAATTGGTTAAAAATCTCTGATTAATATCCCTTTGAAAAGAATCTATGTGCTTCAAGCCTTTATACCAATATTGTTTTCAATCTAACACAAACATTGAGATTAAAATTATACTGGCAGTAAATTCCCAATTTCGCAGTTGGAAGTGGAAACCGGTGGTCATATGCATGTAGGTATACATAGCTATAGTACGTCTCAGGTTCGGAAGTCCCTATACCTACTCGTGTTTTATATTTCCGCGAGAACCCTCGTTTTGCACACCCCTTACTCTCCCATTGTGTAGAGTTGGCCGATGTCGGTCTGGATAACTTGTTTTCTAATCAGTAATCGGTTCGGTGCGGTCTTTGCTGCCTGGTCATTAAACATAATATCATAGCATACCTATACAAATCTAATGAACGATCAACAAACTGAGTGATCAGTTGTCAAAATAATATTCCTAGTGATTTCCGAAATATTAATTCTGCATCGATTTTTAAATTTCAAAGTCATGTACAGATTATATTTTTGCTAGGATTGTTAATTCTTCTTATTTAACGTCACATAATCAGTGCGAATTATCTTTAGTAAAAACGCTCAAATTGATTGCGAAACAGGTACCAGCCTCTTTTTCCTAACCTTTTTGATGGAGCTGGCAGCGAACCACTGCCACCTTTAGCAAAGGCTGTGCAAAGTTGCAGTACCTTACCTATGTCCCGGGGCGCTGCCACAAGAACCTGAGACGTACTATAGCACCAACATTCAACAAAATACTTTCGATTTAGAGATCGAATCAACCACAGCGTTTGCTTTGGTGCCGCGCGAAATGAGACCATGATTTCAATCCTGGGGATTAATCTGGACGCGGCTGATCCGTACTGCGCGCGGTCCATCGCAAATCGCGAACCACGTTGAGTGGAGGAATGGATAGGGATGCTGCTAATTAAATTGAACGATCGCGCAGCTGTTGTTTTACCAACCTTGATACCAAGGTTTAACGTGTTGACGTTCACTGCCGAGGCCACAGCAGCGGCTCAATTTCGCGTTCTCGATTTTACTTTTACAACATCTGGTAGCAAATTTCATTTTCATTTTCCAGCTTGTTTCGAGTCTTGTTTACTCAGTATAGATGTTGTTATCTTGTCTACTTTACTATAATATAAGAAAGTTTTATTTTGGCTTCATGGTTCATGAAAAATCTTCTGCGTGCAGGTAAACTGCATTATTTTTCATAACTTTTATATATATATATATATATATATATATATATATATATATATATATATATATATATATATATATATATATATATATATATATATATATATATATATATATATATATATATATATATATATATATATATATATATAATCAACGTCAATTATATACTGAGGAACTCTAATCATGTTGATACTATTAATGTAAAAAACGTGGGGGGGAAAAAATTACACTGTAATGCTCGATTTACATGTATGCATGTTGCATCGAAAAGGCTAAACCAGTTAAATGAAACCATATAATACATATGGAATTTTAATGAAATCCTTGTAAATGAGTTTTTAATAAGAATTTCTATTTTGATTCATTCAATTCATTCAACGTGGTCCTGGACAAGAACTTTATGAAAAATGTGATCTTTTCAGCAAAATCGAACTATATTCAACATTCCTAACGAATTAATATATTCCTAATATTTGTCCAAGCTGTATTACGAAAAGTTCTCAATATTTTTTCACGAAACTTTACAAAGTTATAAAGTGTGATAAAACCAAGCAAATCTGAACTTTTCATGCATTTAAAACTTTCCGTTCTCTTTTTATTAATATCTGTAATTGTATTTTTATGAAAATTTTTGTGATTCTCTATCAAAATTCAGTAAAAATAGCTTGAAATAAGATATCTTGACCCTTGACTTACAAAATGGTTATATCACGATTCACGTCGTTCTTTCTACATTATTTTATCCGCTAAAACCCACACGCTTATCTTCAACGCAACAACAGTTGCGTTCGCGACGTCCTAATATAGCACATAACGAATACAATGTGGACTAAACAAGTATAGTTTTATTATTAATGTGAACATTATGAAAATATTTGCAGTTATTTTACGCACCGACTGTCAAAATAACAAATTGTGTTCCCGTTGTCAACATCAAACTTATTTATTTATAGCCCACAAAAACAAAACATAATTGCTGTTAATAAACATTTACAATAAAACATACAATTTATAAAAATAATCCACCACCGGGTTAGCATTTAAAATCATAATCATAACAGAAGTCAGAAAGCTGTTCACTTTATTAAATTTAAATAATCTCTGCGAGTTTTTTGTTTAGACACAACATGTTTGATATGTTTACGTTCCCCTGATATTGAATTTAAAATCAACAACAGCTCGTTGAACCCAAATAACCACGACCACACGGGATTCAATCACAGGTAATTGCGATGCACTCATGTAAATGTAACTGATCGCGATGCGGAAATGTAACTCATTAGCCCAGCCCGGAAGGTAGTAATTACCATGCGAATAACAAATGGACCGTTCGTCATGGAGTGTCCGACAGCAGCCGATTATTGTTTACTAGCTTCAAGCGCCATTGTCATTTCATGGGGAAGTTATTAATGTAGCTTGTTATTATTGGTCGATTCAATTGTCGCCTCTGATGAATGTGTGTCATGTAAATTTATGGTGACAAAGTTGTTCGAATCCCAGGTATATGCTTAGGCTAGTTTCGGATTTTTGCTTTGAATGACGTGATCAGTTGGTAGTTTTAATTATGAATATGCATGGCAGCTTTATTAGCGTAATTTAGAATTGCGATTTAAATGAAATTGCGTAATTGACCTGCACTGTCAATAATATTGGTTCATACTTCATATTGCTTTTATACAAATAATAATAATGATAATATTTGATAAAAATATTGCTAATAATATTGCTGCATTGCTAATAAAAAATCATAATTAAAAAAATCATAATTAAATCATATTCTAATAACAATAATCAACTGGCACTGATAACCTTTCGCTGCTAAATGTTGGGGATTTGAATAATATACCTGAAATCAAAACGATCTGCTACTGGATTGGCTATCAGTTTATTTTAAACTAAAATTCTCTTTTAGTTTAGATCGGTAGGTAACCTTCTTAAATATATTGAAATCAAAAATCAAAACTCAAACTATCAATGTTTTTATTTATTTCTATTTTTATTTCAAAAATGTATTTTATTTGGCTGCATAGTTTAATAACAACTATGTCGGCCCATTTCATACAAACGATATCTCTTCGCAGAACGCAATTTATGGATTGATATCACAGTTTTTCTGTACCGATGCCAGAACCAATACAAATTGTTTCAAACTTTTCCCCTGTCTGGAAAAGTTTCATCGGCTTTTCCTGTGCCAAGAACTACAAAATGTTAATATTTTTCATCTGATGCACACAGTCCTAAATATTCTCCTCTAGTCTGAATAAAATTACTCTCACGTGTGACGTTTACGACGGCGAATGCTTTCTATAGTGTAGAAATAAAACGCGAGTTCGCGCATAAAATAAGCAGGAACTCAGTTCGAGAAAAAGGTTTTCTGCATTTTCGCGCCCAAAGGTGACCTGCAACCGGCAATATGCTTACGAAAACCTACTCCGGCCGCTCTCCAGCGTTCGGAAACCTGCTCGGAGTGACCCGATCGACGCTATTCTGCTCCCGAAAACCCAGTCTGGAGCGATCAGAGCGCTCAACTCGCGTACCATCTTTCAGCCTGGTGCGCGAGTTCTGTTTGTACGAACGGGCGGGTTATTTTAGACCGTTCAACCTACATTGACATTATTTCGTTATCATTTTGGAAACGCGAACACTGAACACTGATCACCAAAGATGAGCCAGGTAAGTTTAATTACTCAATTTCAAATAACATTGTAGTAAAGTGCTACTACTTCTAAAAGAAGGGTCAGACCAATATAACCATGCTCAGTCCAGCTCAGACTGTAAAGTTTGCGTTCGAAAACGTCCGCAGCTCGGAGAGCTCTGACCACGTGACAGATCGCTCGGTCGAGTAGGTTTCCGTAAGCCTAATTCTCATTCAAATGTCTTCATTGCACCACGGTGAAATTGTGCAGATCTGTGTCAACGCCGAGCTCCCAGTGTGCCGTGCCCCAGGTAAATGAGTGATGAGCACCGTCGAAAAGTAACTTAATTAGTGACATCGCTACTTGCCCTCTGATAGATGTGACTGAGCGCAAATCGCATTAAAATCTCATCTGTGCATAGTTCCCTTCGCGAACTACCAAAATGCTGGAAGCATAATCGAGATTAGTTGTGAAAAGCGATGATAAGATGGCGTTTTCTGTTACCTTGTTTTCTTTCAATGCAGATAATATATAAACATGTATTCTCTAAATCAGAAGTTAATCTTCTGAAATACTATGTTTGCAAAGTCTAAAAGGGAAGCCTTTTGCTTTTATATCGAAGCTTTTTTTATCTTCTTATAAAAAATGTTGAATTCCTCGCATTTTCGTTAAATAGCAGTGATTCTCAACTATTATCTTGTGCTGGATTTCAGCAACCAGGGTAGTGATCACGTAACTTTATTTCGTTCGATTTGGCTCGAAATCATTCGATTTCAAATCACTGCCCCCCGTGTTAAACCATAGGCAGTGATATTGAAAACGAATCGTTTTGAAATCACAAAGTTACATGATAGCCCCCCTGTTATGATTTTGCTAAAAAAAAAACTTGAATAATATATAATATGGTACAATTAAGTAGGTAAACTTTGTAAATCATGATTATACTATATTATGGAAAATCCCTCCCGCTCCCCGTTTTAACTCTCGAAAACTTCCTGACCCTTGACTAATGTGGCACTTGCCCATGCCTTCAATAATAATCAGCTAGATTGTACTGCCAACTGAACACTCTGAATTATGCATGAGATCGTCTAGTGAAAACCGGCATTTACGTTGGTAGTAGCCAGTGGCGTAGTCCAGGGTATACGCAGGTATACGGCGAATATACCCACATTTTATTTTCGAAATTAGCGTATACTCACCTTCATTTTTAAGAAATACGCTGGCATGTACGCTAGTACCTACGTCACGTTCTAGCTTTTAAATGTCTAACTTTTGCGAGTTTTCCATACTTGTTCTATGTTTCATATTTTATATACCCATTCACCTGATCTTACCCATTTCCCACCCACCCATGGCACACCCATTTATCCATTTACCTTTGAGGCGCAAATCGAGATATGTGGACGTGTTTTAGTGAAACCCAAGCGAAAATAGTCGTAAGCGCCAAACAACAATGTTTGGTGTGTGAAAATAGGGTGTGTTGGTGATGACAAAAGGTGGAAATAAGAAGTCGCCCCCCCCCCCCAGGATAACGAAATTTTTGCGTCTACCCACCTTTATTTCCAGCACTATACGCTACTGGTAGGGAACTGATGTAGGAACTATCACTGGAGGTATAGATAGAACTTATTTAACGATTTTACTCTTGTTTTACATGCTGAAAAGTCTTTGGTATTGTCTATACGTTAAATTTGCTGCCGAAAGGAATATTAATCAATTAATTAAGTAAAGTTAATGTTTTATTATCTCGTCAGAAGTACCCAAATATATTAAACCCCTATTATTACCATCGGCGAAAGTGAGATTTAGAACACACGCATCAGTCTTATGTGGGCTCATTCATTCTTGTTTTAATCTTCTACTTGTTCTTTTGCCTGTACACAACTGAATGAGTGAATAAATGAAAAATGAATTTGAATTTGAAATTTGAAAAGCTTTACCATAGAAATGTGTACATCATATAGGTATGAAAAATGAATTTGAATTTGAATTTGAAATTTGAAAAGCTTTACCATAGAAATGTGTACAGCATATATAGGTAGGTAGGTATATCGAGAAAATTCTGACATATACCATCTGCAACAGCAACAAAAAAACAGACTGCGTTTAAATAATTCAAATTCCCATGAAATGCAGTAGTTAGCGTGAGTAATGCTTGAACTTTGGTATTAAACACGTGCCGTTTCCACACGTGGATTGCGCCGAGTGAGCTTTTACCGGTGTTACCGTGAATAAATCAGTAGCAGAAAGCGGCAGCCACAGCGCTTTGAGTCGGCGAGCAAAACCAATAGACACCTGGCGGGCTGGGATGGTACGAAATAGGGAACGAAATAGGGAACAACGGAATTGCGTACAGATACAAATCTCTCCACCGTCTTGGAGATTTGCCAGTAGCCAAATTATGTGCCAAAAATTATAGCGGCAACTTCGCCAAAATGGGCAGCGGGTGGATTGGGGAAAAACTGCCAAATTTATGACTAGGTGTACGTACACTTTTTTTTTTTTGGGTAGTGCTCTCACGTTCCACTTTTAATTTATAGCGCACATAGATAATACAACTTTAATGATGGCAATTACTGATTGGGTGTATATTGTATGGGTGTACAATTTGATAAAAACAGACAATTCGAATGGATGTAATTGATAGAAAATCAGAAATAAGATGAAATAGATTGTGAGACATTAATTTTATTATAAATGGTAATCTAAACAAGAAATATACTATACTGTAGAAAATGTTTCAGTAGATTGCAGGTAATAAATCCCTTTTAAAATGATACGAAATGTATTATGAGTGTATGTTTGAATCATCTAAAAATCCGTCTGAACACATTCTGCTTAACGTTCGTGTTCAAACTTATAAAGAAGTGTAATTTAGAAAAACTCAATTACATTTTGACCCTTTGGGTAAAGAAACACGCTTTTGGCAATTCCAACTATAACCATAATATCAGACAATTTGCATGTAGTTATAGGAAATCTAGCCTAGTTCATATTTCTGTGGTAAATTCTATGCCATCCCTCTACGTTACTGGCAAACCACGTGTTCCATCCCAACCGCTCCATGATTCATCCACTCGACTGCATCTATTAAAGTTAGTAACCCACCTAGAAACCAAGTCAAAGACAAGGACTAGTGTCTTCTTTAAGCGCCAGCACTCGTGAAGAATCCGAAATTCGATCGCAGGTCAATGACGAAATGGCCGCATGCCAAACTTCCTCCTTCCGGTTTCATGGACCCAGCCTCCCCCGCCCCCCGCCCCCCGCCCCCGCCCCCCGCTTTTCCGGGCGGACCCGGGGACAAAGTTAGTCGCTGGCCCAGGGGAGCCAAAACGGCGGCCAAGATTACGAGCCGGAATTTGTAAACAAGACCTCCCACATTTATATGGATAGTTTTGTGCAATTTGGTCGACGGACAAAAACGAAATTAATTTTGGTCGTTGGATTTATATTGCTTGGAGGGTTCGGAATTCGTTTATACAAGGGAATTAATGAAATTAAATGAACTTTCCATTTAGTTTCATTGTTTTGTGTGTGTGTGTGTGTGTGTGTGTGTGTGTGTGTGTGTGTGTGTGTGTGTGTGTGTGTGTGTGTGTGTGTGTGTGTGTGTGTGTGTGTGTGTGTGTGTGTGTGTGTGTGTGTGTGTGTGTGTGTGTGTGTGTGTGTGTGTGTGTGTGTGTGTGTGTGTGTGTGTGTGTGTGTGTGTGTGTGTGTGTGTGTGTGTGTGTGTGTGTGTGTGTGTGTGTGTGTGTGTGTGTGTGTGTGTGTGTGTGTGTGTGTGTGTGTGTGTGTGTGTGTGTGTGTGTGTGTGTGTGTGTGTGTGTGTGTGTGTGTGTGTGTGTGTGTGTGTGTGTGTGTGTGTGTGTGTGTGTGTGTGTGTGTGTGTGTGTGTGTGTGTGTGTGTGTGTGAAAACACATTTTTAGGGTTTGAAAGCGTTGGGACATGTTCGAGTTGCCAATTTTCTAATTAGCGCGAATTGTATGGTTGAACCAAAACAATTATCTTGTTTATTTTGTTTACACATTGCATGGTCCATTCGTTTCAGTATTTATACAAGCGTATGATGGGTCAATTCATTTCGTTAAACTCGTATTTTTTAGTGTCAAAGATACATATTTATTGACGATTCTTCTTATCTTCGCCTCATGCAGCAATAAGCAGATACGGATCTAAGAAATGTGAAAAACTTTACCAAACTTTGTCAAAATCAGCGGGAAAAGTAACCTTTCAAGGCACCAGATCGCCAGATAGTTTTCGAAAAGCAGTAACCTACATTTGGACACTCTTGCATTCATACACAACTCTTCCCGTTTCACCGAAACAGCAACAAGAAAGCATCAAAAAGAATTATGTTATTGATACAAACGAATACTTTACAACCAACGCAACTGTATTTCACATATACGAACGGGCGCGAGTTGTATATAAGAAAATTGTACGTAGAAAATAAGAAAACGCGACAAATCGCCGAGTCTTCTGCGACGATGGCAAGCCGAGGGTGCAGTTGGAGAATTTATCGCGATCTCCTTTGCTCTTTTAACATGTCGCACTTGCAGTTATCTCCGTCGCGCCAGGGCCGGATGAGAGAGAGGCCCGAACTTTACATGGCCGGGAGTTTGTCATGACTATGTTTTGGCTAATAAACCATTTCTGTCGGGGTCCTAAGATTTATAAGTCCCTACATCGCGACGCGTGAAAGGGAGATGTAACGCAACACGAAAACGACTGCTTTGTTTGATTGATTTCGAGATCTCAAAATTTTTTCTGTTTTTACTTTTTTTGCGCACTATTTAAATTTTAAATTTTGCGGCACAGTGTCTGAGTATGTTTTTTACGGCGATAGAAAAACGTTCCACGAATCACATGATATATAATATATATGTGGTGGTAGACTTTAAATCGATTTCTTTATTTTGTTTTATACACACCATGGATTTATGCATTACCCACAGTTAACATTTTCACATTTACATTTTTATTGCGCTTTCAAGCGCTGAAAGAAAATGGAATTGTCCTAGAAATACGTCCGTTATTCCTGATATCTTCGAACACAATATTACGTACAAAAATATTATCTGACCTAGTTAAGTTTCTGTTTCACTTCATTATTTAGAGCACAATATACTCCCTGGCCACATTGAAGGTATCCATACTTTAGTCGTTAACAAAAAACTAATGCCACAGCACAACAATATGATAAACCCAGTATCTGTATTCGTATCACGCCTCACAGCTGTGATATTAATAGCACGTGAAACACGACTCGCCATTTTGATATACCGTGAAATGTGGGAAGATATTTTTCTATGGCTCACATTCTGACGTAGCCATGTTCAATCTGGCTACTTTTCCTCTAGACAATCAAAAAAGAAACTTCGTTTTCTACCCTATTTATTGAAGCTTTCCTTTTTATCAGAAATTGTTTAGTTCTGTAGAGCGCTTAAAGTAAAGGACGAACTCTTTTTTCCCTGAAGTCTTGTACATTTTCGATATTGATTGAAGAAGATATAAATCAAGCAGATAGCGAAATAAAATGTACACATGGTTGTTTTGTCTGCATTGGTTTTATGATTATCCAATTTCATTGCAGCCACTCTTTTAAAATATTGGGAAGATTTATTGGGACGATCTTTTTCTATTCTTTGACCCAACGTTCATTGATATCATTTAAATATTGAAGTGCTCCTGCTTTCCAAAATTTAAGTACCTAGGTATAAAGATCTCGAATAAAAATGTTATTTCCCCAACTATCAAAATACTCACTTCTCCGTTTGCCTCAACAAATATAACTGATCAAGCTTCTGTTAAAGAAATTGACGGTTCGTTAAGTTACACTCAAATCTGCCAGAATGATTGCCTTGTAGGATTGAAGTGATTGCCCTCCTTTATTTTACCTTGCTTTCGAAAAACATGGGTGTTCTGATTCGCCGACATTTCAAATGTTATCATTTCTACTCTGCCACAACTTACCATAGACCGACTTATCTAGAACTGGCTGCAGTCTGAGATTCCTTTACTTAATAGGTTAGCTGTAGCATATGCAAGGAAATGAGTATAGGATGAAACGTCTTTGTGGTGAGAAGTTACTTACTGAATGGTTAGTTTATACGTAAGGACTCATAATTGAGTAGGCAACAGAAAGCAACTAAATTCTCTTTGATCACAAAGTCACTTATTATCACACCTCAAGACTAAATAATTGTGTTACTATAACGAGTATTCCCCCTCATATTAGCTAATTAAAATCATCTGAACGTGAACGATGTAATCACTTGACTTAGTTCCATGTTGCGATTAATATGCATGAACCGAAACAACCCCCAAGTACACACTAGTGTCAAAGTAACCCCCCCCCCCCCCCCCGCCCCCCAAACAGACAGATATATTATATCTGTGTTACTGAAAATAATATCGCAAGAGAATGTCACAAGAGCGACGGAGTGAAAACGACGCCCGACGCTCGAGGCGACGCTAATGAGGCGCCTTTTGTATTCGCGCGAACCAGTGTCTTAATAATGATAAATCTGTGCGCTCGCAGCGCTCCGAGCTGTTTTGCGTTGAGTCTCGGCGATTTCCTGCGGCGCTGGAACATGATACAGGTAAAACTAGCATCATTAGATGCCGGCGGGAAATATAAACACAAATCTTGTAGGAAGGTAAATTTAAAAGTGAACTGGAGCCAAAAGGGGACTATCGATTCTTCGTCTGCCGCAATGGAGCTGCTTCTTAGAAGAATCTTTAGCAACTGCTTCCCTATTGAAGGGCAAACAGTTGTAATGTGCAAAGTTTAGTTCGAGGAAGAGAAAAATGCATTTACATAAAAGATATGCTGCTACTTTCAAAGATATTTCTACTTTCATTATGAAGTTCTGATATTCTTCTAGTAGAAAGTTCTGATATGTGAAAGTATTTTGTTCTTTAAAAATCGCCGCGAAATAAGTTGGATTTTTCGTTACTCGTTTTGCAGTGCCCACAAAAATAAGAAAACTTTTGGTAAAGACATTCTGTATCCGCAAATCGAACCTTCACTGCGATTCCTAGATTCTTTCCCGATGTCGACAACTAGCTGTCGATCGTGAACTAAGAAAGTTATCGACCAATCGTTGTCACTCGATTCCAAGACTGTGACACATAGATGGCGATCGAGAACGTTATCGATCGCTCAGACCCAGCCAATTCGAGTTGTCGACCCGTGTTTCTTAGGTTAATGGTGTACAATCAATAGCATTTTATGCACTAAATACTATTTATTCTTAGAATGGCAGCTGATCTTGTTTTCTTAGCTCTTGATCAGCGAGTGCAGGCCGAAAAGGCTTCCGTCCAACGCAGAGAGTGACTCCAACGCAGAGTCCAACGACGTCGAGAGTGACTTCGGAATCGCGTGACAAGATGTCGATCGTTCGACTCTCGATCGACATCGCATTCGATCGAGATCTCGGTCAAATCTAAGAATCGCAGTATTTCGCAGTATTTCACGATATTTCCATCACCGCCAAGCCACATTATGAAGCCGAGAAACGTAGCAACCGAACTAGTTGACTCACAATTGATTCACGTTTTTTCACAAACGGATTTACAATAATAATCATATCCGTAATAAGACATTCCCTTTTCGTTACTTCCGCACATTTTGCAGCTTCCTTCTATGCACATCTTCCAAACACAGCACACACCGAACTACAAAACACATCTGTATTGTCTTTGTCACATCACACCATCCAATACCAACAAACACACGATAACAATCTTAATCTATCTCATTCGCCATTAAACCCACGATAACGACATTCGCATATCGCATTTATATCGCACTTATCACCGCCACAAAAACCACACCAAGGGCTGTGCACACCGAAACAATTCGCACCCAGCACCCCATCATCTTCGGGTGCTGCCGCTATCAGCTCGTAAAACAGATTATTATGTCACGTCTCCTCCGCTATCCACGAGTCTTATATCATGGCGGCGTTGCTCATCTTTTCTGCGTCTCACGCTCTCTCCGTCTTCTTAGCGCTCAGAATGGTGCACAAAAAGGGAACTAATGGCGCACTGAGCCGGGCGCGACCAGTAAATAATATACTTACGGCGTATTAACAAGCAGACGACGGCGACATCCATTGTTTGCTTAGGAGGGAGTCGTTTGTTTCTATTCACAATAGGAGACTTCGGTCCGGAGCTGAGTAAAATTTCTTGTTCATATTTTTTTATGTTGTGTCGCTGCTCTATAGTTCTTGTAATGGTTACGGATGGCGACGGGAAGTACGATTTGACGGTTGAAGGGTTGGGTGTAGTGTGTGGAAATTATACGCAAACGGGGGGATGGTTTTTGTGTGATTTTTGTTGATCTAAAATGAAGGGCAAATTAATTATCGTGGTAACCCACGAAACAAAACTGAGCCGGAACTATATGTTGTGGTCACCTTGGCGAGAAAACAAATGTGGCCTAGCATAGTTAGTTTGTGTCGAATTGTCCCAAATAAGCCGCTATTTTGAATGTGTCTTTCCAGTGGGATTTGAATTTAAAATCTCTCACAGAATTCGGTTTGTGGTTTTAAAAATATGCTATTTAGCTGGAACCAAAAAAGGATTTAAAAAAGCTTTGTTTGTTATTGCAGGAGTCTTTGAAAGCTTTAAACTATACACGATTGGTGTCAATAATTGGATTTTAAATAAAACTATCGGTGCCCGGAAGCGGGATTTGAAAAACTATGCTTATGCCACCAGGAATGCAGTTGAAATAAAAACTTTCTACAATTGGTGTCCACGAGTGGGATTTGAGTTAACTTCGAACAATTCTTCCTAATGAGGGGAGGGGGAGGGGATTAATAAGAATTAAAACTTGGTTCAATCATGAAATTGGTCATCAGTTAGGGTTGTAAAATTTTCCGAAAGCACAACGGGAGTAAATTTAAAATAACTATCTACATGATGACCAAAGTTTGTAAATAAATCCTGTCTGCCCCAGAGATGCCCCCTTGCTCCAATAACCTCGGGCTGTTAACGCTATAAGTATTCGAAAGTAAATGTTTTCGAAAGCAAAAGTATTTGCCAAACAGGGAATCCCATGGTTTTGAGTTTCTCACTCGAACTTAGTACCCACATGCCATAAGAAATATTGGTGTCCAAGAGAAATGTTTGGATCTACAAAAGAAATGAACCTAAAGCTAGGTTCACACGGTTCAATGTTTCGTTTATGCCCAGTTTTACCAAAATTTTCAACTACTAGTTAAGATCCAAACTAGGAGTTACAGCTAAATTCGTTGCATGTGATTGGTTTAATCAAATTGTTACTCCTAGTTGGGACCTGAACTAGGAGTTAAAAAAAACTTTGTAAAACCGGACATCAATGCATTGAACCGTCTAAACCAAAATGGAATTCAATGAATCATTGAATGAAAGCTTGAATTCAAGGTTGAATTCAATGTTTTCTCATTTAGGACGTGTTCTAAATATCGTTCAAGTTTCCTTTCAAGAGAAGGAAGGGTTGGCCACTGCCTTCTAGAAACAACGCTTGCTAGTAACAACAACGCCGTGTTCCTTGAATTCCATGCACGGATCAAGGCGTTGAACCGTGAAACCCAGCTGAAGGGGACATATCAGTTCGCCAGAAAGTGGCTTTCCGACCAAAAGTTGCCGAGTTCTCAAGGCCACATCATCGAAGTTATCATATCAAAATTACAGTATGTTGTAGACAAAATACGTAAATAAGGGCGAACATGACAAGTTTTTCGAAAATTTTGCCCTGGAATTCTAGAACATACCCTGAAACTCTTTATTTTTTAACCCATTTTAGAGCCAAATGCAAAAAAAAATTGAAAAAAGATCCATTTTTGCCTTTATTTACGTCATTTTACAACATTATACCGAAATATTGAAATGATAACGGTACCTGTGTGGCCTTGAAATGTCGGTAACTTTTGGTCTGTTTCAAAAATATGATCTGATAAATGTTCGACTTTGGTCACCCCATGTGAAAGAAATACGACACGAGGACTTGGATCATTGAACACTGATTCCATCAACTCAGGGGTGTATCAAGTTAGAATCAACTCTTCAAAAAATTAAAAATCAGAACTGTGCTGGAGCCCGAAGACAGATAACCGCCCTCTGACAGCGAACGCTTGTCTGTCTGCCCCCAGGAGCGATGTTCACCGACGAGCAGAAAGATGGCAGCACCGAGCTGGCGTTCAAGTATGCCGTGTACCGTATCAACAAGGACCGCACTCTGCTGCCCAACTCCACACTCGTCTACGACATCCAGCACGTGCCGCGTGACGACAGCTTCCGGGCCGCCAAGAAAGGTAGGTGCGTGTCCCTACCTTCCCCCTTCAGGAAGAAGATCACCTCCAGATAACAGCTTCCGGGCCGCCAAGAAAGGTAGGTACCCGTCCCTACCCCCCCCCCCCCTTCAGGAAGAAGATCACCTCCAGATAACAGCTTCCGGGCAGCCAAGAAAGGTAGGTACCCGTCCCTACCTTGCCCCTTAAGGAAGATCACCTCCAGATAACAGCTTCCGGGCCGCCAAGAAAGGTAGGTACCCGTCCCTACCTTGCCCCTTAAGGAGGAAGATCACCTCCAGATAACAGCTTCCGGGCCGCCAAGAAAGGTAGGTACCCGTCCCTACCTTGCCCCTTCAGGAAGAAGATCACCTCCACATAACAGCTTCCGGGCCGCCAAGAAAGGTAGGTACCCGTCCCTACCTTGCCCCTTCAGGAAGAAGATCACCTCCAGATAACAGCTTCCGGGCCGCCAAGAAAGGTAGGTACCCGTCCCTACCTTGCCCCTTCAGAAAGAAGATCACCTCCAGATAACAGCTTCCGGGCCGCCAAGAAAGGTAGGTACCCGTCCCTACCCCCCCCCCCTTCAGGAAGAAGATCACCTCCAGGTAACAGCTTCCTGGCCGCCAAGAAAGGTAGGTACCCGTCCCTACCTTGCCCCTTAAGGAGGAAGATCACCTCCAGATAACAGCTTCCGGGCCGCCAAGAAAGGTAGGTACCCGTCCCTACCTTGCCCCTTCAGGAAGAAGATCACCTCCACATAACAGCTTCAGTGAATCGCCTCCTATCGCCATGAGACACATCACTTTCAAGACACATATTTTGTAGACCTACACGCAATACATATTTTTTTCAAGTTTGGTCGAAAAATTATTTTCTGGGTGAAATCCGACTACGGGATTGTAAACAAGAATCCCAGACAAAAGCTTTTTGTAGTTTTCAAAAAGCGAACACGGGAAATTGGTCTGTTATCTTGACGTCTGGATCCACCAGGCTTATAAAATGTCCTGTGTCTGCAAGCGGTCGTTAAAACAACTTTCTCGATTACCGAATGCATTTCATTGCCGTCGGCACCGATGACGTCGCTGAATTTCGTCTCGCCGTTTATTGCGAATGTTTACCCGTTTATTGCGAATGTTTACCCGTTTATTGCGAATGTTTAACCTCGCACCGCTTCGTTTGGTGGCCCGGCCACGAATTATAAACCTTTTGGGTTTTATTTTGTCGGTGTGGCGATTTTGTGACTATAGACGCATGAAAGTTTGTGACATGTTAAAGGTCATATCTCATCTCCTGACGAGCTGTGCTCAGATCAAAGATTTTTACTTTTTATAACCCATGGCAGAGGCAAACAAAAATTCAAAATTTTATAAGTCCGCTAACATAATTTTTATGGAGCCCTCAATGACGTCATAGTGGGCTCTGGGAATTGCTTTTTTGGCCGTAATCACCTTCCCGAAGTATCGATTCGCTTCAAACTTTCGGCATTGACTTTTGTCAGCGATCACTTCGAAATATTAAAATTTGGAATTTAGAACTACAATTTAGAAAATTTATTTTGAAATTGGAAATATTAGACAAAACGAAAAATTGGTGGACAATATATTATTATAAATTTTAACTGCTTCTGCATTGGTTATTAAAAGACAAAATCTTTACTCTGAGCACAAATTGTGTGAAGGTGAGAAAGTTCCTTTAACATTGTTTCGACGGATGCGCTTCATTTTGCTAGCCTTATTTGATGGTTGCGATTAAACTAAATTGCAAGAAGCATCACAGAATAATTAGCATCGTAAACGGGTTGAGAACCAGGGGTATTTCTGCTGGTTCACAAGTTTTACAACACATTTTCTCACAAACGTTTCATGACCAATTCTACTGAATTGTACAGCAAAATGTTATTCCGTGTATCTATTACACAGTGTTCTAGCCAAATTAAAAATTTTATTTTTATTACTTGTTATCCTGTTTTGTGGGCCTAGTGGCTTATTTACAAGAGTCTCAACCCAGATTTAAAGAATCGGTTAAGCGTTAAAAAAACTGTTTCAAACTGGCATTTGAAATATAAATAAAAGTCACATCTGACGCCACAAAATTTGCCACCATATTTCAAGATTACGTTACATATTACAGATAATATTATTACATGGCTACAAATAAGTATAAATGTTTGAAACTTAACAATTAGAAACTACTATTATTTAGCATTCCAATCCCAGTTTCAAATAGTTTTATCAAAAATAGTATTAAAGATAGGACAGAGTAGACATTAGAAATGTTATTAGTTTAGTAATTTGTCATGGCAACCACATTTAGGATGCCATGGAATTCATCTGTTTCTGAGGGCTATACGCTTAACCCAGAGTTGAAAAATTATGGAAAATCGGGCTCTGCCTATTTGGCTATTATTTGAAAAGTTTGTTTAATTTTGTGAAAATCATGTGCACGAGATAGTAGCACATTTTGACACTCGATAAAAGCTGAATTTTATTCGTTTATTGAAAAAGTTCAGTGCGTTGTGCTTACGTAAGTCGTGCATAGAAAAGTTTTCGGAAAGTATCCGACTTTCCTAATGTTATCATGTTAGAAAAGAAAATACAAATACAAATACAAATAACGTACCACCCACGCAGAGGTACATACAAAAAACATAATGATACATAAATAAAAAAAAAAAAAAAAAAAAAAAAAATATATATATATATATATATATATATATATATATATATATATATATATATATATATATATATATATATATATATATATATATATATATATATATATACATAATATATGGAAGGTTCAAATTCTTATAAGAAACATTTGTTTCTTTTAAGATATTGCACTTTCATATATTTTTCCTATAAGTTTTTATCATATTATAAATGTTCGTATCTGCTTTTTCGTATCTGCAGTACTCATGGGCATTGTTCAGTAGTTAAGCATATGCTACAGATTATAATTTTTTATCATCAGTGTTGGCTGCACAAGAAGTGCATCCCTCTAGAGTCAAGCCTGGTGGACTTCGAAGTAAAGTATCATTTTACTCTTTTACGATTTGTGAAGGGTAAAATTGTAAATAATTTTAATGATAATTACTTTTTTAATGGTAATGATAAAAACTTAATCATTTGCTTCTATGGGATGGTACTTAACGATATAAGATCCCCAAAGAGTGGCAAACTCAAATTAATTCTAGTGTAGCTATCCTTCCAGCACGGAAATCCAAAAAGTTCCGCACAAAATTCAAACATGAAATAGGTAAAACAACATTTGTTTAGAGCCCTGCGCCGAGATAATACTCCGCGTGAATCGCAATTGCGTAATTAGCTGCACGAAGCAATTACACAACGCTCACCTGTAATCAAGAGTGTGACGGTAAATTAAGCGAGCCGTGAAATCAGCAAAAGCTTTTAATCATCAGCAGCCGCAGAGTCTTTGCAAGTAAATACCTCGCTTTGAACAATCGAACGGACGTGTTCAGCTCACGGCCAGGGCTGGTTACCGCAAAGGGCCTGCATCTGAAAGGCCGTGCCGAAAAGAGAAACAATGTGCTACGGATTCTTTCTCTCCTACTCCATTCAGCTGCAGTCTACACAACCAGCTATGTCAAGGTTCATACTTACTTATATATTAACAACATTATACATATGTCTTGGTTTGTGACACTGACAGTGACAGATATTAATTATCAACCTTGTCAGATGAACAAACGAGCGAAATGAACTGCAATAAGACTTTGAAATACACTCATATGCTCAAATTTGCGTAGATGAAAAGCATGTTTGGTTGGCTTTGTTCGCTTGCAATTGCTTGTTTGCATTTTCACTCTAAATGTGTTTTAAATGTCTGTTTTAATTGCTTTTCCAAGACACTTTGACAATACCTACAACCTACAAACCTACAATAATGGCCTGTTTTTGACAATAAGAACAACACTTCCAATTTCAGCATTTCACACAAATAGTATATAATCTAGGGCTTCGCGAACGCAATTGGTGTTGCATTGAAGATGAGCGTAGCAGTATGCAGCTGGTAAAAAAGAGTGAAGGCAGCACGTAGAAAACAAAAGGTCAATGAGTGAAATAACTTTTTCATTAATTGTGGGTTAAGGAAATCTCATTTTTAAACTATTTTGATTATTCTGATTGAAAATCACTTAATTTTACTTAAAAAAATGTTACTTAAATCAGGATCGAAGCAGCGGCTAGTAGGTATATAGACCTCGAAGAAACACACACTGTCCAACATTTAAAAAAAACACAAATCTAAGGTATTTTTTTTTTTGGGTGCTAATGAAATTAAAGATTTCGCAACGCCCGCTACACTAATAAATTAAATTATCGTGATCATAATAATATTTGTACGTTATACCATTATAACAATTCCCTCAAAAGTAACAATAAATGACAACACTTATTGTCCACGATGTTATAATGCGAACAAGGCACCAAAATTTATTAAATATGCCATTTGTAAACAAATCATTGTTTCTTGATTACAATGTTACCAACACAAAATCCGAAATTTCGGGTAGATCCTTACCAGGGTTCAGATCCGCATGGCAGAGTAAACACCTAACCCTCGGGATAAAATGATGAACAGCCAATCACAGACGGGCATTCGCTGATTTCAGGGGTGGTCACCATGGTGATAACAAACTTACCCCCTGTTTTTTCCGTAACCCAGATTTGTGCGTTCGGGCCCAGCCGCATAGTACTTGGTATTCCAAGCACAATTGGGTAAATAGATCTTGTTTTTATTGGTTGTCGCTCGTACCCAGTGGCTTAGTGCAGGGTATTCGCAGGTATACGGCGTAGACTCACATTTTATTTTAAAGAAATACGCTGGTATACGCTGGTACCTAAGCGAGATTCTAGCTTTTAAATGTCCTACTTTTGAGAGTTTGCCCTACTTGGTCTATGTTTCATACTTTATATTATACCCATTCCCCTCGTCTTACCCATTTCCCACCCACCCATAGCACACCCATTTACCCACTACCCATTTATCCATTTACCTTTGAGGCGCAAATCGAGATATGTGCACGTGTTTTAGTGAAACCCAAGCGCGAAAATAGTCGTAAGCGCCAAACAACAATGTTCGACATGTGAAAAAAGGGTGTGTTGGTAATGACAAAAATGTGGAAATAAGAATACATTTCCATTTTTATCGCCCCCCCCCCCCCCCCCCCGTTTGACAAAAAATTTGCATATACCCACCTTTATTTTCCAGCACTCCGCCACTGCTCGAACCAAATGCAATACACAATTTGCTCTACATTCTCTTGATTGTAAAACAAAAAAGAATACAAAACAATAATGTGTTACGTGATTTTTCCACTGAACTTGTTTCGTTTTTACCACAAGTAGGAAATGAATCCCATAATGCGAAACAAATTGAGAATACAACACGTATTATAGTTTTTTGTGTGTTGAAATTCAGATGTTTTTTTAAAAGAATTTGCAGAAAATGAGCAATGTTCCATATATACAGATGAAAACCACCCTCAAACGTTGATAAGTTTATCCGTTTAAATAAAACCACAGATATAAAACATTCTTGAACCGTACATCCTCTAAAACGTATTAACATTTTACTTCCATTTTGCATTACAGGTCCCTGGAAGCAAATTTGCTATACCCATTGAGATATATTAAACATTTCTTTACCAACAAAAATTGCCTGCCTCGTTTCTTTTCTAATTGGAGCTAAGGGAAACCTCTTTCAAAGTCCGGTATAATCTTTGGGCAAATTTCCCTCGTAGTAAAACCATTCACGAGTACCGATCCCGCGCTTGCTTTTTACGAGTTTTAATTTAAAAACAGAAATTTGCTAACTCAACTAAAAGTTTTTTATGTCTTCGTCTGTGTAGTACATTCCTATCAAAAATGTACGGCATCTAATCCAATGTGTTCTATCACGTCTTTGATTAATAATTTCGTACCATTTCTATTCATTATCGCTTTTTAATTCAATTTATTCAAGTTAATTTTTTGTGATTGAACTTTGAACTTATCAAAAATTAATCTTTCATTGAAGGTAAAAGTGAGAAATTTTCGGAAAACGAAGTGATACAGATTTATCCAATTCTGTCAACTTTTGAATACCTTGCAGTTAACGAGACAACTCTTGTAATTTAGGCTATTCGCAGAATCCAATCTGTTACTTTTTGCACATAAACAATCATAAATCAATGAAACAAATAGTTTTCTCCCTTTTTTAAATTACTTGGTCAATATGATACCTTTCGGTCACATAGATGTGACATCCTAGCCTATAACCTTGCACCCCAGATAACCGATCTTAGAATAAACTATAGTTCCAGTAAAAACTTGGCTATTACTTTATTGAACTGCCTTCGAAAACTTCGAAAACTTGAGAATTGTAATGAGCATAGCATCCATTTGCAAAAAAACAAATCACGAATGTCTTCATTCCTTTAAAGTTTGTAATAAAATTCTGTTCATTTTCTACCAGCAGATGATAAAGTATGCTGCTATAAACTATAGTAACGATTGCCACTGTAAGCTCCTTTCTAGGTCGGCTGCACTTAAAAGAGGCATCCACACTATGCTCCTCATTACACTTTAGCAAAGAATTATCTTGCAACAAATTTGCAAACTATGCGATAAGCCAGACAACGTATGTTCCTGGCTGTAAAATTTACCACCGTGCTTTGTACAACGTAATAGCTCTTGCACGCAAATGGCCGCTCGTGCCTCGGGCATACGCGAACCGAACACCACTGGGAAGAGCAATATTTTTTTAGTTTTATGTGTGTTCGTTAAAATATTTTCCGCTCGGAATTTTGATGAGGGAATTCTTTATTGCTGAAAACTCCTAGGAGATTATTGGCACAATGAATTGGGGACATAACTCCGTTTTTTTACACTTCGTTGCAAGTTTCAATGTATTTAGGTATATATGTATAGTACGTAGAAGTAGGCTTGGTTTTTTGGGAGAAAGTAGAACTATTGACTTTTTTGTGTGCTAAAAAACTTCAAATTAAACAAATTATTATCTCTTCGCATAGTGTTATTTCGTCATATTGACCATTCGTCATATTGATATTACTTCAATAATTTATTTTTTTAATTGTAGTTTATTAATCTTTTAGAATAATAAAACAGGTAGAATTAAACATTTAAGACACACACCACAGACAAGGGGCGCTATTCCTTTAGAATTCATAATATACCTTTCGTTGTTTTTAATTCATCTTCAATTTTTATCATCTTCATATTCTTGTAGTTTTTTTGATATTCACGCTTTCCTTTTTTCTTTTTCTTTCCGTGTATTTCTCTCTTATACCTCCTCCCACTTTTTTCCTCTCCCTTATATGTAAAATTTGAAATAATATTGAAGTAATTTCCCCCAGGCTCGAAAACATTTGAACAATTTATGGACGTTAAAATTCTTCCTAATGAACCGATTACATCTCCATAACGGCTTCAGGCGAAACACTAGGTATTTCATATCACCACAATGACCTATATTTGAAATTGTTTCTAGCTTTATTGTAATAAGATCGGGTTGCAAGAAAGTCCAATTAATTAAATTGAATAATAATTCAGCTTTAGATCATCTCGATGGCTTTGCAGAGTTTGCTAATTAAGAATCAAGTTTTAACTAATGTAACTATCAGTCTTATGGGATAGGGGTAATCCTATCAATAATAATTACAAATAATATTTCAATAATCTTTAAATTAAAAACTCACTGCTTCCCGAAACAGCCACACTCTCTGTCCCCATTCCACGGCCACCTCGATCCCACACTCCATCTTTGATACCAATTCCCTAATCGACTCTGGCCAGGTGGACGTACTCGCTGGCACAAGCCTACACTTAGGCAGTAGGCCTAACAGTCATTGCAGCCCCTTCTAAGATTACTGTAGTTTGCCTTAAGGCCCGCGCACAATTGAAGTAAGAATAAGAATAGTGAAATAACAATAAGAGTAGGCACAGGTACAAGCTGCTAAGAAACGTGGAAAATGTTCACTGACAGCTGTCAGTGACAGGAAAACTTCAAACCGTTGTCGTGACAACAACAGTTTGATTGTTGCACCGTGTTTTTTTCAAAAAATACTTATCTCTGATTGGTTGCAGTAAGAATAGCGATAAGAAAGTTGGAATATTCCATCTCCTTATTCACTATTCTTATCGTTACTCCCAACACTTCACGGCTTGCGCCAATTGTGAGCACTTGCATACGTTTCCCTATGTTTTAACTTTTTTGTTTGTCATTCTTTTTGCTACTCTTATTCTAACTCCAATTGTGCGCGGGCCTTAAAACCAGGGTGGCGATCATGTAACTTTTTTTCTTTCGATTTGGCTCAAAATCATTCGATTTCAAATCACTGCCCGTGTTAAACCACAAGGCAGTGATATTGAAAACGAATCGTTTCGAAATCACAAAGTTAGATGATATCCCCCTTGCTCTCACATGCTTGGTGTATTTTTCATCATCATCACCGTCATAACCACAAACTGAAAATAAGGTTTGATACTATCAAACACACCAGAAACGGTCGGCATTGCGCAGGATCTATGAATTCCCCGACCGGAAGTCATCTATTTTCATTACCATTGAGAGCTGCGCGGTGCCGGAAACTCGGCGTAGTCTCTCTCTCTCTCTCTCTCTCTCTCTCTCTCTGTTATCTTGTCCTCCCTCTTTCCGGCTTTCTTTTCTGCCGGCGCTCGATTTCAAGGCTAATGGTTTGCCCGCGCTTTTGTCTCCCACCCGCTGCAGCCAATGTAACAAACGCCGAATACAGGCGTACCCAGTGGCGTAGCGGAGGCCCAAGCCGCCGCCGCAAGGCTCATGCCCCCCCCCCCTGGCCAGGGGGCCCCAAACCCAAACAGAGTGTTCGTTTATAAATGCAAAATAATTTCAAAAATTACTTTAAGACTCTCATTGACTTTCTTAAAAGATGATGTTTTTGTCAACTGCGACCTAAAATTTTGCTGAAATTAGTTATACTGTTTTACTAGGGGAGAAGGGGACATAGCTACAAAATGTTTTTTACAGACTTACAATCAGTGACAGCCCAAAACAAAATAGCTATAGTGCACTAGGCAATTTATAGGTAAAGCTTTTTGTAATTTGGTTTGGGTATTTTTAGTTTTATAATTCGATTTGCTGGACGTTCATAAAAACTGCAAAAAAATTTTGAACAAAATTTTTCACGGCCTTTCTAAATTTCCAGCAAGCCTAATCAAAACACAAAATTAATAACTACATTGTTTGAAAACCTTATAAATTGCCTTGTGCATCAGCTATTTTTTTTGGGCCGTCACTGATAGCTAGTCTGTAAACAAATATATTGCAGTTATTCGTAGGCCAAATTAAGGGGTGCCCATTTTGAGACAATTATTCATACCATTGACGAGATCAAATTTGAAGTCAACGCCAGGTTACATTTCAGTCTCGACAACTCTTTCCAATCTCGCGTTGCTCTAGGTATATATATAGATCGGTATATACTCTAGACGAAAAACAAACCAAAGACATCCACTCATTTCGGGCGAGCAATCTCCCACCGAGCCAATTCGTCCAACAATCTCCCACCGAGCCAATTCGTCCAACAATCTCCCACCGAGCCAATTCGTCCAACAATCTCCCACCGAGCCAATTCGTCGAACAATCTCCCACCGAGCCAATTCTTCGAACAATCTCCCACCGAGCCAATTCGTCCAACAATCTCCCACCGAGCCAATTCGTCCAACAATCTCCCACCGAGCCAATTCGTCCAACAATCGAACAATCTCCCACCGAGCCAATTCGTCGAACAATCTCCCACCGAGCCAATTCGTCCAACAATCTCCCACCGAGCCAATTCGTCCAACAATCGAACAATCTCCCACCGAGCCAATTCGTCGAACAATCTCCCACCGAGCCAATTCGTCCAACAATCTCCCACCGAGCCAATTCGTCCAACAATCTCCCACCGAGCCAATTCGTCCAACAATCTCCCACCGAGCCAATTCGTCCAACAATCGAACAATCTCCCACCGAGCCAATTCGTCGAACAATCTCCCACCGAGCCAATTCGTCGAACAATCTCCCACCGAGCCAATTCGTCGAACAATCTCCCACCGAGCCAATTCGTCGAACAATCTCCCACCGAGCCAATTCATCGAGCAATTCTCCCACCGAGCCAATTCGTCGAACAATCTCCCACCGAGCCAATTCGTCGAACAATCTCCCACCGAGCCAATTCGTCACACATTTTCCCCCCGGCCCTGCGGGACTCGTGTCTGCGAAACGTTTTGTCGCCCTAGAAGCTACAACTGACTCAAGAGAACCTCGACCGGAAATCCAGTTACCACACTCACCGGCCCCGAAATTCCGATATGAAAGCAATAATATCCGGGGAGGGGGGGGGGGGGGGCGAGACATCTAGCAATTTATCGGAGAGGCAAACAACATACGAGGCCTCCCCCAAGTGGGTGTCGGTCCAGGCAGGATCGTAAATCGATTGCTGGGACAATTTATTCTTTGCCGTCGTGCGGTTTGATCGGGTGCTTGTGTTTCTGTGCGAAAATATATCACGGTTTCATAAGGTTGCTGTTTTAGGATCAAACGCAAAAAACGGCAAAATCGGCGCGAAGTGATGCAAGCGTATTCTTGTTTTATTCAAATTTGTTGAGGGCATTGTGACGTCAGTGAACTGTTACTTGCACAAAGTGACCCGAGTCAAAGACTTTTGTTTCTTTGCTGATTGCTCACTGCTGTGGTCGATTTGGAACAGCGAGCCCCTTTTTCTTTAAACGATATGGAGCCACAAGGAAGTACATACAAAAAGCATATATAAAACATATGGAAGGTTCAAATATTTATAAGAAACATTACGTTTCTTATAAGATATTATTGCACTTTCGTATTTATATTATATGTTTGTATTTGCTTTTTCGTGTTGGGAATCAAATAAAGCATCATATCAAATATATCTCACCATGAAATAAAATTTTATTCGATTCATACCTAATTCTGACAACGCAATTGCAGCAGTATATTAATAATTTGTATTAAAAATTAAATTATTTTCAAAATTTATCTTTGCAGATAACTCATCAATCTTCGCAGCTAAAATGCCATAGCAAATTTCTCTGCATGGCCTTTTACAAGCAACATTTCATCCATCGACCAACTTCTTGGTTTAAAACCGACGCTCGGGCATTAAACATAAACGTATGCATAAAAAGAACAAGAACACTCCGATTATATTAAATATTAATTATATTTTTGAGCATTTTTAACAACAAAACCATAATATACTAACACAACAAAAAGCCAGACACAAAGGGGAATCAAACCCTAGACCTATTGAATAGAACTCGAGCACATACTTCTAATTCCTACCTTATTGTTACCGAAAGAACTTGTAAAAATACGGTTTAGGGAACTCGTGAACCCATAGCTTCAACAACCACTGACAGCATACGGTTCTGGAGCAGGCAGGGGCAAGGGCAGCGGCTGAGGACTTGGGAATCCCTGGGAACCAGGATAAGACGCATAGGGATACTGAGGATACTGCGTTGGAAAGGGACCAGGAGCAGGAACGTTTCCTGCGGGCGTCTGGACATGACCAGGATAGATGTAGCCATGCTGGTAATACGGGTTGTATGCCGGATACCCGGGATAGGGATAGTGTTGTTGTACGCCAGGGTAGTTCGGGTAGACTGGATAGCTTTGAGGTGTTTGCGGGTATCCTGGTACCGATGCGTACCGCTGAGGAGCGCTCCTTGTTGTGGTGCATTGCAGTGGTGTGCCCTGGAGTTTGCTGCAGATTATACCTTTCAGATCGCGCATAGCCATCGCTTGTTCTACAACGTTGTAGACCTGTCAAA
Organism: Nemoura dubitans; assembly: GCA_921293005.1. Classification (NCBI taxonomy): domain Eukaryota; kingdom Metazoa; phylum Arthropoda; class Insecta; order Plecoptera; family Nemouridae; genus Nemoura; species Nemoura dubitans. The sequence goes on along the minus strand of OV121078.1, from coordinate 1,971,194 downwards.
ACATAGAAAAGATATTAGAATTTGGGTAAGAATTTTTTTATGAATTCTGTACAATATTAATACATTAACTCTCGGTAATTGAGTCCATTCCAATCCAATAACAAAAGGATCACTTATAATTTTGTTTTCATTAACTATTTTTCAAAGAGTTGCATAATAACATTCGATCACTGCTCCGGTACGGGACAGGCAACTAGTATGCCGTGGCAGCTCTCACTGCTCCGGTACGGGATAGGCAACTAGTATGCCGTGCCAGCTCTCACTGCTCCGGTACGGGATAGGCAACTAGTGTGCCCTGCCAGCTCTCACTGCTCCGGTACGGGATAGGCTACTAGTATGCCGTGCCAGCTCTCACTGCTCCGGTACGGGATAGGCAACTAGTATGCCGTGCCAGCTCTCACTGCTCCGGTACGGGATAGGCAACTAGTGTGCCCTGCCAGCTCTCACTGCTCCGGTACGGGATAGGCTACTAGTATGCCGTGCCAGCTCTCACTGCTCCGGTACGGGATAGGCAACTAGTATGCCGTGCCAGCTCTCACTGCTCCGGTACGGGATAGGCAACTAGCATGCCGTGCCAACTCTCACAGCTCCGATACGGGATAGGCAACTAGTATGCCGTGCCAGCTCTCACTGCTCCGGTACGGGATAGGCAACTAGTATGCTGTGCCAATTCTCTAATTGACTCAGGCACAACAGCTCACACAGTTAAGGCCGTATTCCACTAGGTCTGCAACCCGCCGGTCAGAAACGCCGGCATGTTTTGCTATTCTACACAGAAACCTCCGACTTTCCTAGCGCACGCGCAGTGCTTTGAAACATGACAAAGTTCTGGCGAGACAAGATTTCATGCAGGGTATTTAGCTTTGGGTTTTGGGTTATGAGCTAATTAACTTCTTAATACTTTTCAAGCTGGTCACTGGCTAATTATTTATCATGCATTTATGTATATAAATAATAGTTTTAAATGTATATTTCTGTGAAATTAATCAATCAATTTGAGAAATGATGTATTTCCATGTTGATTTCGGCAGATGAAAAGAAAACAGTTGACAATGGATAAATGTATCGGCATGGCTCGCCTTGTTCCAATTGGTCGGTTCTCGAAAACCCGCCGGTTCCAATCTTTCGCGATAGGAATAATCCAATCTGCCGAGCTGTTCGCGCAATCTGTCGCACGCATGCGCACTGACATCAAAACGAACCCGCCGGGTCCAAACCCGCGGGTTGCAACCCTAGTGGAATATGGCCTCGAAGTTACGTACCCCGTTGATTTCGAACCGGGGAACGAAGCCCGCGTTCGGGTAGAGCGAAATTTTGGGCACGAGGGCGTGGGTTCGATCCCCGTGGCGGGCCAGAAGGCGGTCCCCTTCGACGCCTCCGAAGCATCGTCCGATCGTGGTCCTGGCCGGCGACGGGATGGACGCGAAACAGCCGCGGTTTGTCTGCAAAAAATGTGTGTTTACTTTCAAAGATAGATACTTTAACCCTTTAAGGCGCAGTGATACACTGTTGTACCACTTCATAAATGGGGCTGTATCTTACAAAATTCCTATCCTATCGGGGTGAAAAATGTTATATTTCATTCAGAACTAACCAGGGATCTCAGAAAAAAATATATTGCACCAGCAAAAACACCCACGAGATTTTCATTGTACTTCAAAGTTTAGGTGGTACAACTGTTGTACCACTGCGCGTTAGAGAAGTGACATTGGCAGCACTGAAAATCTTTAATTTTGTCTTCTGGTTAAATTCAATGTTCAAAATCGATTTAGGGAATGACAACCCTTATATGCAAACAAATAATAATGATGTATTTTAGCCCCTCTTGAAGATTATATGCAATCAAATATCGATTTTCAAAATTTCAAAAATCAAAAAAATATTTTTTTGATATTTTTTTTGTTGATTTCATGTCTGGTGTTGCCCTAGCATTGGAATGCACCATTAAAATTTTCGAAATTTTGCCCCTACATATCTTGCCACTTAAAGGGTGAAACCAGGGGTTTTGTAGGATTGCTAAGTAAAGTCTTACTTATTTCAAATTAGGAATTTCCCATAAGTAAATCAGTTAGACTAGTAGGTACCTAATAGCATTCAAAACATAGTTTATAATAGATTTTTTTCAAACTAGTAATAAGTTGAGGAACTTCTCTACTGGTCTAGGTATACCTACTGCAACTTTGTAGGCCCTAGAGAGAGTATATGTGGCTGCGCTCAAACTTGAACCCCAGCTATCAGTTCATGCTAGGGATATTTAGGACTCTGTAAAACGAGAAATCCCATGGCTACGTCCCAAAAGTCTCTGCTGACTAGCAGACCTTGACGTGTACTTTAGTAATAAGATCGCCAACAGATTTTGGTCAACATTTCTGATAGAGACGACTACGTGTGTTAATTGGGTAATTGGTTTTCATACGGCAATTATTATGAATGATGCGATTGGGTAATTTTTGTAATTTCAAAATCATTCGTTTTCAAAATCACTGCCCTGTGATTTAATATGGGGAGCGGTTATTTGAAATCGAGTGATTTCGAGCAAAATCGAATGGAAAAAGTTACACAATCGAACCCCAGGATCAATTGTGTAACTTTGTGCAATTTCGATTAAACACGGAAAGCGACAGTGTTATTATGAACGAGTGATTTAAAAATCAAAAAGTGACGCAATCTAATCCAAATTCATTTTACTACCGATAAAGTGAGTATTAAAAAAAATCTATAGCAACAAGTCTTGAAGGCAAAGCACTCTCATGCACTTGTGTTCTTAGTGCCGGATTTTAATTGGCTAGTTAAGATACTAACGGTCCATTAGCCATAAAATTAAAGGCTCTGATTGGACGTTGCTATGTAAGCAAATAACAAGTTAACAGACCGTTAGATATTTAACGCGCCACTGAAAAGCCAGGTCTTGTACTGACTATATAGACGAACTGAACTGACTGACGACTTACTAGAGAACAACAATACGTTATGAATAGCATAACATGGTCCATTATACATGCAAATTCAAGCTTTAGAGGAATTCTCGATCCCAGCTATTCCCCAAATAGCCTCAACATAACCAGCTGCCAGGCAGCTTATCTCTCCTGGGTCTGGATTCAAATTTTTCCCGGCTTAAACCGGGGTTAAATATTTTTTCAGCCAATTACATTCACAGTTTAGTGCATTTCAGCGGTTATCACCTTGGAAATAACAAATTTACCCCCGGAATTATGACAGATCCGCTTCGTGGATCCAGGCCCAAGACTAGCAGCTGAGACCGGTAAATTGACCAGCATACGGCTTCAAATTCATAATTCAATTTCGCTCACAGCGGCCCTCAGCTGCACATCGGTAACATTGGTTATTCCCACGGAGTCCGGTGGTGGTTACCACGACGCGACCGCACAGAGAGGCTGACTGACAGCGACAGGGGTGGGGGTGGGTGCCCGGGGCAACCCGCTCCCCTGTCGAATCAGGTTCATTATCAACCCAGTCGTGGTCAGCGCAACCCCCCCCCCCCCCTCCCCACCTCTAGTCTAGAGGTGCCTGCCCAAAATCTAGGGGCTTTCACGCATCGGAATTTTTGCAGCTCGTTTGTCGGAATTATCTTAAAGGAATTCTCGCACCTTCACATAAATTGTGCTCAGATTAAAGATTCTGTCTTTTTATAACCAATACAGTGGCAATATAAATGTAAAACAAAATTTTTGTCCACCAATTGCCGTTTTGTCTAATATTTCCAATTTCAAAATAAACATTTAAAATTGTTATATCGATTCCAAATTTAAATATTGCAAAGTGATCGCTGTCAGAAGTCAATACCGAAAGTTTGAAGCGAATCGGTGCTTCGGGAAGGTGATTACGACCAAAAAACTATTCCCAGAGCCCACGATCACGTCATAGAGGGCTCGACATAAATGCTATTTGCGGCCTCAAGACATTTTTATTATTATTTTTTTACTGCCATGAGGTAAAAAAAGTAAAAATATTTATTCTGATCGCAGCTTGTCAGGAGATGTGATGTGTCCTTGAACGGGTGGCATTTATTAACATCTGTGTTTCTTCAAGTGAAAATCCCTTTTAGTCCCCCAGGAAATGAAGCGAATTACATTTAGCTGCGAGCTCTTTCAAACAAGATCCCTTGATGGAAGAGCAAAGATTTCATTCGGATTTCCACTTCCAGGTATTTGTGTCCCCGTAATTTCTGCAATTATTTCTGTAAAGGCCGGTACTACAAGTGCTCCAGAGTTTACCCAGAGTAAAAGTAAAGAGATGAGATTATTTGTCATGGTAACCGCCAATAGGATGCCACCTAATTAATGAGGATGACTAATTAGGACGTAGATGTGATCATGAGGATTAATTAAGATCACTTATAGGTTTCATCTGTCTCTGAGGATTAGACGCTAAAACCATAGTAAAAAAATTGTGTAATCCCACGGCCCTTGCTGGTCGATTTTGTAACTTTGTGATATGTACGGTCATTTTCTTTACTCATCCCTTACACAATACACCTAACATCATAATGCTAGCTTTTAGCTAACACGTTCAAATTATAATGCAAGTACTTGCATAATCAGCCAACATAAAATTTGCTATTGGAATAAAATGCTGTCGTATATATTTGCACTTATGCAAAAATAGTATTATAAGTACGAGCGTGAGTTTGAGAGATTGACAAAACCCCTGCCAAGTAGCAGAGATTTAATTTATCTCCCAAAAAACACAGAATACCGCTTCGTGGATACGGTAATAGGTGTTTTTGTCAAAACCCCGTGTGAATCCACAAAATCTCCCTTTGTGGAGCCGGGCCCAGCCTACAGCGATTTTGTAACTTTTACGTGATGCCGCTATCGGTTCTTATGGATAAAATCCCTATTGTTGTCCATGTTAATTCTTTAAATTTGGAACCGAGAACGGCAAAGTCCGAGTTACGAAATCGCAGTGCTGGAACCTTACCCTGCACTGCGATTTTGTAACTCTGACTTTACCGTTCTCGCCTCAAAGTTCAAAAATTAACATGGAGTTAAAGGATTTTAGGGATAGGGATTTTATCCATCACAACCGATAACGGCATGACGTTAAAGTTACAAAATCGCTAGGCTGAGCGCCCACCGGCTCGGTTACTCTTAGTTTATGGTTCGGTTACAGATTTGCCATAATATGATTATTCAACATGGCGATAGACCCTGGCTACTGTAACCCCGCCGTAACCCAGAAACATGACCGCCCAAGGTGAGTACCCTGAGGGACCCCAATTAATGCTTACGTAGGCCGCATCGTTCGGCGAGTTCATGGCACAGGCGACGAAGTTGACAATCCCCACCGGGTCGCCGGCCAGCGCTTCCACGGCGCACACTTGCATCTTGTTGCCCAGGTACTCGCGGTGGCCGTGCTGGCTGCTGAACACGAACCCGTGGCCGTTCGGGGTGTGCTGGTGACGGGCAATTAAGACAAGTTAAGCGACACTGCGCCGGGTCGCGTTTTGAATGGGTGACCATCGTATTAGCACTGATATTATAATTTCGTTACACAGATTTGCCAATCCCGTACTTAGATTGGATTGTACGGTACAAACTGATACTATTACTATTAGCTTAACTATTAGTTAAAATTTGACTTTAAGTTAGCAACTCAAGCAAAGCCATCTAGAGTAAACTAATAATTAAATTTAACTAATAGTTAAACCTTAACTATCAGTTGTTACACCCCAATCTAAGGCAGATACGCAAAATCCCTCCGCCCGCAATAATAGCTTCGCCGGCAGTCAAGGGATGGGGCCACTTTTTGTTGATATATCACCTGTAACCATCGGGTCCCTTGATTATAATTGACGATTGCCGGCGAAATTACTAGCATTACAAACTTTCCGTAACCTAAGATCTGTGGTATTAGTGGCCAGAGAGTTTGGCCAAGTTAAGCAACACTGCATACTCTGGGCCAGGAATTACATGGGCTACCACGATATTATGAACAGTGTTATGAATTTCTAAGACTCAAATAATTCATTGATCGCACCAAGTTTTGGAGGAAACCGAAATATTATTTCGAAACAGAAAAGACTAAGGTGTGGCCTGTATTTTGTGCTCTTAGGCAGGAACAGGCTTACGCATAAGGTGCACCACTGGCTCATTTTCTGTGTCATTATAGCCAATATACGATCAGCCTACCACTCACAAACAGACCACTGCCTTTCTGGTGCCGCTACCAAAACATTGCAGTTGAAACATCATGTCGTCGTTGTTGCCGCTACCAAAACATTGCTGCACACAGTTCGTGTGGACAGCGGGAAACACAGTGACCCACCGTCGCCTTCCCGTAGGGCACAAAGTCGACGGCCATGCGCGACGGACCGAGCGCGTCGAACGTCGGCTTCAGTTGGTACACGACGAAGGCGGCGCTGTCCGGGCAGAGAGACTCGTAGAACAGCGTCGTCTGGACGGGAGACTGCAACAACGGGACAGTCGAAATGTTGTTTAGGTGATTCAAGACATTACTGCAACCGATGTAAAAAAAATCAATATTTTTCCAATTCTTTAAGTCTATTCAATGAGCTCCGAAGTCGAGCCGTTTCCTTCACCTCGTAAGGTATACACTTTCCAGGCCACACCTTTCGTCGGTTCGCGATAAAACATATATTTTCGGAATCTTCACACTTCGGACAACCAATTGAACCATTTTCATTTCGCAGGATTCACTCGTCAATTAATTCCATGAGTTTTAAAATAACCTTGTTTAGCTGGTACTTTGAAAGATGTACTTAAGGGTTAATTCCTGCTAAGAATTTACCTCATACCGTATACACTTTTCAGGCCACACCCGTTATCCGATCGCAACGAATCAAATATCTACGGAATCCTCACACTTTTGACAACCAATTGAATATTAGAGAACCTCGAAATATCTCTTGGAAATCCATAAACAGTTGAATTCAATTAACCTCAAGAACCATCAATGAATGGCCTTAAATGTGGTCGTGTTCCAACATGTTTTTAAGACATTAAAAACATGATATAAAAATAAAATACCGCTGACTCATGCTTGTAGCTTCAAATTTATAATTTTCGCATATGCTTCTACGGGGCAGCTTTATGTCTATACCAATTGTCCGATCAAGATGCGTCACAAAATTTTGGAACCGAAATGGTGTTGGCATTAAGACTATATATTTCAAATTTTAATATACTCCATATTTTTCTGCTGACGGTTGATTAAAGACCGTCGATTTTTGCATGATTTTTCAATAATCAATTTCTCAGCCAATATCATGAAATTTGGTCAAGGCTCTATCTGGTCCTGACAAGACAGTAATATTCTGCGCTCGGAAAAAAATCCGCTGCCTGTTACCTATGATGGTGTGTCTGTAAAGCTGCCCCCCAGAAGCCTGTGCGAAAATTATAAATTTGAAGCTGCAAGCATTAGTCAGCAGTATTTAATTGTTAAATTTTTGTTTTATTATTTCAAAAACATGTTGGAACAAGACTACATTTAAAGAATTGGAAAAAATATATATATTTGTTACATCGGTTGCAGTGATGTCTTGAATCACCTTAAGGTGGAATGATCACCTTGGACAACGAATATCTACCAAACAACTGTTTACAGGCAAACTATTAGTGACAGCCCCACCAAAATAGCTCACTTTAAGGGGCACGACCACCTCGCTGCCAGATGCGAGCAGCTGCGAGATAGCGCGAATGCAGAGTCTCACGAGTAAGCGCTTTTTTACTAAACCGTAAGAGATAAACTATCGATGTCAACGAGGAAGTTGTAGATAAAGAATCAATCTGTGTCGGTAACTAATATTTTTTTCTCAATTTTTATCTCCTCATCGATTCACGAAAACGCGCAAAAAAGAGCAAAATACAACACTTTTAGAAGCAGTTTTTGCCTTTTAGACCCAAAAATGGAAAAGTCTGGCCTCTTAAGGTGGGATGACCACCCTGTCCGAAGAATATCTACAAAACAATTGTTGGCAGGCAACCTATCAGTGACAGCCCCACCAAAATACCTTAGAACCTAGGTTAAATTCATTTCAAGTATAAGAATAATATTTTTGTGCTGCGATAAGTTTTGCTAAATTCCGTCCGTAGCAATGGAAATCTATGGTAGCCATGGAATTTAACGATTCCCATTGTTACGGATGTCTCTAATGGCGAATTCGGTTGGTTGCTCCAACAGAAACTCTGAGAGCAAGTCGCGTGTTCGATTCGGTCAAACCAGAGCGCTTCAGAGTGGATTTTCAATGTTCGGTTTTGTTGGTTTTGTCAGATCAGCACCCAAATCTGGCAAGATGGCTTCGCGAAATTTGACCACGATTTTGGAACTGCTTGACACTTCTTCAAGTATTCATTGAAGAAGAGGAAGAGGAAAGTTATCAAAACCTTTGAGAAACCAAAAAAAAAAACTGAAAATAAACGATTGTGCTGAGAATGTAGTGCATACATTTTCAGACTCTGAGGTAACAGAAGTTAGGTGACAACAACAATTTACAGCAAAGGACCAATTACATGTCGTGTGAAATTATTTTATCATTTACCAATAGATTTAAAATGTAAAATAAGTGATATAGATTTTGCAAACATACTCAAAAGATATTTATTGGACAACTGTTTTTATTCTGTTAACGAGTTTATCAACATTGATACTGTAAATATGTGACTTTCCAATGTTATTTATAATGACCAATCTGGAATAAAAATGCGGTATTATTTTTATTATTATTAATTACTATTATTATTATTATTAATTACTATTATTATTATTATTAATTACTATTTTTATTATTATTAATTACTATTATTATTATTATGTTCTGTCACTCTGACGCGTCTTCGGTTCCGATCGCTCTGACAGCAAATCTGCGATCGAGCATGACGTCACAGGGCAGATTACCTACTGCTTTCAGAGCGTACCAACATAAATCGCCAAAAGAAAATCCAATCATAGCAACAAAAAGATCAGCACTTTAATTGGAAGCCTTATTATATACATTACCTAGAGGAGGTAGGCTAGTTTGGTGGGGCTGTAACAAATAGTTTGCCATGTAAACAATTGTTTGGTAGATATTCTTATAGGCCAATGTGATCATTCCACCTTAAAAATCTGACGCGGTTGATGACTAGAAACAATTATATCAATAAAATTAACAGACACTGACGATTGATTCGTTGAAAATTGAGAACGTAAAATATTTCGTGCAATAATTATATGATATCAACGGAGCTATTTTAAAACATCTAACAAAAATGAGAATAAATGATCAACCTAAAAGTAACTCCCGGGGAACTTGCTCGAAAAATGTCAACTTCTCGCGGATACAAATCGGGATGGCAGTTGATCAAACGCCAGATATTCTCTTTCAGTCGCGTGTATTAGCGATCACTTTGTAGGCGACAATTATCGTATTAGTGCCGGAGTCGTCGTTTCATTTTCGTATTGCCATAATTGTGTCTGCCGACATCACAAGTTCCACTGCGTTTTTCTACTTTTTACATTTTTCCACTCAAAACTATGTCGTGGTTTAGAGAGAAGTACACGGTTGTCGTTTTGGTCGATTTTCGCATAAATTTAACTTTAAATGGGACCTTCTCTTAGCTCCAAATATTTAAATAAAATTTGGAAAAAAAGACGGACATGTTGTTAAAGAGATGCTGGATGGCGGATACGATTTTGTTTTGTCGTTTTTTAAAACTATGTGGCTGGGAGAATTTTCAAAAAGTTCCTAAAAGTGCCTAAAATGGTGTTAAAATGCATTTTTTTTTAATTTACCCCGCTGTCAGTTTTAGAAATATGACGAACAAAAAATAGTATCCGCCATCCAGCAACTCTTTTACAACACGTGTATTTTTTTTCAAAAATTTCGTTAATATTTGTAGCCAGGAGACGTTCCGTTTGACTGTGAGATTTATGCGAAAATCGACCAAAACGACAACCGTTAAGTCATCTCGTACTTAGTTATTCTGTTAAATACACAGAGTGAAAACGTGGATCAGAAAAGCCAAACCAGAACAGCGCTCCTGTCTGGGAAGACTTGTCGAATACTTTGTAATCGTTAGCTAAGTCAACTAACCAATTCAAGTTCATCCAAGAGGAACATTCGCAAAACTGTTGCGCTTTTAGTGATATTTAGTACAAGATGAAGACTTTTACATAGGTATATCTACTTATTAGAATAATATGCCATCCTCTTTCTGTGAAAAAGGAAGAAGAAAAAAGTTCCCAATATCGTGAAATCGAGTCACTCTCTCAATTAACCTAAAAGTGTATCACATGTGTTCAGGGAATAATGGCACATGGCAGAACGAAAATTAATTTTAACAATGACCTTTGTAGCAACGATTGTTCCTAATTAACGAATTACATTATATCAATATTTACTCTTGTTGAATTGTTATGAAAATCGGCAAATTAGAGATTAAGACCACTGCCAATGAAGTATAAGAACTGCGAGAAGCTTCTCATTCAAGTAAAGATTCTGTGACCATGTTAAATTCCTTGCATGTATATAAGAAGATCATAGCTTGTATAAACATATAATATGATAATATATTATATAAACATATTTTCATGACATGTTCATTTGGCATTATCCTACACTAACCTGAGCACAAACACACGACATGCATACTAAGGTCACTGCAAGAATCCGATGCACCCACATCTTGAGAGTAGATTTCTGCAACTGCATGTGAAACTAGAATCTGCTTCAGTGAGTGCCCGATTTTGGGGTCAAGCGTCAAGTTATGCGATTGCAGATGTACACTCTTGGCTGACCCGGCGATAAAATGGTTGAATTCAAATTGATAATCGTAATTGCACTGGAAATTCTCTTCCGATAACACACTGTAAGTCTTTGACCTGCTTGACTGCTGGCTGTCGGTTTGAAAGTAGAGACGTTTTAACTAAGGATCTCTACTTACATTGAAACAATTTTATGCTTAATTTTTTATAACTGCCAGTTGGATTTACGTCGTGAAAATCTTCCCTTTCATTTGTCTTTCCGTATAAACAGTTTTGAATTTTTTGTGTCGTTAGCTTCAGGTCACACACCAATGTTCCGAATTTGAATAAAATGTGTTTAATGAATTTAAAAATACTTATCTGAGGACATCATAATCTTTTGCAGAAAACGTTGTGGTTTGCTCAACAAAAGCCGTAGTGGAGTAATGATAATTACAGTAGGTAGGTAGGTAGGTGTATACAACACTACTAAATATTTTAAAAGAATTTCCCATAATTTGTTTGGGAGATTTTGTGGCTACCTACCTATTCATAAATAAAAAAAATTAAATGGAATATCGTTAATTGGTCAAAAGATATTGGAGTGCTTTTTTTTTGTAGCAAAGTGGTCACTGTATGTTTTCTCTCAGATATTCAACGCTAGTTCAAACAAAAATTCAAATATCAAAGATGTATACCAACTAAAAACATGATCTTAAAGCAGCTATTTTTTTAAACAAATTACCAATTAACCTATTACCGCTATGTGGTCACTGTATTTAAAATATACTAGGAAACACGGCTAACGTGTTCGCGTTGAAGATGAGCGCAACTGTTTGTAGCAGATAAACTGAATTCAGAACGTCGCAAACAGCCGACAGGTGTTAAATATAAATTTAAAGAAGCTATTTATTTTCACCCAGATTCCCACTGATAATGTTTCAGTTTGCGGCCAAGGCGCTCCGGAGTGACCGCCATCTTCGGCCCTATTCCTAATAATTCCTAACAATTCCTAACAATTCCTAACAATTCCTAACAATTCCTATTGTTGGCCATGTTAATTTTTTAACTTTGTAACCGAGAACGGCAAAGTCAGAGCTACGAAATCGCAGTGCATGACAACCAAACGATGTTTATGTTCTAGTGTGCGGCCAAGTGCGCTCGGGAGTGACCGCCATCTTCGGCCCTATTCCTAACCATTCCTAACAATTCCTATTGTTGGACATGTTAATTTTTTAACTTTGTAACCGAGAACGGCAAAGTCGGAGCTACGAAATCGCAGTGCATGACAACCAAACGATGTTTATGTTCTAGTGTGCGGCCAAGTGCGCTCGGGAGTGACCGCCATCTTCGGCCCTATTCCTAACCATTCCTAACAATTCCTATTGTTGGACATGTTAATTTTTTAACTTTGTAACCGAGAACGGCAAAGTCAGAGCTACGAAATCGCAGTGCATGACAACCAAACGATGTTTATGTTCTAGTGTGCGGCCAAGTGAGCTCGGGAGTGACCGCCATCTTCGGCCCTTCGGCCCCGGTGCTGTGCACTCACGTGCACTCGGTGTGCGACGCGCTGGACATACCCCACCTGGAGGCGCGTCTCGACCTCGACGGCCGACGCAAGGAGTTCTCCATCAACCTGCATCCCGCGCAGACGCTGCTCAACGACGCCATCCAGGACGTGATGGCGTTCCTCAACTGGACCAGGGTCGCCGTCGTCTACGAGGAGAACCACGGTCGGTCCACTCACTTATACGTTTCGATTATTTGATTTTTCTTGCTTCACTACCTTTGCATACAATAATAACCAGGGGCCTTACCTAGCGCGGTCATTTGGAGCGGCTACCAAGCGGCTAATTAGCCGGGCTGGCGGTGTTTTATAACCCGGACCTAGAGCGGCCATTTCAACAGTGGGCAGTTTGTTGATTTCGTAGCACCACTAGCAACCAGTATTACGGTGGTGCTACGATGATAGCATTATCTAGAAGGCATACTGCTTTTTAAACGATCATCATTGTGCAGTGAAGTCAAATCAACCAATCTCATGGCTCGTTACCAAAGTCAGAGTCGATGTGCCCCGGCTATATAACCCGGCCGTAATACTGCCGCGCTAGGTCGGGGTTACTGCTTGGTGCTACGGTGGTGTTAATTAGCCAGGGTAGATTGCTAGTAATCCCGGGACTACGAGTGGCCGCGCTAGGTCGGGGTTACTGCTTGGTGCTACGGTGGTGTTAATTAGCCAGGGTAGATTGCTAGTAATCCCGGGACTACGAGTGGCCGCGCTAGGTAAGGCCCCTGTGTTTTTTTTTTGTAAAAATAGAGGTACCTGAACGCCAATTTTCATAAAAGAAATTTGCCCTTCCCCCCCCCCCCCCCCCCCCTATTAAACCTCCACGAAAAACAACATGGACGCACTTAACCTTATTTTACGGTAAGAAAGAAAGTGTCATCCCATTTTCCTCCTGTACCCTCTTCAGCTTGACAAAAGCAAAGAGTTTAAAAACTGCCCATATATAGCCATTGAGCCTTTTGTCTGGCTCAAGACATGGCTTGTAAGTTTTCAAACTCTTAGCTCATGTCTAGTAGCAGTGGGCCGATATGAGAAATGTGCAAATACACTCCCCTTCTCAGCTTGCAATTAAGTGCTAGATTTTTCCAGCGATCGGCGAGCGCAGATATTCCCGCGAATGTTTAATTTTTTTTTTGTGTACCGAAAAGAGGAGCCGGAACGGCGTTCCAGTGCGTTCCGGCACAAAAAAAGCACTGATAATAAGCCATTACCTCACCAATTATTATTTTTTTCTCGACGTGTTTATTTTATTTTTTTATTTATCACAAATAAGCAAGTAACAATCGCATAAAAATCGAAGGTTGCAAAATTATCGGCTGCGGAGCTAAAAGATGTGTAGTTCGGGCGATGGCGATGTGGGAAATAGATCTGCCACTGTCCTGCATTTTAGCTTTATTCGGCAGACCGAGGCCATGTTTGAAACCGTTAATGGACGCCATTACTTGTCCAAATGAAATGAATTCATATTTCATGGCAGTAAAACAATATGACACGAGAAATATATTATCTTAACTTCAATTTTTTTTTAAGCATAGCAAATCACGTTAGTTTAATAATTGTAGCATTTCATGCTTGGAGAAGGTGATAGTTACTTCATAAGATAACCTCTCAACATATGTACCACCCCATTGCACCTTTTGAGTATTGGCACTCTTAAAAGCACGCAGTGTTCGTTTTAAAACTTTGTGCTCATGTGATCAGCTGGTTTCTCAAACACCACTGGTTTTCAAACGGAATTTTCACTAGATTCCATGCATCGCAATTTTTCTGTATGGAAATAATATTTATTCCCGATACATACAATGGACATGATTACTATTGACAATAGTCCTTGTCGTCTCAAAAGACAGATAGCTAGAAATGTATTTTCATACACTTAGAGTCGATCCACTTGAGATGTATCTATTGCACAGGCATCTTGCGAAAACGTGAAGATAAGACGTACTGGTTGTGATATTAGTACAAGGGAGCCGCGAAAATTCGTTCATTTCGTTCGTTCAGCCATAGATCTATAAAGTTTGAGTACCACTGGTCTACGCCAATTCAATGCTAAAAATGGAATCCGGCAAAGCAGCAATGACATTTGAAGACTGTCGACTCCATGTTCCCGGCCTATCGAGGGTCACCACGATATTAGATTAGGATCGAACCACCGACGCAGAAACAGTTCTCCATTTCAAGTCCATAAACCCAGATCGAGACCGTTGCGGATATGACGCGATACAGCCAGAAACAATTGGCTGTCGATACCGGCCACGGCATAATCGAATCGGAAGTCACATCAACGTATCCGCGCTTCCGGTTTCGGACAAGATGATTCCGCGTCCGAGACGGAAGTAATTGTCAAAAGAAGCAGAACACAGAGCGAGATGGAAGTAAGGATGGTTCGGGACGGGATTGGAGCTGAGATAGAATTGAATTGGACAGATCAAATAGATGCTGGCAGCGCTCAGTGAATTACGGATCATGAGGAGAGAGAGAGAGAGTTGGAAATGTTTTCAGAGTTGTATATCTCTGGCGTATACCAATAAGAATGCACATTTTTATGATAATGTCTATGTGTTTTTGTTCGTTTTTGGCCGATTCTGTTTTCTATCCTGGTTATCCTGGTTATCCTGGTTATCCTGGTATCCTGGTTCGGTATTATTTCAGTTGTCTTTGGGATTATCATGTGATCAAGCACGGCATGGTGACTTACTGGAAACTTTTCGCGTATATTGCATAGTTGGTCTGGGAGAAACGGGACTTATGGAATTCACGGTGCGTTCCAGATTAGCTTCACAAACAGTTTCATTTGGATTAACTCGGGCTGGCAATGAGCAGATAGCCGAGAGTAGTAAAGATCTCCAGATGCATTAAGTTATTACTTTGTTTTGCGAACTAAAATTACTCTGGGGTTATTGCAGCCAAATACTAAGGTGTACCTAGATGCTCTGTTTTGGTGTGGGTTTTTTTTTTTAATTGAACCCTGGATTTCAAGGTCAATTTACTTTTCCAAATCACAGTTAACGAAGGTTTAAAAAAGGCCTTGATTAGTTTTTTTTTGCTATAATCAATTGCTTAGGTATCGTTAATGCTATTGGTGTGGTTGTTGGTGATTATTTCATGAAGCTTTATTTTAACTTTCTATTGCTATTTCGTGGTTATAAAGAACACAATTTGTTGCCAAAAGTGTGAGGATTCCGTAGACATGGGTTTCGTTACGATCGGACAAACGGTGTGGCCACAAGTTGGTATCCAGTAGGAGGTGAAATTTGAGCGGGAAGTGGCCCGAGTAAACACTCACTCCAATAGTCTTAATAACTAAAATATCAAATAAATTAAAATCCGGATCCAACAAGTTTACCAACTTCTAGTCGAGAACGCAACTAGGAGTTGCAACTGAATTCAGCCTACCACGTGCAGCTAACTCAGTTGTAACTCCATATAGTTGGGTTTCAACTAAAGTTTAAAAACTTTGTAAACCTCATAAGGGCCGGTTTTACAAGTGCCTCAACCCAGAGTTAAAGTAGGAGTTAAGTTATTTTTCATGGCAACCGCCAATAGGATGCCGTGGAATTCATCAGTTTCTGAGGGCTAGACGCTTAACCCAGAGATGAAAAGTAATGTAAAACCGGCCCTATGTAAAATTATATATTACTTTACTACAAATAGCAAAATAATATTTCTCTGACCTCCGCAGACTTTAAACTAATTATGAAGCAACTAATAAAACCCACCGCGCTAGATGCTTCGCTCCTCGCACAAGTTCTTCATCCCCTCCCAAAGCACGTGATTCCTCAAGATGAAAACTGACAGGCGATATGTTTCTGGAGTTATGACGCCCTTTCAATTGCTATTCATCGGTCACCTCGCGGGGCTTTGCGAAGAAAAGACGTTCAATCATAATTCCCAACACTGGCCCATCGTTCCGCGCAGCCTCTTCATCTTTCTTAAGCAAGTCTCGGCCGGCGGAAACGTTTCTCACATTTCTCTCGCGAAGCGAACGCTGGCCTCAAGAAAGAAAGCGAACAAGAAAAAAGGAAATCTATAGTAAGCTTTTTATTCCCGTTTAGATGCGTGTGTATATATAGATATATATATATATATATATAGATATATATATATATATATATATATATATATATATATATATATATATATATATATATATATATATATATATATATATATATATATATATATATATATATATATATATATATATATATATATATATATATATATATATATATATATATATATATATATATATATATATATATATATATATATATATAAATCTATCGGACGTAAATCTACAATCATTCATTCGCTCTTTCTAATGTTAGGGGTGGGTGTTCGGGTTTCGGTGGGTGGGGTGGGGGGGGGGGGGGGCACAGACGGGGATTTCACAGTTCGCCGCGCCCAATTGGGGATTTCACATGAGGGGGATTCATGTGATTGTAATTATCAATGTTTAACTTCGCCACGAAGGGTCCACTTTATTTTCGCTGGATGATAATTCGAGCCTCGAGCTGGAAGCCACGACAACATTTATCTAATTGATGCCAACGGATTTCAGGCTTTAATGAAATCGGGGAGCCACTAAGTTCAAACCATGGCATTTTTTTCATAATGGGAAACACCATATTATAATGAAATGTGAAGTGAACTTTCTCCATGAAGTTTTGATAATTTTTGTCATAAGTATTTTAAAGAAACAAGTCCCATGGTATGCATGGTTGAGGAAGCGTCTCTACAATATATATATATATATATATATATATATATATATATATATATATATATATATATATATAATTATATATATATATATATATATATATATATATATATATATATATATATATATATATATATAATTTTTTTTGGTGAGTTGTGACTTCCCATTTCCTCGAAATCAATTGGCACATTTTTATATAAGCTTAGTTCTAGTGTTCAGTGTTGGAAAAAATTTGAAAGTTGCAGCTTATCTTAAGACAGAACGATGATATTGTTGCGATTTGCACGTCCGCCCGGAAGTGTGTCAGAGCGGAACCAGCAACGAGACAAAGCATTCCAGCAACAAGTACATTGCATTTGGTGAGCAAGATTATGTTGTGGTACCTTTTCGACCAAGTAAAAACAATAAGATCCGATAATTTGACAACCAGTTGTGTGCATAGTGATGGAAATAAAGGTGGGTATTCGCAAATTTTTCGTCAAACTGTGAGGGAGGGGGGGGGGGCGTAAAACACGTCCACATATCTCGATTTGCGCCTCAAAGATAAATGGATAAATGGGTAGTGGGTAAATGGGTGTATGGGAAATGGGTAAGATAAGGAGAATGGATATAAGAAGTGTGAAACATAGAACAAGCATGGAAAACTCGCAAAGTTTAAAATAGAGGTGAGTATCTGTTGTATACCTGCGTATATCCTGTAGTACACCACTGATTACAACCTCAAATAAAGCCAAGCGAGATACTTTCGACACGGACGAACCTAAATTTACTTCTTCCAACATTAAGAGTGCTGCCCACGATTAATCCTTATACCCCCCCCCCCCCCCCACCCCCCACTTAAACGTTGAATGCAGAGGTCCAATCTTACACTGAAATGAACCCCTAAATATACAATCTTTAATTGGGACATACCAGTAGATGGAGGAAGAGTGCATAAGGTATCTCGACACGGATAATCATCACAATGAGCTCATTTAGGCGATTTTTGAAAGTTTGTACCATAATCATTTAAAAAAAAATCAAACAGAGATGATTATCCGAGACTAGATATACATGCTCTTGATAAAATGAAAAAAAATGAAATGAAATGACAGCGCTTTATTAAGATATTTAAAGTAAATATTACTTCAAATGACGAACCAAAAAGTTTAATATTGTACGCCCTAGTTATTCAAAACTGGAATAAAGAGAGTTTGAATGAAAAAAAATTAATACAATTTTGACCGTTATCTAAAGCGCAAACGTTCAGTAGGGCAACGACTTGGTGTTACGGCATCAGGAAATGAGTAACACTGTCGTAACCTCACTGTTCTTTATGTCAGGCTATAAGTCTAGACAATCATTGGCATTATCAAAGCTATTCGCTTCTAGACATACCTGAGATGGGTTTAATTAAGCCTTAACCATGTAGCAGAAGGGAAGACATCGAAGCTTAGCTAACAAGAAATTGCGTACCACACTTTGCGTCAGATGGAGTTAAATGGTGAGACACAGAATCCCGACAAAGCGAGACGTCCCTTTTTGCCAAAAGGTGCGTGACTAGAAGTTTGAAATCTTGGCGACGAAACTCGCCCGTGTCACAATGCTCAGGTGGGCTTAGCGAGCGGCGAGGAAACGTGGAAAAGCTGACACGATCCGTCGCATCTGAAAGGAAACCGTGTCTATCCCGTTGGCTAGCTGTGTTCTTTATTGTTAGTATATCATTCATTATTCGGTCATTATTGCCACGATTATTGATTACTTAAAGGGATTCTCGCACCTTCAAACAAGCTGTGCTCATTATTACAGATTTTTTATTTTTATAACCTATGCAGAAGCAATTACAACTTAAATAAAATTGTTTCCCACTAATTTACGTTTTGTCTATAATCTTTCCAATTCCTAATTAAAATTTCAAAATTTTAACATCGATTCCAAATTCAAAGTGAATCGGTGCTAAGGGATTACGGCCAAAAAACTATTCCCAGAGCCCACGATGACGTCATAGAGGGCTTTACATAAATGCTGTTCGAGGCCTCAAAAAATTTTGATACAATTTTTCCCCTGCCATGGGTTATAAAAAGTAAAACTCTCTATTCTGAGCAAGCTTGTCAGGAGATGACACGTGGCCTTTTCAGGCTCAAGCACAGTTCCAATTGAAATTTGTTTTTATAGATTTGACTCAAACATATTATACACCCCTATTGGTAGCTGGAATCAGTGTAAAATTATCCAAGTCCTCGTGTCTTATTTCTTTCGCATGGGGTGACCAAAGTCGAAAACTGATCATTGACATTTTTTGGAATAAACCAAAAGTTGCCGAGTTCTCACCGCCACACCATTAAAGTTAAAATTCCAATATTTCAGTGTGTTATTAGTAAAATACTACCTATATGGGTGCCATGACACTAATCCCCAATTTGTCTATGCACATTCGTTTACATAGCTCCAAACAGGGTAAACAAAAAGAGTTTCGGGGGGCGGTTCAAGCTTTCCAGGAGCAAATTATCGATCAAAAAGGTCATGGGCACCCATTTGTATGAATTTTACTAAAGACATACTCGAATATTAGGATGATGATTCCGTGAGAACTCGGCAACCTTTGGTCTAAAAGCCACTTTTTAAGTCTGTTCAATGAGCTCCGAAGTCGAGCCGTTTCCTTCACCTCGTAAGATATACACTTTCCAGGCCACACCTTTCGTAGGATCGCGACCAAACCTATATTTTCGGAATCTTCACACTTCGGACAACCAATCGAACCATTTTCATTTCGCAAGATTCACTCGTCAATTACTTCCAAGAGTTTTAAAATAACCATGTTTAGCCGGTATATTGAAAGATGTACTTAAGGGTAAATTCCAGCTAAGAATTTACCTCTTACTGGATACACTTTCCAGGCCA
The DNA here is from genome assembly GCA_921293005.1 of Nemoura dubitans. Classification (NCBI taxonomy): domain Eukaryota; kingdom Metazoa; phylum Arthropoda; class Insecta; order Plecoptera; family Nemouridae; genus Nemoura; species Nemoura dubitans. The sequence goes on along the minus strand of OV121078.1, from coordinate 1,951,314 downwards.
CACCCGTTATCCAATCGCAACGAAACAAATATCTACGGAATCCTCACACTTTTGACAACCAATTGAATATTTGAGAACCTTGAAATATCTCTTGGAAATCCATAAACAGTTGAATTCAATTAACCTCAACAACCATCAATGAAATGGCCTTAATCAAAATTGACAAAAATTTCAAGTTATTTTCAGAACAGGAGATGGCTGGCCGCCAGCGCTTTGCGTGGTGAAATAACAATATTTTAATAACATCAACTTAATTGCACTGTGTGCGTGTGTGCATATGTTAGATGTACTTACCAAAAACGAAATACCATACTGCCATATTCAGTCCTAGCTTTCTATGTGGCATGTATACAAAACGTTTGTGTGGCAAAAGTCGTTTCTTTCGTTTGCTAACGATATGCAGCAACTTTACATGCTCGAAAATCTTGTCTCGAATCAAAGAAGAAACACTCTAAAAATAATGATGATAATCATGGTATTACACTCTAGTGAATCCAGTTATGGATAGGGTATCCATTTCTCCGAAACCTTTGTAAGAGTTTGGTTTGAAATTGGGATAAAAGACTTCGTTGCTATCATTCGTTACTAATGGTTGTTGTAACATCAAACGACTTGCTCTGACCTAGAAATTTCTTAGTATTTATTGCTTTTCTGAAAATAACAGTGAAGCAATTAATATGGAAGTACAGTAAAAATATATTTCAATTGCCTGTGAACAATACAGAAACTTTTCAGTTTCGAAACCTTATTCTCAATTCACAGAAGTTGAACTTTAAAAAATATTTTAAGATTACAATTGCCTGCTCAAAAGTCACAAGAAAGAAGACAAAATATCTGTTTTTAAATCAAATGTCAAAGACTTTCTTATCATCTTGCATTGTTTTTATAGCACGGACGAGTTCTTAAATAGGGAAAATTGCAAATACATATGTATATAATATTGTACACAAGAATAAGATGTTATGGTTTTTCATTTTTGACGAACTTCTATGCTTGCAAGGTGTTTTATTTATATTTTTAAAGAATACACCTGCTAAAGAGCGTGAACGCTATTATGTACAATGCAAGTTAAATAAATACAAATACAAATACAAATAACTTTATGGAATACATTTTGAAGAAGGCCTTTATAATCTCCATTTCACGTCGAGAATGAGTGTGGATTTGCATCTACCTCGAGGACCCACTGCTGCTAGACACGAGCTACGAGTTTCAAAACTTATATGGGCCATGTCTAGAGACGGACAAAAACCTCTAAAGGCAGTTTTGGGACTCTTAATTTAATTCTAGCAACAGTGGGTCCTCGAGGAAGATGCAAATCCACTCGCCTTCTTAGCTTGAAATGGAGAATATGTGCTACACAATTCCCATGCATTTTCATTGGTTTCAAAATGAGGAAGAAGGCTGTGAACTTGAACATTTCTTGGTATACCTTGCGTGTCTGGAAATAACGGTCGCAGCAATTTTCAAATGGAACCGGCATGAAGTTAACAAGGACACTTCGCATTCATCAAAATGTGAAAAAGTATTAAATCTATTTTTACCATGCCCAATGAGTTTTAACTGTTTCGCAAAATTTCACAGCGACAGGAACAAGCAACTTTATCGCAGACTTGAGCTGGACTTTAACGTCGAGCTTTAAAGTAAATATGGAAAAGCAGTTAAAATTCGCAAAGGACCCAGTTTTTTAAAGATCCACTCTTCAAGTGAAAGAAATTCTCTCACCTACAAACAAAATGTCTCATGAAAGATTAACATGGAAGAGTTCGGTTTACCATAAAAATGGTAAACCATAAAATGGTTTACCATAAAACAAATGGTATTACCATAAAAATGGTATGGTAATGATAAAAACGTAATCATTTAATTCCATGATACGGTACCTACTCTATGATATGAGATCCCTAAAAAGTAGCAAACTCAAATTAATTCTTGTGTACACGAAAGTGCCACGAAAAATTGGTCAAAAGGGCCATGTTCGCCCATATTTACTTCTATTGTCTACAACATACTGAGAGATTGGAAAGATAACTACTCCGATGTGACCTTGAGATGTCGGCAACTTTGGTCTGTTTCGAAAACTTGTATTGATAAATTTTCGACTTTGGTCGCCCCACGTGAAAGAAATAAGACAAGAGGACCTGGACCATTGTACCTTCGACCATTGCTAGCCGGGATACGCCACTTACTCTGCGCTGTAGGTACCTATCCAATGCAACGTTAAAGTATAGGCCTTACCAGCTGTCATCTTCGGTCAGATCAGCTTCATAACCATGATTATGCCGTAATGTATTGCTATTTAAAAGTTGAAATATATACTAGTCCATTCTTAATAAGACTATTGAATTTTAGAAGTAGCTAAATAATCCCCTTGTTTCTTTGTTTTAATGTTGATCCAGTTTTAAGATAACGTAAAAGTGGCAACATACATCGTGAATGCAGTGAGAGCTGGCACGGCATGCTAGTTGCCTATCCCGTACCGGAGCAGTGAGAGCTGGCACGGCATGCTAGTTGCCTATCCCGTACCGGAGCAGTGAGAGCTGGCACGGCATACTAGTTGCCTATCCCGTACCGGAGCAGTGAGAGCTGGCACGGCATGCTAGTTGCCTATCCCGTACCGGAGCAGTGAGAGCTGGCACGGCATGCTAGTTGCCTATCCCGTACTGGAGCAGTGAGAGCTGGCACGGCATACTAGTTGCCTATCCCATACTGGAGCAGTGAGAGCTGGCACGGCATACTAGTTGCCTATCCCGTACCGGAGCAGTGAGAGCTGGCACGGCATACTAGTTGCCTATCCCGTACCGGAGCAGTGAGAGCTGGCACGGCATACTAGTTGCCTATCCCGTACCGGGGCAGTGTGAGCTGGCACGGCATGCTTGTTGCCTATCCCGTACCGGAGCAGTGATAGCTGGCACGGCATACTAGTTGCCTATCCCGTACCGGAGCAGTGGTCGAAGGTTGACTCTGATTCCATTTACTTATACCTCGTTCACACTACAGACTTGATCAAGATCAACTCGCTTTGCCATCAAAGATGGCGTTGATTGGGTTTCCACAACTCAGTTATCTATTAAATCGTGATGAAATCATTCGGGAATCGTCGTGAACGCTCGGAAGAGTTCGTGATTATTTCAAAATCCGCCACCGGAAACGTTGCAACATTAAAGAGGGAGCGTGTTCCGTGTGCTATGAGTTCGGTGATAAAGTGAGGTTAGATTCGTCGCGATTTCCGGTTGTGTTCGTATCCCGAGCATATTCCGAACTTGCCCGAATGACTTGATCATGATCAAGTAAGGAAACAAGTGTGAACACAAACTGATTTTTGAAACCCAATCAACGCCATATTTGATCGAGTTGAGGACTTGATCATGACCAACTCTTGTAGTGTGAACGAGGTATTATGGGTGTGCCAAGTTTGAATCGCCTCTTCAAAAAAATGAACAATCGGAACTGTGGTTGATCCTGTACCGTCGACTTCCAGGGCTGATGAAGCTGCGCGAGATCGTCCGCGCCAACCGAGGGGTGGAGGTCTACGTGAGACAGACGGACCCTGACTCGTACCGGGCCGTGCTCACCGAGATCAAGGCCAAGGAGCTGTACAACGTCGTGGTCGACACACGGCCCGCCAACATGCACCACTTTCTCAAGACGGTATTGGCTCGACTATCTTTATTCGTATGATTGTTACTACTTTTACATCATGTCTAGCATGTAAATAGATCTTTAATGCCCAGTTGCACCAAAGTCCTTATCAGAGATTACCTCCTTGATTGTTTATTATAATTTGGTTTGGTGTTTTATTATTGAAATCGTCAATGAAACACACAACACACTACACACAACACACTAAGGCCGGTTTTATAAAGTCCAGTTAAGTGTTAACTGCCAGCTAAGTTTGTTATCTCCAAGGTGACAGTCAATCATATTATGCATCTATTTTCATTTTAAATCACAGTGAACACTATAACTGGACACTGTAAAACCGGCACTAATACAAACAAAAGTTTCATTTCTAATGGCTGGTCTACGAAAAACTTAGCAGTAAGCATTATTAGCACGTAGCAGTAAGGCTGGTAAGAATTATTAGGAGCAGTAATTTTTGATATATGTATATCGATAAGCTTGTCCTCAACAAACTTTAAAACTTTAAACTTAACAACTTTAACTTAACGTATAAGAAAAATGTTTGACCATGTCAAACTCTTACGGAAAGTTAAAGTCAAAACTCAGTGGAGAACCAATCAGGTTCATTTGGTGACCTGTTGAATGATTTCCTCCCATATTTAAGAACAAGTTAGGTTAAGCATTGTTGATTTTGTCACGTCCTGATGGGCTTGCCGAAAGGAATGGAGTTGCAATTGTAAAAAGATAAATTAACATAACAATTAGCGTAAGATGTAAAGTTACATGTTGTAAAACAGCCTTAAGCAGATAAATAAATGCACGAATTATAGTAAGATCAAAAGCTACTGCTATGTTTGTTGTAAAACATGGCCGCTCCACAATGCCCACCTGCAGATCCTGCAGCTGCAAATGAACGACTTCAAGTACCACTACCTCTTCACGACGTTCGACATCGAGACGTTCGACCTCGAGGACTTCAAGTACAACTTCGTCAACATGACCGCGTTCAGGATCGTCGACTCGGAGGACGCTCGTGTTCGCGTCGTCCTTAAGGACATGGAACGCTACCAGCCGGTCGGCCAGAGCATTCTCAACAAGACCACGATAATCCAGGTCAGTTTCCAGAGCATACTCAACAAGACCACCATAATCCAGGTCAGTTTCCAGAGCATACTCAACAAGACCACGATCATACAGGTCAGTTTCCAGAGCATACTCAACAAGACCATCATCATCCAGGTCAGTGTCCAGAGCATACTCAACAAGACCACCATCATCCAGGTCAGTGTCCAGAGCATACTCAACAAGACCATCATCATCCAGGTCAGTTTCCAGAGCATACTCAACAAGACCACCATCATCCAGGTCAGTGTCCAGAGCATACTCAACAAGACCATCATCATACAGGTCAGTTTCCAGAGCATACTCAACAAGACCATCATCATCCAGGTCAGTGTCCAGAGCATACTCAACAAGACCATCATCATCCAGGTCAGTTTCCAGAGCATACTCAACAAGACCATCATCATCCAGGTCAGTTTCCAGAGCATACTCAACAAGATCACGATCATACAGGTCAGTTTCCAGAGCATACTCAACAAGACCATCATCATCCAGGTCAGTTTCCAGAGCATACTCAACAAGACCATCATCATCCAGGTCAGTTTCCAGAGCATACTCAACAAGACCACGATCATCCAGGTCAGTGTCCAGAGCATACTAAACAAGACCACCATCATCCAGGTCAGTGTCCAGAGCATACTCAACAAGTCCACCATCAGCCAGGTCAGTGTCCAGAGCATACTCAACAAGACCACCATCATCCAGGTCAGTGTCTAGAGCATACTCAACAAGACCACCATCATCCAGGTCAGTGTCCAGAGCATACTCAACAAGACCACCATAATCCAGGTCAGTTTCCAGAGCATACTCAACAAGATCACGATCATCCAGGTCAGTGTCCAGAGCATACTCAACAAGACCACCATCATCCAGGTCAGTGTCCAGAGCATACTCAACAAGATCACGATCATACAGGTCAGTGTCCAGAGCATACTCAACAAGACCACCATCAGCCAGGTCAGTGTCCAGAGCATACTCAACAAGACCACGATCATACAGGTCAGTTTCCAGAGAGTGCTTCAACTTTATTTGGTTACTTTTCGTGATTAGTTATACCACAGATATAAGGGTACCCAGATATTCCACTCCCATATTGAAGCAGTTACGCGGAGAGCCCGCAATAATATTTTATCCGGCAGTCAAGGGATGGAGTCACTGTTTGCTATTTCACCTGTAACCAGGTAATTGTTACCAACTGTGGAACATTGAGTCCCTTGATTATAATTGACCTTGTGCCATGGCCTGGTAGATGATGTTAAACAGGTTGCCAACGCACCCCAGCGATTGCCGGAGAAATCACTAGCTTCAAATTTTTGCCGTAGCCATAGCTAGGTATGGTATATCTGGGTAACCATTTATCTGTGGTTATACATTCATTTTAGCTAAGAAAAGCATCTCTATGCTAATCATACCTGTACAAAAATTCAATATTCAATAATATTTATTATAATGTTGGCTTCATTCCTGGGCTTATATCTATTTGTTTTTGTTATTAACTACTCTTGGATGAAATCGGAATGAATAAGATGAACTTGAATCCTATTGAATATAAATTAAACCTACATAATAGGAATTCATTACACATTTTGTATAGAAACCCTAAAATTAGCACTTGGGTAGTTGCATGCCTAAAGACGCTAGAGCGGGGATTCTCAAACTTATTGAATCCATGACTGCCTTAACAAGATAACGAATTTCTGTGGCTCCCTTGTGCTAACATCACGAGCTTTAAATGCGACCTGTTTAATTAATCTTCACATTTTCGCAAGATGCCTGTGCAATTGATGCATCTCAAGTGGTCGACTCAAATTTTATGCAAATACATTTCTAGATATTTGTCAATTGACACAAGGACTTTTGACAATCGCAATCATGTCAATTGTACATATTAGGAATAAATATTAATTTCAATCAGAAAAATAGTGATGCAACTCTCACTGCGTTCAACATGTATGTTGCCACTTTTACGTTATCTTAAAACTGAATAAACATTCAAACAAACAAAAAATGGGATTATTTAGCTACTTCTAAAATTCAATTTGCTGATTTAGAATGGACTAGTAAATATTTAATCTTTTAAATAGCAATATATAACGTCATAATCATGGTTATAGAGTTGATCTGACCGATTATGACAGCTGGTAAGGCGTATACTTTAACGTTGCATGGGATACACACAGCGCTGAGCTATAGTTGCGTATCCCGGCTATCAATGGTCGATTGCATGGAATAAAGTGAAAATTCTATGACACCCCAGGGAGCCGTGACTGACGAACGGTTTGGGAACCCTTGCAAGAAGAGAGATGGTTCCTTAGTCTCTAGGGCTTCAAAATAAATACATGCAATGGTGTTACGGAAACATAATTGAACATTGTTGCAGTTTAAAAGTTCCCGATTTTCTGACACACACATTGAATATTTAATCAAATTTCCGCTCTCTGTAAAAACCTTAATAATAACTGCATTGAGTAGAGTTCGAACATAATTGCATTAGAAATTTGCTAATAACACGATAAAATGTGTGTTTTTTTGTTGCTTTTTTTATTGCATCGTAGTTTTTCAATTACATCCTAGAATGTGAGAGACCTCTCGATCTAAAGTCTTGATAGTGCAGGCAATTGCCAATGAATCTAGTCTCTTCCTTTGGTCGGCAACACCCTATCGTCGTCATCATCCTCATTATCACCCCATCAATCACACACTCCATATTGCATTCAGAGCACGGATCTAATCAATCAGGAACTGTCCACAAAATGTGCGTCAACTTAATCATTGCAAAGCATTTGCATACAGAATAAGGTACCACGTTGGATAAAGACCTTTCGCACTGTATACACGTACATTGTTTATTTATATAGTTTTAATGAAATCTTTTTAATTTATCTGAATTCATTTTGTAATTTCTACTTTTATAACGTGAAAATTATTTGATGAAATTCTCGCTGCGACAGAGATTGATTTTCCACTTCCGTCCGCGCAAATGACTCGGCTACATTATTAAAAAATTCTGCCCGTCCAATCACTGACAAAATTCAATTAAAATCCCCTGCGAACTGACTGAGCGCTTCGAGCACTGCACTTGCCTCTCTCGCATAGTTTTTGATGTCTAATTTTTCACTGGGGACTGGCGGCAGGAAAGAAAACTAATTTCAAACCGGAGTGGATTTTGCTACGTTCGTGTATTAAAATTGAAAAGCGCTAGGTAGCGGAGATAATATTTGAGTATAATTTTACTGAACCCTGTAAATGTTGAATCAAAATTTGTCTTGTTCGCAATAATTATTCAATCGTGATACACTGTTCACTCAGATAAACTTATTACTCGATGCTAAAATCGCATAAACATATTAACTTGAACTCTAAAGTGGAAGGTAAAACAGCAGTATAAGACATTGTATGCTTATTATAGCCTGAAATTGGAGACTGCAATACTTTTTTTTAGTACAAAATATTAACTGAACAACTGTGACCAATCCTAAAACGATATTTCAACGGTAACTTAATAGGTTAAAATAGGTTATTTGGTGTGGTACAATTATATTCTGCACGTAGGGTATTGTAGTGTACGTAATGTAGATCAACTTTCGAAGTAAGCGAGAGAGTTGTAGATAAAGAATCAATATGTGTCGGCAACGGAGCCTTTTTCGTAATTTTAATCTCCTTCGTCTCTTTATCGAGTCACGAAAAAAGCGCAAAAAATCGCAAAGTACAACATTTTAAGAAGCGGTTTTGGCCCTTTTAGACCCAAAAAATGGAAAAACGGCTCCGTTACCGAAACAGATTGTCTCTGTATCTACAACTCCCTCGCTTCCTTTATTAGGTTTAACTCTTACGGTTTAGTCAAAAAGCGCATAATAGCAAAGGTCTGAATCTGTGCGGCAGTGGAGGTGCCCATGCACCCTGAGAAGCTGCTGAGTGCTGGGAGCGCTAGTAGTCGCTGTAGCTTCCATGAGCGCCAATTTGACAAAACTGAAATCCTGTCATCATCTTTATACCTTCTAATATTACCAAAGCTTACGTTTTCATCCCTTAACCATTTCTTCGTTAATATTTTTACTCATAATTATGAAATAGATTTATGTTGTCATTTTTCTATGTGTAGCCGACATAGTATTTTGTTTCCCCGCTATCAAATTTTAGTTTCATGAGTTGGTAGTACAAAAGGGGGCATTCCTTGCTCATCTTCTCTCACGGGCTGGACTGAAGCATGAGTTGGTAGTTCAAAAGGGGGCAATCCCTGCTGTGGCATCTTCTCTCACGGACTGGACTGTAGCATGAGTTGGTAGTACAAAAGGGGACAGTCCCTGCTGTGGCATCTTCTCTCACGGGCTGGACTGTAGCATGAGTTGGTAGTACAAAAGGGGACAGTCCCTGCTGTGGCATCTTCTCTCACGGGCTGGACTGTAACATGAGTTGGTAGTACAAAAGGGGACGGTCCCTGCTGTGGCATCTTCTCTCACGGGCTCGACTGTAGCATGAGCTGGTAGGACAAAAGGGGGCAGTCCCTGCTGTGGCATCTTCTCTCACGGGCTGGACTGTAGCATGAGTTGGTAGTACAAAAGGGGACAGTCCCTGCTGTGGCATCTTCTCTCACGGGCTGGACTGTAGCATGAGTTGGTAGTACAAAAGGGGACAGTCCCTGCTGTGGCATCTTCTCTCACGGGCTGGACTGTAGCATGAGTTGGTAGTACAAAAGGGGACAGTCCCTGCTGTGGCATCTTCTCTCACGGGCTGGACTGTAGCATGAGTTGATAGTACAAAAGGGGGCAGTCCCTGCTGTGGCATCTTCTCTCACGGGCTGGACTGTAGCATGAGTTGGTAGTACAAAAGGGGGCAGTCCCTGCTGTGGCATCTTCTCTCACGGGCTGGACTGTAGCATGAGTTGGTAGTACAAAAGGGGACGGTCCCTGCTGTGGCATCTTCTCTCACGGGCTCGACTGTAGCATGAGTTGGTAGGACAAAAGGGGGCAGTCCTTGCTGTGACATCTTCTAGACTGCAGCCAACTGCATCGTGTTTTCAGGCCGAGCCGGCACTCATGTTCGACTCCGTGCACGTGTTCGCCATCGGACTGCAGACGCTGGAACAGAGCCACGCGCTGCGCCTCTCGAACGTCTCTTGCGAGGCCGAACAGCCTTGGGACGGGGGCCTGTCTCTCATCAACTACATCAACGCGGTAAGACCCTTCGTGTTGCCACAGTCGTGTTAGTCTAAGTTTACTACAGCCTGGTGGACTTCGAAGTAAAGTATCATTTCGACTCTGTTACGATTTGTAAAGAGTAAAATGGTCAATAATTGTAATGATAACAACATTTTTAATGGTAATGACAAAAAATGAATCATTTGATTCTCTGGTATGGTACTCTATGATATGAGATCCCCAATAAGTGGCAAACTCAAATGTATTCTAGTGTATTTCCATTCACATCAACGCGGTGAGAACTGATCGATTTGCCATTTTCAAACAAATAAACGCGGTAGAGTCAGATCGTTTTGTTACTACTTAACTTCAAACTCATCCATATGATCACTTTGAATGCCCCTTATTTATTTTCTTACCTTTCCTTCCTCTCAACCAGCACTGCGATTTTCAGCGAATTCGGGCTTTGCCGTTCTTGGTTGCAAAGTTAAAAAATTAACATGGTCAACAAAAGGATTTTATCCATCAGAACCGATAACGCCATCACGTTAAAGTAACAACATCACTAGGCTGGTGAGCCTGGTATTTATTTGGACGGGTTTTTGCTCTCGACTGCCTTCGGAACCACATCCACGATTACTTATTACTTATTACATGCATGTACAGGTAACTTGCACACAAAAGGAATATTGAAAGTGAACTCTGCAAATGATCATTAGCTAAAATATAAGCCAAACAACTCATTGGGACTTTATGATCTCATAGACTGTAGGCCCGGAGTCTTTAATCAAATTTTAGAGAATAAAACTACGAAAATAAATGGAATTTGCTACAATGGTGTCAGCGTGTGGGATTCACTGACCTTGAAAAATACAAAATCGGGTTTCACTAATAGTATGATACTTTATTGTCCTCGTGAATAGATAAAACATCCTAGTGTTGATTTCTGGAAAAAATTACTTTATTACTTTGGTGCCAGCGGTGGGGTTTTCCAAAACAACAGAAAACCTTGTCCCATGCCCAGGCATTTCGTGCATGTTTTGTGCCCATTTTTGTCTCCTGTCCCTTTCTGGGGGAGGGTTTATTGGGCCGATTTTTTCCCCCAATCCAATCCTGGCGTTCAGCCAATTAGACCAGGCCGGGTTACAACAGGTAAACGGCATGATTTAACCGTTGCATTAAAAGTTAAAACGAGACAGTTTTAACCATTTTGATACAGCAAGAATTGAAAATTAATTATATTTATTGCTTTGCTTCGATAAAATATAATACAAGATGGAGTTGGTATACGGTAAATCACAACAAAAGTCTTGCTGCTTTTTTGTGCGTAAAAAAACCTATCAAAAAGGCACACATGAAAAAGACCTTAACATGATTCGAAGTTGAACCGCCTGCATTAAAAGTACACACCACATTTGTCCACAATATCGTTCATACAAGTACCTTACATGGCAAAATAAATGATCCACTATTCACACAACAAACGATCACAATGAAATAAAATATGTTCGCGAATTCGCAGAAGCCCCTGGTTCTGTGCCAGTAGTGTGCACTCTGACGCGGTACGACTCATCTTTGCGGTCGACCCCTGGGACGGCAAAATAATAAAATAAAAAATTCGTCTTGTCAATCCGTCGACTTCTGTTAGCTGCCAGCTGGCTGGTTCCATCGCGGGCTGCTTTTGTGTCCACTGCTTTTCTATTCATCGAGCACGCGCGCCAGTGGCGTTACTAGGTGAACCACCACCACCACCACTGCGATTTCGTAACTCTGACTTTGCCGTTCTCGGTTACAAAGTTAATAAATTTACATGGACAACAATAGGGATTTCATCCATCAGAACCGAAAACGGCATAATGTAAAAGTTACAAAAGCACTAGGCACACAGTTAAATTTAGAAGGCAGCGCAGTAATTGTCTTATTCTTCATTACTAGGGCGAACGCAATTTGTGTTGCGTTGAAGATGAGCGTAGCGGTTTGTATTTAGCGCATAAAAAGATTGAGGCAAAAAGCCTAAATCATGGAGCAGCAAGCCGGACCATTGCTTTCTCAAAAATTCTGATCACTTGAAAATGTAAACGATTCTGACCTTTCTTTGTTTCTGTCCGAGCTGTCGGGTAGCGGAAATATGCTCATTTTGAGGTAATTGAGCAATGTGCATGTAAATACATAGATGCAACTCATGCCGAGGGGTTTTTGTTAGGTTGGAGATATATTTCTGCCACGAACTTACTTTCAAAAACTTGCAATGCACGAAATTGACAAAATTTCTAATATCTGTCAAATCTTGAAGTCAACTTCAAGTAAAAAATCTGGTGTGATGTTTCGATGGTTTCTAAAGGCAACTATCAAAATTGGGAAAATTTGAAAAAAATACGCACTTTTAAATAAATTTCCGTACTTTTCCAAACATGCCCAATTGTCGAATATTGCTCTTTTTTCTGCTTTGAAAGTGAAGGGTATGGAGGATTTACTTGAAAAACGCAGGGGGTCTAAGTTGAGAACAAAAGTAGACACCCTGAAAATTTCATCCCAATCGAGGCAGGCGTTTTGCCTGTAGAGCGCGCGCAAACACACACCAAGTGTTTTTTTTAGCAGTAGTGAAATTGATGATTTCGCTTCGCTCGCTTCGCTCGCTACGCTCGCTACGCTCATCAAAAAACTAGTGGTAAAACAAATCAATGATATGATAATAGTAGATCACCACCGAATGTGGCAGTAAGGTTTAAAATATTTTGATCTGACACTTACTGATAATTTTTTATTTTAATAGAAAATGCATCATAAATGCCTACAACAAAGTGTGACGTCACATGTATCCGACCCCCCCCCCACCCCCCCCCCCTGTCACAAACTGTCATTCTGCGATTACGTAACTCTGATTTTGCCGTTCTTGGTTGCAAAGTTAACACATTTACACGGACAACAATGGGGATTTTATCCATCAGAACCGATAACTGCATAACTTAAAAGTAACAAAATCGCTAGGCTGGGCCCCGTGGCAAGAATTCCCTGAAGCCCCGGGAACTCCTGTAATGCCCGGTTTTAGCAAATATTTCAACTCCTAGTTGACATCCCAACTAGGAGTTAGAGCTTAATATGCTGCATGTGATTGGCTGAATCCAGTTGTAACCCCTAGTTGGGATCTCAACTAGGAGTTGAAAAACTTGGTAAAACCAGGCATAAGTAGAACTCAAAGTTGCGTTGAATGAGCTGCGTTGCCAGAAATCTGTACATAGTTCTGAAATTCCCATGTCGCTTATCCGTTCGAATGGTGACGCAAAGCAATGATCAATTGGACGTTAGGACTGGAGTAGCCACAATTCGCTATGATTTCGTCGTTGCAAACACTTCTGGACCCCCATTCTGTAACTTTTCAGATGTGAGATGAAATGCTATTCGAGTGAGAACCTTCATTTTGTTCCATTTGATAACATACACGACCTTGGAGTTGTCACTCTCATTTCTTGCCACCTCACTATTAGGAAAAAGTTACAGAATATGGATCCTGGACCCCGGGGCGGTCGCCCGCTCGTCCCTACGGTAGTCACGCCACTGGCGCTTGCCAGTGGGTGCCGGGTACACGTGGGCGGCTTGAGGGGGGGGGGGAGTGAAATGGGGGTGGCTGCTTTTTGACCCTCGACACTTTGGTCGCACACAAGTGTTGTTCATTCTTTGCCACGTCTTGCCGTCGTTGAAATCACGGTGCTTTTATTTGAATATCGATTTTATTTGAAACTTGAGTCGATACAACTTTTCGACTAAAGCAATGGGAAGGAAGTAAGTGTAGATAATGTTCTTTTGTTAGAGAAAAAGGTTCTGCCACAGATTGAGGTTACGCTAGATAGTCCATGTCTGTGGTGAAATTGGCTGTTCGTAATCTTGTGTGAATTGTCATGTTCCTCGACAATAACAAGCGAAATAAATAAGAATGGTTAGAGTTGGCGTTGTTTTCACTGAATACATGTTATCTTACTTTTGGGGGGCAAAAGATACTTCTTATGTATCTGCAGGAATCCCCTTTTTTGATACACTCTCGCATTGTGTAGAACTGGCCGGTACACCCTTAAAGAATACCCGACGAAATATTGTGCTAACTAAACATTTATTTCCTGAAAAGAAGCTAAATTTGTCCGGAACTGTTCTCAAACAAAATTACCTTGGTGCAAGAACCGAAAACGTACGGTAAGAATCAGGAAAAAATAAATCTTGAAATAAGATGATCCCCAGCTACGCTTAAAAGCAATATCTCAACTCCTGACAAGCTGTGCTCAGGTAAAAGATTTTTACTTTAATAACCCATGACAGACCCAATTAAAAAAAATATATTTTAGACCGCAAACAGCCTTTTTGAGGAGCCCTCTATGACGTCATCGTAGGCTCTGGGAATAGTTTTTTGGCCGTAATCACCTTCCCCAAGCACCGATTCGCTTCAAACTTTCGGTATTGACTTTTAAAAGCAATCACTTCGCAATACTAAAATTTGGATTCGATATAACAATTTTAAATTTTTATTTTAAAATTAGAAAGATTAGACAAAATCGCACTTGGTGGACTAAGTATTTTTTTAAACTTTAATTTCTTCTGTAGTGGTTATTAAACGGCACAATCTTTAATCTGAGCACAACTTGTGTGTGAAAGTGCGAAAATTCCTTTAACATCAACGCAACACAAATTGCATACACGCGAAGCTCTATAATAATATGGTTACTATCACATCACATTGGAGACTCGCATCACGATCACGCACGAAGCGCATCACGGCACGCATTAATGCAAAGTGACGCGACCACGACGCCGACGCCGACGCCGCGACGTCGCGATCCATCAGCGTCGCGACGTCTGATTCCGACGCCGACATTCCTGGCAGGCGACCGACGCCTCGGTATTCCACCACGACCGACTGCAATACATCTTGCGATTGATTGGTGGAATTTATGGTCCGCCTCGGGGAATAATTCGAGTTTCGTTTCTGTTTGATTAATGGCATCCATCAGTTGAAATAAATGCTACTACTATTGATGCTCACACAATTATAAAGATTTATATATTTTTTAAAATAAATGAATGGACAACGAGATAAAAATATAACACCTAGTCTCCATTTCACGTCGAGAATGAGAGTGGATTTACACCTTCCTCGAGGACCCACTGCTACTAGACACGAGCCAAGAGTTTCAAAACTCACAAGCCATGTCTTGAGTCGGACAAAAGGCTCTCAGGGCAGTTTTAAGACTCTTCGCTCGTATCTACCAGCAGTGGGTTCTCGAGGAAGATGCGAACCCACTCTCCTTCTTGACGTGAAATGAAGTATTGAGATCTTATAGTAATACCGTTTGGAAGATAATATTGTATTACCAAAGATATAGCTTGTACTGCTTGTTTAGGTCATCATACCGCATACGGTACAACCGTATACGCGAGAAAATTGTTGCTACAGCTAAGGGGGTTAGGTGGGGTACGTGGGTTAAGACATTTCGGCCTTTTTTTCCCGCTAGTATAAAAAATATGTATTTGTGACATAAATAACACAAAACTCTTGTAACGAAACCAGTCCGAATTCAATTCATTTCATTGAACCGTCTATACTACAATTGAATTCAGTGAGTCAATGAACTGAATATTGAATTCAAGGTTGAATTCAATGTTTTCTCATTTAGGACGTGTTCTAAATTATCGTTCAAGTTTCCTTTCAAGAGAAGAAAGGATAATATGCCATCTGCCTTCTAGAAACAACGCTTTTGGAAGGCTGTGCCACCACTTTCAATTAATTTTAAACATGGGGTCGTGTAAACGTCTCCTGACAAAAGCATTCAACGTATTGAACGAAACATTGAATTCAATGCATTGAACGAAACATTGAATTCAATGCATTGAACGAAACATTGAATTCAATGCATTGAATGAAACATTTAACCATGTAAACCTAGCTTTAAAAAGTAACATTTTCCGCAAAATTCCCATTTTCGGAAATGTATGAAGCACCACGCACCCCAGAACCTAACGCCCCATTCGTCGTCAGGTGGAGTGGAAGGGTCTGAGCGGACCGATCGAGTTCAAAGAGGGCCGACGCATCCGGTTCAAACTGGACCTGCTCAAACTGAAGCAGCACGCCCTGGTCAAGGTGGGCGAATGGGCCCCGGGCGCCGGGGTCAACGTCACCGACCGGGGGGCGTTCTTCGACGCCGGCTCCATGAACGTCACCCTCGTGGTCGTCACGATTCTGGTGAGACAACTAACGACATTGACATATAGTTCGTCTCAGGTTCTGATGGCAGCAACAAACCGGTTTTCTACAATGTTTTCTACATAAGAATATGAGACGTACTATAGGCGTGCGCAGGGTGGGGGGGGGGGGGGGGCGAGCGTAGCCCTGGGCCTAACCTAATGAACTTTCTGAAACTTTTAAATTTCCTGGAAAATAACCGTGATTGTAAAACATTTTTCCGGGGGCTGTGCCCCCAGACCCCCTTCCTGTTTAGGGCCCTGTTTACCCAGGCTTGCCCCCCCGGTTCCGGTTCAAGTCACGCCATGCACCTCCCCTAAACGTGAAACGTTCCTGCGCGCAAGCGCATACGCTAGATAATGAACCCGCCATTTTCGAAGTTCAAAATGCCTGTTTTCGTCGAAAAATATACTTTTCATAACCCCTAGTTTCAGTGGATTGATATTGTTGGGTTTCAGTGGATTGACAACCCCCCCCCCCCACTCCCCACCGTTACTGTTTAGCCCCACCTTGTCTGAAACCCTGCGCATGTCCATGGTCATTGAGAGGGCTAATTCTCTCCACAGTTCAACCTTGTTCCATCAGAGCAGAAAGGTGCAATTTTAGCAATATTTGTCTTCGCGAATTAGTGGCCCACCATGAGCCCCGTCTGCCGCTGGTTTGGGGGGTTTGAGTGTAGGAAGATTTGCCGGTGGAATGTTTGCCAGTGTCAGACAGCCCTACCCTTCGCATGGGCGATTTGCCAGGCTGACAGTGTACCTCTCTGTCCCGAGCGGGACAGTTGTCAGCAGGACGGGGTAGATTTACAGGAGCGCTTTGGGCGCCGTGGCAAATCTTTCACTGGCAAATGTTCCGCAGCCCCGGGGGGTTCTCCAGTAGCTTTTGTACATAAACGTTGGATTTTTTTAACTTTAACATTTTGACCAGCTCTCTGATTTAGGTAAATCAGTACGGAACATGACCCTTCGGATATCTAGCCAACACTTTGAAAAGTTTAAATTTCTTACTTGTTTCTAATATGTCATATCTTACGCACAAGTTTTGAATAATAACTATTTCAAACGGAGATTTGAAAAGCAATATGCACATTTTCCATAGAGCCAACAAGTATTCAACTGATGATTATTGATATCCTATGGTGTTGAATAACCCCCTCATTAATTGTATGAAAGATGTATCAATATAGATAAAAGGTTACCCAGATTTTCCAATCCCATTTTATAAAACAGCTGCGCGAAAGCCCTCTGCCCGCAATACTAGTTTCTCTGGCAGTCAAGGAATAGAGCCACTGTTTGTTGTTATATCACCTTTATATAACTAAGGTAACTGACCTGAGGAACATTGGGTCCCTTGATCACAATTGACCTTGTGCCATGGCCTGGTAGATGAAGCCATAACTGTAACCACCTGAGGAACATTGGATCCCTTGATTATGGACCATGTGCCATTGCCTGGTAGATGACGGTAAAACAGGTTGCCAACGCCTCCCAGCGATTGCCGGCGAAATTACAAGCTTAACAATTTTGCCGTTGCCGTAGCTAGGTCAGATAGAATACCTGGGTAGCCTTATATCTTTGGTATTAGGTTTCCTGATAGTGAGATCACTATGTCTGCCTTGCAATCGGGAGGTCCCAGGTTTGATCCTGGTGGCCAGATATCCTGGTAGTGAGAGCGCCATTGCCTTGCAATCGGGAGGTCCCAGGTTCGATCCTGGTGGCCGACTATCCTGGTAGTGAGAGCGCCATTGCCTTGCAATCGGGAGGTCCCAGGCTCGATCCTGGTGGCCAGATATCCTGGTAGTGAGAGCGCCATGTCTGCCTTGCATTCGGGAGGTCCCAGGATCGATCCTGGTGGCCAGATATCCTGGTAGTGAGAGCGCCATGTCTGCCTGGCACTCGGGAGGTCCCAGGTTTGATCCTGGTGGTCGGCTATCCAGGCCATAGTTTTTCGTAAGTTTTACAGTGACCATTCTTGGTTAGCTCCAACTTCTAGAAGAGCGAGCATGACTGCCACTCTATCCAATTCTTTGCTGATTATGAATCCTTCCAAACAAGCTTCAAGTAGTTTAGGAGCGTTTTTAGCTTCACAATAAGCTTCACAAAGAAGGAAAAATGAGAATGTCGGTTAAAGACAGTTATCTAACAAAGGATTTTTTGGTAATAGTTGTAGATGTCTTTTGATTTGACTTTTAATTTTAATTTGTGTTGTGCATTGGGAACCACAGCACATGTTCCATATTTCAGAAAGTGTTTCCCCCTTAAAAACAAACACACCAGGGTAGTCCACTACGAAGAGAAAAACTGCGGCCACCCTCCGGCAGAACAGGCAAAGTTTAAGTCTAGAATAGTCAACTAATCCTTGGATTGTCTGCCGGCTTGTTCGGCGAACTTCTAGCAGCGAGAACTTCTCGAAAATGTTTTCTCCCTAGTCAAGATACCTTGGGTATTGTTGCTTCGTTTTGCTTTCATAATAAACAAAGTACTTTGTTCTAGCTTTTTATATGGTCTTTGAGTTAAGATGGTCCATTAAAGCACGTTTTTCGCTATCTTCTTTAACTATTTTAAATAATTTTTGCAAAATTCACCCAGTTATGAGTGTGGGTTTGGGCATGAGTATGGTTATAAGCATGTGCTCGAATATCGCATGACCACTACTACAGTAGCTTTTCGAATATTCATTCATTTTCATTATTTATATTGCATTTTTAACTATCGTTTGGTCAAACTTTAAAATTGATTACTGTTAATTGCCGTTTTTAAATGCCATATTTTAAAGTCCCTTCTCTACAAAAGGAAATGGGTTCTTACATTGAAAACTAACCGTCTAAATTATTTTTAGGTGTGTCCATGAATAAGATTCCATTGTGAAATGATGCGTAAACACGATATCTCCCTATGGAGTATGAGCCACACATACCTGCTCGTGAAATTGAATCTTTAAATGCCTGGCTGTACAATGGCACTGTACATTAACGATCTGTTAATAATGTAACGACATTTCCTCTGTAAAGACCGGACTTTATTCACGTTCAACCGCAGATAGAAGGGCTGCCCAGATAGTCTACCTTATACCTAGGTACGGCAAAGGGCAAGAAAGTGATGCTAGTAATTTCGCCGGTAATCGCTGGGGTGCGTTGGCAACCTGTTTTAACATTATCTACCAGGCCATGGCATAAGGTCAATTATTATCAAGGGACCCAATGTTCCACGGGTGGTTAAGGCCATATTCGCACTAGGGTTGCAACCTGCTGATCCTAGGCCTTCTTACCGCAAATTTACTATCACCACCAATGGAACAACCCCATTTAGAGGGCCATGTATCGGCAGGTTGCAACCCTAGTGGAATATAGGCTTTACAGTTACCTTGGCTAAAACAATGAACTATTTTCGCTTTTAGACGAGGAGAACGCCGCGAATCGTGCAAAGAAAGGGCTTTTGCGTAGCTGCTGTAATTGTAGGAGTGGATAATCTTGGTAGCCCTTCTATCTGTGGCAAAATAATGATTAAAAAAAGTACATATCAAGTTAATTAGCCAATAACAATTAAGTGTGTATCGAGAGAAACAATTGCTGTTCAACAATGGTCCCGGTCAATCATTTCTGCATGTATACTCGCGTGCGAAAAACAAATCTGCAATAACTTGCGTATATACAAAATATTATAAGTTTGCATTTCCGGCTGAGGCTGGTTGAATATGGCCTTGATCTCACAACCAGTATATTTAGCCATTTACAACTGCCGTTCTTAGTTACGTAAAACACGCATGGACACGCTCCAATATTCCAAGATAATCATAGCCAATACAGTTTTATAAATCATGAAGTCACACGACAATAATATTTTGTTAAATGCTACAATTTTCATGCCAGTCTCGGTTAAAAATGCAAACCGGCTCGTATTTTCTACATATACCTAAACTACATTTCACGTTAAGAAGGAATTCGCATCTTCCTCGAGGACCCACTGCTGCAGGACACAAGCCAAGAGTTTCAAACCCGCCAAAAAAGCCTTTTATCCGACTCAAGACACGGCTTGTGAGTGTTGAGACTCTTGGCTCGTGTCTAGCAGCAGTGGGTCCTCGAGCAAGACGCAAATCCACCCACCATCTCGACGTGAAATGGAGTACAAGTCATCGCAGCGTTGTTTCCCGCCACCTGACCGTGGAGCGCATGCGCAGGAGATACCGTACGTGATGATGCACCGCGGCAAGAACCGCACGGGCAACGCGCGCTTCTACGGGTTTTGCGTGGACGCCCTCGAGCGGCTGTCCCAGAAGCTGGGCTTCGACTACATCCTCGTGCTGGTGCCCGACGCTAAGTACGGCGCGGTCGACCCGGTCACGGGCGAGTGGAACGGCATGGTCGCGCAACTCCTCGCGCATGTGCGTGCGTAGACGCATGGGGCGTAGACGCATAGGGCGTAGACGGATAGGGCGTAGACGGATAGGGCGTAGACGGATAGGGCGTAGACGTATAGGGCGTAGACGTGTAGGGCGTAGACGTATAGGGCGTAGACGTAAAGGGCGTAGACGGTTGGGCGTAGACGGATAGGGCGTAGACGTGTAGGGCGTAGACATATAGGGCGTAGACGTATAGGGCGTAGACGTGTAGGGCGTAGACTCATAGGGCGTAGACGTGTAGGGCGTAGACATATAGGGCGTAGACGGATGGGGCGTAGACATATAGGGCGTAGACGTATAGGGCGTAGACGGATAGGGCGTAGACGTATAGGGCGTAGACGTATAGGGCGTAGACGTATAGGGCGTAGACGTATAGGGCGTAGACGTATAGGGCGTAGACGTATAGGGCGTAGACGGTTGGGCGTAGACGGATAGGGCGTAGACGGTTGGGCGTAGACGGATAGGGCGTAGACGTATAGGGCGTAGACGCATAGGGCGTAGACGTATAGGGCGTAGACGTATAGGGCGTAGACGTATTGGGCGTATACGTATAGGGCGTAGACGTATAGGGCGTAGACGTAAATGGCGTAGACGGATAGGGCGTAGATGTATAGGGCGTAGACGTATAGGGCGTAGACGTATAGGGCGTAGACGGACCGAGTAGTTTGTTTCCGTTTCGTGCCTCGTAGATGCAATGTTAAATTTCCCACATTTACCTTGGCTTGTTGGGCAATTTGACCGGGGCCGGCCTTAAACAAATTGCCTATGGTACACTAAACGACAACGTACGGTAATGTGTTCGGGGCAACAACAAACGAACTTTAGTACACGCCCGAAAAACATACCATAGTGTCTGTAGGAAAACAAATACATGTCAACGAATCTAGTTAATAACATGAATACACAGCAAAAGACTGTGCAAATGCGTGTGAATAAGATAATTTGAATCATCAAATCGTTTTCGAAAAAACAAAAAGTTCGCCGTGATGCGGGAACGCACGCACGACCCCACGCACTCAGTCTGACGAAGCACTCTACGAGCGTTGGCCAACAGACCGCCTGCCACTCTTCGCGATTTTGACGCTACTCGTGTGCTAACCATGCGTTAGAAATGTAACATTGCGTCTACGAGGCACGAAACGGAATATAGCGACCGGGCGTAGACGGGCCGGGCGCAGACGGGCCGGGCGTATAGACCAGCTGGGCGTAGACGGGCCGGGCGTAGACCAGCTGGGCGTAGACGGGCCGGGCGTAGACGGGCCGGGCGTAGACGGGCCGGGCGTAGACCAGCTGGGCGTAGACCGTCAACAGAGCTCGGATATGCAATGCGGGCTTGTCTTAACAACGGAGAGTAACTATGACTGAAACTATAGCTATATTTTCAAAAGACTCATTGAATTTTTGAGTCAAAAGACTGAGAAATTTGAGTCAAAAGACTCAAACAAATTCATTGAAGCGGCCATCGGCGTTCGGAGGGTCCTAGATTAGGTTTGGCCAAACAGTAACGGTTCGGGGGGGGGGGGGGGGGGGGGATTATGTAAATCCACAGAAATTAGGGGTTCTGTAAAGTATATTTGTTGACGAGAACTGGCAATTCGAGCTTGGAATATGGCAGTTTCATTACCAAGCGTGTACGCTTGTGCGAATAGGAACGTTTCTCATTCAGAGCGGTGCACCTTTTGAATTGAACCGGAACCGGCTGCGAGCCTGGGGGAGCAGGGCCCTCAACAGGAAGGAGGTCAGCACAGCCGCCGGGCAAATTTTGAACAACCAAAGTTATTTTGTTATTATGGGTACCCAGCGGGGCCTCCTAAGAAATTTTTTGGGCCTGCAGAGGCCCAAGTTAATCTGAAAAAAGGCGGCGAATTTGTTTTTGGGAATATCGTTTATTCGAAGCGAGGCTGGAGACTGATGACGAAGGCATCAGTATTTATTTATTTATTTATTTATTATTTATGTTTAAAAATTATCATACTGTTTGGGGACAGTCGAACGTAGAGACTCTATGAAGCATAAAAACTAAGTATTCTAATCACATTGAAACTGTTTTGCTCCGGGGCCTCCAATTTGAATTAACGCCATATCCATTCCCTGCATGTCTAGAGACGAAATGGAGTAACACAATTGGAGAACAGATTTAGCATAAAGTTTGTGAAAACACCGCCTTGCGGATCCGAGCTCTGAATCAGCTGAGCACGGTCGCCATTTTGTTCCGCTCCCTGTCAGGGGCAAGAGTCACACTTTGTTGTCGTAGCTGGTAGCACTGGAAATTCACCCTCTCCCAGAGCTGAAAATGTGCTCAAAGAGATTTAGTTTTAGTATTGAAAGTTGGCTCTCTATCAGAACTGTGGACACTTCTTTTCCTCTCATTTTTCTACGGTTTGACAGACTGGTCTACAAACATTTTTTTGTATATTTTCGTTTCTAAGCGCGCCAAATCAAAGTAAGACGACAACACTCTTACTTTTTAGTTTTTTAAGTAGACTAGTCGGCGAAATGTTACAATCAAGGTAATGTACGTTGATAACCTCAATTTTTGTCTTGGTCCAGCAATGAACAACACTTTCTCACAATATATTAGTATACACATATCCAAGAATATTCTTCGTTGCATTTTAAAAGGTAAGAGTATCACTGATCCTCGTTTAGTTTTGAGCTTTCTTCCGAACATCGATTTTATCTTAGCATTATATATAATGTGTGTCAAGCTTCTTATCAAGTCTCATCTCGCTTTTATATTGTGTGTGGCGTTTAACATAGACCGTGCTTAGTGGACACCTTCCGCATTAACCTATATCTATTATATCGATGCCCTAATTAAAAAACCTCGTATCTGCAAAACGTGAAATGTTGAGTAGACCGAAAAAAACGCTTTCAAAATATAACTTGTAAAGATGTATTAAAGTTATTTTTATGCTTTTATAGAATGCAATGAAATGTCATCTTTTGATTATTCGTTTAACTCCAAAGGTTTGCGTACGGGAAAATTACCTTTTTTCAAATTGTATGATGACTTGTGTATTTTCTCCAACAATGCAGATACAAGGTTCTGCAATAATAGGGTATCGAAATGTTGTATTAACTTTTGCTTGTGTGCTTTATTAGATCGTAACTAGCCCCAAATAAAAAACCACAGAGTTGTTACCGAAATTACTTTTCATTTCACGACACTTTATCTAAAATGCTACAAATTTTATGGCACTTATGACCAAACACATACGGCTCTGGAAACCTCCACAAACCAAATTTATTGTTAATTTTCATCGTTTTCTTAGCTTTTAAACTTTGCATGTGTCAAACGAAGTTACAAAGACTTGTAATATACTGTTTTAAGCGAGCTAAACAAACTGACAGACAATCCTTCACGTTCAAACACGGAGGTCCCAATGCCTTCCTTTTCTCAGATAATATCAGCAGCAAAATCTTAATGTGTAAAAATAAACAATGCCTGTGGTGCAAAGAGTGATTTTAGTTTTGTGAGTTTTAACAATAATTAACCAAATATGGTTTGAAATCTTAATGGCAAATTTATTGTCAACAGGGAACCAAAACATTGAAAACCCCCGTGCAGTGCGGTCATGCCGCGGGGTTACTGATTTGACTTTGTTTTTAACATGGTCTTAGACCGGGCTACAGTAGCCTCGTCGTCCCCATCCGTATTGGCCGACCCACTCGTTCCACAACAAAATGTCAAATTCACCCCCCTTCCCCACCAACCACCTATTGCACCCAATAACAGCTCTATATGAACATGTTTTAAACATTTTTTAAATTGTGTGAGTCTTTAATAAACATCAACCACTGATATGATACAATAATTCCAACTAGGAAATTAATGTACATAGTTTGATGACTTTGTTGGCTAGAAATGTGCGGATGTAAAGCAAACTTTGTTCCCCCGAGTTCCGATGATCTGTGTTTAGTGTTAGCCTGCTAGCCCAAAAAATTTCAACCAATCATTGTTGCTTTGCTCCTCGAAGTCAAAATACAGTCTCTAGTGTTACCATAGGAAAAAAATCGGTTAAAAGGTTATTAATTTTGCTGGAACTAGCGACTCTGCTCGGATCAATCAAACTAGAAAATGTGAAATTTAATTAAAATATCGAAAGAAATGTACTGTGAGTGTCTGAATGAATGCAGGGTGCAAATTAACAGACCAAACACCCCTGCCAACTTTGATGTCGGCTTGCTGGCTTCCCAGGGGTGCGATTGTGTAATTTTATTTCGTTCGATTTGGCTTGAAATCACTCGATTTCAAATCACAGCCCATGTTAAACCATAGACAGCGATATTGAAAACGAATGGTTTTGAAACCACAAAGTTACACAATCGCCCCTCAGGTCCTGTTGTTGGAACCGGCAAATTACCTACCTAATGATACCTAATGATACCTAATGATACCTAATGATACCTAATGATACCTAGCACTCTCTTATATGGGCCCACTGGTACTTGAAGGTCATTACTTCACAAAGAAAAAGATCAGGGTATTCCGGTCCGGCAGCGATGGGCCGGATCTCTACTATGATCTATAGTATCTCTATAGTGTATGATCTCCACTATAGGAGTTACAATTCTTGGTAAAACTGAATCCAAGCTATCTACAAACTTATCGGAGTAGTCAAATCCATGAACTTGTTTGCGTTTTGGGTATATATCTAAGCATTGTATTGAGTGGATTCGATTTTCATTCAGAACATAGGATCAGCGCCTTACGGCTGATTTTAATTCGTTTCAACATGGAAACTAGCAGACACGCGTCGACAGAGAGATAAGCGAAATCAAGTACACTTTAACGACATAGTATAGAAGGGCAGCCCAGATATTAGTAAACCTTGCCTAGCTATGGCTACGTCACAGATATAAGGTTACCCAGACATTCTTCCAAACCTAGCTATGGCCACGACAACAATTTGAAGCTAGTAATTTCTCCGGCAATCGCTGGGGTGCGTTGGCAACCTGTTTTAACATCATCTACCAGGCCATGGCACAAGATCAATTATAATCAAGAGACCCAATGCTCCTCAGGTGGTTAGAGTTACGGCTTCATCTACCAGGCCATGGCACAAGGTCAATTACAATCAAGGGACCCAATGTTCCCCAGGTGGTTACAGTTATGGCTTCAACTACCAGGCCATGGCACAAGGTCAATTATAATCAAGGGACCCAATGTTCCCCAGGTGGTTACAGTTATGGATTCAACCACCAGGCCATGGCACACGGTCAATTATAATAAAGGGACCCAATGTTCCCCAGGTGGTTACAGTTATGGATTCAACCACCAGGCCATGGCACACGGTCAATTATAATCAAGGGACCCAATGTTCCTCAGGTGGTTACAGTTATGGCTTCATCTACCAGGCCGTGGCACAAGGTCAATTATAATCAAGAGACCCAATGTTCCTCATGAGGTAACAGTTACCTTGTTTACAGGTGATATGACAACAATCAGTGGCTGCATCCCTTAACTGCCAGCGAAACTATTATTGTGGTGCGAGGGCTTTCGCGTAGCTGCTGTTAGTATAGAAGTGGACAATCGTGGCGTAGCCCTGCTATATATCTGTGCTTAAACCCAGCGCCCTGCTCTGTCCCCGTCGCTCAGGAGTTCCCGTACGTGATGATGCGGACCCAGGGGAACGCGACCGGCAACGACAGGTACGAAGGTTTCTGCATCGACTTGTTGCGAAGGATCTCGGAGATCGTCGGCTTCGACTACAGGATCGAGCTGGTGCCCGACGGGAAGTACGGCGTGCTGGACCCGGAGTCTGGCGAATGGAACGGGATCGTGAGGCAGCTCATTGACAAGGTAATCCAACTGTGAGCTGCTTGTTTACGGCTCAAGCACAGTACCGATTGTTCATTTTTATAAGAGTTTTACTTGGTACACCCCTAAGTGCCGGTTTTAAAATATTTTCCAACTCTGGGTTAAGCATCTAACACTCAGAAACAGATGAATTCCACGGCTTCCTATTGGCGGTTGCCATGACAAACAACTTAACTCCTTCTTTAACTCTGGGTTGAGGCACTTGTAAAACCAGGCATTAGTAGCTGTAATCGGTGAAAATTTATCCATGTCCTCGTGGCGTATTTCTTTCTCAAGGGGTGACAGAAGTTGAAAATTGATCGAGGAAAATTTTGATACAGATCAAAAGTTGCCGAGTTCTCACGGACACACCGTTAAAGCAATCAATACAATATTCGAGTATGCCCTTTTCCCCTATTTTTCTTTGAACTTTCGTATACATGGCTTTAAAATGGTAGAAAATGAAACGTTTTTGAGCGGTTCTAGCATTCCAGGGACAAATTTTCGAATGAAGGGCCATGGGCACCAATTTTATGTATTTTGTCTACAACATACTGAAATATTGAAATAATAACTTCAACGATGTGGCCTTGAGAACTCGGCAACTTATCGTCTGAAAGCCACTTTCTGGCGAATTTATCTGTAAAAGTATAAACGAAAATGCGTTATTGTTTGGCCTTTATTTGTAAATATGATTCCGTATCGTTGTTCCTTAGAAGCGGTTGCTAAGTCATGTGACTGAACCTGCATAGTGTTTGATTAAAAATCAAACTAAAGTTATCAAGGACAATGGTGCCTAGAAAGTGAAAATTTAATTAATAAAAGAACCCGGTACGTCTTACGCCCGGTGACTGATCATTTTTCTGCCCTTCCCATTTGTTCACTGTAAAAACGCGTGTTCCAATTAAAGTTAATGGAGAAATCATTCCTTAAAAGTGCACTCATCTAAAATATAACTAAAATAACCTGTAGATATAAACGTCCACATCTGTAACTAGACTCTCCGCGAACCACGACGCAGTGACGCCATCCAACGGCAAACTGTGGAACTGACAGTCGTCAAAAAGTGCTCTTTTCCGCCAACAGAAGGCGGACCTCGCCGTGGGATCAATGACCATCAACTACGCGCGGGAAAGCGTCATCGACTTCACCAAGCCTTTCATGAACCTCGGCATCAGCATTCTGTTCAAGGTAGGACAAAAGTTGCAAATCAATACTGAAACAAGACCATTAAAAGCGTTAAAGGCAGAATCAGAAGTCTGAATATTCTCGGGCTTGGAATGGCGAAGTGTTTCAGACCATTCTTACCATTCTCGGGCTTCTTCTTTTGTTGCCAAAGTTGTTGTGCATCGTTTGTGGCTACTGTTACTTCGGAGCTTCGTCACATTTTTGTGTACAGTCGGATCACCATAGAAACGTCCGCACCATCATATCACCGACTACTATCAAGATCCACCAAGTTCGTGCCATTAAAAGCCAAATTTCTTTTTATTTCATCGTATTTTATAATAATAATCCCAAAACACAGCCCTCCGAACGACCTGGTATTTCAACAATTTTTAAAATTTCAGCAAAAAAATAACAGAAAACTATTAACACACTGGCTTACAATATCCATTAATTCTGAGAAAACTCAGTATCTACACCTCGTGCCCCTGAACGCAGCCCGCAGAGCAAACTCTATTTTTCCACCTCTTGCTCCTGAACGCAGCCCGCAGAGCAATCTGTTTATCTACCTCGTGCCCCTGAACGCAGCCCGCAGAGCAAACCCTGTTTGTCCACCTCGTGCCCCTGAACGCAGCCCGCAGAGCAAACCATGTTTCTCCACCTCGCGCCCCTGAACGCAGCCCGCAGAGCAAACCCTGTTCCTCCACCTCGTGCCCCTGAACGCAGCCCGCAGAGCAAACCCTGTTCCACCACCTCGTGCCCCTGAACGCAGCCCGCAGAGCAAAACATGTTTATCTACCTCGTGCCCCTGAACGCAACCCGCAGAGCAAACCATGTTCCTCCACCTCGTGCCCCTGAACGCAGCCCGCAGAGCAAACCCTGTTCGTCCATATCGTGCCCCTGAACGCAGCCCGCAGAGCAAACTTGGCACTTCCACTGTTAAAAAATATACTTCAACATTATTATTTAATAAAAATTACCTTTATCTTTATATTTTTTTCTATGGTAACTTAGCATACAACAGCGGACACATGCAGGCAGTTCATTTTGTGTGATATAATATGTACAAGCGGCTTATGCTTTCCCCACCTCGCCTATCAATACGCAAGAGGTGAACACTCATTGCGTTGAAGGTGGGTTCAAATCTAGGCCTTCGCCAACAATTCGAACTGTATGAGAACCACCATGTACGTTGTGATTCCGGCGACCATCTGCAAAATAGAAGTGCATTGCCCATTGGTACACAGCAATCCGATTTCATTACCTGAGATATATTAATGCCATTAAATTTGTAAGACTCGTGTCTACTTGCCCTATCTTTAGCACTAGTTTTGAATAAGACTTTTTAAAATTTAATTACAATTCATTAAAAACGTCTCACTGATGTCCTGACGTTTCGTAACATATTAAACTACAGTCGTGTTAGCCTAAGATTACCACAGCCTAGTGGACTTTGAAGTAATGTATCATTTGACTCTTTTACGATTTGTAAAGAGTAAAATGGTTAATGATTGTAATGATAAATAAAGCTTTCAATGGTAGTGACAAAAACCTTATCATTTGATTCTATGGTATGTTACTCTATGATATGAGGTTCCCAAAAAGTGGCAAACTCAAATTAATTCTAGTGTAGTAACTTTTTTCAATTTTGATAGCTCGACTGACGTCAGAATCGTGAAAAAAAGACCTAGTATTGTTTTTTAGCCTAGGCTTCCTAAATTTTAATGATCCTGGCCAAGTTAAAAATAATACAAAACAATAAATGCTAAACCCCTCAACTATAAAACGTGCTACTTGTGGTACTACATTATGAAGTAACCATCCAAATCCCAGTAATGTGCTATTTACGCTTTTGGGAGCATAATTTCCTTATTCAAAAGTGTACTAGTACTTGCCGAACACAGAAGCGTGGCATCCAACGGGAAGAATCCACAAGCAGTGAACTCCAACTTCCGGTGCAGGAGTTGCAGCGAGAACAACTCGATCTGCAAAAGACAAATTTGAACTAAAATTGGTTCTTTTGTGCACGTTTTTTACGTCAGTTGAGCTCTCGCCCTAGAAGTAACTAGTTTATTTGTAACGAAACGACGGGAAACCAGTGAGACTTTTGTTTAGCATTTAAATCCCAGTTTGAAATAGTTTTCTACAAAACTAGTACCTACTACTGGACAAGAAAGCACTAGTCTAAGAAATTTAATTACATGCAAGTGTTGAAAAATTAACAAATTAACAAAAACAAATTGTTAACTGAACCTTATCGAATAGAAACAGCTACCAATTTTAACTAGAATCCAGTCTACATTTTACGTCGGACATTCCACTTCTTGTTATTGGCATTGATAATAATTGATATTCTACATTTTGCAATTATTGCTTTGTTCATTAGTGCTGCTAAAAACAACGTTAGTTTTTAATTTTCTTAGACTCATGTCTACTATATCCTAACTTTAGCACTAGTTTTGAAACAGGGTGAAAAACAAAGACATTTAAACCAATCAGCTTGTGCAGAACACGGGAATGAGTTTCAACATCACATTCAAATTGATAAGGTCAGAGTATTGTGTAGAGAGGAAAAGAAATACACTAGGAAAGTCAGAGAAGCAATAGAAATAAAGAAACAACCTAATAATTTCAATAGGGATGATAGTTTTCAGCTCGATAGGGCATGGGGAACAGTGTTGCAATATAAATATAGAATAGAAGATATAGTAGAAGCACAGGTAGAAGAGGTCGAAAAACAGGGAGCCGACACACAGGATAAGGAGGAAAATGGGTGGGCAGGTAGATTAAGGAATCGAGTATCAAATGTATAGTTTTTGTTCTTTTGGAAGGTTAGATTTTAAAAGGTTTTGAATAGTGGGTTTACAGTTCTTGAGACAGCATACGTTATGCACTAGGTTTTATTATTTTTTTCACATCACATTTTATAAGACTAGGGCGAACGCAATTTTTGTTGCGTTGAAGATTAGCGTAGCGGTTTGTATTAAGCGCATACAAATATTGAGGCAAAAAGTCTAAATACTAGAGCAGCAAGCCGGACCCTGACTTTTTCGAAAATTCTGATCACTTGAAATTGTAGACGATTCTGACCTTTCTTTGCTTCTGTCCGAGCTGTAGGGTAGCGGAAATATGCTCATTTTGAGGTCATAAAGCAATGTGCATGTTAATATATAGATATAACTCATGCCTAAGGGTTTTTATTGGTTTGGTTTTTATTGGAAAAAATCTGGTGTGATGTTTCGATTTGGTATCGATGGTTTCTAAAGGCAAATCGAAATTGGGAACATTTGAAAAAAATACGCACTTTAAAATAAATTTCCGTATTTTTCCAAACATGCCCAATTGTCGAATTTTGCTCTTTTTTCTGCTTTGAAAGTGAAGGGTGTGGAGGATTTTCTTGAAAAACTCAGGGGGTCTAAGTTGAGAACAAAAGTAGACACCCTGAAAATGTCATCCCACTCGAAGCAGGCGTTTGGCCTGTAGAGCGCGCGCAAACACACATACAAAAAAACAAAAAAACAAACACACACCAAGTGTTTTTTTTAGCAGTAGTGAAATTGATGATTTCGCTTCGCTCGCTTCGCTCGCTACGCTCATCAATAAAAAGACGACCACAAATTATTGCTCTTTTCATTATGTGTAATATTGATTTTTGAACATACCAATTTTTCGAGATCGTTTTTCTTTGGGTTTTGGTTGGTTATGAAAATGTAGATGGGTAAAAATCTCGTCAGGGTCCAGAAATTATTATTCAAAACTTTTTTGAAACATTATTTTTGGATTTTGACAAGATAATTAAAATTTAGGAAGCTTAGTTTAATAACAATAATTGTTGGTTCTTTTGTTCAAGTTTTAACGTCAGTCAAGCTTTCACCCTTGATAAAGTAACTAGTATATGTTACGAAACGTTGGGAAACCAGTAAGACTTTTGATTTAGCATTCAAATCCCAGTTTGAAATAGTTTTTTTCACAACGTTAGTTTATTGAAAAGCGTGCCAAAGAGAGACATTTTTCATATAATATCACAATACCTTTTCCATGTTTTGGATGTATCTCTGATAGATACCTACCTGTCTCTTGAGCCGGGCGTCGAAGCAGCCTAGCTTCGTGAGGAGCAGTTTGTGCAGCAACACGGCCGTTCTGGTACCTACCTGTCTCTTGAGCCGGGCGTCGAAGCAGGCTAGCTTCGTGAGGAGCAGTTTGTGGAGCAAAACGGCCGTTCTGGTACCTACCTGTCTCTTGAGCCGGGCGTCGAAGCAGGCTAGCTTCGTGAGGAGCAGTTTGTGGAGCAAAACGGCCGTCCTGTTGGCCTGCATCAGAGATTTCTCATAAAGATTAATCAATATTTTTTATTCACTGCCCTAGCCAATCTGATGCCATTATTTGAAGTTATAAGTTTATTTTACGAAACTTCGGGTTACCAATAAGAATTCATTAAGGCGGAAGGTCACCTCCAGATAACAGTTTCAGTAAATCGCCTCCTTTCGGCATGAGACACAGTACACATTTTTTCAAGTTTGGTCGAAAAACTTTTTTAATTTTGCCAAAATCGCACAATAAGCAGGTTTTTTTCTCGAAATAGACCAAATGTTGCCGAGTACTCACGACCACACCGTGTAAGTTATTGTTTCAATTTTCCAGTATGTTGTAGACAAAAAGCGTAAGTAAGGTCGCTCATGGCCCTTTACCCCAATTTTTCTTTGCACCATCGTACACAATGGCTCGAAAATGGGTAAAAAATGAAGAGTTTCGAGTTATGTTCTAGCATTCCAGCGGCAAATTTTCGAAAAAGGAGCCATGGTCGCCCTTATTTACGTCTTTTCTCTACAACATACTGAAATATTGAAATGACAACTTCAACAAAAATACATTTTTTGTCCCGTTTACGTATATTTTTCATTTGTAGTCAAAGAGTTAACAAGAAAAAATCGTGTTATTTTTCTGTTTCTCACTTCATCTGAAGCCTCGACGCAGGTATTCACGACGGCCACCAATTGCGCGATGATGACCGAAGAAATTGCCAGGCCGATCAACAAGTTTTCCAACTGTGGCTCCGAAGAGAACCACGCGATTAAATACGACGCCTCGCTCAGAATGTTCAAGAACGCCGAGAGCGTGAACAGCAGCATCGGTATCGCAAACATGCCGTTCAAATCTTTGGCACAGTCGCATAACTTATCGTGGCAAACAGACAATCGATTTATTTCACTAATAGAGGTTTTATCAAGTACAGGGTGTTGAATTAGTTGTATTATGCCATGTTCGTTTATAAGACAGAATCTTTGTTTCAAAAGACTTACGAAAACTAGTATGTGTATCACGAGAATGCTTACAATTAGTTGGTGGAATATAAAGAGAGCCCAACCTAACGCAAAACGATCACTAGGCTGATTTCCTACAACCGCAGTAGAAAGATTACGTTGCATAAGTCTGATAACCAGGAGCGTTATGTCACCAGAAATGATTAGTACAACCACAAGAATCTGAATTATGACGCTAGCTTTCGTGGCTTTGTAGTTCATTTCAACTTCACTTATTAAAAACATAAAATCGATTCTCTCGAAATTTTTCATCATTGCTATCGTTTTTTGTCCACTTTTCCAACTTAGAATAATACCTGACAATGAAAATGCTACGTCGACCGAGGACTGAAATTTGTAGACGACAGTTGTCATATTTCTGTCGTCCTCTTGCCAAAGAATGTTCAAGTAGAAATACACCGTAATAAGACCGACTATTGCCAGAGAGTTAAACGCTTTCCCGATACTCGATAGGTGCAGACTTCTTTGTCCGACTTTGCCGATTATTACCAACGGGGCCAAGCCAAGTGGAAGCGACACGTAAAGAAGGGGAGATATTGACGAATAGATATCCATTATTGTTGAAATTTCTCTCTCAGTAATCGTTCACTTTCAATAACTTCGAAGAATAAGTTTACGTTTATAGTAGTTTCTAAAAGCAAGTGGCAATGTCGAAGTTTACGAGTCAACTGAGAGTAGTTCAAGAAACATTCATGGAGAAATCGAAATTTAGAAACATAAAGAACAGTTAGGCAAGCTTACTTTTGATAGACATGTCCAACTAAACATTTTTCGTATTGCACTCATGTCAAATTACACTTAAATTTGAATGCCGTAGAATTATTTACAGGATTTACGAAGGAAATTACTGATTGTTAGTTGGGTGGAATTAATTAAGTTCCTGTCGTGCGTCGTTATCTGATCGTCGTGAAAATTAGAGAGTCATTACCCATCTGATAAAGTTTCACACTTCATAATTCTCCAATTAGTGAAGTCAATAATTTTGTAAGTATACATTTTCTCTTTGTTTCTCTTTAGCCTTTTGCTACAGTTTCTGCACTGTATTGAAAATAAAATATATTCCTTCTAATAAAATAACATAATAATTCAACCACTGTAACACAAGTCTCAAGTAAAAAAAGAAAACCTAGCTTTGTTTTCAGCTAAAATAATATTTAAATCACATTCACTCACCTCGCTTGAAGTGGAGACCGATATAAACACAGCTCCCGACAGTTCAAGGACAAGCTCAACAAGGACAGAGGTCCCAACAAAGGCTTCCACTGGCTTCTTCCCAATGTTGCCGTAACCCTTCACAAAGTAGTACGTGATCGTCGAAATCACTAATGTTACTGTCGATGTGGAGAAGAGTAGCAGCTGTTTTCCGAACATGACATTCACATTTCTAGACATGTCGCAGAGAGAGTCGTGAAATTCAGCCAATTTTCCGATTTCCCTAAAACCGTTGTTGGTCGCGAAAGTTTTTGGTAAATATCAATTATCAATTTATAAATATCATTTTTTATCCTTTGTCTTGAATTTCGATATGGAAAATTTGCGATTCGTTTGTTAATAATTTTGAATCTTGCCTGCATCAAAGACAACGAGCCTATGTAGAGTAAAATACTTATTGCGGATACCATGTGGTGCGAAATTGAGATGGAATAAGATATTATGAAGCCATGGGAAATAGGTTTGCTCTTGAAGGTCACGAAAATTCGATACATTGTCAGAGAAAATCTAAACAAAAACACTAGAAGACAGGTAAAAATGTGAACAAGTGCGTGTTTCCTTGCATGCGAATGGCGAATTTTAGTCCCCTTTATTTCAAGCCAAGAGTCAATGGCATTCAACAGTTTTAAATTATTAAGAAACTCAGCCCCGCTGTAAAAATTAGACCATACGAACGAAGTAATCCGCGACAGATTTAAAAATGTGTGAAAATAATAGGCAAAATCAACAATGCTAGAACTTTGAAGCTTGTATGTTTTTGTCTCTTCGAAGCCCAAATATAGAAATAAAATTATCGAAGAAATGCTAAAACAATTCCCCAATTTTGACCGTCTTATTTCTCTTGCACCTTTGCCCCCCACAATTTTGAAAGGACCTAGGCCGAGTGGTAAGAGCACCAGCAACCATGGCCGTGCTACTCCGTACACGTCCATAATAAAGTGAATTTTAATTTCGAAGGACGTCTACAGGAAAGTTTTACGGACAAATGTTTTTGGACAAAGCCATTTGCATGTATCAATCATAGCTTCAGTGGGGCAAATTCCATTAGACTGTCATAATTTTCAGTTATCTTGTGATTGGAAATTGTACTTTTGTATTGTTGATTATTTTACGTGCAAATAACTTCGAATTGATTGATTATATACCTTCTGTCCCACTGTGACCCGTAATTTCAACCGGCAAAATATACTTGAAATTAATTAAATAGCATAATATCCAATTATTCATACTCCCTTGAATAATGGGCATATTTACCATTTGTTTGCCTTATTGTGAAACAAATATTGGAAAACAGTTATATCATTCAATATCTAGTTTGTAATACACTTTTTCCCCTGTTAATATTTAGAATTTTTAAATAATTTTCAAACCTAGTGATCGGTATTCCAAATAAGCACGAGAACTCAAACCGTCAATATGAATAGGCATTTTAAAATTATTAAGGCATCAATTTTTCTATGAAAATGAGTAAATCAGTTGAGCCATCAGCCATGGTGTCATTTGTTCACAAGAAAAAAATGTGTTAAATAGACAAGAAAAATTACACCGATAAACACATCGATGCTGTAGTTTATTTCTTTAAAACGTGGTACACAAAAGTTTTGAGTAAACGAATCAGTTTTATAATGTTAACAACTTACAATCGATTTTTTGAATAATTAATACTTCGACGCACATCATAATAGAGTTTTTTAATCACTTAATCAATCTATTAAAGCTATTTTCTTACTTTTGAAACTAGAATAATCGTAACTACTATCAACCCTCATCCATATTTTTACGAGCTGAAGCTAAAATCTTACTCAACGGAAGAGGATTCTCTCTGGGTCGATTTAAAAATTTCCCCTGATCAATTTCAGCTTCGTCCACAGTACCCAAATTGCCGGTGCTCTTTTCGCTATCCACACCACCTACTTCTCTCTCCAGGTTCACGTTTCTGTACATACCAGGGGCGATCGCTTGCCATTGTTGCCCAGGCGCTTGGCCTTGAACAACTTCCTTGGAATCAATTTCCTCTTTCCGCCGCGCCGACCCTTTAGAAACTGGTGTGTGCCTCTTAGCCAGCTTCTTGCCTCCAGGTCGAGACCCGTTTCGATTGGCAGATACGTTCCTCCTTTGATGATACGGCGCATCTCCAGACCCGTAAGAGCTAGTGCTTTGTTTCTGTCTCTCTGACTTCGGTCTCGTATTGAAAACACCGCTAATCTTGACTTCAAACAGCGAAGGTATCCGCTTTGGTTCACTTGACGGTTTCACATTGTCTGCCAACCAATTTTCACACTTTTCAGACGACTTGTCCTTGTTTTGAGAGACCTCCAAAGTGCGGGTCTCCAACTGCTTTATGCTGAACGGGACGCTTTTGTCGATGCCGCCCGAGTGTTTCATCATGTCAACAAGAGACTTTTGTTTGGCTCCCGGCTGAAGATAGCTTCCTCTGTCAGATGGGTCAAGTTTCTTAATGCAAGGTTCGTTGTCTTTGTGGCAGGGTTGCTCGCTCATCTCGCTTGGTCCTGACATCGGAGTAGTGTCCT
This sequence comes from Nemoura dubitans, assembly GCA_921293005.1. Classification (NCBI taxonomy): domain Eukaryota; kingdom Metazoa; phylum Arthropoda; class Insecta; order Plecoptera; family Nemouridae; genus Nemoura; species Nemoura dubitans. The sequence goes on along the minus strand of OV121078.1, from coordinate 1,914,772 downwards.
TAGCATCTTCCTTCCTATCGTTCAGGAACTCTGGTAGAAACTGTGGTGATTCAGGATATAAACCTGGTCGTAAGTATTCCCAAGGTCCACACTCATCATCATTACTAGCATTTAACTGATTTACTTCAGTTGATCTTGAAGTTTTATCTTTCGGTAATTGTTTGCATTCGCTCTCTTCAACTTTCGGCCGAATCGTGCTTTCTGACGAACTGGCCGAAATAGTGTCTTCTTTCATTTCGTTCGTGTTGAAGTCTATCGTGTTCGGATCGACGTCTTCGACCTTATCCTGTTTATCACTGAAATGGGGATGTTGATAGCTGAATTGCAGCTCCGGGAAAAACTGGAAGTTATTGCTTTGTTGAGGCATGTGGAAGGTGGAGAATATTTTCTCCTTGCTGTTTTGGTAATGATGGCTTCCATAAGTGACGCCAAAATGCGTCCGACTCTCAAAACGTGACGAAGTGCTATCAATATTGAGTTGACCGTAATAATTGTAATTTAGCAACGGGTTGTGTCCGTAAGAAATACGTTCATCGATTTTAAAATTTGATTCATAATTACAAGGCATTTCCTTGAACTTTCTGAGACTATTATATCTTAGAGTGCAATCTTCCTTGTGTGGGTGTGTTTTGGTTTTTGGCCTAGCGCATATTTTATAATCGATTATGATCTCATAGTCGCTATGCAGAGCTGGGCCAATCTTAAAGCTATCTGCTTTCGCACTAAGTTCATCGTAGTGGATATCAGTTGGATATTTAAACTTGTCCTCCTGAAAAGCAGTCTTTGCCTTTAAATAACTTTTCTGAAACTTCAAAAAGCTCGCCTCAGTCTCCTGAATAAGCTTGTGTGGTTCACTTCCCATCTCCTCGAGCCTGTCCTTGATGGCGCTGATGCTGGCGCTCAAACTCGTGAACGCCACCCGCATGCTTTCCACACCCTCGTCTTCTCCGTCGCAAGAGGATGTCACGTCCTCTTTCGCCAAGCAGCCGCCACAAGCTTCTTCACTAAAATCGTTAAGCGTCGAGTAATATTCGTCGTCTTCGAACGCTTTTATCTGAAAGTTTTCGTTTTCAGACTCCACAATCTCCTTGTCGCCTTTTTCCTGGGTGGCTTGACAGTCCTCGCTCGATGTGAAACTGGGCGTAGAACTATGACAAATGTTGGTGACCATGTCGTCTATGTTGATGTCGTATTCGTAGCCTTTTTCAGTGCTGGCTCTTCTCTCGATGGTGGACAAAGTATTATAGGTGGTCCATTTTTCCACCGTGACCTCTTTCTTGTGTAAACTCGATTGGCTTTGCGAACGGATTAGCGGCATCGGCGACACCTTCGGCGAATCGTTGCTGCTCGCGCGACGCTGCGAATTTCGTCGCGAGCTGGTGCGTGACTTGCGGCCACCGAATTTGTCGGCGATGTTCCACTTGTTTCGTATCTTTTTGAGACGTGGCTCACGACTGACTGCTCGCGAAACTCGTGCATTTTCCTTGGTTGTCTCGATGCTTCTGTAGTTTAGCGGGTCGTCGTGGCCTTTCAGTCCTTCGGCTACCTTCTCGAGAATTGACATCACTCTTATTTTGCCAAGTTCCGATGCACTTTTCTCAGATCCCGTTTCACTGTCGATACCCACATTTCCATATTCTTTCTCTGACTCTCTTTCATAAATTACTCCGAGACTCTGCTGGCAACTGGGTTGTACAAAAGGACTCTCTCTTGTGCCAATGACACTTAATTTTGTCTTTTCTGCCGGCTTATTTTCTTTGTGAGCGAAGTTAAATATTAAACCACTGCATTTCTTCTCATCAGAAACATCATCCGCAAAGAAACTTCCTGTCTTCAAAAACCCCTTCTTTCCAAAGTCACCAACAACACTTCCATCCTTCGCGAGCTTTTCTTCTTCCGAACAAACCTCTTTCACATTGCCACTCACAGTGGGCCTCGCCAAAATCTTTCGCACTACACCCGAGGTGGCATCGGCCCTCGAAGTCCGGCCCGAACTTTTCACGCTATTTACGAAACTCCCGCTGTCCGTATCAGCATCACTCTCGCACGAGGTACCCAATTTGGCAGATTCCTCCTTCGGCGTGCCTCCCACCACGCTACTCCAAGATCGCCTCGCCTCCCTACCCGTCTTCATATTCTTCTTGACCGCAAACAAATCCTTCTTCGATGCTAAATCTCCTACGTTATCCAAAACCATTACCTTACTTTGTCTCAAACCACCAAAGTTCCTCACATTCTGAAACTTTGCTGACGGTGATTTAACCATGTTTTTCCCTTGGTTCGCGGTCAGCGAATGCCTGAAATTCTGCTCGCCGGTCGTGCCACCCATGTATGACGACTGTGGCGCCCTTCGCTGGCAGTACGTTTCGGCACAGGCGTTGACATAGTTCGGGACCATCATAGAAGGGTGCATCGGTGGGTGATTGGGCTGATTTCCCGTCTGGCAGTTGAACGAAGGCGATCCGATAGCAAGCGGATACATATTAGTGGGAGCATGTAGGTGTTGATGCTGATGCTGGTATTGAGGTTGGTATGGCATCATCATGTTTGGTGGACCCATCGGATATTGCTGCTGGTGGTGCTGGTAAGGCGTCTGAACTGAGAATTGATGCGTGGGTGGTTGTGATGAGTAATGGTAGTTTCTGCATTCTGAAAATAAATGTTGTGAGTTATTGATATTGTTTTATCGACGAGGAAAGCAGCAAATATGCTTCTGGAACCACAGCAATAGGAACCCACAAACTGGTTTATATCCCCTTTTTGAAATTGGTGGTAAAACAATAAATAACAACACAATGTAATGAAATTTCTTAGACTAATGTCTACGATGTCATATCTTTAGCACTAGTTTAAAAAAAAATATTTCACGCTGTAATTTGAATTCTAAATGAAAGTCTCACAGGTTTCCCGACGTTTCGCAACATAAATACACTTGTTATTTCTTCTAGGGTAATTTAATCTTTGAAATAGCGATTGGGACACTATGCTAGTCTTTACCATTTCCGTTGCGTCCCTGATGATAACCGGGACCAGCCTGACAAAACTCTGGAGGCTGCTGGTAGTGTCTTTGCTGATGCGTCATCGTCATGCTGAAATTTTGCTGATGATGCATGTGAGATTGGATGCCAGGCAGAGTCGGCATCGACACTCTCCTTTGATCCTGCCAATAAACTGTAAAGAAAACATCAAAAGCATGTCAAATATTTAAATATGTGTTTCATAAATGTTCGGTTCGTTGTTTATTCAATTACAGTCTTTGAAAACTATTTGGTCTATTTTCCAAAGTCGAAGGTTAGGTTTGTTACATGCACCTTTAAACCCTATGTATAGATACATTATTTTCCAACAGAATTAGTAGGTACTTTAAAAAAAACTATTAAGTAGGTATTGATATGACTTGAATAGTAATCATGAGGAGTAAACCAAATATTATAACATAATATTGTATGTGCCAACAAATAATGTTCAATATATACGCAGCCATATTGTACAAAAATATTCAATGAAATTAAGGACTTAATTTCCTTACAGTTTGTGTTTTGCCTTATCGGAGGGCAGGAAGATGAGCCCATGTGCCTTTCGGGGGCGTTGGTATTCTGGTTCGCTAGGTAACATGGGTAGCCGGAAGATGTGTGGCTCGATGGTTGCATTATTTGGGGATGCCACGAGTTCATTCGATTTCCGGCTGTGAAGAAATAAATGCTTTAGACGAAAATCAATTCTGTTGCGTTAGTACAACCTTTATCAGAAGAGTTATTAGATAGTTGCTTTACGTAGAGTATTTTCAAGTTTACGTCAATGAGAATTATTTCCTGGAAAAAGTTGTCAAGCGTCGTACTTACTTGGTTGAGAGCTTGAATTGTGCCATGGTTTCATAGCAATTTAGTACGATGTCGTTTGACCGACCTATGTTCAATTAAACCTATTTTATGATCATTTTTTAGATACTTTTTCTGGTGAAGGCAAGGAAAATCATTACACTGTCATTAAACAGAGCTTTATGACCTTTAAATAGCCACTGCCAATTGGATTTGTTTATCGACGAAGCTATTTTCATGACCGAAAATATAATTTGGCAGTTTCTAAACTTGCAATTGACTCTGACGAGTATTCAACAAGTTCTAGCGTACCTGACGTACAAAATTACCCACTACATAAATCTAAACTAAAAATAACTTTAACAACCTCATCATTATCAAAATTAAGGGTGAAAAGCAAGTTGATAGTGGTTCATTAGGATGGTTTAATCTGATGCCAAGATTTACAATTTCCAACTTCTCTTACAAGATAATCCATAACTTTATAACTTCACGCTATGAAATACGATCAACCCCACAAAGCTTTACGAACAGTTTAATTAACGAACTATTCTATAATATCTGTATGCCTGCTAAATATCTGAACATATTGTGTTTCCAACCCAATTTAATTGGGGGAAGTTAATATCGTTGTAAGTACAATAGCTCATTCTGGCGAACATTCTGTGTAGCTATCATAGGGGAGGTGCCTATTTCCCAAGGTTTAAATGAGTTTATTTTTTAATCGCAAGTTCCTACTTCCTTTGTCGAAACAACCAGACCATAAACATAAAGTACCATAAACATGCCCGTGCACGTTTCACAGCGTGCAGCGTTTAGAACGAAAACATATTTTACATGTAACACAAAATGTTAAGTTCCTTGAGTACAAGCCTCTAATGCCTTTCACTAATTTATTAAGTAAAAGTTCCTTTAAACTAAAAGGAAATTCATAGCAGACATATTGCTTTAACATATTTTTTGCTGGTCCATGTTAGTAGACTCTTGCCCGAATGGTGTATTTGCATGCTATATCAAAACTTTAAAGGCCCTCTTAAACCACTGTCTTTATTTTTCCAAAATAGGGTAATATTTTTCTTAACATCAGGCAAAATGACCCCTGTGACCGAAAATTTAAAAAAAAATCTCTGTGATAATTTATATGATCCAGATAAATATAACCCTCTAACGTGTCCAATTCACCATAAATGTCTTTCACAAAAACAGGTGCCCACCGACAAAATGTCCACCTTCTTCACCTTCCTCGACCCCCTGGGCTTCGACCTCCGCCTGCTGGTGGTCACCGCGTTCATCGGGGCCGGCAGCATCCTCTACCTTCTAGCGTGCGTGTCGCCGTACGAGCAACGACGGGGACCCCGACGTCGTTTCCACGGCGACGACCGCAAGATGACGCCCTCTGACAGCGTCTGGTTCATCACAGGGACGCTGCTCAAGCAGGGCACGGGAGTCAATCCTCAGGTGCCCGAGAGATGGCCGGATATCGGCGCCGAGGTGTCTTAAGTTTTGCTTCTCAACTGCACCCCGCGAAGGAGCGTATATAATTTTAAACTCCTCCACCTTTCTGAGAGCTTCTAACTTAATTTATGAACCACATTTATAAGATTGTTACCCTCTCAACGTATGACCATCCTTATTGAGGAATTACCAACAGTCGGACAATTGTTTCAAAGAGCTGATTGAAATTAATCTTTTTGGTGAAACGTATATATAATTACATCACAGATGCATCTATATACGAGCTTGGTTCCGGAAACCGTGGAAGAAGGAAGGCACGCTATTGAATTCTGGCTTTCTTTAATCTATCAATCTATAATCTAAAATCTATAAAGTAGATAAGAATTACATTTTTGGTAGAGTCACACTGCTATTACATATATTTTTTCATTACATATAACAATTCTCATAACAATTCTCTCTCCAATGACTTGCGTGCATCATAAATCATTCGTGGCTCCATAAGATGAACTATATAAAGCAAGTGAATATATTATGTGCGTTGGTCGTTAGTTCAGCCACAAACAACGTTATGCCTGTGGACCAGTACATAACATTCAGCTCATAACGTTCAGCTCATAACGTTCAGCTCATAACGTTCAGCTCATAACGTTCAGTCAGCTCCGGTGAGCAAGCGGTGAGCAAGCGCTCCTTGGCGGGTCAGAGAAGTATCAACTTAAGTAATGGTCAGTTTCTTTCGCAGTTAACTGAATTTTTGTATTGGTTACAAATTATATAGGATATAGACATCAGCATTTGCAAACGATAATCCAACCCATTTTGTCCTCATGCTCTCCAAATGAATGTGTTACAGTATGTTCTACAAATTGGGTATATATTAAGAAGATGATTTTCCTAATTTGTGTTTCATCTTAAAATCCTGTGTCGTCGTGCTACTCAGATCTCAACGGCACCGCGCGAATTCAAAATGGCGGCGAACCAATTGAATTCGGAGACCAATCGCAAATCGCCACTCTAAAAACCACTCGCAAACACCATAATCTAATTCTAACGGCAGCGATTTCGTTTCGGACGTGCCCAAACGCCGCAGGTGCCGACCAGCGCGCCCACGCGCCTCTTCTCCTTCATGAACCCGTTGTCGGTGGAGATCTGGTTGTCGGTGTTCGCCGCGTACCTGCTCGTGTCGATAACGATGTTCGTGGTCGCCCGGTTCTCGCCGTACGAGTGGCACAACCCGCATCCGTGCGAGATCGACAACCAGCTGAGCGAGAACCAGTTCTCGCTGGCCAACAGCTTCTGGTTCGCGATCGGCACGCTCATGCAACAGGGCTCCGATTTGAACCCGAAGGTAGCCGGTGAACGGGGCTCGGGAATTGAATCGACTGCGGGTTCGGGCGCGCTCTCATACTAACCACGGGTAGCGTAAAAACTTTACCGTCAATTCTCGGCGCACGCTTGCAAAAAGGGGTGTGCGGTGGGGTCGCTATGCTACTGTAACACAAAGAAATATCACTGATTTGAGTTAATAAAGTGAATTGACAGTAAAAAGCAATGTAAGTAAGATAATTTATGTCGTTAAGGGCTGGTTTTACAATAATTTTCAACTCCGGGTTAAGCGTCTAGCCCTCAGAAACAAATGAATTCCACGGCATCCTATTGGCGGTTGCCGTGGCAAATAACTTAACTCATACTTTCACTCTGGATTGAGGCACTTGTAAAACCGGCCCTAAATCAACTTTGGAAAAAACGAAATGTAACGCACCGACGGGGATTCGAACTCGTGACCCCCGGGCCTTGGACATAGCGCTGTACTATAGCCACTCGTCCTCTGCCGCGATTTTACGCTACCTGTGAAGACCCACCGTGAAAACTCGCCTTAACCAGCTGTCGATTCAATTCTTGCGAACGGGCGTGGATTCTAGACCAATGTCGATGTATTATTGAAGAGGCTGCTGATATATCCTTCATAATATTCATAATAAGGATACAGGTTTGCCTATGTTAAAAATGCTGCTATTCAGATGACAGTTTCAAAACTTATATCCCCTATTCTTAATGTGTACGAAGCCTCTAATTTCAGATTTGAAACTGTTTGATCGCCATTAAAGGAGGTCACCGATTTGATTTTTTTAGTACACTTCTTGTGAAAAATATCAATGATTTAACGCGGCACATTTAATGCGTGAAAAACTTTTTTAATCTTGAAGTGAATATTAATTTGTATAGAAGTATTGAAAGGAAAGGAAAAGTGTAGCTAAGAATTCAGCCATAAATTGAAATCTTTTTCTCTCGACATTGGTACTTCATAGTCCACACTTAAAGTTGACGTTAATATGGTTTTTGAAATAAACGAGATTTCATACGGTCTTATAGGTACGTTGCATGCTGAAAACCAAACGTCAACTTTAAACTCTTAAAATAAGCACCAAATATGACGGTGAAAAAATGTTGTTATTTTCCATTTCTAATTGCAGCACTTTCTTTCTGCACACTTTCTTTTTCTTCAGCATGGCTTAATCTTTTGTGGAACCTACAACCTTTCCATTTCCAATTGTCCAGTACATTGCATCATCGCACTTGCTCCTGTGTTTGAAGTCCCAGCGTAATTGTATCTTTCCCTAATGTATATTATTCTATCTGCATGTTAATGTTGTTGTTAATGTCCTACATGTGTCTCGTCTAAAATAAGCACCTCTGTCTTTCCAGTAAACTTTAGTAACAATTCACTGGCAAAAGTCGCACGAGCCAGCTGTAGTCATGGCTTGCTTTCCTCTGATCTCTATACTCTCACTGGTACACACGCCGAACAAAGTTGGTGCTTATTTTAGGTGACGGCTACTTTTGGTAGTAGAACTAGCCCCCCCCCCCCCCCCCCCCCCCGCGCGGTAAAATGGGGTCAGACTACCTCGCTGCCAGATGCGAGCAGGAAGTTGTAGATAAAGGATCAGTCTGTGTCGGTAACGGACCCGTTTTTCAATTTTTTGGGTCTAAAAGGGCCGAAACCGCTTTTAAAAATGTTGTATTTTTCTCTTTTTTGCGCTTTTTCTTGAATCGACAAAGAGATTAAGTAGATTAAAATTGAGAAAGAGAGTCTGTTACCGACACAGATTGATTCTTTATCAACAACTCCCTCACTAACTTCAATAGTTTATCTCTCACGGTTTAGTAAAACAGCGCAGACTCGTGAGACTCTGCATTCGCGCTACCTCGTATCTGGCAGCGAGGTAGTCTGGCCTCGCGCTCAATTTAAGTAAGAATAAGAGTAAGTAGCAATAAGAATAACGAATTAACAAGTTAAAACACAGGAAAACACGTAGAGTGCACACAATTGACGCAAGCCGTAAAGTAAGACGAGCAGCTATAAGAATAGTGAATAAGCGAGTTGCAATATTCCAACTTCTTACTGCTATTCTTACTTCGACCAATCACAGAGCAGTATTTTTTTAAAGAAAAAAACACGGTGCAACAAACAAAATGTTGTTGTCACGCCAACGTTTTGAAGTAATGCTGTCACTGACAGCTATCGGTGAACATTTTTCACGTTTTTAGTAGCTTGCACAATGTGCCTACTCTTATTATTTTACTTATTCATATTCTTACTTAAATTTAGCGTGGACCTTTAGACATACGAACGTGCATAATTTTGCTGCAATTAAAAATATAAATCATATAGTTTTCTCCGTTTTCATTGGAAACAGGGATCTATTTCAATGTTCGACTCTCAAACCCAAATTATCCTTTAACGACTGTTGGACATATTTTTAGATATCTTTATCTAAAAACCATAGTTCAGGCTTTGTAGGTACGTAACAATTGGTATTCAATAAGGTTTGTGCCTTTGCTCATTCCGTTATCAGAGTAGGAGACATCATACTAATTACTCTATACATATGTAATGTAATAGGGAAGGTTTCTCATCCACAATTTAAGTTAAAGTGGAATGGCCTAATACTTTTGCATCAAAACGAGGATTGCTGAACAATTTCAAAAGTTTTATCCTTATACCCTTATGTTGATAGTAATTTGACCAATTCTAGATAGTTTTCCGAAAATGTGTTGTTTCATTTCCAATAACATACTTCACATTCTTTATTTGGATTCAGGAGCACTGTGTAATTTTAAAACAATGCCGTGTAAAATGTAACGATCTGAAATTATCCCACACGGAAGAACATACAAAAAACATATTAAACAAATGAGAGTCCAAATGTTATAAGTACCTAACATATAAGTTTCAAACTGGGATTTGAATGCTAAATCAAAAGTCTCACTGGTTTCCCCACGTTTCGTAACATATACTAGTTACTTTATCAAGGGAGAAAGCTTGACTGACATTAAAACATGAACAAAAGAACCAACAATTATTGTTTTTAAACTAAGCTTCCTAAATTTTTGTGATCTTGTCAAAATCCAAAAATGTTTCAAAAATGTTTTTAAAATGTAGGTGGGTAAAAATCTTGTCAGGGTCCAAAAATAATTATTCAAAACATTTTTGAAACATTATTTTTGAATTTTGACAATATCATTAAAATTTTGAAAGCTTAGTTTAAAAACAATGATTGTTGGTTCTTTTGTTCAAGTTTTAACGTCAGTCAAGCTTTCACCCTTGATAAAGTAACTAGTATATGTTACGAAACGTCGGGAAACCAGTGAGACTTTTGATTTAGCATTCAAATCCCAGTTTGAAATAGTTTTTTTCAAAACTGGTGCTAAAGTTAGGATATAGTAGACATGAGTCTAAGAACATTAATAACATATGAGTTTCTTATAAGATATTGCACTTCCATATATTTTCCATATATGTTTTTACAAATGTTCGTACATGTTTTTTCGTGTGGGATGTACGCCTTCCTGAAAATGGGTTCGTCATCAAACACGACCTCCCAAGTTCGTGGACCGGCCTCACGACTTTTCAGCGTCTCTCCCATCGAGTTCGTCCAGTCATTGACCTCCAAATCCCGACTCGTGCAGGCGACCTCCACGCGCATCGTCGGCGGCATCTGGTGGTTCTTCACGCTCATCATCATCTCGTCGTACACGGCGAACCTGGCGGCGTTCCTCACGGTCGAGCGCATGATCACGCCGATCGAGAACGCGGAGGATCTGGCGGGACAGACAGAGATCGCGTACGGGACCCTGGACAGCGGGTCGACGATGACCTTCTTCAGGGTGAGTCTGCAATCTTCGACCTTGAGCAGCCGGGACATGCAACTAGGTTAGCAAGCTCGAAATCAAAGGGATGCCGCCGTACAGCGTTCAAGTAGGACAAACCTTGGATCATTGCTGGCCGGGATATGCAACTAGCTTGGCAAGCTCGAAGTCAAAGGGATGCCGCCGTACAGCGTTCAAGTAGGACAAACCTTGGACCATTGCTAGCCGGGACATGCAACTAGCTTAGCAAGCTCGAAATCAAAGGGATGCCGGCGTACAGCGTTCAAGTAGGACAAACCTTGGACCATTGCTAGCCGGGACATGCAACTAGCTTAGCAAGCTCGAAATCAAAGGGATGCCGCCGTACAGCGTTCAAGTAGGACAAACCTTGGATCATTGCTAGCCGGGACATGCAACTAGCTTAGCAAGCTCGAAATCAAAGGGATGCCGCCGTACAGCGTTCAAGTAGGACAAACCTTGGATCATTGCTAGCCGGGACATGCAACTAGCTTAGCAAGCTCGAAGTCAAAGGGATGCCGCCGTACAGCGTTCAAGTAGGACAAACCTTGGATCATTGCTAGCCGGGACATGCAACTAGCTTAGCAAGCTCGAAATCAAAGGGATGCCGCCGTACAGCGTTCAAGTAGGACAAACCTTGGATCATTGCTAGCCGGGACATGCAACTAGCTTAGCAAGCTCGAAATCAAAGGGATGCCGCCGTACAGCGTTCAAGTAGGACAAACCTTGGATCATTGCTAGCCGGGACATGCAACTAGCTTAGCAAGCTCGAAGTCAAAGGGATGCCGCCGTACAGCGTTCAAGTAGGACAAACCTTGGATCATTGCTAGCCGGGACATGCAACTAGCTTAGGAAGCTCGAAATCAAAGGGATGTCGCCGTACAGCGTTCAAGTAGTACGTTTTTGGACTCGTGTTACACATGAAAGGTAGTCATGTAGCGTGATTATGGACTTGACTCTGTCCTACAATAGGCACATAAGAAGTATTGTACCCAAAGCACTACGAATCCTGGGGCTTGTGAACAGAAACTGCCTGAGGAAATCCAGGAGGCGAACTGTCCGGACCCTTTATGTAGCCCTCGTCAGGCCACAGGTCGATAACGCCACTGTGATATGGAATCCGAATGGGGCTAGCAAGATCAACGTAGCGTGCATTGAGAAGGTCTAGCAAATATACATTAAATACATGTGTGTTTCATGGATGCTACTCCATATCATAGAAATGCATGCGTGGTCTCCTGAAAAAATCTTCAAGTCTTTTACTTGAAACAAGGCGCAACGCTACTGACATGTCTTTTCTATTCGGAGTTTTACAAAGTAAATTCGATTGTTACCTGTTAAAAGAAGTGTCATTTCTGGTGCCAGGGAAGAAAACTCGAAATAATGACGTATTGAAGTCAAGTATAAAATTTCAGAAGTGGGATGAGTCGAGTGTAACAAATTGTTCCTGTGTCCAGGACTCGATGATCGAGACGTACAAGAAGATGTGGCGATTCATGGAGAACAAGAAGCCGTCAGTGTTCGTGTCGAGCTACGAGGACGGCATCAAGCGGGTGCTGGAGGGTAACTACGCCTTCCTCATGGAGTCCACCATGTTGGACTACAACGTCCAGAGAGACTGCAATCTCACGCAGATCGGGGGACTGCTGGACTCCAAGGGATACGGCATTGCCACTCCGATGGGTACGCATCATGGTCTTATCACGGCTATAAGGTTACCCAGACATTCTACCATACCTAGCTATGGCTAAGGCAAAAATTTGATGCTAGTAGTTTCGCCGGCAATCGCTGGGGTGCGTTGGCAACTTGTTTAAACATCATCTATCAGGCCATGGCACAAGGTCAATATAATCAAGGGACCCAATGTTCCACAGATGGCTACAGTTACCTTGGTTACAGGTGATATAACAACAAACAGTAGCTCCATTCCTTGACTGCCGGCGAAACTGTTATTGCGTGCTTTCCGCGTAGCTGTTTTAGTATAAGAGTGGAATATCTGGATAACCTTCTATCTGTGATATTATCATTTCTAAAGGCCATATCTCATCTCCTGACGTTACGAAACGTCGGGAAACCAGTAAGACTTTTGATTTAGCATTCAATCCTAGTTTGGAATATTTTTTTTTTCAATCGTGTTCCCATTCAGGGGCGTGAATTACAGAACGAAATCTTAACGTTAACAGCTCACTTATCTTAAAGTTACGCAAAGCATCTGTAATTCGTCCCCCAGAGCTACGGCGTTACGCAACTGTCCGACTGAATCAATGGATGACCTACGAAAACTTTAAGATAAGTGACAAAATTTTTCAGTAACACCGAATTAAACACCACCTTTGTCCATCTTAAAGCTTGCGTAAAGTTACGACGAGCAGCTCATCTTATCTTAAAGTTACGCAAAGCTTCTGTGATTCGTCCCCAGGTTCGCCGTGGCGAGTCAAGCCATCACCATTGATAAAGTAACTAGCATATGTAACGAAACGTCGGGAAACCAGTGAGACTTTTGATGTAGCATTCAATCCCAGTTTGAAATAGTTTCTTTTTTCAATCGTGTTCCCGTCCAGGTTCGCCTTGGCGCGACAAGTTCTCGCTGGTGATCCTGGAGCTGCAGGAGAAGGGCGAGATCCAACTGCTGTACAACAAGTGGTGGAAGAACCCGGGAGACACGTGCGTGCGCGCCGAGAAGGGCAAGGAGTCGAAGGCCAACGCACTCGGGGTGGACAACATCGGCGGCGTGTTCGTCGTGCTGCTGTGCGGCCTCATAGTCGCCGTCCTCATCGCCATCTGCGAGTTCTGCTACATCTCGAGGAGGCGCTCTGACGACGACATGGTACGACTTTTAACTGCAGGGGCGCCGTCAGGCGTTTTTAGGGGATGCTAGAGCATCCCCAATCATAGGTTGAGTATCCCCAATAATTTATGTTACAAAATTTTTGATGAGCGTAGCGAGCGAAGCGAGTGGAGCGAAATCTTCAATTTTACTTACCCCAGAAAAAAGTCCCTTGTGTATGTTTTTTTTTTTTGTGAGTGTTTGTGCGCGCTCTACAGACCAAACGCCTGAACCGACATGGATGAAAATTTCTGGGTACCTACCTCTGTTCTCAACTTAGACCACCTGCGTTTTTGAAAAAGATCGGTTCAGTAAATTTTTTATAAATCAAGTTTTACGAAATTTTTCGATTTTTTCAGAATTTTGAACCCCTGTAAATTTCAAAGTTCTGAACATAACTTCACCAAAACTTCTAAACATGTTGAGCTTATACATATTTATCATGCCTGCAAATCTTAGTTCGATAGGTTTTTCCAATTGGTTTTTATTAGCATTTTTGTGGTGTTTTTTTCGTGATTTGATGGCTGATTCAATACGAGTCCGGTTTCCTTCGTTTCCTTGGTTACCAGCTTTGTTGACCTCGAAGAGAATCAAAGGAACGTCAGAATCCGTATACATTTTCAAGTGATTAGAATTTTCGAGAAGGCAATGGTCAGGTTTGGTGCTCCATGGTTTTCTTGTGACTGCTGTCTGCACCTTTTAATCCGCTATACACAAACCGCTACCTACGCTCTTCTTCAACGCAACACAAATTGCGTTCGCGAAGCCCTAGTAAATTACAATACATGTTTGCCCAGAAAATGTTTTGAGAATCTCCTCGCTGACTTATGGGTTTAATTGTGGCGTAAGAAAAAATAATAAAGCCGTTCTAGATGAGTTTATTTCAATCCCTTTCATTTCCGATTCGGACCGGCTCATTTCTTCCGTGCAAAGAATCACTCGGTAGTTGGCAGAATCTAGAAAACTAATTATTAGTCCACATAAAAGAATTGCTTTTTTTAAGTTTACGCATTCCAAAATTGGCTAAAAATGTGTGGGGCCAAGTATGCTTTAAAACTTCTGAAACGCATAGATTTGCTTAAAAATGACCTTGATTCACAAAAAAATTCCCGTGTCTCTTGCCCCCCCCCCCCCCCTCCCCCACCCCCCGGAATTATATGAAAAACTGAGCATCCCCTAACTGAAATCTCTAGCGACGCCCCTGCTTTTAAGGCATGATTCACAACAAACGCAGCACTACGTTAAGAGGTCTCTTCGAATATTATCCGCGTATAGCAGCTTAAAATAAAGTTACTCACCTTTATCGCCGTTATCGCCGTTATCGCAATTGCAGGAAGTTAAAAGAATCATCAGCTCAGAGATGAATGCAACAAAAATTTTCAATGTATCGCGATGTCAGCATAAACACATGCAGTCAAATTCGAAAAACATATATTTTTAAGTTTTGGTGTGATAATTTATAGGACAGGATTCGAAAACGATTGCCGATGTTCATCGATGTTGAATCAAAGTTTTCGTGCACCAAATGGCCATTCTACAAGACTTTCTGACTTTCAAAAGTGGAGTCATACAAATTAATCCGTGCTCCGAACTTTTAGCTCGGCTATAATCATCGACATCGGCATCTCGACGCAACTAAAAAAAAAAAAAAGTACTCTTGTTGACATTTTGGGAGAGGGTGATAACCAACAGTTTACTGGTGCAGACCCTTATGGGTCAGGAAAAATGAGGGTCTAAATATGCTCCAAAATCTCTGAAAAAATACCTGTGCATAGCGAAAGAGTGTGCGCATAGTCCCGTAGCTATAGCAAGGTATGGTAGAATGTCTGGGTAACCTTATATCTGTGACGTAGCCATAGCCAGGTATGGTAGAATGTCTGGGTAACCTTATATCTGTGACGTAGCCATAGCCAGGTATGGTAGAATGTCTGGGTAACCTTATGTCTGTGACATAGCCATAGCCAGGTGTGGTAGAATGTCTGGGTAACCTCATGTCTGTGACATAGCCATAGCCAGGTATGGTAGAATGTCTGGGTAACCTCATGTCTGTGACGTAGCTTGGTAGCCATAGCCAGGTGTGGTAGAATGTCTGGGTAGCCTTAATTTTGTCTGTGACAACATCCCGATGTCATGTCCCGTAATCCCGAGCAGCGCGGACCGTCGCGACCGCACCAGTCGCTGTGCGCGGAAATGGCCGAGGAGCTGTGCTTCGCCATGCACTGCGCAGGCTCGCAGCAGCGACCCGCGCTGCGCCGCCACTGCTCGCGCTGCGCGCCCGGCGCCACGTACGTGCCGTCGCCACTGGAGTTGCCGCACCCGCCCGACCAGTGTCGCCACGGACAGGTGCGTTCGCCACTGCACACGGACCGCTTAAGGTCTACCCGCAATTGAACACAAACACAAACACATGCACAGCGTATAAGGAAGTTGAAACACAGGGAAACACATGTGACTGCACACAACACGACACAAGCCGTACACAGTCACATAACGTCGAAACACAGCACACAAGGAAGTTCCAACATTCCATCTCCTTGAGTACCGGGCTTGTGTCGGACCAATCACAGAGAAGTATTGAAAACATGGCGGACACAGAGCAGCTGATCTGAGCGGAGCGGGATGTCAGTGCGAGGAAATTTGGGAGTTTTGAGGTTGTGTTTGTTGTTGATTTTTTTATTACTAATTAATTTCTTTGTAATTCGTCCATAAGGACGATTAAACTTAAAAATTGTCACAAAGAGACTGAAAAAAATATAAATATGAAAACAGCCTAAAAAGCTCGAGGAGGCCTATGTGAAGTGACCTTCAAGCCTTGTGTGCACTGTGCACTGTGCATGTGCATGTGCTTGTGTTTGTGTTTGTGTTTGTGTTCAATTGTCGGTAGACCTATATAACTTGTTCACACTACAAACTCGATCAAGATCAACTCTCTACGCCATCAAAGATGGCGTTGATTGGGTTTCCACAACTCAGTTATCTATTTAATTGTGATGAAATCATTCGGCAATCGTCGTGAACGCTCGGAAGAGTTCGTGATGATTTCAAAATCCGCCACCGGAAACGTTGAAACGTTAACCTGGGAGCGTGTTCCGAGTGCTATGAGCTCGGTGATAAAGTGAGGTTAGATTCATCGCGATTTCCGGTTGTGTTCGTTTCCCGAGCATATTCCGAACTTGTCCGAATGACTTGATCATGATCAAGTAAGGAAACAAGTGTGAACACCAACTGACTTTTGAAACCCAATCAACGCCATATTTGATCGAGTTGAGGACTTGATCACGATCAACTCGTGTAGTGTGAACGAGGTATTAGGAGAGAAGTTAAGAGTGCTCCACACGGCTAGCGAGAAACACATCTGCAATAACTTAAACATAGGAAATAGGACTAGTGTTTGCAGTTTTGACCGCGACTGGCTGGGAAACTGTCAGTAATCAGCCGAAAATGATGAGCAAGAAGCATCACAATATAAAGCAGACATTGAGGGAGGAAATATTTCCTCGTAAGAACGCATAAGTGTTTTAAAACATCTTGAATGGCCATTGTAAATGGCTGAAATGGCGAGTTGTGAATGCGCTAATGGGCATCCTTTGGTCATTAGGAGTTATGCGACACCCAACCAGTCCCAAAATAGCCCATTCCAAGTGAGATTCAGCCAATGACAGCCAGCCCCAGACAGGAGTGCAACCCAGAATCATTGAATTCAATTTTGGTTTAGACGGTTCAATGCGTTGAAGCTTCGACCATTGCTGGCCGGGATACGCAACTAGCTCAGCTCTGTATGTATCCCATGCAATGTTAAAGTATAGGCCTAACAAGCTGTCATATTCGGTCAGACCAACTCTATAATCATGATTATATCGTTATGTATTGCTATTTAAAAGATTAAATATTTACTAGTATCTACATTCTAAACAAGTAAATTGAATTTTAAAAGTAGCTAAATAATCCCCTTGTTTGTTTTAATGTTTATTCAGTTTTAAGAGAACGTAAAACGGCAACATACATCGTGAATGCGGTAAAAGCTGGCACGGCATACTAGTTGCCTATCCCGTACCGGATCAGTGAGAGCTGGCACGGCATACTAGTTGCCTATCCCGTACTGGAGCAGTGAGAGCTGGCACGGCATACAAGTTGCCTATCCCGTACCGGATCAGTGAGAGCTGGCACGGCATACTAGTTGCCTATCCCGTACTGGAGCAGTGAGAGCTGGCACAGCATACTAGTTGCCTATCCCGTACCGGAGCAGTAAGAGCTGGCACGGCATACAAGTTGCCTATCCCGTACCGGATCAGTGAGAGCTGGCACGGCATACTAGTTGCCTATCCCGTACTGGAGCAGTGAGAGCTGGCAAGGCTACTAGTTGCCTATCCCGTACTGGAGCAGTGAGAGCTGGCAAGGCTACTAGTTGCCTATCCCGTACCGGATCAGTGAGAGCTGGCACGGCATACTAGTTGCCTATCCCGTACTGGAGCAGTGAGAGCTGGCACGGCATACAAGTTGCCTATCCCGTACCGGATCAGTGAGAGCTGGCACGGCATACTAGTTGCCTATCCCGTACTGGAGCAGTGAGAGCTGGCACAGCATACTAGTTGCCTATCCCGTACCGGAGCAGTAAGAGCTGGCACGGCATACAAGTTGCCTATCCCGTACCGGATCAGTGAGAGCTGGCACAGCATACTAGTTTCCTATCCCGTACCGGAGCAGTGAAGGCTGGCACGGCATACAAGTTGCCTATCCCGTACCGGATCAGTGAGAGCTGGCACAGCATACTAGTTGCCTATCCCGTACCGGAGCAGTAAGAGCTGGCACGGCATACAAGTTGCCTATCCCGTACCGGAGCAGTGAGAGCTGGCACGGCATGCTAGTTGCCTATCCCGTACCGGAGCAGTGAGAGCTGGCACAGCATACTAGTTTCCTATCCCGTACTAGAGCAGTGATCGAAGGTTGAAGTCACCCGTTGAATTCAATGCATTGAACGAAACATTGAACCGTGTAAACCCAGCTATACTTTTATTGTTTTTGCCACGCAGCACGAATTGCCCGCCCACCTCCATCATCACTTCCACGAGCAGCCCGTTGACGTCCTCAACGCGGACCCCTACGACGACTGCGACTCGTAACTGCCCTTCCATCTCATCGCATCGATCTGCTGCCAGCACTGCAGGTCACGGTCGTTCCTACACACCTAGAGGATGTTTCTGGAACAACATCTGGGTCAACATCTGGGTCAACATCTGGGTCTAACTTAATGTGATTGTTGACCACATGAAATCATCTGCCTGATTTTAATGGATTCACCACAGAGCATACGTGAATTGCACTGTGCACCTGTTGATTATGCGAAAGACACAATTTCGCTAGATTTGGCGCGAAATCGACAAAAATAATTGAATGTGTGACGTTTGACGTTGCGATTGCGACAGATTCTTCGTGGGTGTAAAGAACCAGATTTCGCTCACCGCAAAGCAGCCACTCACAGCCTAGCGACAATGATAAATCATTAGCAGTCCACACTGGTGTAGCACTACTGTAGCACTCAGTATAGCACTACTGTAACTTGTATTGTAGCACTCAAAAGCCAGTTCTGCGGCATCGGTTGCATAGGCTTGCGAAAGGGTAGGCCTGGATCCCACCTAATTAATTTTCGGGAAAGCGAAGATTTCATTGAAAACATCCTTGATGGTACAAATATTTTTCCGGAGCCCCTTCATTTTGAAAGCCCCCCCCCCCCCCCCCCCAAGGTTCAGGTTTGTCAAGCCATGCTCCTCAAGCCATGCACCTCAAGCCATGCACCTCAAGCCATGCACCTCAAGCCATGCACCTCAAGCCATGCACCTCAAGCCATGCACCTCAAGCCATGCACCTCAAGCCATGCACCTCAAGCCATGCACCTCAAGCCAGGCACCACAAGCCAGGCACCTCAAGCCAGGCACCTCAAGCCATGCACCTCAAGCCAGGCACCTCAAGCCAGGCACCTCAAGCCAGGCACCTCAAGCCAGGCACCACAAGCCAGGCACCTCAAGCCAGGCACCTCAAGCCATGCACCTCAAGCCATGCACCTCAAGCCAGGCACCTCAAGCCAGGTACCTCAAGCCATGCACCTCAAGCCATGCACTTGGACGGATGGGAGAACGATGATCGATGGGGAAACGGCGTTGTGTACAAACATATGTATATGTTTGGCGGGGAGCGAAACAAGCGACGGACTAGGTTCCCTTGTCTGTAAGTTTAAGAAAAAAATAACAAAGAAGCGCACTATTTATCCACACGGATATTTAAAGTTATTGCGTGAATATTTGGTGAATGTGGAACTAGTTCCGGTTTTTCAGATTGTTCATGGAGTGAAGTGCTTCGAAATGAAAGAAGTAAATTGTGCAAAAGTGACAATTTTGACGAGAGAGTGCGCACTGCCAAAATGGCCGTGTTTTTATAATGACGGACATATTTTGTGAAATGCGATTTTGCTATCAATCTAACGGGAATTGATTATAGGCTAAGATATTTTCCACTGAATAGAAACCGAGAAAATTGCCTACTTATTAATATGTGAGATATATACGGATAGAGTATATAATAGTTGGATAAAATGACAGTATATTCTCGTTATGACTAATGAATCGGTCGTTTTTGTACTTATGTATAAATTGTTGCCATTGTCAATAGCGTGTTAGTGTCAGGCTTGTTACTGTACAGAAATCAACTGTCGTAATGGCACACAAAAAGAGTAGGTACCTAGTATTTAATTTCAAACGGCCAGAATAATTAGATCTGTTAATGTAGTTAGAGGCAAATTGAATGCAAATGTATCAATTCAAAATTTGAAGGCATGAATCTTGAGGATTAATATGAATGTTATTTGGATATTTTGATTAACTGAGAAATGTTAAAATATACTATTAACTGTTTGGTACAGATAATGATAAACAATGTGTACAATGGTATAATTTCTGAGCTTTTTTTGCCAATTGTCCAACTGAAGGGTTTCGATGTATGATTCAAAGCTGGTTATTGATGAGCGTAGCGAGCGGAGCGAAATCTTCAATTTCACTTACTCCAAAAAAAAGTCACTTGTGTATGTATTTTATTTATTATTTTTTTTTTTTGTGTTTGTGCGCGCTCTACAGACCAAACGCCTGAACCGACATGGATGAAAATTTCTGAGTATCTACCTCTGTTCTCAACTTAGACCCCCTGCGTTTTTGAAAAAGATCGGTTCAGTAAATTTTTTATAAATCAATTTTTACGAAATTTTTCGATTTTTTCAGAATTTTGAACCCCTGCAAATTTCAAAGTTCTGAACATAACTTCACCAAAACTTCTAAACATGTTGACCTTATACATATTTATCATTCCTGCAAATCTTAGTTCGATAGGTTTTTCCAATTGGTTTTTATTAGCATTTTTGTGGTGTTTTTTTCGTGATTTGACGGCTGATTCAATACGAGTCCGGTTTCCTTCGTTTCCTTGGTTACCAGCTTTGTTGACCTCGAAGAGAAACAAAGGAACGTCAGAATCCGTATACATTTTCAAGTGATTAGAATTTTCGAGAAGGCAATGGTCAGGTTTGGTGCTCCATGGTTTTCTTGTGACTGCTGCCTGCACCTTTTAATCCGCTAATCACAAACCGCTACCTACGCTCATCTTCAACGCAACACAAATTGCGTTCGCGAAGCCCTAGTGATTACAGTAAGAATACAGTAAGAATACAGTAAGAATACAAACAGTATTATAATAATGTTTCAAAATGGCTAGTGTTAGTTTAAAATGTGCGCGAGTCTGTAACTTAATACCATCATGACATTGACAGGATTCGATGTTATTACAACGATATGTTCATGTTCATACAATGTTCATAGCCATGTGGGTAGCTATATACTAAATTTAAGTAATGAGCAACTGACACTGCTATACTTTACTTTAATATTGTACAGAGTATTGATTATGTATATTGTCTATGAACAATACTTTATACTGGCTCAGTAAAAAAACTGATTGCTTCATGCATTTAGTTGACGAATTAATTATAAACAACATTGTTGTTATACCCGAAAGAAATTGCGGAAAGGAAACACTTGGTTGAGCACGGCTGGTTTGAGATATCGTTAGAAATTAGTTTCGCGGAAAGGGCTTTTTTGGGCGAAATAAACGTAATAACCCCCCATCGTTTCCACTGTTGCTGCTCAAACGGCTATTGACCAAAAGTTGAAATTTGTGTTTTGAAATGTTATAGCCACGTCCATGGAACTGGGTAACGATTGTGTAAAATTATGTCGATCGGTAGCGAAGGGCAACCGGTCGATAGCTGAACGCTGCCTGCTTATTGCAATGGGCCGTGATACCGATATAGACATCGATAACTCGTCGATAACTTTACACAATCGCCACCCAGACTAGGATAACTTGCTAGGCTAGGATTGCTGGTCGAGGATACATAAATTAGAAATCAACCGACATTTAAAAAACTCCCTAATCAGGAATCATTTACTCAGACAGACTCTAGCATACCCTACAGATCAAATAATATTTTGACGCATCCAATACTACTGGGTTAGAACGATTGAAATTATGTAGTATCAATTGGATTAAAAAAATTACATACAACCTTATTTCCAGCCCAAAGTTGTAGGCATTTATTTGTTGTGTGTACGTGTTTTCTTTTAAATGGTTCGGTTGTTGAAAAATACCATAGAGTTTTTTCTTTCTTTTTACCCTGTAACATATTTTCTGAAAGTCGCAAATTCAAGCAAGAAAAAATCCACTGCATTTATTCACTCCACTCACTCGCTAAACCATACTACAACCACAGATAGAAGGCTACCCAGATATTCCACTCCCATACTAAAGCAGCTACGCGAAAGCCCTCCGCCAGGAATAATAGTTTTGCAGGCTCAAGGCAAGAGTCCCTTGATTATAGCTTACCTTGTGCCATGGCCTGGTAGATGATGTTAAAACCCAGCGATTGCCGGCGAAATTACTACCATCAAATTTTTGCCTTTGCAGTAGCTAGGTATAGTAGAATGTCTGTGCTACAATCTCTCATAATGTGTGATGTTTGTTACCATCGTCGTTTACTTAGGGTTAGGATTTTCATTTGAGTCGTTTTAGGCACCATGCAGATTCACTAGTGTCGCAGTGGATATATTTTCTGTCAATCCAACACTGACAAAAAATAGTGGATATATGTGTATAATATTATCCTGTGGATGCAGTAAACTGTTATAAAATTGTACATAAAATGTAAATAATACCCGACTGCACTAACCAACATGTACTTGTTTAGTATATAAAATGATATCTTGTATAGTACGTTCACGAATTACTGGTCAAAACCACTTGAGATTTTGGGTTAGGAAGACGCGAGCCGACCCTTGTATGCTCTGCTAAGCTCCATTGTGTTCTCTTCGAGAGTGACAACTGACGGATCTCCTTGCAAATAGCTGCGTTGTCACTTTCGTCCCTCTTGTGTGCTTACCTACCTGATGATTGGCAATGAAGAGGTTTCCCCGAAAATTGGCAACACAGGGCTGTGAAAGGGACAGAGTTGGTGCAAATTCTTCACGTATTTCAAGATACATATCTGTGTTGGCATTGTTCAAAGCCCTGAGAAGTTTGACCGGTAATTCGTAAATGAACTATATATCAATATCTCACTCCTAGAACATAATATGCAAATGGTATCATTTAAACAAAGATTTTACTTTTATGATTTTTGACGCAATTTAAGCAGCTCACTGATGTGCCAATCAAACAGTTGATATATTCTGGTGTGAGGAATAATAGTCAATGAGAATCTGTGTTCACAGAAGATTTACAAAAAAATCGTGTGCCTGAAGAGTCGCACCTTTTCTAGTAGCGCAAAGTACTAGTGTGTTGCAGGGACTGGCAGAGCCGAATTCCTTAGAGATATTTTATTGAAATATTATCCAGTGTGTAAATAGCTGAGTCAAACAATTAGCAAATAAACAAACAATAAGCAAATAGAATTTCCTGAATAAAAAACATTAGGCATCACTGAAAATAAGCATGAAAATTTTTCGGTTAGCACTGTCTTCGAACCCGAGCCGGTCGTTTGAGAGCCAAGCGCTCTTGCCGTACGACCACGCCCTCTACACTTGAAGGTAGTGCGGTAGTGCATGCAATATGCCCCAAGTCCCCGACTCGAGCGGTGCGCGCTGGCACTAACACTCGGCCTCGTTACAGTCGACCAAGCCAGCAACCCAGCAAGCCATCAAGCATCGCATTGCCGGCTGCCCGGGGCCTCGTGGCGGCGCCACGGTGCGGGCTTTTTTGTAAGCTGGCCTCGGGTTCGGTTGGTCGCCGACCTCCGGGGTTGGCCGGAAGTCGGAACCTGTGTTTCATTTTGAATCGTGGGCATGAGTACGCTTAGTTTCAGATTCGCCAACAGATGTCGCTGTGTTTGAAATGCGAGCGGAAATTCGACGCTCGCGCCCGTTCCCACCGTGCCGGCGCTTATATCTTCGGCCGCGAATGCGTAATTATGCGGCAGCATGTCTACAAAAGGGCGTGGTCTGATAGATATGTCAGCCATGATGTACCGACCGTGCGAGGACCATTCTGGCCGTTGTGTTGGCAGTTCTTGTAGTAACTCCGTCCTCGCCACTTAGCTAGCAAAAGCAGGACACGAATGAGAAGAAGCGTAGGAGCATAGAGTAAGGACTTACTCAGTACTCTATGGTAGTAGCTATCATGGGCGACTTTCCTTGCTTCCTATTAACGCTGGTATTTGGCGGGAATCAGTAGTTGTAAACTAAAGCAATCTCAAATCAGGTCAACCTGGATCGCTGAATTATATGGCATTGGTTCTTCCACAGGCTATAAGAGTGCGCTAGGTGTTTTGCACTATGCGCATTCTGTTTGCCAGTGGCTGAACCAATTAAAAAAAAAAAAAATAGCAAATCAAACACAATTCATGTTAAACATTTTACCATCCTCTATCATGGATCACGAGTAGCTCAGTGGTATGGTGCTGGAATATCATCCGGGCGGACCTGGTTCAAATCCGCTAGACTCCATCCGTGTTTGTATTGTTTTTTTTATTAAACATTTCAGAATACTAAAACAACTTATATATATTATTTCCCTTCCGTATTGCATACTCCCTAGTAGCCAAGTCGGTTAAGGCACTACTTGGTTGGCAGTGAGAGCGTCCAGGTGATCCTGGTTCGATACCGCTTACAGTCGCAAACGGCCGTGAGCTTTTGTCTGATCTCTGTTGGCGCACGTTGAATCGTCAGTACACTTTGTGTCCTGCGTCCGTCGCCGCAGAGCTCTCAGTCAATCTCCGGCCGTCCCCATTGGGGCTCGACTCCGGACGGTGCCGTCCGTCGCGGGTGTATCGGACTCCTCGGAGTCCCAAGGAACCCAGACACCCGGGGCCCTCACTGCCAAACGAGTGACTAGGGAGTTCTTTTTGCCGAGTATAGATCGTACCCTACCCCCAGGCCCCCCACACCCCGCAGTTTCTTTGACCTATAGTTCCGGCTGTCATGAACAGTTCCGAGTGCTAGCACATTAATGTTAAAAAACAGTCAGACAGCACTCTCTGTTGGAAAGTCTGGTACTAAACTTCAGGACTTGTAATAAAATTGACATCTGATAGTTCAGAGATTAGCTACCAGGGCGACTGCTGCACGGCTATATCACTCATTTTCCGTGAGCAGTCGACCCTAGTTCCAAAAACCTCCAGGGCTGGGATCGAACCGTCGCCGCCTGATTGAGAGTTGAGCGATCTAACCACCACGCTTCTGAAATACGGGAAGGTAATTGTCGTACATGATTATTATAAATTTTTAAAAAATTGCAATTTAGCGCCCTATTCTTCTCACTCTGGTATGGCATGTTTCACTTCACGCTCTTTATACGGAGCCACAACAAGTATCATAAAGACGATTTCAGTAAACCCAAAGACATAAGATAAATTATATCTCAGGTCTGAGAGAGAAGTTTGCTTCGGGCAGCTTTCGTTTCAAGAGCGAACACAGCCCACCGCAATCCAGGGCGAAAAACGCACTAACGCGATTTTGAGATTCACCAGTCAGACGTCCCGCTCGACGCAGACCTCAGCGACGCAAAGCATCACGACTGGCCGCACCGCATTGACGCTTTTGGCGGGGACAGGCCGAGCCAACGCCGCTGTGATAAGTCGCGAGCACGCGGCCAGCAGACTTCGATAGCGAAACGCCACTTCGGGGTCTTGGGAAGGCCCAAGACCAAGGTCCAAAAATTGGCCCCATTCCCAGAAAGCCATAGCACCGCATATGGGGTTCGGGCTGGGCCAGCCGGGGTCGAACCGGCCGCTGTGGCACCACTTGCGGGCGAAACGAGGCCCTAGTCTTTGGACGATGTAGTAGAACCGTATCGAGTGTTAGGGATTGCGCATCCTACTGCGCATTGCATTGTGAGATCGATTCATTTAATTCATAATTACCAACCTCTCACTGCATCTCCTCGTGGCCGAGTGAATAGCGAGCTGAAATGGCGATATGAGAGGTCCGGGTTCGGGGACGGTCAATGTGCGTTTTTTTTGTTGCTTTTTTTGCTGATCTTCCTTGGTACATGGACAACAAATATACTAATAACATAATATATAACATAAACATATAACATGGACTGAACAATCTAGATCAGTTCTAAGATCATTAAAAATGGATCTAGACCACACGATCGAGATCTATTAAAAAGATCCTTCCCCGACTTTGGCTGAGGGATGTATCATAGCGGAAAAATAATGACGAAGAAAAAAATATATTTTTTTCAATTTTAATCAACAAAACATAAATTTAGAAAGAGTTTTCGTGTGTGGAAATTGTCAGGAGTTTTGATGTTGCTTGCATAGTTTCCCCAAGTAATCCACACCGATTCAACTCTCCCTTGAACAGTTGAGCAGTTCTAGGGTCGGCACACCAAGCTGTTGGCCCGGAGGGCTAGATTTGCTATGAACACAGTTAACGGCTCCTATACACACACAGATATATTGATTTGCAAAGTCTTCTTGCAGACAACTTTTGTAACAGTCATATTTATTTTCAACAAATGCAGTGAAATAAATTGCAGAAGTTTTTCCCAATGTGTTAACTGTTTGCAAATCGACCGATGCGTCCCCCAACCCTCCCTCCAACCCCCTAGCTTTCACCCAGACATCTAGAGGTGGTAATGCCCCCCCCCCCCTCTCATTAAAACCTAGTCCACCCACGGTTTGGGTTCCTTGGCCGGCCAGTTTTCGGCGGCAGGTCCTCTAGGGCCCTTCGCGCCCTTGGCGCCGTCCTGCCCATCCTGGCCATCTTTGCCCTTGGGCCCAGTAGGGCCTTCCTCGCCACGACTGCCCTTGGCGCCCTTGGGACCGGCAGGGCCCTCGGGGCCGTCGGCCCCGTCCTTGCCACTGTGACCCGAGTGACCTGAGGACAAAAAGGTGTAAGGATCACGGCAAAGAGCTTCTACAATCACCGATCGAATCATCCTGCAAGTGCTCTTTCACTCCCATGCTAGCACCGTGCCCTGTACCTTGGCACACATGTCCCTGGCTGCCATTGAAGATGCCACCTAGCTGTACACACCCATGCCGGCACCGTGCCCTGTACCTTGGCACACATGTCCCTGGCTGCCATTGAAGATGCCACCTAGCTGTACACACCCATGCAAGCACCGTGCCCTGTACCTTGGCACACATGTCCCTGGCTGCCATTGAAGATGCCACCTAGCTGTACACACCCATGCAAGCACCGTGCCCTGTACCTTGGCACACATGTCCCTGGCTGCCATTGAAGATGCCACCTAGCTGTACACACCCATGCAAGCACCGTGCCCTGTACCTTGGCACACATGTCCCTGGCTGCCATTGAAGATGCCACCTAGCTGTACACACCCATGCTAGCACCGTGCCCTGTACCTTGGCACACATGTCCCTGGCTGCCATTGAAGATATTATAGAAGATTTTATATGATTAAAGACAATTACTAGCCGTACAAAGCCATGCTTGCACCATGCAGATCTAGCCTCATCAAACCTACCGGAGGGTCCATGGGGTCCTTTTTTGCCGTCGTCGCCGTCGTTGCCGTCTTTGCCGTCGTTGCCGGGTTCGCCCTTTGGGCCGGGGGGGCCCACCTCACCCCTGCCCCACCCGTGGCCGTGGACTTCGTGAGATTCGGACTTCTCGCCCCTGACGCCCTTTGCACCCTGCTCGCCTGTGTACAAACCGATGTCGGGTTATGCCAGCACCCTTAAGATGATTCCACTCTGCTTGTAGCAATTCTCAGTGGCGGCTCGTGCTAAAGGGCATAAGGGCACTTGCCCCTGTGCCCACGTGCCTTTGTAACATTGAAACTGAACGCCTTCTGGCTACAAATATTAACAAAACATTTTGAAAAAAAAATACGTGTTGTTAAAGAATTCCCGGATGGCGGATACTATTATGTTTGTCGTATTTTGAAAACTTACAGCTAGGGAATTCCTCAAAGTGCCTCACAGTGCCTAAATTGTCGCTTTTTGAAAGTTCATCCCGCTGTCATTTTTCAAAATACAAGAAAATAAAAATAGTATCCACCATTCAGCAACTTTTAACAAACCGTGTATTTTTTTTCCAAAAATGTTCGTTAATATTTCTAGCCAGGAGACGTCACGTTATTATGTAAAATTAATGCGAAAGTCGACCAAAACGACAACCGTTCAATTTCCTCTGAAGTTTGGGGGAAAATCTACAAAATATTTGTTTACAGACAAACTATCAGTGACAGCCCAAAACAAAATAGCCAGTGCACTAGGCAATTTATAAGGCTTTCAAATAATGCAAGAATCAATATTGTGTTATGATTAGGCTTGCTGAAAGTTTAGAAAAACCTTCAAAAATGTAAAATACATATTTTGCAGTTATTCAGAACTTTCAGCAAATTTAATCATAAAAGAAAAATTACACATACTATATTCAAACGCGTTATAAATTGCCTAGTGCACTGCACTGATGATGTCACTGATAGTTTGTCAAAAAAATCATTTAACAGTGTTTTATAGCAAAAGGGGTTCCCCTTAATGGTGCTCTAAGCCCTGGTTTTACCAAGTTTCTCAACACATAGTTAGGATCTCAACTAGGAGTTATTACTGATATCAGCCAATTACAAGCAGCAAATTCAGTTGTAACTCCTAGTTGAGATTTGAACTAGGAGTTAAAAAACTTGGTAAAACCGGGCATAAAAGTTCGTACCTTTGTCGCCGTTGCCGGTGGCGCCCTTGTCGCCGGGTTCGCCCTTCTTGCCGTGCCCGTACGAGTGCTCGCTGCCCGGGTCACCCTTGGGTCCCTCGGACCCCGTGTCTCCCGTCGACCCGGTGATGCCCTTCTCCCCGGGCTCGCCCTTCATGGGCGGGTGGTGGCCGTGCTCCCAAGTAGCCTTGCCTGCGACGAGGACGGGACCGCGGTCAAAGGCGAACGTCGCTAAACCGCCACTAAACTCCATTTCACGTCGAGGGGAGTGGACTTGCATCTTCCTCGAGGACCCACTGCTGTTAGCCACGAGCTAAGAGTTTCAAAACTGCTCATAGAGCCTTTAATCCGGCTCAAGTCATGGCTGGTGAGTTTTGAAACTCTTAGCTCGTGTCTATAAAGCAGTGGGTCTTCGAGGAAGATGCAAATCCACTCTCTTTCTCAACGTGAAATGGAGTTTAGGAGCTGCTCTTATCTCGTAAGGTCCATAACGCTGCCGAAAATCGCGTAAAAATTGACCGGTTCGCAAGTTTAAAAGCAAATAATCATAAATCAAACAATAAAATACTATATTAATACGTAGTTTAGTATAATATAATGGCTAAACCTCTCGGGTTTTGCACTTCGGACAGGACTTGTGACGTCATTTGTCAAGGACGAGTACGCGAGACCGCATGGAACAGGCACTGCATACTCGTGGCTCTCGAGCCTTGTGCATCACTCACCAGTGTCGCCAGTGTCGCCCTGGTCGCCCTTTTTGCCGGTGTCGCCCGTGGCCCCTTTCGGTCCCTGGTCGCCCGTATCTCCTGGGCCGCCTCGCCCTCGGGACCCTTTGGGACCTTCCGAACCGTCGTCGCCCTTGACGCCTGCAAGCCGAATGTCACAACACGCTATCGAAAAAACTATCTGGAATTGGGTTTAGCAAGCTAAATAAAAATCCGACGTTACGTAACTAGTATATATATATATATAAACTACGTTTCGTAACTAGTATATATATAAACTACGTTTCGTAACTAGTACCTATCTATAAACTATTCACCATTAGTTATCTATGAATAGATTTAGTTATACAGTCGAAACATTCTGCTGTAGGTACATGTACAAATAAATAAATAAATATCAGATGTAAATATGTCTTTAGGTTTAAATGGATTTAGGTTTTTAGGTTTGAATGGATGGTTGATGCAAAGGTTCGAAATGAGGGCGATTTCAATGCAAAGTCCATAAGACCTCACAATCTTTCCCACACCCTGGCATCGGCCTTCAAGCGAAAACACACGGCTCCAAGGGTCGCTCCTCCTGCCAGCTACATTTTTCTATAGACCGGCGCCACAAAGGCATTGTGTTTCCAATTCCAACACAGTATATAAAAAAAGGGACACGGTGAAGCGGAGGTTACCCATTGGTGCTGTTGCACTGTAGCAAGTGATATAAATCAGAGATTCACCAGAGACGAATGTTTTTTTTTTATGTTATAATTCCGTTTCCCGCCCGCGACTCACCCTTGCCACCAGTGTTGCCCGTGGGGCCGGTGGGGCCGGGGGGGCCGGGCTCCTTCCAACCATATCCTCCCCTCGCCACGCCGTGCTCCTTCCTGCCAAATCCTCCCCTCGCCTCGCCGTTGGGGTTCGAAGACAGCATCTCCTGAACCAGCGCGCTCACGTACGCCTGCAACCAAGACCAACCATCTGATACACAACTCTTGATGGTCCGCCCCTCTGACGTCACGGCGCTTCGGTCTGACTTGCTGGACGGGTAGACTGTGGGAAACGAACACGAATAGCACAGGAGTGAGGCGGGTTTTAGCCGAGTTTGGAGGCCTGTCAACAAGCTCCTGTTGGTCTCATGATGTTGAAATTTAAACATCATAAGAATCACTTTTATTTATATTACTTGTTAAAATTTCACAAAGTTTTGATAGATATCTCCGTTGATGCAAAGGTTTTAAATGAGGGCGATTTCAATGCAAAGTCCATAAGACCTGACAATCTCCCCCACACCCTGGCATGGGCCTTCAAGCGAAAACACACGGGTCCATGGGTCGTTCCTCCTGCCTGCACTTGTCTATTTCATCTCACCCAAGACAATTGACGAATTCCCGAATCGGACACTGAGTCATGATGAAGATTCTAAATCAGGATTCATCTTTACCTGAATCGGCTTTTTGAACAAGTCCGTCAGCTCCACCAACGGCCTGCTATCGTCCTCGTCGTCTTCGTCGTCGTCGGCGAGGTGGGCTCGGCCGTGCGATTGCCGCGAAGGCTTGGCGATGGCCTTCTTCGGTTTGGTCTCGGACTTCTGGAGGTGCTCTTCTTTCTTCGGCTTGCCGGCCGCGAGCACATCCTCGACTCTGCCGGCGAGAAGCAGTCCAATCCAGGGTGAGATTGGGTGGGAAACAATGGGCTGCTTCGTTTTCATCCGAACCACAGCAAATATTCAACAAAAATGTGATTTAAAATGGTATTTTTGTATAAATTTATGTCAAAAGTGGGATCCTTATTTTGAAGGAGGGAACGTCCCTTGAAACTAAAATATATTTTTTAACAGACAAACTTTCAGTGATAGCCCAAAGAAAAATAGCGAGTGCCCTTGGCAATTTATAAGGCTTTATTGCTTTTTAAAATAAATTTATATTATTTATTCTGAATTTTCAGCAAATCTAATCAAAAAACTTACTTGTCTTTGGGCAACGTTGTGCGTTCATGGGCAACTTCTTCGGCCTCCTCCTTCGAGGTCTTGTCCTTGCTGGAAAGGGGGACAGACACTTATTATTGTCACTGCAATCAGATACTCTCATTTCACGTCAAGAAGGTGAGTGGATTCGCATCTTCCTCGAGGACCCACTGCTGCTAGACACGAGCCAGAGTTCCAAAACTGCATTTTATATAATATAATGTCATTCTCAAGACATGTTTCTGTGTTATTAAACCCTTGAAACCGTCTTGGACGCAATTAATGCACGCACATTTATGCACGCATATTCATTAATGCACGCCATTAATGGACGCACTCTCTGGCAAACAAAGCATTTCTAATATCAGACTGTCACTGTGCTATTTATGAACAACCTAACAGATAATTTGTAATATCTATTTTCGTTGTGAGTGTGACCGGATGCTCCGCTACAATAAAATACTTAAATTTCCTTAAATTTTAATCAATCTTGATTTAACCTTGATTTTAATCTATCCCCCTTTAAGAAGTAGCATTGTGTAGATTATAATATATTACGTACCGCCGAGAAAGCAGTACTATTATCAAGCATTGAAGTTGAAGTTTGAAGTAGTTTTGTTGAAGACTTGCCTGTGTTTGCTCGAGTAGAGCTTCGAGGGCTGGAGTGGTGCCGCGTTTTCGGACGCGTCCTGCAGCAGCGGCTCTTGCTGGTTGGGGTAGGCGTTGATGAAGGCCAACAGCACGCCCGACAGCAGGAGCAGCGGCTGTCGACAGCCGGTGCGAGCGGTTAGACAGGACTGGGGACGCAATGGACATTGGCCGGACATTGCTTGGCAGCGGCAAGGTAAATGGTTACAGCAGGACATCACAGAGTACAGAAATACGCAATAACGCATATTTAAACAATTGGAAATTCCCTTCCCACCATATTCTGTAAAACATTGCATAGTGTGGCCACTCTCCACTAAAATTGTAACTATGGCCTTAAGCCCGTTTTACACGGTCACATTTTTCGTCACTCATGCATCCAACTCTTGCATGCAATTCCGTCAAACCATTGCTCCAATGAAAATGCGAAGGGCTTGGATGAACCATTTTACACGATCCAATAATAATTTGACGGAATTGGGCGGTAGATGACACATAGAAGGCGGTGACAAAGCAGCTGATTATAGTGTCAAGTGCTTTTAGGTTATGTCAACGATGAGCGTTCCAGGCTTGAGCCTTCTTTGCGAGCGCCATTTTGTGACATCACAGTAACTCTAGGCTGTGATTGGCTGGTTTCCGTCCAAGATGTGATCAAATGTGATGAAATTAGGACGTGTCCTAAATGAAAAAGTTTGATGCAACCATTGAACACAAGTCTGCGATGTGACGGATTGTCGTCAAAGTGTCTGTTCACACGGTACAAGGCGGTGGCATGCAAGGGTTGGATGCAAGAGTGTGACGAAAAAATGTGACCGTGTAAAACGGGCTTAAGAAATGAGATACGAGTGGAAAGATTCCCTACGAATTTTATTAAAACGACCAAAAGCCCGATCCGAGCGGGATATAAACTATGGAGTTGTCTACCTTTCGAGGTAAAGAACCTGTCCAAATAAATTGATTGAAATGAATTGAAATTGACCAAATAAATTGAAATGAAAAAAATGAAATATACGCAACTCGAAATGACATTCCAAAAGTTTCAATAACAAACGCCTAAAAGTGTAGAAGTACGCATAAAAGTATGCATCGAGGCACACTGGAACTTTCGTACTTCTAGGATTGCTTCACAGTACGCACTTTCGCGTGGAAGGTTTTCGGACGCTACTTTGCAATTCATGACGTCGAAGCAAACTTCGAAGCATGCTTCGCCGACTTTTCGAACACGGCCATTGAATTTCTATCCCGGCACACGACCAGGGCCTTCTGCATGAAAATGTTTCCCATCGCTCTTATGGCGCGAATGTTGCTAGGAGGCTGTGGGAAATGCCAGGGTCAAAATTGACTCTAAAGGGTTGATTCTCGCTCAAAGTCAAAGTCACCTAGATACATTTTTGCCATGCGAGCAAATCGATACAAATCCATTCAGAGGGCGCTGGCAAGTGGCGATGTTCCTTCTTGTGAAAATGAATTCATGTCTTGAAGTTGTCCAAATTACAAATTGGTGTAAAATAATCAGTTCTCGTGACCAAAAACCCTTATTATATTAAGCTTGTATTCTAGATTCCAATTTCTATTTCCGTAGCAATAAGATTTTGAATAACGAAACCTCAGGCTGCCTTCAAAGGCTAGAGACACAATTATAACCTGCAACCGACCCGACCTATTAGGATAAACTAGTGTGAAATATTTCTTGACTTTGATGAAATCACGAAAAACGTCACGAAACTACAACAACACTGTATTTTTAAGCCACTAAACTACAACAACACTGTATTTTGACTTCATTAAACTACAACAACACTGTATTTTGATGCCACGAAACTACATTAACACTGTATTTTGACGTCACTAAACTACAACAACACTGTATTTTGATGCCATGACGACATGTGCTATAACGAAACCTATGTCCAAGAAAACACATTGTAATACTAAATGTATAAAAAACGCACCCCAAAATGCACTAACGCGACTTACAATGGCTCTGCCCATCTTCACAGAGTGCCGATTATCAACGTACTACGAGGGTTCACGGCCGTCCCATGTCTTTTATAAACGGAGCTTGTCGGTCTGAGTTTTAGAGTGAATACCTGATTGGGTATATCGCGAGCGAGAGCCCAAGGTGCGAGAGTTGCCAACTGGAATAAACAACTCCGTTACGCAATCCATCGACGGCCATGATCGATTTAATTTCGCCATTCAGAAATGCTTTTAGTATTATAGACACCACAAATAAAGCAGGATTATTCGAATTCGGGGGCATTTACTTATAGAAAATTGCTATGTAGCATAAAATCGATTTGTGCAATACATGTGTAGATAAACAAGCAGCCTGTCTCGGAATTTCCAGCACAGAGGCGACGGCGAGTGTCCGCTCCTTTGCGGGGAGCGAAACAAGCACCCTGTCACGGAATGTCTTGCACAGAGGCGACGGCGAGTGTCCGCTCCTTTGCGTGGAGCGAAACAAGCACCCCGTCACGGAATGTCCAGCACAGAGGCGACGGCGAGAGTTCGCTCCTTTGCGGGGAGCGAAACAAGCACCCTGTCACGGAATGTCCGGCACAGAGGCGACGGCGAGTGTCCGCTCCTTTGCGGGGAGCGAAACAAGCACCCTGTCAGGGAATGTCCATCACAGAGGCGACGGCGAGTGTCCGATCCTTTGCGGGGAGCGAAACAAGCACCCGGTCACGGAATGTCCAGCACAGAGGCGACGGCGAGTGTCCGCTCCTTTGCGGGGAGCGAAACAAGCACGTCCTGTCACGGAATGTCCCGCACAGAGGCGACGGCGAGTGTCCGCTCCTTTGCGGGGAGCGAAACAAGCACCCTGTCAGGGAATGTCTATCACAGAGGCGACGGCGAGAGTTCGCTCCTTTGCGGGGAGCGAAACAAGCACCCTGTCACGGAATGTCCGGCACAGAGGCGACGGCGAGTGTCCGCTCCTTTGCGGGGAGCGAAACAAGCACGTCCTGTCACGGAATGTCCCGCACAGAGGCGACGGCGAGTGTCCGATCCTTTGCGGGGAGCGAAACAAGCACCCGGTCACGGAATGTCCAGCACAGAGGCGACGGCGAGTGTCCGCTCCTTTGCGGGGAGCGAAACAAGCACGTCCTGTCACGGAATGTCCCGCACAGAGGCGACGGCGAGTGTCCGCTCCTTTGCGGGGAGCGAAACAAGCACCCTGTCAGGGAATGTCCATCACAGAGGCGACGGCGAGAGTTCGCTCCTTTGCGGGGAGCGAAACAAGCACCCTGTCACGGAATGTCCGGCACAGAGGCGACGGCGAGTGTCCGCTCCTTTGCGGGGAGCGAAACAAGCACCCGGTCACGGAATGTCCAGCACAGAGGCGACGGCGAGTGTCCGCTCCTTTGCGGGGAGCGAAACAAGCACGTCCTGTCACGGAATGTCCCGCACAGAGGCGACGGCGAGTGTCCGCTCCTTTGCGGGGAGCGAAACAAGCACGTCCTGTCACGGAATGTCCCGCACAGAGGCGACGGCGAGTGTCCGCTCCTTTGCGGGGAGCAACTAGCGCTGTTCGGTACGACGCCTATGTACAGCCCTGTTTTTCAAAAGTGACCATGTCAGCGTCAGAGTAAATCTGCCAAAATGTTCCCGGCGCGTCGGTCTGCGCACGAAACCGGTCGGCGACTGCCAAGGACCAGTTTACGCTCGGCGGTCAAACACCTTCAAGACATTTGAACTCGGAGCCGATGAAATGATAAGTACCCGCATCTTTTCGTCGTGAACTCGCTGCTTTTTTGTCGATTGTGCAATGCCTTCTCCTGGCCAGCCGCCTGATTGTTCTGCGGGAGGTCGCTACGATCGCAGGCGGTATTGGATTCCACTGCGCTCCTCGTATCACCGAAGTTAAGCAGCACAGGACTGGGTCGGGTTTTGGAAGGGTGACCGCCATTCACATCGACATTTGTTTTGCGAATAGGGACGTTATAAACTGCATTTCACGTTGAGAAGGAGAGTGGATTTGCATCTTCCTCGAGGACCCACTGATGCTTCAGAGTTCGAAAACTCACAAGCCATGTCTTGAGCCGATCAAAAGGCTCTATGGGCGGTTTTGAAACTCTTAGCTCGTGTCTAGCAGCATTGGGTTCTCTGGGATGATGCAAATCCACTCTAATTCCTAACGTGAAATGGTGTTTAGTTTTAGATTCTTTCTTGCTTTATGTAAGCACATGTTTTTAAAACGTTGCCCTGTGGTACGGTAATCTATTCTTTATACTTTATACTATAATGTGTGCTTACTTGTAGTGTACTATAGTAATATCTTAAGCAGCGCAGGACTGGGTCGGGTTTTGACGACAAACTAAAGAGAAGAACGATTGCAAACGCTTGGTGTTTTTCGTTACTGTCTGATAGAAATACGTCGTGCGTCAAACAAGGAAGTCAAAATGCAGGAGCCGAACTTGATTTTCAGGATAAAACCAAACCAGTTTGTTTATGGCAGCTCTTCGTGATGATTGAACTCCATGTCACGTCGAGAAGGAGAGTGGATTTGCATCTTCCCACTGCTGCTAGACACGAGCTAATAGTTTCAAAACTCACAAGCCATGTCTTGCGACGGACAATCGGCCCGTATGGGCAGTTTTGGTACTGTACACTCAAATAAGAGGCAACGAAACGCTAGTGTTTTCGTCGTACGCGGAGGTTCACGCGGGAACTTCTCCTGGCCACAAATACTAACACAGAGTTTTGGGGGGAAATACACGTGTAGTTGAAGGGTTGTTTGATGTCGGATGGTGTGTTAGGTTATTATACTCTCAAAAATGACAGAGGTGTGCATTTTCAAAAAGTGCCTAAAATACAATTTTTACGGCATTTTTACGTAGTTCGTATGGAAAAAGGATGCCATAACATGTATTAAAAAATACCATCCGACATCCAGTGATTCTTTCTCGGTCTATAGTTTTTTTCCCAGATTTTTACATCAATAATTGTTGGTGTAGGAAGTTCCCGCGTGAACCTCTGCACCGACCCCTGGCCACGCAGCCTGGCTTGTGAATCCAATCGTTTGCAACGCTCTTAAAGCTGAAATTCCGATTATTTTCTAAACGTGAAATGGAGTATAGGCTGGTGACATTCGAGATGGATTTTGATATTTCAAGACTGTTTTACAAACAATGCATATTTTTGATTTGTAAATAATTGATGAGCGTAGCGAGCGGAGCGAGCGGAGCGAAATCTTCAATTTCACTTACCCCAAAAAAAAGTCACTTGTGTATGTTTTTTTTTTGTTTTTTTGTGTGTTTGTGCGCGCTCTACAGACCAAACGCCTGATCCGATATGGATGAAAATTTCTGAGTATCTACCTCTGTTCTCAACTTAGACCCCCTGCGTTTTTGAAAAAGATCGGTTCAGTAAATTGTTTATAAATCAATTTTTACGAAATTTTTCGATTTTTTCAGAATTTTGAACCCCTGTAAATTTCAAAGTTCTGAACATAACTTCACCAAAACTTGTAAACATGTTGACCTTATACATATTTATCATGCCTGCAAATCTTAGTTCGGTAGGTTTTTCCAATTGGTTTTTATTAGCATTTTTGTGGTGTTTTTCTCGTGATTTGACGGCTGATTCAATACGAGTCCGGTTTCCTTCGTTTCCTTGGTTACCAGCTTTGCTGACCTCGAAGAGAAACAAAGGAACGTCAGAATCCGCATACATTTTCAAGTGATTAGAATTTTCGAGAAGGCAATGGTCAGGTTTGGTGCTCCATGGTTTTCTTGTGACTGCTGCCTGCACCTTTTAATCCGCTATACACAAACCGCTACCTACGCTCATCTTCAACGCAACACAAATTGCGTTCGCGAAGCCCTAGTAATAAAACATCATACTCTACAATATAATATTTATATTGTATTTACACTTTATAAGGAACTATTTCCAAACCTTTGGTATCGAAATTTTAAATGAAAAACGTGTTTTATCAAAATGTGTGCTCCACGATTTGGTATAAAATAGTATACCATAACACTAATCTCGCGAATAAAAATTGATTCAAGCAGTTATTAAGCATCAAAATGAAGCATGTGCAACGTAAAGGAATTCAAAAGTGAGTGCAAAAACGTTGGTATTGTAATTGTCATGGATAGATATTACTGTTAGATATAGTTCATAGTTTGTAAAACCCTGTCAAACACAGACGCGAGTAGTAATAGCAGTAATCACGGATTCACAATCAATCTTGCAGAAATTGACAGAAAAAAAATAATTTCCTTTAAATAATGCCACAAACACGAAATATGCCCCTATATTATTATTGTGTGCGAATGAGACATCAGTAAGTCGATTAGATGACAGTTGTCATATAAAAAATGGAAATATATACTTGTTACAACAGTAATTTTACATCTATCAGTCATAATTCGTATCGGATTATTGCCACACAAATTGTTGCTTGTAAGTTTAACGGGTTGTAACTTGTTTTTAATCGATCGTTTCGCCAGAAGAGAAAATAAATTAGATTGATGGTTTAGCTCTACACAAATCGCATAAAGTTATTTTAAAAATCCAAAAATGAGGTAACGTTTGTGCCAACTCTTGAAAAAGTTATTGTTATTCGTTACTGAAAAAAAATAGAAAAAAATAGCTTTTTGTGTTGCAATTATATTAAAATTTGCGATTAAATCATGCATTTTTATGAAATGATGCCTAAAACACTTACCCTAGGAAAGGCTACAGTTTGCACGACATTTCCGTTCGTATATTTGAATGCTATGGATAATAACCCGATTTGAAATCGCCTGAAAGGTAGGCAATCCATGGAGCATCAAAGTACACCAGGAAGTAGATGTCGCAGGCGCAAGCGAATGTGAAATGCCGACATTTCTTTACGGGAAAAAAAAACAAGTTATTACTTTTCAATTGTGATAAATTGATGTATTAATGCAATTTATATTGTAGTTAAAAGAAAACTAATCCACAATTAACGTTAATGTTGGCAAAATACCAAACAATTTCTGCCAACTCGAAAAGTATGAAATGAAATTAAATTACCAAATTAAAAAATAAAAAGACTATATTTCGGCTATGTCAACGATTTCAATAATATAATTTACCTATTTAATTGTTTATTACCAACTGCTATGCCGTTAACTGTGCTCCGCACTCCCACTACAACGTTGAATGCAGAGGTCCAATCGGAAAGAGAAATTTACCCCTAAATGTATTCCAATATTCAATGTTAAGATACCAGTAGATGAAGGAAGAGTACATCTAGTCATGGGATAAAACCAAACTTTCAAAAATCACCTAAATGGCGCGTAAGTATGTTTCTAAATTCAGTTTTCTACATTCTAACACTGTGAAAAATGTTTTATGGAAACAATAAACAATAAACAGAAAGTAGGAAGTTTTTTCCCCAAAAATATGTTAGAACAAAACCCCATTTTGAAGAATTGAAAATATATTGATTTTTTCACATCGGCTGTAGTGGTATCTTGCATCACAATAAAATAAATGTGTAGCGTAGTACCTACAACTGGGTATAAAATGTACAAAGAAATTAGAGTGAAATTTCACAGGTTTTTCGACGGAAAGAACAACAAAAAAGCTAGTAATGATATTATACCAGACTTGGGAGATGATTATGTTACTACTTTTCCAAGACAGGTGTCAAAGTAAATACTGAGTACGTCACATTAAAAGTGCACTAAGTACAAGCTAGCCACTCCTTCCAAGACTGCAGGTGACTTTAGGTTGTAATAGCAAAGAGTCCCAGTTCAATACAATATAGTATTATGCCAATAAAAGGCATATACAGTCTTACTTAGGTACATTTCTTTCGAAGACAAATAACCATTTAATAGACACGTTTATATATCCAGGTTTGCCATAAAATATCCTTTCACAGTAACCCCTCAGCCGTCTCATTCTTTCGTCCAAGCTACCGAGTGAAACACTACGTCATTGACAGCCGTTAGAAGATATTCTCGAATATAACAAAAGGGCCGGAATTAACGAAACAGGGTGAAATTAAAACTGGGGTAAAAAAGGGGTAATTTTTCTTTCAGCCAATCAGGTTCAATATGCAGTGGACTTTTGGGGCCATCGCTTTGGTGATAACAACTTTGCCCTTGGGGTTATGATAACCCCGCATTGTGAATCCAGTCCCAGAAGACGTTCGGATTTCTCGTTTTTAATGTTTTAAAATTTGTAATGTTTATCCGAACATTGATTATGATGATGATGGGAAAAATTAAAAGATATAAAATGCAAGCACAAATACTTGATCGAGAGTGATCGAAGGAGATCGAAGGTGATCGAAGGAGATCGAAGGTGATCGAAGGTGATCGAAGGAGATCGAAGGTGATCGAAGGAGATCGAAGGTGATCGAAGGTGATCGAAGGAGATCGAAGGTGATCGAAGGTGATCGAAGGAGATCGAAGGCGATCGAAGGGGATCGAAGGCGATCGAAGGAGATCGAAGGAGCAACGCAATGTCCTCGTCGTGGGTTCTGACGATGGCGGTGACGGCCGGGCTGTGTTCGTCCGTCGCCTGGGGGTTCGTGCCCGAATTCCTGGGCGGCGATTTGCCCGCTCTCTGCGCTCACTTCCGCTTCCGGCACGTGACCAGCGTGCACAACGAACACGGTAAAGGCCCGCGCACAATTGAAGTAAGAATAAGAATAGTGAAATAACAATAAGAGTAGACACAGGTACAAGCTGCTAAGAAACGTGGAAAATGTTCACTGACAGCTGTCAGTGACAGGAAAACTTCAAACTGTTGTCGTGACAGCAACAGTTTGATTGTTGCACCGTGTTTTTTTTCAAAAAATACTTATCTCTGATTGGTTGAAGTAAGAATAGCAATAAGAAAGTTGGAATATTCAATCTCCTTATTCACTATACTTATCGTTACTCCCAACACTTTACGGCTTGTGCCAATTTTGAGCACTTGCATACGTTTCCCTATGTTTTAACTTTTTTGTTCGTTATTCTTATTTCCACTCTTATTCTTACTCCAATTGTGCGTGGGCTTTTACAAATCGTAAAAGAACCAAAAGATACTATACTTCAAAGTCCACTAGGCTGTGGTAACCTTAGGCTAACACTACTGTACAACACGTGGTTTTTGAAACGCCTTAAAAAGAGCAACCATGTTTTTCGAAGTCGGGTACCGCACCGCCCGCGAGTTGGCCGTGGCAAAGGTCGCAGTCGGCGAGCTGCGCGTGTTCGCGGACAGCGTGCGCTGCGCCGAGGTGGCCTTGGGTCGCCGCCGAGTCGGCGCAGTCTTCTATCCCGCGGCACGAGCGCAGCAGCCGTGCGCAGCTGACGTCACGAGCAAGGTTTGACCTGATGGCCGATCGTACAATGATGCCACAACAGGGACAGCCCCTTTTGTACTACCAACGCATGCTACAGTCCAGCCCGTGAGAGAAGATGCCACAGCAGGGACTGCCCCCTTTTGTACTACTCATGCTACAGTCCAGCCCGTGAGAGAAGATGCCACAGCAAGGACTGCCCCCTTTTGCACTACCAACTCATGCTACAGTCCAGCCCGTGAGAGAAGATGCCACATCAAGGACTGCCCCTTTTTGTTACTACCAACTCATGCTACAGTCCAGCCCGTGAGAGAAGATGCCACAGCAAGGACTGCCCCCTTTTGCACTACCAACTCATGCTACAGTCCAGCCCGTGAGAGAAGATGCCACAGCAAAGACTGCCCCTTTTTGTACTACCAACTCATGCTACAGTCCAGCCCGTGAGAGAAGATGCCACAGCAAAGACTGCCCCTTTTTGTACTACCAACTCATGCTACAGTCCAGCCCGTGAGAGAAGATGCCACAGCAGGGACTGCCCCCTTTTGTACTACCAACTCATGCTACAGTCCAGCCCGTGAGAGAAGATGCCACAGCAGGGACTGTCCCCTTTCGTACTACCAACTCATGCTACAGTCCAGCCCGTGAGAGAAGATGCCACAGCAGGGACTGCCCCCTTTTGTGCTACCAACTCATGAATTTAAACTTTAATGGTGGGAAAACAAGACACTAATTCGGTTACAAAGAAACAAATTTCAACATGAATCTATTTCATAATTATGAGTAAAAATATCAACGAAAAAATAGTCGAGAGTTAAAAACATAAGCTTTGGTAGTATTAGAAGGTATAAAGATGGTGACAGGATTTCAGTTTTGTCAAATTGGTGCTAATGTAAGCTACAGTGACTACTAGCGCTCCCAGCGGAATGATATCATCACGAATAAAACGAAGTATGGCTTTGTGATTTCGATATCACTCGATTTCAGCAATCACTGCCCATGTTTAATGCCTTATGGGAGTGCAGAAATCGATTAATGTTTCTGATTACATTAATTGTCATGGTTGATGGAACTCTTGGGTTCCGACCTCTTGAGGGGCCCGTATATATCTCTGACGAGTTCCCTGAAAAGGTCCCAGGTTCCTAAAGAAATGTTTATTTTTAGATTAGCCTAAACCTTAAAGAAAGTAATGGAGAAAGAAGTAACTTCATCTAAGGTCAGCCTTCGGTTCGGCAAATGTTTCGCGCGCGGTTCAATGAAGATTCAAGGGTTGGCAGCGATAGAGATGCTTGGTTTGTGAAGCTTCCTAAATAAGAGAATTTTCTGAAAAACATAGATAGCTCGTGAGAATATACAATAGCCTGCCAATTAGCAATCCGATAGAATGTCAGTTTTTAATGTCTCAGTCAATTTTAAGGATCTGACTGTCAAGATATAACATGTACATTTTTTATATATTATGACAATACAGATTTTAACTCATTCATCTTTAGTAGTACCTAACGCAGTAGCAGAAGAGTGAAGAAAAACGGAGTTTTAGAATCCATAACTTCTCTGTGTCGATTTTTTCCCCCGATTTAAAGTTAATTGTATTAATGATTATTTAATTGTCCAACTAATTAATTATATACTGTAAACCGTCATCCCGGCATGCTATATCGAAGTGTTGTGTAAACTATGTTGCTGTTCGTCCCTCTCGCAGCTGATCCAAGGCTCCAGCTCGCAGCATCCGTTATTCCTGTACTCGAAGTGTAGTGTTAACTATGTTGCTGTTCGTCCCTCTCGCAGCTGATCCAAGGCTCCAGCTCGCAGCATCCGTTATTCCTGTACTCCCAAAACGAGTCGTCACGCCCGCGTTGGCTGCTCGACGTCTACATCCCTTTCGACTTGAGCGTGCATCTCATCTTGAGCCACCCTCACGACGCCAGCACCCTGACACTGCAAGAAGTCTACCACTTGGAAGCGCGGAGGGGGAGGCTTGTAGCAAACGTCCTAGGGCAGAGGACGCAATCCACGGGTGAGACGAGATCAACGTTGGGCGCAGACTCGAGATGGTTTTGGTTCATGGGAGGATCTGAGTTGACGCGACGGTCCGACTTGATGGGGACGGCGATCAAGGTTATTTATCCAGAGGTGAGAATGCTGCAACTTGATACATTGACGACTGCAGTATCTAAATACATTGTGTGTGTTGTGCTGACATATTTTGGATTAAGAGGCCAGACCACCTCGCTCACACCGGCTCTCAGCTGCGAGATAGCGCGAATGCAGAGTCTCACGAGTAGGTATGCGTTTTATGCGTAGGTAACGGACCCGTTTTCCAATTTTCTGGGTCTAAAAAGGCTGATACCGCCTCTAAAAATGTTTTATTTTGCTCTTTCTTGCGCTTCTTCGAGAATCGATAAAGATATGTAGGAGATTAAAATTGAGAAAGAGGCTCCGTTACCGACACAGATTGATTTTTTATCTACAACTCTTTCGCTTACATCAATAGTTTATTTATTACGGTTTAGTAAAAAAGCGCTTACTCGTGAGACTCTGCTTTTACGCTATCTCGCAGCTGAGAGCAGCTGGCAGCGAGGCAGTCTGGCACCTTAAACGACTGATTATTCTGCAATGCTCTTTCTGAGCCCAGATCCACAAAATACGGTTTTGTGAATTCCCCCGAGGTTTTGACTGAAAAAGTTTACCCCATTTCGTATCCACAAAACGGGATTCTGTTATTTTTTGGGTTTTGTAAATCTCCCATATTCTCAAATTACCTTGAACTCTTCACACTATTTTTTAAGTTCTCCTTCAAATAAACAATATCATGAAATTCCAGTTGTTAAGTTTATGTTTGCTGATTAATCAAGTGCATTTTGATTTTAACGAGATGGCTAAAATCATGCAATTTAAAAAAAAGGTAACGTAGAAATCCGAGAGAACTGATGGGTGAGTCGTCAACTGTCTTTTTATTTCGAAATGAGTTCAAAAATTAACGAGCTCTGATTGGTCAATTTCATTGAACCTCCCTTCCAATTACCTCTAGTGGAATCTCCTTTTGTGGACACAGATAATCATTTTTGGGGATTTTTCTGGGAGAATAAATTTTCCTTTTCGCCAAAACCCCCGTCTCAAGCTCTCTCCATCGTGGATGAGGACCCTGAAGCTAGCTAACATATTATTTGATTTTAATATATTTTTTATTATATTATACGAAGTGGCTGTATGAGGATCTTTCTTCAAATTTCCTTAATGTTCTGCAGGAAAATTTGCGGAAGAAATCGATAGCTATCACTGATATTTTGAACAGCTTTAACAACACTTTAGAAATGGTTGTTTCGCAC
This sequence comes from Nemoura dubitans, assembly GCA_921293005.1. NCBI lineage: Eukaryota > Metazoa > Arthropoda > Insecta > Plecoptera > Nemouridae > Nemoura > Nemoura dubitans. The sequence continues at coordinate 1,870,367 of OV121078.1, read as the reverse complement.
ATGAATGCCAGGTAATTGAGACGATCTAAAATCAAATATCATTGTTTAGATCGTATTTTAAATTATTGTTCCTCGTGATCGAACCTGCATTCAGCCAAGCTTCTCATCCGACTGGTTCAAAATAATGCCAGCTCTTAAGGATCGTCGAGCGGAGCTGGGATTCATACCGACCATCTACAAAGGGCACTTCGCTGCCATCGATGTCTCCTGGCCATACGAAAGCGCCAGGTAACAAATACCTCCGATTATTTGGCCAGACCTGTCATCTAAATACTAAATATTGGAGACCTTTGGTGTAAACTATTTTAAGCATATGAACATATCTTCGGTTTTTCATGTTGAGCATATTATTGATAACTATTTAAGAGCGTTGCAAACGATTGGATTCACAAGCCACGCAGCGTGGCCAGGGGTCGGTGCAGAGGTTCACGCGGGAAGTTCATACACCAACAATTATTAATGTAAAAATCTGGGAGAAACACCATAGACCGAGAAAGAATCACTGGATGTCGGATGGTAGTTTTTAATACAAGTTATGACATGCTTTTTCCATACGAGCTACGTAAAAATGCCGTAAAATGGCATTTTAGGCACTTTTTGAAAATGCACACATCTGTCATTTTTGAAAGTATAATAACCCAACACACCATCCGACATCAAACAACCCTTCAACTACACGTGTATTTCCCCCCCCCCCCCCCCCAAAACTCTGTGTTAGTATTTGCGTCCAGGAGAAGTTCCCGCGTACAATGAAAACACCAGCGTTTTGTTTCGTCTTAAAATCAGCAGTGATGAAATGTCTCCTTTGAGAGAAGTCGGAAAAAGAGAGTCTATAGGCTGATTAGTGAATACAAATTCACCTCGTCCTGTCTGCCCCTCTGACGTCACGGCGCTACGGTCTGTCTTGCTCGACGGGCAAAAAACTAGTAAAGCTTTTTTTGCTTCTGCCATAGGTTATAAAGAGTAACAATCGTAAATCTGAGCACGGCTTGTCAGGAGATGGCCTTTGAGATGAGGCTTGCCATGAGATGAGATGATGCCATGAGGCCTTTAAACTTACGTTGCTTTCCCAAGCACAGCAGTCGCCTGTACATCCGCAAGCCTTCGCCCTCTTACTCGCTGTCCGCCGTCATGAACACCTTCACGTTGGGCGCGTGGGGCGCCAGCGTCGCTGCGCTGCTAGCGCTGGCCGCCACGCTGGCGGCAATGTCCCGCGTTGCTCGTGCGACTGGGGATGCCCAGCAGCCATTGGTCGCGTTCGGGGACGGTCTCTTGCTGGTGCTTGGAAATGTTTGCCTGCAAGGTAATAAACAATAATTAATAAGGACTTTCCCCCAATTTGTCTTTGAACCTTCGTATACAATGGGAAAGAGGTTCAAAAATGAATAGTTTCGGGGTATGTTCCAGCATTCCAGAGGCGAATTTTCAGGGGGGAAAGGGTCAAGGTCACCCTTATATATACGTATTTCGTCTACAACACACTGAAATATTGAATTGATAACTTTAGCGATGTAGCCTTGAGATGTCGGCAACTTTTGGTCCAAAATCCACTTTCTGGCGAATTGATCTGTCTCCTTCAAGTCCACATATGGACCATATATTATAATATGGTATATACCATACCTAAAGGTACTTACGCTGGCAGCGACAGTGGATGTGAGTAAGAGAAGTGTAAATGACGCAAATTAAGACACATCGGGAAGCAATTTTAAGATACAGTGTTAAAGTGTATTATAAGAGGATACCTATAACTCGTCAAGACGTAATGGCCACGACAATTATTGTTGTTGGCAGGTTATGAACGCCTTCCTGACCGATCTTTAGGACGAATCGTGTGCCTCGCTTCCATCGCCATGGGCTTGCTCCTGAACACGTTCTTTGTCAGCCAACTGCAAGTACGCTCATGTAGCTGGGTTTACTGCCAGCAATGACAGTGACACGATGTCATCAACATTGGATCTGCACCGATCAAGCTGGGTTTACAGCTGGCAATGTCAGTGACACGATGTCATCAACATTGGATCAGCACCAATCAGAGACTCCGTGACAGAGTCGTGAACATGACGTCATGCACATCCAGAGTCTCTGATTGGTGACAGAACCAATGTTGATGACATCGTGTTACTGACATTGCCAGCTGTAAACCCAACTTAAGTTTAGAGAGAAAACCAACCGGTTGCGTGGGTTTGGTTGATTTTCACATAGATTTCACGTTAAAACCGACCTTTTCCTGGTTTGGAAAAAAATTCACATGTTGTTAAAGTCTCTCTCTCATAACTCATAATGGTTCATGAAAAACTCTTAAAACCGTTCGATTTTAATTGGAAATTTAACGCTGCATATAACGGTGAAACACTTTTGGTGGGGGGGGGGGGGGGGGGGGGGGGGTTCACCAGCCAAATTACAGAGATATTAATGTTTGAAAAAACTACATTTAACATGGGCGGCATAGGAAATCAGGTCAAGCCCGGAATAACCCAGGATAGCTCCAAATATAACCATAGCATTTTTACAAATTTCTATATACTTGAAAGATAATACTCTGCTGAACACTCGCAGCAAAAGAATAGCTGGGGTCACCGAACTCGCTTTTAAGATAAAGGTATATACAAATTCCAAGGGTTACGTTTTCGCGCATTTTTGCAATTTTTTTTCATGAAATTGACACAAGAAAAACGTCATATGATAAAAATAGTATCATATTAAATTGAACTTGTTTTTCCAATCGCGCACACGTTTTCGCACAGAATTACTTAGAAAAATTGGCATTAAGCCATGGGTACGGAGACCAATTGTAGGAGAGACTTTAAAAAAGAGTTGGTTGATGGCTAATATACCAATTTTTCGATGTATTTTGAAAACTTACAGTGGAGGGAGTTTTAAAAGAGTGCCTATTGTGTGATAAAACTTAATAAAACTATACATAATATGCATTATTCATAACATCTTAAGCTAAACTCCATTTCACGTTAAGAAGAAGAGTGGATTTTCATCTTCCTGGAGGACCCACTGCTGTAATGACAAGAGCTAAGAGTTCCAAAACTGCCCGTAGAGCTTTTGGTCCGGCTCAAGACATGGCTTGTGAATTTTGAAACTCTTAAACATGTCTAACAGCAGGAAGATCGAAGGAAGATCGAGGAAGATGGAAATCCATTCTCTTTCTTAACGTGCAATGGAGTATAGGTTTACACGGTTCAATGTTTCGTTCAATGCATTGAACAAAACATTGAACCGTGTAAAGCAAGCTTCCCTTATGACGTCACAGAGGCTTGTTCCATTATTACAACGCCCTTTCCCCGACTGTCGATTCACGACCTTAGGCCGGGCTGTCAGTCACCTCACCGACGCTGCCCTTCCGTGGGATCGAACAGCTGCTGCAGACGGACTTCCGGGTGTTCCTTGAAAAAACCACCAGCATGTACAAAACAGTCACGGTGAGTAAATAGATAACACTTTTGCAGACGCATTGACATGATGTGTTGCGTTGTTTGAAGGCGGTTCCCTGACCCATGTGTGGGTGGTAAGAGCATAGATGAATAAATGTACTAATCTATGGTTAGAGTGTATTTTATTCAAGAAGATACTTCTCCGCTGGGGGCGCTGGTAGTCATTGCAGCTTACAGAGCGCCAACCTGAGCCAACTGAAATCCTGTCATCATCTTTCTAATGCCACATTAGTTAATAAAACCTTTTAATACTACCAAAGCTTATGGTTTTATTTCCTATCTGTTTTGTATTTGATATCATGATTATGAAATGTGATTCATGTTTTCATTTTTTGTTTCTAACCGAAATAGTATTATGTTTTCCCGCCAATAAAACATTTGTTTTGGTCGATTTACGCATGGATTTAACTTAAAACGTACCCTTGGCTACAAATATTAACGTGGAATTTTTGGGGAAGGCACACTTGTTTATTACAGAGTTGCTGGATGGACGATGTTTTTTTTTGGATTTTGAAAACCTACAGCGGAGGGAATTTTCAAAAAGTCCCATTTTAAGCACTTTAATAAAATATCCTCCGCAATATGTTTTCAAAATATAACAACAAATATAGTATCAGCCTTAACTACACATGATTGATGAGCGTGGCGAGCGAAGCGAGCGGAGCGAAATCTTCAATTTCACTTACTCCAGAAAAAAGTACCTTGTGTATGTTTTTTGTTTTTTTGTTTTTTGTTTTTGTGTGTGTTTGTGCGCGCTCTACAGACCAAACGCCTAAACCGACATGGATGAAAATTTCTGAGTGAACATAACTTCACCAAAACTTCTAAACATGTTGACCTTATACATATTTATCATGCCTGCAAATCTTAGTTCGGGAGGTTTTTCCAATTGGTTTGTATTAGCATTTTTGTGGTGTTTTTCTCGTGATTTGACGGCTGATTAAATACGAGTCCGGTTTCCTTCGTTTCCTTGGTTACCAGCTTTATTGACCTCGAAGAGAAACAAAGGAACGTCAGAATCCGTATACATTTTCAAGTGATTAGAATTTTCGAGAAGGCACATGGTCAGGTTTGGTGCTCCATGGTTTTCTTGTGACTGCTGCCTGCACCTTTTAATCCGCTATACACAAACCGCTACCTACGCTCATCTTCAACGCAACACAAATTGCGTTCGCGAAGCCCTAGTTTGTTTTCAAAATGTTATGTTAAAATTTGTAGCCAAGAGAATATCCGTTTTAACGTTAAATCTCTTCGAAAATCGACCAAAACCACGTGACCTCTTAGTTAGCTCTTAAGAAAGTGTTTTCTTTTGCCTTCTAACATTTTGAATTATTAGATTCTGATAAGACACCTGGAATTAAAAAAAATTATTGAAGGAGACTCTCTGGTGTAGATTCGGCAGCCGCGAAAGCACAGTTCGTTGTGAGCTCATCGTATTACCGATTACCCCGTCTATTGTATTGTGTAACTAGTATTCGAATTCATGTATATTTCGGGTACACAGTTTTCACACTATCAGCTGTGATTTTTTGTAAGTGGAATGAGTCGAGTATATAGGGTCACGGAAATGTATAAACATAATCTTTTGTTCACGTTTTCAAAGTCAGTCAAGCTTTCACCCTTGATAAAGTAACTAGCATATTATGTAACGAAACGTCGGGAAACCAGTGAGACTTGATTTAGCATTCAAATCGCAGTTTGAAATCGTTGTCTTTCAAAACTGTGCTAAAGATAGGATATAAAAGACATGAGTCTAAGAAATGTAATAATCAATGATTTTTCCTCTCCCTCCCCAGGAAGGGCGATCGGAGCAGATGAAGCAATTGACGCAGAGATTGGTCCCCAACAAGACCGTGTCCGAGCTCGGAATCTGCGAGGAGCGAGTGGCTTTGCTCGTCCACACCTACATCGCCGCCAAGATGACACAGTGGTTCGACTGCCCCGTCGTCGACACCAAGGAGGACTTGTTCCGGCAATGGACGTCGATGCCGATGACCAAACGGTTCCGCTTCAAGCGTCTGCTCGACCACACGTGAGTCACACTAAAGCTGAACAATTATTTGATTGGGTAGGACACTACTGTGGAAGGTTTAAGGTGGGGGAACCCTTGGCATACGAATATCTACAAAATATATTTTTAAGGACCAACTATCAGTGACAGCCCAAAACAAAATAGCCTGGGGCCTTACCTAGCTCGGCCACTCGTAGTCCCGGGATTACTAGCAATCTACCCTGGCTTAATAACACCACCGTAGCACCAAGCAGTAACCCCGACCTAGAGCGGCCACTCGTAGTCCCGGGATTACTAGCAATCTACCCTGGCTAATTAACACCACCGTAGCACCAAGCAGTAACCCCGACCTAGAGCGGCCACTCGTAGTCCCGGGATTACTAGCAATCTACCCTGGCTAATTAACACCACCGTAGCACCAAGCAGTAACCCCGACCTAGCGCGGCCACTCGTAGTCCCGGGATTACTAGCAATCTACCCTGACTAATTAACACCACCGTAGCACCAAGCAGTAACCCCGACCTAGAGCGGCCACTCGTAGTCCAGGGGCCTTACCTAGCTCGGCCACTTGTAGTCCCGGGATTACTAGCAATCTACCCTGGCTAATTAACACCACCGTAGCACCAAGCAGTAACCCCGACCTAGAGCGGCAGTATTACGGCCGGGTTATATAGCCGGGGCACATCGACTCTGACTTTAGTAACAAGCCATGAGATTGGTTGATTTGACCTCACTGCACAATGATGATCGTATAAAAAGCAGTATGCCTTCTAGATAATGCTATCATCGTAGCACCACCGAAATACTGGTTGCTTGTGGTGCTATATACGAAATCAACAAACTGCCCATTGTTGAAATGGCCGCTCTAGGTCCGGGTTATATAACACCGCCAGCCCGGCTAATTAGCCGCATGGTAGCCGCTCCATATGGCCGAGCTAGGTAAGGGCCTTGTGCACCAGGAGAGGATTTAAGGGCATAAAAATGGTCAGCACACATTGTCGCAGGGGTCTCGACCTTTTTATTGCCCTGGTGGGCAATGACTGCAGCCTCAAACTACGAAGTCAACACCCAAATGCCATAACCTCAAAAGTTAGTTCGGTGACCCCAGTTATTCTTTAGTCGAGAATGTTCAGTTGATAATCATCTTTTAAGTGCATAGAAATGTGTTTAGCTTGCAATTGTATATTTTACAGTATTCCTGTTTTATGTGCTAGTTTTTACCTGATTTCCAATACCGCCCATGCTAAATTTCGAGTTTCCGAACCCTTATATCTCCTTTATATCAGGCCGGTGACCCCCCAATTTTATTACAACGTTGGATGGGACGTAACTTTTTGTATGACACAAATATTTGGTACATCCGACCAATACAGAGGGCTTCAGTGGAACTAGAGAGCCTATATACGGTTAGCGAGTGGCCAACATGATGACACTTTTCTATTAGCATTTCGAATTCCAACTATATGGACGCCTTGTTTTTTCCAAGTTGATCACGAATCACGTGGAAGTTGTCTATGAGTTTCTCATATTCCTTTGCATATCTACGTAGTACATGGTGAGGTAAGTTCGTAACGTATCAACTACTGCTGAAAGGGCGGTTGAATATTTCAAGTTGGTAAAAACACGGCGAGATGGCCACTCTCTAACCCTATATAGGCTCCCTAGATGGAACTAGTTAAAGACTGAGATTAACCGGGGACTCACCGTGCCACGCTACACACGCCCGTGCCGATGACGCAATCGCTGTCCACAGACTGCGCCGTCTGGTGGAAGCCGGACTCGCGCATCGCAACGCGGCTGCGCTGCGCAGACGCGATCGAGCCGCTGCGCGCGACGATGCGCACAGCGTCCAGGAGGTCGAGCTGGCCAAAGTCGCACCGTTCCTCTGGGCTTACGTCCTCGCAATGGTCTCAGTTGTCATCATCTTTGTTTTGGAACTGGCCTGCTCTAAGGCTCGACAACGTATTTAAAGTATAGATGAGTTCTTTGCCTGGTTAGCATAACCGGCTTACATTTCTGGTTACCTGGTTTACAGACCTGGTTTTGCCAGTTATTCTGAATTTTCTGCAAATATAATCATAACACAATAATGACTCATACTCTATTTGGAAGCACCTACATCACTGGCTATTTTGTTATGGGCTGCCACTAACAGTTTGTCTGTAAAAAAAATATTATATATATATATATATATATATATATATATATATATATATATATATATATATATAAAAAAATATATATATATATATATATATATATATATATATATATATATATATATATACGTGCGGCTAGTTAGAACGAATATACCTTAGGTTAGTACACCCTAATTAATTACTGGTGGTATTTTGAAACCCCTTCGCTTTAATTGGGTTTTTGTAACCCCCCTCGCTATAGTCGGGTCAAACGTTAGAAGACAAAATGTCAGATTTACCGTCAACAGTGTTAGTTTAGGAATCGGCTATTAGATTCTTGAATCACTTCCACTAATTTCCATTTTAAAACCCCACTGTTCGATGGAGCCCAAACAGTTTACACATAACGAACGTGAACCACTTGGAAAATGTTCAACGTCGTTTCATCAGGACCAGTTTCATGTTTCACATTTAAGCAATATTGAATACCACAGAGGTATTAATTGCTTCAAGGTAAATGCTCAGCTTACGCTTTGGCAACTAATTCTGCCAGGCGGATACGTGGTTAATGATATATTTTGACAAAAACTTTGTCACACTGGGGTTTTACCGCTTAATAAAAGTCGCACTGTTTTCCCATTATTACTTAGCATTCAAAATTTACTTTGAAATGTATTTTTCCAACATATTGCTAAAAATATAACAAGTAGACCGGAGTCTAAGAAATTAAATAACTGATATTATGTTATTTCTGCACAATATGACCCCACAATCCGATATTTCGAAGCGATATACAACATTACGAAGTTTAAAGAAATATGATTAATGATAGGAGCACGAGGATCATCGACAGCATTCTTTAAAAATTTCACAAAACAATTTAAAGTAAATAGCTCATTGATAAATAAAATTAGCATTATGGCACTCAAAGGTTCCATTTCATTATTACGCAACCATTTGTATGGGCAGCGTATTAGTTTATAGCTTAGCATTTTATATTCATATCATAATTAATCAATTCATAATTCACACAATTTCTATTTTATATTATATTGCATTTAAAATGTTTTTCTGTGTCCGCGTGGCGACCACTTTGGTGGCAGAGTTGATAAATAAATATCAAGTTACTCTCTCTCTTTCTTTATATTTAAATTTACGCGTAGGCAAAACAGGGCAAAACAGGTAATTATAACGGGCCAACATTTTGGCCATGCAGATGAAGAAACAATTTTATACAGTGTATCAATCGCAAGCAATCTGTTTGTTTCTACTTAGACATGCACATTACACTTGCTGTCTGAAATATAATTTAATGCAGCAGTAACAAAGTCGGTCATGGTATTGGTACGAATGATGGAAAGTTTCAGATTGGTGATATTGAGATGTGTTCGCTTGCAAATTGTTTTATTGCTATATATTAAATAATGTTGTATTGGACTTGATGGATGGCGTATGTATTTCCTGCTACAATAAAGATTGAATAATAATAATAAATGTCATTCCTCCAATCACAACCGAACCATCGTCCTTTTGGCTGCGATATAAGAGGAAATATTTGAGTGGAAAGCCGGGAAATTATTTCCTTCCCTGGGAGACTTTATTTAATAAGTATCGTTTCACTGGCTTTAAAACATGCCAATGCCATCGAGTAGTTTAAAACTACAGCTAAAATGTATTGATAGTCACTATTGGCATTGAATAATATAAATAGTGTTGGACAACGGGCATTCATTTGAAAATAAAAGACAACCAACCACACACAAAAATAGACTCACAAAACTATTGGGAGTAAATCTGATCACGGGCAACATGTTTATTAAAGAGCTTTATTCCATATTATGTGAATGCCGCCTCGTTTATGATCTGTTTCTTTACGGTCTTCCAGGTCTTTATTGATTTTAAATTTATTTATTGTAACCTCTCCTTTTATTTAGCCCCCCCCCCCCTCCCATTGGCACCTCTGCCCCCCCCCCCCCCCCCACCAACTTAACCGTATCACTGCAGAAATGCCTTGACCGTGAAACCAGCTTCCACCTTGCCGTTCATCTGCTAGATCCCATCGACCAGTGGCGTAGTGCCGGGAATAAAGGTGGGTACACGCAAATTATCGTCAACCGGGAGGGGGGGGGGGGGGGGGGGGGCAGCAAATATGAAACTACATTCTTATTTTCACATTTTCGTCCCTACTATTTTCACACACCAAACATTGTTGTTTGGCGCTTATACGACTATTTTCGCTTGGGTTTCACTAAAACACGTCCACATATCTCGATTTGCGCCTCAAAGGTAAATGGATAAATGGGTAGTGGGTAAATGGGTGTGCTATGGGTGGGTGGGAAATGGGTAAGATAAGGTGAATGGGTATATAAAGTGTGAAACATAGAACAAGTACGGAAAACTCGCAAAAGTTGAGACATTTAAAAGCGAGAACTTCGCAAAGATACCAGCGTATACCAGCGTATTTATTTAAAATAACGGTGAGTATTCGCTAATTTAGAAAATAAACTGTGAGTATACGCCGTAAACCTGCGCATACCCTGGACTACGCCACTGCCAACGGTCACAGCCAGTCAATGAAGATGCTAGCTACAGCATCATTACAAGCAAAAAATGAACTGAACTTTCTTTATAACACAAAGCATAATCATGAGCGAAGTCGAGACACACTTTATTTGTTTAATAACACAGAGCCAGGTCTTCATGTATTATACTTTCTCACTCTCGCTTGGTCTAATTACGGTTCAATTAGCTATAGAGCACAGACTTGTTAGTCTTCGTGTATCCCATGGCTTGGTTACATGTCTCATCGCTGCCAGTGCACTAGGTTTTCAAAGTGCGGACACCGAGAGCAGTGAATCGTCTGCCGGTCAATTCAGTGTTACCAAAAGTGTGGAAAGGACAAGACGGCTTGTGAAAAAATAGATTTGAATCTCTGATTCTAGATTTATCTAAGTGAGAATACCGGTGTTTGTGAATTGTTTAGTGTGTCTGAAACGTTTTGGTGGACCGCGATATAACTGCTAATTTCTGTAAGTCATAGAAACATTTATTATAGTATCCAATTTACCATGCATGAATTATAATTTACATCTTAAGGAGAGTGGATTTGCAACTTCCTCGAGGACCTACTGCTGCTAGACACGAGATAAGAGTTTCAAAACTCACAAGCCATGTTTTGAGTTAGACAAAAGGCTCTGTGGGCAGTTTTGATACTTTTAGGGGGTATGTGAACATTTTAGGACGCTGCGTCTGTATTCACCTTTGTAACGTGAAATGGAGTATAGGTATACATACTCCAGCATAGGTTGATAGGTTGGAAATCATATTTTTGACATCTGATCTACATTTAATCTTTCCGTCGACACATGGAGGTTCTATACTCCAGATGTCGATGGAAAGATTTTGTCTACACTAGGGTCCAACCAAAGAAGTATAACTTTTCCAGGCTTGTCCCTCCAATAATTCAACCCATGGCACGCAGTCAAAAGACCGAGGGTTCGATGCTGATTCCAGGACTGCGATGAGCTAATTTTTAAATAATCTTTTAGCCGATGCCGAAACGACCTGTTAGCGATAATTGATTACTTGTCTTCTTTGGGTGGACCCAACTGTACTTCAGTCCTTTTTATTGCTGCAACTATATACTTATTTTTATTATGCGGTCAAGATCCTGAATGAAAATATTCGTAACTTTTTGATGAGCGTAAAGGCATGCTTAACGATAAGAGGGTATACTATATTTACCTCCACCATTAAAATTTTACTGATATACCATATAAAAACTAACAATATCTATAGGGCATGCAATATTTCTACAAAATATTTTAAACACAGGGGGTGAATTACATAACGAAATCTTAGCGTAAAGAGCCCACCCATCTTAAAGTTACGCAAAGTCTCTGTAATTCGACCCCCAGAGCTACGGCGTAACGCATCTGACTAACGACAACTTTAAGATAAGTGACAAAATGTTTCTGTTATACCGAATTAAACACCACCGAAATCCATCTTAACGCTTGCGTAAAGTTACGACGAATAGCTCACTCATCTTAAAGTTACGCAAAGCTTCTGTGATTACCCCCTGATATTATCCTCTGTACCAAATAATATATTATTTCCATAAAGCAAAAGCTGCCACCAATTCTCTTATCTTCAAAAAACTTCGATGAAAGATACTGACTCAAGTGCGATCGAAGCCTGGCAACTTTAAAATTTGCGAAATTTATATGACTTTCATCGCAAATCATGATGAATTCACAAACTTATAGCCTAAACTGAAAATAATCATTTGTCTTTGCCGTCAATACGGCAAAGGCGAGAATCTGCAGTTACTTTATCATAGAAAAACGGCACGAGTTCGAATATACATATACATCGCGCTCGAGTTTATCATCAGTGAATCCAACATCTAAAGCTCTCCTCTACCAGATTTTAAAGCTGGGTTTACAGCTGGCAATGTCAGTAACACGATGTCGTCAACATTGGCTCTGCACCAATCAGAGACTCCAAGACAGAGTCGCGAACATGACGTCATGCACATCCAGAGTCTCTGATTGGTGGCAGAGCCAATGTTGAAGACATCGTGTCACTGACATCGCCAGCTGTAAACACAGCTTTAGTGAGGAGCGAAACGAGAACCAACATACCAAACAGAAACAAGAAACAAGAAACAGAAACATAAATATGTATAACAATAAATGAAATTAAGTTCAAGCAAGGAATATTATAAAAAAAGCACGCAAGCGTAACGGAGCTCAAAACACCGAAACGAACACCAGGCTATAGTCTTACTCTGACTAATTAATTAACGATGCCCTTTTAGTTTAAACAAGTAGCTGGTGCTTTCTTCGAGCAATCGTTTCACGGTAGAGTAACCACGGTAACCACCAGAGGTGAACACGTGGTCTACGGTAATACATTTGTGTTGTTTCAACTTAGGTACTAAGGTACTAAGGTACGTATACAGTCTACAGCTGGCATGGATTTTTACTATACGCATTAATCGAAATGAAAGGTAGTTATTAAAAAGTTAGAACTCAATAAAAAATACAGTAAAAGTGTGAATTTGATGTAGTTGTTATATAGAGACATATTAAAGTGCTGCTTATTCAGATATTGGTCTCAAAACAATAACAAAATGGAAATAGGCACCTAAAATAGCCATGCTATATATCTAGAATTAATTTGAGTTTGCCACTTTCTGGGGTTCTCATATCATAGAGTAGGTACCTACCATACCAAATAGACGATAGATTAAGTTTTTATCATTACCATTAAAAATTGTATTTATCATTACAATTGTTAACAATTTTACTCATTACAAATCGTAAGAGTCAAATAATATTTTACTTTGAAGTCCACCAGGCCGTGGTAAAGTAATGTCTAATACGACAATAATGGTTTTGTTAATGTGGTTTCTATTTTATTCGTTGATCTATATAGGCTTCGTTCTAAAGCTAGAATAAAAAGTAACTGAAACTTTTTAATAATTTATTGATCATCGTTGCTAGAAACGGATTCACTTTTTCTAAATAAATAGGTCACTTACACGATTTAATTTCTGTATGAATACAGCCAGATCTCTAACAATGGACAATAATAATAATATACTGCTGGTTGACTACACATACACTTTATTATATATTATGTACATAAAAAAAAACGAGAGTAGCTATTTTCTAAATACGTCTACAGAGAATAAGATAATATAATTCATTTATAGACATGTAATTTAAACTTAGACATTTAATTTAGACCTATTTTTCACCTATTGCTTATACACAAATATATTACTTAACTAACGATTTACAATTAGATTGTAATATTTATAGCTAACATATAACATCGAAAGTTTCATTCACCTATAGTGTATTCGTTATTAAAATAATGCTGTCATTTTGCAAAAGTAGAAATGGGACGGAATCATGACCTCATATTATGTAGCGATCCACCATCCTACACACCTGTTCCCATGTCACAAGAATCTCTCTCGAGATATCACGTTGTAATCACTCCAAGTGTCATTTAACTTATTGACTTTTAATTTAATAAGTTCTATATAAGTCTTTGATAGCATTCGTTCAAAAGTCCAAGCTTCAAACTGACTCCAAATCTAGAGCGATCGCCTTCATCGTGCACAAGATAAAATTCAAACGTCTACTAATCATCACCATCATCAATACGTCGGCGACGACGTGTCCGGCCTCAGCTGTTTCGTGTGCATGTCATCGTAGGCGATCGTAAAGACACTCTTCTTCTCCAACAGCTGTTGGTTCTTCTTCCTCTTGTTGCCGGCCAGCAGCGAAGACATCGCAATCCCCGAGTCCAGATCATCATCGAACGACGGCACCCCCAGCACCTTGCTACTGATGTGTTCGCCCAGCGACCTCAACTTCTCCCTGCTCTTACTGATAAACCCTTGCCTCTTCTCCTCGCTCTTACTCGACACCAGTCTCACCGGCTTCAACGCCTTCGTGATCTTCTCCCGGTACGGCGTCTCCAGTCTCTGGAACTCGTCACTGATCGACGCTTGACTCATGATCTTCGCCTTGCGCGCCGCATCCTCCTCCCGTTCCGCCTTCTCGCGTTCCCGAAACTCCTTCTTCGTCTTGTACCACTCCATGTAGCGCGACGCCTTCTTCGGACTGCGCGCCTCCAGATGCGACGTCGACTTGCTCAGCAGACCGTCGCTCCAGTTCTGCACCCTTTTGTGCACGTCCGACGTCGATTGGCGTCGCGCTTCCGCTTCCCCGATCGAATTGCGACGTCCCGCAAAGTTGCTCGAGTTCTTCAAGATCGACGAGTACGCCCGCTGCCGGTCGCCGTCTCTGTACTCGGTGTGCACCGGCGCGACCACGTCCGAAATCGACCTCTGCTTCAGGAACGCGACGCTGGGCAGGACGGCCGTCACCGCGCTCACCTCGTCTTCGTTGCCGAATCTCAGATCTTTGAGCGAAGTCGATTTATTTCCGGTCGGCGAGTCGGGGGAGTCTTCCGTGTCGATACTGGTCGACGCGTTAACCATTTTCTCCCTGACCAATCGGCGTCGCAGCATGCTCGACTTGTTGTCGGCGTAGTAGAGCGAGCCGGCCATTTCGGCGGCGTCCACGGTGCTCTCGGTCTCCTCGAGAATGGGCGTCTTGATCTTGTGCCGCTTGACGACGCCGCCGTGGGCGACGCCGTTGGCGCGGTGCGCGCGCTGCTTGCGACGACTGCCGTGGTAGCGGCGGATCCAGCGGCCGGTCGACGAGGTCGTCTCGGTGTCCAGCTCGTCTTCGGTCAGCGAGCCGTTGTCGCTGCGGGCGCTGTGAAGACGATCGGCGTTCAGATTCGAACGCGAGAGTAACACCTCGTTCACACTACACGAGTTGATCATGATCAAGCTCTCAACTCGATCAAATATGGCGTTGATTGGGTTTCAAAAATCTGTTGGTGTTCACACTTGTTTCCTTACTTGATCATGATCAAGTCATTCGGACAAGTTCGGAATATGCTCGGGAAACGAACACAACCGGAAATCGCGACGAATCTAACCTCACTTTATCACCGAGCTCATAGCACACGGAACACGCTCCCAGGTTAATGTTTCAACGTTTCCGGTGGCGGATTTTGAAATAATCACGAACTCTTCCGAGCGTTCACGACGATTGCCGAATGATTTCATCGCGATCAAATAGATAACTGAGTTGTGGAAACCCAATCAACGCCATCTTTGATGGCGTAGAGAGTTGATCTTGATCAAGTCTGTAGTGTGAACGGGAGAGTAACGCCTCGTTTAGAGCTCCGCAAATTAATTCGCAGAGGAAATTTGTGCCTTTTTCAGCCAATCAGAAGGCTGGATGTGGCCACGCAAACTTCCAACGCGAACTAGTTTCTCGAATTTTCAAACTTCAACCATGTTGATCTTTTTTCTCAGCTTACTTATTTGCGGAGCTCTAAACGCGCCATTCTGCCTCGTTTAGCGATAGCAAACATTAGTTATTAAATTTCTTAGACTCATGTCTACTTTATTCTATCTTTAGCACTAGTTTTGAAATAAAGCTATTTCAAGCAGGGATTTTAATGTTTACTGTTGAATTCTTACTGCTTACTAAAAGTCTCACTGGTTTCCCGACGTTTCGTAACATATGCTAGTTACTTTATCAAGGGTGATAGCTTGACTGACGTTTCGAAACTGAGTTTCTAAAGGCCATATTCCACTAGGGTTGCAACCTGCTGATCCTAGGCCTTCTTACCGCAAATTTACTATCACTACCAATGGAACAAAACCATTTAGAGGGCCATGGATGGGCAGGTTGCAATCCTGGTGGAATATGGCCTTAACGGGACAGTAACGCCTCGTTTAGCGCTGGGAAACATTGTGTTCGCTCACTCTGTGGGCACGGCATGTTGGGCGCACAGCAGAGCAAATAAAAAATGGCCGACCGACAACAGCTGATTTTCTGTGTCAATTAGTACCTGTTTTTAGTGGCCTGTTAATATTTAACGGTCCATTAGCAAGAAAATTAAGGGCTCTGAATGGACGTTGGTCACAACACTTGCTTTCAAGGTCATGGGCATAAGGGTGTGCTTTTTGTCACCATCATTTTGGTCCACCCCGTGCTGTGCCGTGACTAACCAAATATTCTGCACACGTCTATGCCTAAAACATGTTTTTCATTTAGTAAACTTCCTCTTTTATCTGCGGAAAATTTAAGCTATCCTCTGTTTTATAGGTAAAGAATGGGTTTAATAATGGGTTTTATAATAATAAATTAAAGAAAATCCAAACACAAATACGGGAGTACAATGCGAAAAAACTATTTCAAAATTCAAACTGGAATTTGAATGTTAAAAAATCTCACTATATAGTGATAGTGATACTTTTGTTTAGCAATCAAAACTCAGTTGAAAAAGAATTTCTTTTCAAAACTGGTGCCAACGATAGGCAAGCAGACATGAGCCTCAGGATAAATATAATGGATAGCTACCGTATGGATTGTTAGCTACCGTAGCACTCACCGCCTCCTCGGAGGATCCGTCTGCGTGGACCGGTCCTTGTCGGTCTGTGTCGCCATGGTCACGTGACCCGGCAGACTCTGCGTCTCCGCCCGGCGCACCTCGTCCTCCTGCAGCCGCTTCAGCAGCAACTCCTGCAGCTTCGAGCTGGACATGTGCTCGGGTTCCGTCGATAAGGCAGCCGCCTGCTCGGCCGTCACGTCCGCCTCGGCGTTAGTTCCGTTGTCGGTCGTGCTGTGGCGCTGGTCTTCGATGAAACGGCGCATTATTATGTCTTTGCCCTGCGGATAAAAGCCCTGAGTTGGCAAATTCAGGCTAGTTTGAAAATTGAAGAATGAGGCCGAATTTCTGCCAAGATGTTTGAAGTGTCGGGATTTATGTTTGAAGTGTCGGAAGTGTTCAGAGCCTTAAGACATATTTGGCGATAAAGAGCTTTAGGACATATTTGGCATATTCAGACATATTTGGCGATAAAGAGCTTTAGGACATATTTGGCATATTAAGACATATTTGGCGATAAAGAGCTTTAGGACATATTTGGCATATTAAGACATATTTGGCGATAAAGAGCTTTAGGACATATTTGGAATATTAAGACATATTTGGCGATAAAGAGCTTTAGGACATATTTGGCATATTAAGACATATTTAACGATAAAGAGCTTTAGGACATATTTGGCATAGGTCAGTTGAGCACGTCTGTTTCATTAGGTAATTTATTGATGCTAGATGATGATGACGATGATTATATTATCCTTTCTTGGATATTCAGAGGAGTTTTCAAGATAGTGAGTCAATTTCTTGTCAAAAGAGTGAGGATGTCTTGGACATTAGTTTCGTTGCTACCCGATAAAGGGGTTGGCCTATATCCTGTAACTCTGCTCCATTTCACGTTGAGAAGGAGAGTGGATTTGCATTTTCCTCGTGGACCCACTGCTGCTAGACACGAGCTAAGAGTTTCAAAACTGCCCACAGAGCCTTTTGTCCGGCTCAAGACATGGCTTGTGAGTTTTGAAACTCTTACCTCGTCTCTAGCAGCAAAAATCGGCTAAATGAGATCATTTCGGCGATTTTTTAAAGTTTGCACCACACACATTTTTGAAAATATCAAATTTTGGTTATATCCCATGACTAGTTTTACTCTTCTTACATCTACTAGTATCTAAAAATTAAAGATTGGAATGTATTTAGGGGTCCATTTCTCTATTTGATTTAAACTCTGCATACAGCGTTTAAGAGGCATCACCTTTAAGGTGTGGATCACCCTTAAGACCACCCTATTTAGTGTTTTCTACCGATAGCAAAGGAGCACGGGACTTAAACCGATATAGCTGACAATTTTAAAAAAATACTGAAAACGGCTTAAAACACCGAAAATATTTTGTGTAAAATTGTTTTTATGGTCTACAATGCCAGAATAATGGCACTGGACCTATAATGTTTGACGAATTTCCCAATTCGGCGGACCTGATATAGCTTATGCGATATCAACTAATTACTCTTTATTTGTCTCTATTACTCTGTATGTTGGTATAAGGTCGGCGAAATTGGGAAATTCTTCAAATAATATTGTTCCAATGCCTTGCCCTGGCATAATAGACCATAAAAACACTCTTACCCAAAAGATTTTCTGTGTTTTTAAGCCGTTGGCAGAATATTTTTAAGAATATCAATATTATCATGTCTGGAAAATTGGGAAATTCGTCAAATATTTTTCGTCCAGTGCATTGTCCTGGCATAATTGACCATAAAAACACTCTGAACCGAAATATTAGCAGTGTTTTGAGCCGTTGGCAGAATATTTTGAAAAACGTCAATAATACCAGGTCCACCAAATTGGGAAATTCATCAAATATTTTTGGTCCAGTGCTTTCCCCTGGCATAATTGACCATACTTACCCAAAAAATTTTCGGTGTTTTGAGCCGTTGGTAGAATATTTTGATAATAGTCAACTATATCGCATTTGTACAAAAAAGGCATCAAATCCCAGCACCGAGTGTGTACCTGTCTGGGGACTAGCGTCATGGGCCGCGCCTCCTGTCCCTGTGTCGCGTTGTACTCGTCCTGACGACCGCGTGTCAGGAGACGCAGGATCTCGGCGTCGCCCTCGCGGATGTAGAACTGGTCGCGTCGCGCGGCGGCCGCCGTCGAGAGGTCGGCGCCGTCCTCCTCGGCGCGGCGTCGACGGTAGCCGACGTCCGAACCTGGCGGGAGGGGCGCGAATGACAACGTGGCTCCAGTTCTAGAGTCAATTGCGAGTGTGCAGGGCAAAGAAACGCAATGCTATTCTTATGGCAATTATTGGCCCACCCTCCTGTCTAGCGATTTTGTTACTTTCACGTTATGCCGTTACCGGTTCTGATCGATAAAATCCTTGTTGTAGTCCATGTTAATTTTTTAACTTTGTAACCGAGAACGGCAAAGTCAGAGTTACGAAATCACAGTGCTGATTGACTCTGGAACTGACGTTGTCCACTGGTGGGAGATGTTTGCCGAACTGCCTACCGACTGGCACTGTCCGGTACTTTGGTGTATCATTGACTTTCAGGAAGCACGTATATACTACTAATATAAGGCAAGACACGCAATCGGGTATTTATAAGCGTGTCAAATTGAACGCCGTCTTGATTGGGACCATCAGCCGTCTAGAAAATGTGTCACAGCTTGGCACAGTCCAATAGACAACTTGCAAGACAGCTCTTCCAGAGGCAAAAGTACTCAAGAATAATGTAGTACGGTAATGGTAGGATCTGGAATAGCGACAGTTATGTATCACAACTGTTTCCTTTACCAAAATAAAAAGGTCCGGGCTGCCTCGATTCATCTTCAGCTAAGCCGAAGGACTCGCGTTCGATTCTCCAGGGTTACCGGGGAGTTTTGACGGATATGATGCAGGTACAAGAGGTACAAGAGGTACAAGAGGTACAAGAGGTACAAGAGGTACAAGAGGTACAAGAGGTACAAGAGGTACAAGAGGTACAAGAGGTGCAAGAGGTACAAGAGGTACAAGAGGTACAAGAGGTACAAGAGGTACAGGAGGTACAGGAGGTACAAGAGGTACAAGAGGTACAAGAGGTACAAGAGGTACAAGAGGTACAAGAGGTACAGGAGGTACAAGAGGTACAAGAGGTACAAGAGGTACAAGAGGTACAAGAGGTACAAGAGGTACAAGAGGTACAAGAGGTACAAGAGGTACAAGAGGTGCAAGAAGTACAAGAGGTACAAGAGGTACAAGAGGTCCCCTCACCTCGTTCGACCTCGTGGCGTCGCATAGAGTCTTCCTCCTCGTCTTCGGACGTCTGTCTGACCGCCTGGCGGGGATGCAGCAGCCGAATCTGCAAGCACGGCGACAAATCAACAAGGTGCACAAGGTGCACAAGGTGCACAAGAATGCACAAGGTGCATTTTGCGGCGATGGCGCTGTCGATGAAGACAGCCAGGGGCCGAAGAAGAGTTGTCACTGAGTACGCACTTAGGGGACAATATTCTTAGGCGGCGCGCTCTGGTTTGAAACGTCTGAGCAAGTTGCAAAGTAGGTAACGCCAAGATCCAAGGTTTGTCCTACTTGAACGCTGTACGGCGGCATCCCGTTGACTTCGAGCTTGCTAAGCTAGTTGCATGTCCCGGCTAGCAATGATCCAAGGTTTGTCCTACTTGAACGCTGTACGGCGACATCCCTTTGATTTCGAGCTTGCTAAGCTAGTTGCATGTCCCGGCTAGCAATGGTCCAAGGTTTGTCCTACTTGAATGCTGTACGGCGGCATCCCTTTGACTTCGAGCTTGCTAAGCTAGTTGCATGTCCCGGCTAGCAATGGTCCAAGGTTTGTCCTACTTGAACGCTGTACGGCGGCATCCCTTTGACTTCGAGCTTGCCAAGCTAGTTGCATATCCCGGCCAGCAATGATCCAAGGTTTGTCCTACTTGAACGCTGTACGGCGGCATCCCGTTGACTTCGAGCTTGCTAAGCTAGTTGCATGTCCCGGCTAGCAATGGTCCAAGGTTTGTCCTACTTGAATGCTGTACGGCGGCATCCCTTTGACTTCGAGCTTGCCAAGCTAGTTGCATATCCCGGCCAGCAATGATCCAAGGTTTGTCCTACTTGAACGCTGTACGGCGGCATCCCGTTGACTTCGAGCTTGCTAAGCTAGTTGCATGTCCCGGCTAGCAATGGTCCAAGGTTTGTCCTACTTGAACGCTGTACGGCAGCATCCCTTTGATTTCGAGCTTGCCAAGCTAGTTGCATGTCCCGGCTAGCAATGGTCCAAGGTTTGTCCTACTTGAACGCTGTACGGCGGCATCCCTTTGACTTCGAGCTTGCTAAGCTAGTTGCATGTTCCGGCTAGCAATGATCCAAGGTTTGTCCTACTTGAACGCTGTACGGCGGCATCCCTTTGACTTCGAGCTTGCTAAGCTAGTTGCATGTCCCGGCTAGCAATGATCCAAGGTTTGTCCTACTTGAACGCTGTACGGCGGCATCCCTTTGACTTCGAGCTTGCTAAGCTAGTTGCATGTCCCGGCTAGCAATGACCCAAGGTTTGTCCTACTTGAACGCTGTACGGTGGCATCCCTTTGACTTCGAGCTTGCCAAGCTAGTTGCATGTCCCGGCTAGCAATGACCCAAGGTTTGTCCTACTTGAACGCTGTACGGCGGCATCCCTTTGAATTCGAGCTTGCCAAGCTAGTTGCATGTCCCGGCTAGCAATGACCCAAGGTTTGTCCTACTTGAACGCTGTACGGCGGCATCCCTTTTATTCCATATCCCGGCTAGCAATGATATAAGTCTCGAAGATATAACAACAGTTATGCCAGCACCCCGTGGAAAGTCTATATTACAGCCCTGGGGCCTTACCTAGCTCGGCCACTTGTAGTCCCGGGATTACTAGCAATCTACCCTGGCTAATTAATACCACCATAGCACCAAGCAGTAACCCCGACCTAGAGTGGCAGTATTACGGCCGGGTTATGGGAGCCGGGGCACATGGACTCTGACATTAGTAACAGGCCATGAGATTGGTTGATTTGACTTCACTGCACAATGATGATCGTTTAAAAAGCAGTTTGCCTTCTAGATAATGCTTTCATCGTAGCACCACCGTAATACTGGTTGCTAGTGGTGCTAAGAAATCAACAAACTGCCCATTGTTGAAATGGCCGCTCTAGGTCCGGGTTATATAACACCGCCAGCCCGGCTAATTAGCTGCATGGTAGCCGCTCCAAATGGCCGAGCTAGGCAAGGCACATCAAAGTCTCCGCCCGCCAATGACGCGGTTCGCTCACCGTCGGGAACTCGCTGGCGCCGTCCATGTCCTCCAGGTAGACTTCCCGCACCGCGTGGTTCGCGTGCCGTTCCCGCATGTACTCGGCCCGTTCGCGTGCTACCAGCTCGCCGGGCCCGTCGCGCAGGCGCAGGTTCTGCGGCAGACTGTAGTTCGAGCGTTGGTCGTCGAACGCCGCCGCCGTCGCCGCGTCGACGGGTCGCGCGTTGCGTCGGTTGAACCGCCATTGTTGTTCGCGGATGTCGGCGCTCCACGCCTCGCGGCGGCCGTTCATGTAACCAGCTGGGGTTGGGAAGGCCATGGTCAATTCAGACAGTTGTACAGATCGATGTTCTAAGGGAGCGTACTTAAAGTATTTTACACTTTTAGGCCACTTTTTGTCACCCCCTCCTCCCCCCTGTCACAAACTGTCACACATTGGCAACCCCCCACCCAAACCACCCCAAGCGTGACATACTCTAAGTATGTACCCTAATTGCAAAACCTCGTATCTGAAAACAGTAAAATGTTGAGAAGGCGGAAAAAACGCTCTCAAAATATTACGTGTGCAGATTTAAAAAAAATTTGAATGCTTTTGAAACCCATATTTCGTTAAAATTTCCTACGCATGAGGTTCCTTTCCACATCAAAAATACTTCAGAGCCGAGTTTTGCGTCTTATGATTGCCTTCAGAAGAATCGGGCGTACCAGCTTTCACCTGCTCTACAATAATACCTAGAAAACTCTTTACCATAATCTTCTTTTATATACATTTAAAGATTAATTCTTGAATGTCTATGCACTATCGTATATATATCATGGAGGTGCCAAGTTTGCTCTGAGGGTTGCGTCTAGGGGCTCTTAAGGTAGAGGAGCCAAGTTTGCACTGCAGGCTGCGTTCAGGGGCTGAAGTAAGTCTTAATAGCAAAATCTTGTGCAATGCAACAATGTACGAAGTTCAAGCAAATAGTTATTTTTCACTCCTGACCATATTTTCTCGCCTTCAGAAGTGTTCAGGCTCCCTAAATTAGTGAATTGAAATACATGTAACAGGTTTACAACATAATGTTGTGTCCCTATATCCTTTAATATCTGTGCTTTTATTGATAAGATCCCAATGGTTTATTATAATGCCACCACGAACACACTTAGTGAAATGAATGGGAAATCGGTTCTATTATGTCAACGTTCTAATAAAATTGACCAATTAAAGTGGCGTGGTCATAAGTGACACTTTTCTACAGATTATTTAAATTTTAAATGTGAGATTATTATTGCAACATCTAAATGAATATTGAAAAATTTATTGAGGTACCCGAACCAACTTTTAGATATGCACAGTTTAAGTTTGGCTATTTCCCTACACTTTAACAAAGTATGCGCAAAAGAACAGCTGTTTGCCACAACTTTTCTCAGGGTGAGAATTTAAATAAAAAAATATAATAAAAAGAGAATATCTCAATAAACACAATGCTGTCCAGAAAATACAACCTTGCTGAACTAATTCAAAAGATATTGACATTTCAGTCTCGGAATTGCGTTAAATGTGTGGCGTACCGTCGTAGTTAAAAGAACACAATATTTATCTATACTAAAATAAGAGCGTCCCCTTCAAGTTCTTTCCCGAGGCAATTGACAAAACTCAACTCCACGAACCTTGCACCGACTTGGTCTCCATCCCAGGCCCGTGCTCCTTGACCACAAGATGGACGTTCTCCTCAGACGAGTGGATCTTCGACTTCGTCCTTAAATAGAAACCACATCCTGAAATGGATCTGATCACGAGAGTTACACAATTCTGTTGAGTTTTGAAGGTTTTACTTCTTGGTGTTTGTTTGTGGTTATTGTATTTGTCTTTTTTTTTAAAGGCCCCGCAATAGCTGAGGTCATTTTGCGCCAGAAAAGTAAAAATTAAAAAACATCAAATAGATACAAAAGTCTTATTACATCAAAGTAAAAATGATAAAAATCCAAGTTTGTAATCTTTTTGAGATATTGTTGGTATATAATTTATTTCCCTTTTCTGTCAGGCAGCTAGGTCAGATGATGTGGTGGATATTATTCCATGAATCTTCTCTGGGCATTAAAGCGAAGATAGAGATAGAACTTGAAGATCTTGGGACATAAACATTATGCTTCAGTGTTGAGCAGTGTATATGCCTGCACCGGATCTATCGAATTAAATTCAACTTCTTTCTCCATTTTGCTCGAATATCACTATTTGCTCAAACATGATTTGAGCTGGTAATACATTAAACAATCCTGTAAAACTGTAAAGTGGAGCTTACACAATATGAACATACCACAGCTAGACAACCCCGTGCTTGCACATCCTTTACACCAGAGACTGCGGACTAGACAATATAACTCCACTTCACGTTAAGAAAGAGAGTTGAAGAGCTCTTTTAAATTTCTTAGACACAAGACCTCTATATGTCCTATCTTTAGCACTAGTTTTGAAACACAACTTTTTCAAACTGGGACTGGAATGCCAAATTAAAGTATCAGTTTGAAATAGTTTTTTTCAAAACTAGTGCTAAAGATAGGATATAGTAGACATGAGTCTAAGAAAATTAATAAAAAGTATCACTGATGTCGTAACATAATATACAAGTTAATTTTTCAAGGAGAATAGCTTGGCTCTACTTGATAATCGAGCGATCACCCTTGAAGAAGTAACTAGTATATGTTACGAAACGTCGGGAAACCAGTGGCAGTTCTGAAAAAAACTATTTCAAACTGGGATTTGAATGCTAAATCAAGAGTCTCACTGGTTTCCCGATGTTTCGTAACATAATATACTAGTTACTTTATCAAGGATGATGGCTCGACTGCCGTTGAAACGTGAACAAAAGAACCAATAGTTGTGTTTGAATCTAAGCTTCCTTTTCATTTAGCATTAAGAAATAGTAGTGTTTCATCCCAAAGGGGTAGGTAGGTAGGTACTGACTTGACGGGCACGTAGAGCAGACAACACGGACAAGCGCAGCAGAGCAGCAGCAGCAACAGGATCAAGACGATCAGGAAGGCCAGGAACATCAGGATCCAAAACAGGACTCTGTTCTCGGCTCGCACCTCCCTCTGGAACAAAATTCTGGCAATTGAATACACCTCTGAATGAAGGGAATAATATGAACTTTAAAAGCGAAATTTTTCACCAAAAAAAAACATTTTTCTGAATTTTTTTGAATGAAAGCGTTGATAAAAGCATAGTATCATAGAATATTAACATAAAAATGTAAAACTGTTTTACTTTATTCAGCATTTTGAAAAAATCGTTCCTCATAAGAATAACATGCCACTCGTCCGCTATGTTGAATTGCTATTTGGTTTTTCCACTAGAAACAAATTTCAAAGTTGAATCAATTGAGACTTATTTTAGCATTCAAATCCTAGTTTGAAATAGTTTTTTTTTTCAAAACCAGTGCTAAAGATAGGACATATTAGACAAGAGTCTTTGTAATTTAATAAGTCCTTAACAGTTCCTTGATGCAAGTTGAAACATCTTTCAGCGTTCATTCAAACTCTGACGCACCATATCAAAGCATTTTACACATTGATAAGCTGATCAGCAGTGCTAGCAAAATAATTTGCCAGTGAAGTGCTAGCAAAATAATTTGCCAGTGCAGTGCTGGCAAAATAATGTGCCACTGAAGTGCTGGCAAAATAATGTGCCCGTGTAGTGCTAGGAAAATAATGTGCCAGTGCAGTGCTGGCAAAAGAACGTGCCAGTGCAGTGCTGGCAAAATAATTTGAAAGTGCAATGCTAGCAAAAGAATGTGCCAGTGCAGTGCTGGCAAAAGAACGTGCCAGTGCAGTGCTGGCAAAAGAATGTGCCAGTGTATTGCTGGCAAAAGAATGTGCCAGGGCAGTGATGGAAAAATAATGTGCCAGTGTATTGCTAGCAAAATAATGTGCCAGTGCAGTGCTGGCAAAAGAATGTGCCAGTGCAGTGCTGGCAAAATAATGTGCCAGTGCAGTGCTGGCAAAAGAATGTGCCAGTGCAGTGCTGGCAAAATAATGTGCCAGTGTATTGCTAGCAAAATAATGTGCCAGTGAGTGCTGGCAAAATAATGTGCCAGTGCAGTGCTGGCAAAATAATGGGCCAGTGCAGTGCTGGCAAAAGAATGTGCCAGTGCAGTGCTGGCAAAAGAACGTGCCAGTGCACTGCTGGCAAAATAATGTGCCAGTGCAGTGCTGGCAAAAGAATGTGCCAGTGCAGTGCTAGCAAAAGAATGTGCCAGTGCAGTGCTGGCAAAATAATGTGCCAGTACAGTGAGTGCAATGCGTTTGAGGCCTCACCATCGGCTCCACGGTTGCGTTTTGCTTGAGTCGAAACTGCAGCTCGCTGACGTCGACCACAGACGCCGAGTCGTACATGACCGTTGCCACGACTACGCTTCTGAAAACACCGGGTAGGACATTGTTGATCGCGCACGTAAATCGGAATATACACACCCATTATCATTTAAGAGCACAGACCACCTCGTTGCCAGATGCAAACAGCTGCGAGTTAGCGCGAATGCAGTCTCACGAGCAAGCGCTTTTTTTACGAAACCGTGAGAGATAAACTATTGAAGTAAGCAAGGGAGTTGTGGATAAAGAATCAATCTGTGTCGGTAACGGGCCCGTTTTTCAATTTTTTGGGTCGAAAAGTGCCGAAACCGCTTCTAAAAATGTAGTATTTTGCTCTTTTTTGCGCTTTTTCGGGAATCGACAAAGAGACAAGGAGATTAAAATTGAGTACCACATATTTTGTTTTATCTCTACTATTTATTTGTAGATATTTTCAAATAAATTTATGTTGTAATTTTTGTTATTTGTAACCGAAATAGCTTTTTGTTTTCCCGCCATTAAAATTTAATATCATGAGTAGGTAGTAAAACACAGTGGCCTTACCTAGCTCGGCCACTTGTAGTCCCGGGATTACTCGCAATCTACCCTGGCTAATTAACACCACCGTAGCACCAAGCAGTAACCCCGACCTAGCGCGGCAGTATTACGGCCTGGTTATATAGCCGGGGCACATCGACTCTGACTTTAGTAACAAGCCATGAGATTGGTTGATTTGACCTCACTGCACAATGACGATCGTTTAAAAAGCAGTAGGCCTTCTAGATAATGCTATCATCGTAGCACCACAGTAATACTGGTTGCTAGTAGTGCTATAAACGAAATCAACAAACTGTCCATTGTTGAAATGGCCGCTCTAGGTCCGGGTTATATATCCGCCAGCCCGGCTAATTAGCCGCTTGGTAGCCGCTCCAAATGGAACAACTTACCACACAAACACATAATTGACATCGCCAAAAGCACGTGACTCACTTGTCATTGTCACCTTCCCGCGTTGCCAGATGGTTGTCGGAGACATATGGCAACACCTGCGTGACCTTGACGCGTCCGCCTGTCATGGCCGCCAGCATGCGTTCGGTCTGCTCGAGGTCGGGCGACGCCCCGGCCACCACGAAACGCACGGTGCGCATGCGCGTTTCGGGCGGATAGACGCGCACGTTGGCGTGCGTCCAACGGTGAGGCACGCCTATTGGCACGACACTCGGTTATAGGCCACTCGGTTATAGGCCACTCGGTTATAGGCCACTCGGTTATAGGCCACTCGGTTATAGGCCACTCGGTTATAGGCCACTCGGTTATAGGCCACTCGGTTATAGGCCACTCGGTTATAGGCCACTCGGTTATAGGCCACTCGGTTATAGGCCACTCGGTTATAGGCCACTCGGTTATAGGCCACTCGGTTATAGGCCACTCGGTTATAGGCCACTCGGTTATAGGCCACTCGGTTATAGGCCACTCGGTTTGCCAGACTTTTAGGGCCCGCGCACAATTGAAGTAAGAATAAGAATAGTGAAATGACAATAAGAGTAAGCACAGGTACAAGCTGCTAAAAAACGTGGAAAATGTTTACTGACAGCTGTCAGTGACAGGAAAACTTCAAACCGTTGTCGTGACAACAACATTTTCATTGTTGCACCGTGTTTTTTTTCAAAAAATACTTATCTCTGATTGGTTGAAGTAAGAATAGCGATAAGAAAGTTGGAATATTCCATCTCCTTATTCACTATTCTTATTGTTACTCCCAACACTTTACGGCTTGCGCCAATTGTGTGCACTTGCATACGTTTCCCTGTGTTTTAACTTAATTATTCGTTATTCTTATTGCTACTCGCATTCTTACTCCAATTGTGCGCGGGCCTATAGTGCTGGCTTACAACTAACTTAGCAGTAACTTTATATCTTACGTTCATTTCTTACGTTAACAGCACAGCGATTTCGTAACTCTGACTGTGCCGTTCTCGGTTACAAAGTTAAAAAATTAACACGGACAACAACAGGGATTTAATCCATCAGAACCGATAACGGCATAACGTAAAAGTTACAAAATCGCTCGGCTGGTCTGTTTAGGGCCGGTTTTACAATATTTTTCAACTATGGGTTGAGCGTCCAGCCCTCAGACACAGATGAATTCCACGGCATCCTATTGGTGGTTGCCTTGACAAATAACTCAACTCCTACTTTAACTCTGGGTTGAGGCACTTGTAAAAACGGCCCTTACGATGACAACTTAATCCGTTAATGAGGACTTATCAAATCGTACCAAAATCAACAATGCCTAACATAACTTTTTCTTAAATATGGGAGGAAATCATTCAATACGTAGACCAAATGAGTCTGATTGGTTTCCACAAATTTTTGACTAAAGTTTTCAAATAACTATTTGCCTATTCAAATTAATTTGTACAATAGTCTACAATACATATACTACAGAACTACAGTATCAATAGAAATTTATCTATTTAAAGCAATTTTCTGAAGCTATGGATTTGTTATGTATTATCTAAGATTTCTGGCTTTTCTGCATTTTCTTTAGTTTTTAGGAGCCTGTTTTTGGCACAGACTTTTCACTTTGTTTCACAGCTTGTACATAATTTGCTATTCACGCGCATATTTCGAGCCTTTCTAAATGCCAAACACTTAAATTATATGTAAATATCTAATTACAGTCGTGTTAGCCTAAGATTAGGTACGACAGCCTGGTGGACTTCGAAGTAACGTATCATTTCACTCTTTACCATTTGTTAAGAGTAAATGTAATGATAACTACCGTTATGAATGGTAATGACAAAAAATTATAATTTGATTCAATGGTATGGTATACTCTATGATAAGAGATCCCCGAAAATCGACAAACTCAAATTAATTCTAGTGTAACAGCTAATAAACTGGTTAATAACATGGCTAAAATTACAATGGGATCTTATGGGAGGCTCAAAATAAGGGACGCCTACTTGTTGCTTGTGGCCTTGAAAACCGCACCATGGCAACAGCTGCCCAGGTAATTTCAAATCAGTGCCTCTACCATACGTCCGAAGACAGAGGTAGCTGTTCAAAATGGCGGCGCTCTTCGCCCTGGACTCACCAAGGTCGTAGGCTCTGACGGTGAGACCTATGACCGTGTCCGCCCCAAAGTCCCTCTTGATGCGACGTCTTCGAAGGGGGGCCAGCGCCTCCCGCAGGGTCAGCTCCCCTGAGGGAATACCGAGGCTAGGGGATCATTTCGAAAGCGACAACAAATTTAACGGTTTAACTTAGGGTAGGATGTTTGTTGTGGCTTTGCGATATGAGCTCTTATGGGATTAGATTGCGGTCCTAAACAGAACAAGTTTCTCCAACGTTTCGGCAAAGCTCGCTCTGCCATCTTTAGGGTGAGCCTGCATTAGGGTAGGTTATGTACTAAACAAGGAACGCCTTCAGCTGCTTCTGTCTCCAGTGTTTGACATGCATTATATGGTCTAGTATATAACGCTGGGTTCACAGCTGGCATTGCCAGTGACACGATGTCTTCAACATTGGCTCTGCCACCAATCAGAGACTCTGGATGTGCATGACGTCATGTTCGCGAAACTGCCACGGAGTCTCTGATTGGTGGCAGAGCCAATGTTGATGACATCGTGTCACTGACATTGCCAGCTCTAAACCCGGCCATAATTTTGACCGGTCGGTATCTAAAGGGATAAATATCTGTATCAAAGGACATTTCAATGTTGAGTGGTGGAGATACCTAGTGGCATCTCAATGGGGAACTTTGCGTGATGGCAACCCAGTTTTCCCCGCAGCATTTCTGTGGTGTGACCTCACCAGTGATGTCGTCCAGGTAGAACTTGTTGTCGTAGTTGCCGTTCATGATCTCGTAGCGGACGACGTTGTTGGGCGGCTCGGCGTCGGCGTCGCTTGCCTGGAATTTTGTTTAAGATTATTAGTGTGAGCGTATACTCGGGCTGCTTCCCAGGGGCGTAACTACCACCCGGCTGGACCGGGCAAAGCCCGGGGGCCTCCGACTCAGGGGGGCCTCGCAGAGGCCCTCTGAGTTTCGGAGAATTTTCAGAGTTACTACCGTTCTCATGATTTGGTATTTTCAAATTTCGTAAAAATTGAAATGGTACATTTTTTAGAGTAGATTTGCCGTGATTTGCCTATGCGCTGATTGATTTGCCGATTAGTAAATTAATTTGATATGCCGAGTGCGCTTGTGCGATGAGCTCCAACAAACGTGTATTCTTAAGCGATTGTCCCAGAAGAGGAAGAAAAAGTCGCAAGGAGCTACAGACACTAGTAAACTAGTAAAAATTAGTTGGTGTAGTTGGTTTGGGTGGGTCTGGGGGGGCCTCAAATTTTATTTTGCCCGGGGGCCTCCGATTTGAAGTTACGCCACTGCAGCTTCCCGCTCAAATTTCACCTCCTACTGGATACCAACTTGTAGCCACACCTTTTGTCGGATCGTAACGAAACCCATGTCTACGGAAGCCTCACACTTTTGGCAACAAAGTATGTGTTTGCAAATCTCGAAAATATTCACTCATCTGGTATTTTCAAGCATTATATAACCACCCTGTTACGTCATATTATTGAGCGTATACTCGGGCCGCTTCCTGCGCAGAATTTATCTCCTACTGGATACCAACTTGTGGCCACATCGTTTGTCCGATTGCGACGAAACCAGGGCCTACGGAATCCTCACACTTTTAGCAACACCTTGTGTGATTTATAACCACGAAATACGAACAGAAAGCTCAAATAAAGCTTAATGAAATAATCACCAACAACCACACCAATAGCCTATTTCAAACTGGGATTTTAATGCTAATTAAAAGACTCAATGGTTTCTCAGATGTTTCGTTACATAAAGAGCACCTGCAACAGCAGCCTTCATTAAACTCACTGGTGGACAGCCTCAATGTTAATTCCCATTTAAAAACAAATGCAAGTATGCTGTCCATCAGTGAGATAACATGTATTGCAGGAGCTCTATGATAGTTACTTCTTCAAGGGTGATGGCTCGACTGACGTCAAAAATGTGAACAAAAGAACCAATTATTGTTTTTAATCATAAGCTTCCTAAATTCTAATGATCCATCCTTTCGAAGTCCAAAAATAATCCAAAAGTATCAATTTTAGCTACACTATAAAAACCCATCCAAAATCCCAATGAAATAGCCTGGAATATAATGTATAGCCTGGAATGTTGAATTCGTTCAGTAAAACTTGTAAATGGTTACCCATCCAACGCCATTGCTACCTCTAAGGTGGAACCTTCGGGCACATTACTACCCCTAAGGCGGAACCTTAGGGCACATTACTTCCTATAAGGTAGCACCATAGGGCACATTACTTCCCTATAAGGTAGCACCATAGGGCACATTACTTCCTCTAAGGTAGCACCATAGGGCACATTACTTCCCCTAAGGTAGAACCATAGGGCACATTACTTCCTCTAAGGTAGCACAATAGGGAACATTACTTCCCCTAAGGTAGCACCATAGGGCACATTACTTCCCCTAAGGTAGCACCATAGGGCACATTACTTCCTCTAAGGTAGCACCATAGGGCACATTACTTCCCCTAAGGTAGAACCATAGGGCACATTACTTCCTCTAAGGTGGTACCATAGGGCACGTTACTACCCCTAATGCGGAACCTTAGGGCACATTACTACATCTAAGGTGGTACCATAGGGCTCATTACTTCCTCTAAGGCAGCACCATAGGGTACATTACTTCTCCTTAGGTGGTAACTTAGGGAACATTACTACCCCTAAGGCGGAACCTTGGGGCACATTACTTCATCTAAGGTGGTAACATATGGCACATTACTACATCTAAGGTGGTAACATATGGCACATTACTACATCTAAGGTGGTAACTTGGGGCACATTACTACCCGTTAGGTGGTAACTTAGGGCACATTACTTCCTCTAATATGGTAACTTAGGGCACATTACTTCCTCTAAGATGGTAACTTGGGGCACATTACTACCCCTTAGGTGGTACCATGGGGCACATTACTACATCTAAGGTGGTACCTTAGGGCACATAACTACATCTAAGGTGGTACCTTCAAGAAGGCGCGCACAGTGAAGTTCCTCAGATCCGGCGTGAGAATGAACTCAAAGAGCGCTCGTTCGAACCTCGGCGTCTCGTCGTTCACGTCCAGCAGTTTGATGATGAGCGGCACCGTGGCCCGATTGCCGACGCCCTCCATGTCGCGTGCCTCCACCGTCAGTCGGAACTCTGTGTCGGGACAGGAAGGGTTCTTGTATTCCCAAACACTCGGATCTACTTTTGAAACACTACTATTTTAAACTGGGATTTGAATGCGAAATTAAAGTCTCACTGGTTTCCCGACGTTTCGTAACATATTATACTTGCTACTTTATCAAGGGAGATAGCTTGACTGACGTGAAAAACGTGAATAAGTACAATTTTCTTGTTAATAATCTAGGATTCCTAAATTCTAATGATCCTGTCAATTCCAAAAGTAATTATCCAAACATGAGTCTAAGAAATTTAATACTCTTGACTACTTGTTTTTAATTTAGCACCGGTTTTCAAAAAAATACTTATCCTGGCCACAAATGCTAACACAGAGTTTTGGGGGGGGGGGGGAAATACACGTGTAGTTGAAGGGTTGTTGGATGTCGGATGGTGTGTTAGGTTATTATACTCTCAAAAATGACAGAGGTGTGCATTTTCAAAAAGTGCCTAAAATACCATTTTTACGGCTTTTTTACGTGGCTTGTATGGAAAAAGTTTACCATAACTTGTATTAAAAACTACCATCCGACATCAATTGATTCTTTCTCGGTCTATGGTTTTTTTTCCAGATTTTTACATTAATAATTGTTGGTGTATGAAGTTCCCGCGTGAACCTCTGCACCGACCCCTGGCCACGCAGCCTGGCTTGTGAATCCAATCGTTTGCAACGCCCGTGACATGAAATTTGCATAGCATATAGCAACGAAAACTCATCGATTCTAGCATAATTTATGTTACCTTGTCGAGAAGAACAGCTATTTGCAACTTTTATAGCATTAACATTAGCATTTTTATTTTTTTATTCTGATACGAATAGTAGAGATTTTGAAATGATACCATTTTCTTGTATGTATGTGTTATTGCTTTTTTCCAATTCACAGCTAAGCCATTGCGGCTTTGTGACATGTCAATAAAATAAAATAAAAACACATAATTTGAAAACGAGAGTAGCGCTAACCTGAGGCCGCCTCTCTGTCAAACTTGTGGTTGTTGGTGGCGACGGAGACGACCCCCGTGTAGGGATCCAGCGTCAAGGAGGTGTTGAGATGTCCCGAGATGCCGGTGTACTGGATCTTGCCCGAGATGCCGGTGTCGACGTCTTCGGCGTGCACCTATAGCGGCCATCGGCCAGAGTCAGAGTCAGAGATGTCAGAGTCAGAGATGTCAGAGCCATCGGCCAGAGTCAGAGATGGTGTCGAGTCAAGGTCGGCCAGATGGGATGATTTTCCAGGGGTTGGTTCACGGATTCAGTGAAGACGTTTTCTTATTATATCTCTTAATCTAGACTGTTTTTTTCAACCATTTCAAACGGCAAAACTCAGTTTGTAAATGTTATTTTTGAGATCTTTTGGTCTCATTTAACATCCAATTGTGTAAAGTGTGCTTTAAAAATTGAACGCAGGTGATTTTCAAATCGCAAAATGGTCGGCCTGCTGGGATTACTAAAAATAAGTGGTCAGAAATGTAACTTTTACAGCCTAATTCGTTGAACAGTTTATGGTAATAGCTTCTTAGTTTGGACCTGTGGCTTCACATTAATTTTAAACACCTTGTCTAATAAATTTGAACGCATAAGGATACGATAAACAGTGTGAAAATCACTCGATTAGCCCCAAACTGTCCCACCTGCGTAAGCCTGGTGCCGGCAGTGGCGTTCTCAGGTATTTCGACGACGTACTGCTTCTCGAGGAACACTGGGGGGTTGTCGTTGACGTCGTCCAGGTAAACCAGCACCTGCGCAGTGCTGGACAATCCTGCGCCAGGTCCAACCTCTCGAGCCACGATCTGGAACAGGGCACAGGGACAGCTTGAACAAACCTGGTGAGCATGCGCTGATTATTTTGATCGCTTAGAAGGCACAAGGGGATGGAAAATACCTATATTTTCATATAGAGAATGAAACACCGCTCTCCTTCTAAACGTGCTATCAGGGGAGCCTCTTTGCGAGTGAAACACCGCTCTCCTTCTAAACGTAACAGCAGGGAAGCCTCTTTGAGAGTGAAACACCGCTCTCCTTCTAGACGTAACAGCAGGGGAGCCTCTTTGAGAGTGAAACACCGCTCTCCTTCTAGACGTAACAGCAGGGGAGCCTCTTTGAGAGTGAAACACCGCTCTCCTTCTAAACGTAACAGCAGGGAAGCCTCTTTGAGAGTGAAACACCGCTCTCCTTCTAGACGTAACAGCAGGGAAGCCTCTTTGAGAGTGAAACACCGCTCTCCTTCTAGACGTAACAGCAGGGGAGCCTCTTTGAGAGTGAAACACCGCTCACCTTCTAAACGTAACAGCAGGGGAGCCTCTTTGAGAGTGAAACACCGCTCTCCTTCTAGACGTAACAGCAGGGGAGCCTCTTTGAGAGTGAAACACCGCTCTCCTTCTAAACGTAACAGCAGGGGAGCCTCTTTGAGAGTGAAACACCGCTCTCCTTCTAGACGTAACAGCAGGGGAGCCTCTTTGAGAGTGAAACACCGCTCTCCTTCTAAACGTAACAGCAGGGGAGCCTCTTGAGATTGAATCACCGCACATAAGATGATTAGCTGGAGGTTACCGTGAACTGCAACTGCTTCCGCTCCTCGTAGTCCAACAAGTGGTTGTTTCGCACGAGGATCACGAAGGTGGCGCGTCTTTCGCCGACCGTCGGCGACACCTCGAACGTGCCGTTGTTGTTCTCCAAGGTCAACGAGAACACGCCGTTCTTGCCCTGGAACCAAGGGCACAAAAACCGTTGTCACGAACGTTCGGTGGACGTCGAAAAGCTAACGGGGAATAACTTGCGTTCGACGTTCGGGTAGAACCTAATCGAACGTTTGGCGAATGTGATCGTTGAAACGCTAGTTATCTCCCGTCAGCTTTTCGACGTCCACCAAACGTTCGAAATAACGTTCGCTGAACGTTTTTGTGCTACTCGGGAGCAGGGGGGTTGATAAGTTCACAATGTGGAAGAAGAAAGCGTGGAAAAAATCAGACACGCCGACACCATGTGACTGTTTAAGAAAGCCGTGTTTTGTGGTTTTTCCTTCCGACTGCTTCGGCCAAGCAGACCAATCAGAGACTCTGGATGTGCATGACGTCATGTTCGCGACTCTGCCATAGAGTCTCTGATTGGTGCAGAGCCAATGTTGACGACATCGTGTCACTGACATTGCCTTAGTTTCACTGATCATAGGTACTTGTGTTTCCCGGTGATATCACAGATATAAGGTTACCCAGATTTTCCACTCCCATACTAAAGCAGCTACGCGAAAGCCCTCCGCCCGCAATAATAGTTTCGCCGGCAGTCAAGAGATGGAGCCACTGTTTTTTGTAATATCACCAATAACCAAGGTAACTGTAACCACCTGAGGAACATTGGGTCCCTTGATTATAATTGGCCTTGTGCCATGGCCTGGTAGATGATGTTTAAACAGGCTGCCAACGCACCCTAGCTATTGCCGGCGAAATAACGAGCTTTTAATATTTTCCGTGGCCATATAGCTGGGTAAGGTAGAATGTCTGGGTAGCCTTATATCTGTGGTGATATCCAAAATCACCGCTTTATTTGCAAAAAGTCATATGGCTGCACCCGTGTAATGTTCGTAGGGATCAATTTAAGGGCGCTTACCATGTTGTCGTCTCGTATCTCCGTGACGTAGGGGTCCGCGAACTGCAAGGCCACACCCTGAGGACTGTTTTCTGCAACGCGGGCAACATAGCTGGAACACAGTGTGGTTCCTCGTTAGATAATGAGTTTCAGTGCCGCATTTTCATCGGCCCGTTAAGTTGCTAACGGTCCATTAGCAAGAAATTTAAAAGCACTGATTGGACGTTGCTAATCAATTAACAAGTGAAAATATACTTGATTAGACTAGAAGATTTTTTTTAAATCTTATTTAACTTACGAAAGCTCATAACTGGCTAGTCATTTTATAATTATGTACACAAACATTTTTGGGAGGCTAATATGTGTACATAACAGACTATTAGATATTTAAAGTGCCATTTAAAAACCAGGTATAACACTGAAACTGAGTACATTAAAGTATAAAGCTTATTTCCATTCTGTATTTCGTCGCTGGCTGCAGTGGTAGCTGTATTCCATTTCGTGTTCAGTATATAAAAGCAATGTTAAATTTTCTCCGTACAATGGAAATTGCTAAGCATTTACTAAACTCCATTTCACGTTGAAAAGGTGAGTGGATTTGCTTCTTCCTCGAGTACCCACTGCTGCTAGACACGAGCCAAGTGTCTCGAAACTCACAAGCCATGTCTTGAGCAGGGCAAAAGGCTCAGTGGGCAGTTTTGAAACTCTTAACTCGTGTCTAGCAGCAGTGGGTCTCTGAGGAAGATGCAAATCCACTCTCCTTCTCAACGTGAAATGGAGCATCGGTACTGTGTGTGGTGTGATATGTTTAGACACGAGCTAAGAGTTTCAAAACTCACAAGCCATGTCTTGAGCCGGGCAAAAGGCTCAGTGGGCAGTTTTGCGACCGCGATATGTACCATGACTTTCATAGTACTATGACTAGTACCGTAGCATAGTTACTGTGTGTGGTGTAATACGTTCAGGCTGGGTTCTCGCTGGTGTAAAGCCCGATTTACACGGTCACATTTTTCGTCACACTCTTGCATTCAACCCTTGCATGCCACCGCATTGTACCGTGTAAACAGACACTTTGACGAAAATCCCTCACATCACAGACTTGTGTTCAATGGTTGCATCAAACTTTTTCATTTAGGACACGTCCTAATTTCATCACATTTGATCACATCTTGGACGGAAACCAGCCAATCACAGCCTAGAGTTACTGTGATGTCACAAAATGGCGCTCGCAAAGAAGGCTCAAGCCTGGAACGCTCATCGTTGACATAACCTAAAAGCACTTGACCCTATAATCAGCTGCTTTGTCCCCGCCTTCTATGTGTCATCTACCGCCCAATTCCGTCAAATTATTATTGGATCGTGTAAACGGTTCATCCAAGCCCTTCACATTTTCATTGGAGCAATGGTTTGACGGAATCGCATGCAAGAGTTGGATGCAAGAAAGTGACGAAAAATATGACCGTGTAAAACGGGCTTAAGAGAGAAGGAAACGGTTGTCGTTTTGGTTGATTTTCGCATAAATTTCACATTCATAGGGAACGTCTCCTGGCTAAAAATTACTTCCAAAAAATTTGAAAAAAAAATACAAGTGTTGTTAAAGAGCTGCGGAATGGCTGATACAATTTTTTGAAACTTGCAGCTGGGGGAATTTTCTAAAAGAGCCATTTTAGGCCATTTTAGGCTCTTTTAGAAAATTCCCCCAGCTGCAAGTTCCAAAAAAACGACGAAAAAAAATAGTATCCGCCATTCAGCAGCTCTTTCACAACACTTGTATTTTTTTTCAAAATTTTTGTAAATAATTTGTAGCCAGGAGACACGTTCCCTATGAATGTGAAATTCATGCGAAAATCGACCAAAACGACAACCGTTTACTTCTCTCTTAATACGCGATATGCATCGAACACATTTGTTGACCTTGACCGCGAGGCGACCAATCACAGCACGACTCACTTGCTGTTGTCGAAGTAGGGCGGCGTGTTGCCGAGCTCGCCGAGCAGCAGCGCCACTTGCACGGCGGTGGACGCGCTCGGCGGCTCGTCGGACGCCGTCTTCACTTCCTGCGCGACCAGGGTGAGCACGATCGGCTGGTTGACCGACGTCACCGCCGCCAGCTCCTTCAGAGGGCGCGTCAACGTCAACTTGCCTGGCGGGGGGGAAACACGAAGACAACTCGCGATGAGATGACTAGTAATTTGCAGTGCAGACTTGTGTCTTATCTCGACAATTTTATCTATACGAATGATCTAGATGAATTATCTGGAGATAGATCATTATCTAGATAATCAGCTTGTCTGGGAGGGGGGGGGGGGGGAAACACGACAATCGCGATAAGATGACTAGTAATTTGCAGTGCAAAGTTGTGACTTATCTAGATAATTTTATCTATATGAATTATCTAGATATTATAGATAATTATCTAGATAATCAGCTTGCCTGGCGGCGGGGGGGGAGGGGGGGGGGGGGGGGAACATGACAATCGCGATAAGATGACTAGTAATTTGCAGTGCAAAGTTGTGACTTATCTAGATAATTTTATCTTTATGAGTTATCTAGATGAATTATCTAGAGATAGATAATTATATGTAGATAAGCAGCTTGCCTGGGGGGGGGGGGGGGACGCGACAACTCGCGATAAGTTGACAAGTTTTGAGTTTGCCACTTGCTGGGGATCTCAAATCATAGAGTACCATACCAAATAGTCGAATGATTAAGTTTTTGTCATTACCACTAAAAATGGTATTTATCATTACAATTATTTACCATTTTACTCTTTACAAATGTTAAAAGAGTCACGTGATACTTTACATTGAAGTCCACCAGGCTGTGGTAATCTTAGGCTAACACGACTGCATCTAGATAATTTTATCTAGATGAATTATGTAGATAATTGTTGTTATCTTTTATCTCATCTAGATAAATTGGGCAAACATTATATTATTTTATTTGTATCTATAATAAAAAAATTCGTCATCTTTATGTTTTATCTTAGAAAACAAAATTATGGTCTTGAAAAAACGGTTGTCAAATCAATTTCACCGGCAACGCTGTCCTCTACCACCGCCTTCTGTGTATGTCGCTGACGTCATTGAGCACAGCCTGGTCAGAGGGCGGTGGTCCCCTTTGGTTGCTCGTGTTTTATTTGGAAGCGTGCAGGAAGTGCGAAAGATGATCTCTCTTCGAAATCGACCATTTTGCTGTTTACAGGATGAATTGTTTTTATTGCTGGCCATCCATTGATCAATTTCCAGTCAAGAAGTTTTTTTTTAAATATTATCTTTTTTTATTTTTGTATTATCCAGATAAATTTTGGTTATCTTCATCTTGAATCTAGATAATTTTGCTATTGTTGTATTTTTTTAATGTAGTTATCGTTATCTTTATCTGGATACATATTTTAATGATTTGTCACAACTCTAATTAAGGGTGCTGCTCACGGTTAATTCTTTTAACCCTCCCCCACTTAAACGTTGAATTCAGAGGTCCAAGCGAACTCTGATATGAACCCCTAAATATATGCCAACCTTTAATTTGACCATCCACGAGTAAAAGAAGGAAGAAAATACCTATAGTCATGGGACGTATCACTACAATTAGATATTCTCAAACATAAATATCGTGCAAACTTTCAAAAATCGCCTAAATGAGCTCAATTATAATCAAGGGACCTATTGTTCCACAGGTGGTTACAGTTACCGTGATTACAGGTGAAATTACAACAAACAGTGGCTCCATCCCTTGACTGCCGGCGTAACTATTATTGCGGGCGCAGGTCTTTCGCGTAGCTGCTTTAGTACGGGAGTGGGACATCTAGGTAACCTTATATCTGTGCTGTCACACTATTATTCCTACAGTACTCAAACGAGATATTAAACCTTGCTCACCTTCAGTCAGATCAAGACCTTAGTGCAGCTGACTGGTTGTGACGTCATTCATGTCACATGTGCATTACCGCCGCTCTAATTAAATGACCCTGATAGCTGCTCCAGTAAAGGCGTCTGGACCAACGTGGCAAAATCATGAATGGGTCTGGCTCGTAGCAGAGTTACAGAGGTGTGTGAACTGAATCGTCACTGTGATGACGTAACGCAGGCATCTCGTCATGACCTGCTCGATTGTTGATAATGTCGACGAGTTTATGCAAATTCAGAGGGCGTCCTTCACACAATCATGGAGATGATGGCTTGCGTTATTTATCTTTCTGATGGCATTCTAAAATATCGGCGTGTAACTTTCTATTTTAATCACAGTTTTGTTTTGTGGTTTGGCGGCGACCGTTATAAGATATAAAAATATGCTCGTGCTCTCAACAATTTGATCATTAAACGGCCTTCTCGATCATCAACACCAGGCCTACACCGTAAAATTGGGAAACATTTAATACTTTAAAACGAATTAAAATGTCTGAATTAAAGCTATTTTTGTGAGTTTGGACTGCTTAATAATCATGGTTCAATGACCTGTCAATGCATGTCTGTTTCTCCCATCATGTCCTACATATTTGTGTTTTTCATCTCATGATTTGGCCATATTTTTGTCCCATAAAATACCATATTATTAACCCGAGCTGAGGTTTTTGATCTGTCGTGTGTTCTGACAAAATCGATAGATGGTGTTTGTTAGCTGTCAATCCTCGATATTATTTTCTGTGACATGTCTTAATTATAATAAATGGTGTTCCTCCAGAACTCTGGAATATTTCCACGACGTGGTATCCGCAGGCAGTCGACAAATGTCGTGGTACAAAACTAACCATTCGAAGAGATTCTCATCTTGTACGATTCTGTCTTTGAGGTAAAGAATGCAACATCATCATTCGATTGATGACCTACGTGACCTTGTATGAAAAGGGAAACAAGTTTTCTCCGTGCTGCTAAAGGCCACATTCCACCAGGGTTGCAACTTGCCGATCCACGGCCCTCTAAATGGTTTTGTTCCGTTGGTGGTGATAGTAAATGTGCGGTAAGAAGGCCAGGATTAGCAGGCTGCAACCCTAGTGGAATATGGCCTTAATGGCTTTATGAACACGGCCTACATGAACTAAACCATTGGCAACTAAAAAACTAACGTTGAAAGAGACTAACAAAAAATAAAGTTAAGGAGACAGATCATTCACCAGAAAGTGGCTTTTCAGACCAAACAAAAGTTGCCGACATCTCAAGGCCACATCGTTAAAGTTATAATTTCAATATTTCAGTATGTTATGGACAAAACATGTACATAAGGGCGCACATGGCCCTTTTTTTGAAAATTTGCGCCTAGAATGCTGCGATATACCCCGAAACTCTTAATTTTTTATCATTTTTGGAGCCATTGTATACGAAAGTGCAAAGAAAAATTGGAGAAAAGGGCCATGGTCGTCCTTAATTAAATCTCTTTTCTACAACATACTGAAATATTGGAATGATAACGGTGTGGCCGTGAGAACTCGGCATCTTTTGGTTTGTTTCGAAAAAATAACGTGCTAATTGTGCGATTTTGGCCACCCTGAAAATACTTTTTCGACCAAACTTGAACAAAATTATATTGTACTGCGTGCAGGTCTACATAATGTGTCTTACAAGTGATGTGTCTCACGCCGATTGGAGGCTATTTACTGAAACTTTTATCTGGAGGTGATCTTCCTCCTTAATTTACCGTCGTTGTGATATTTACTGCAGCAATTACATTGAGGGGAAACGAAAGCATGCTTCATCTGTTCATTATTTCCTAATTTGCAGGAATAATATTAGATAATAATGCTGATATTATCCTTCTAATATTATATCATTATCTTTGCGATTGGTATTGATAATTCCAATCATCCGATGAGGAAATTTACACCTGGTGTACTTTGAAACAACTAACAGGACGAGGACGTTTCATGCTATTCACACTCTATATTGGGTTTTATAGCAGGTAAATTAATATCTTAAAGGATTATTATAGAAACAATATAAATAGTATCCATAAAACTGCTTATTTATCTTTAAACATTCCTCGCTGAAAATAACCTCTCGAATACAAGATCTGTATCACAACTGAGACGACGTCACCTCAGCTGGCCACACAATGTTAATCTTGGATAGCTTAAGAATCAGCACACTTTGTTCGATCCCTTCCTCAACGCCCATGCACTTCCCTACCACTCTAAACTCCATTTCACGTCGAGGAGGAGAGTGTATT
This sequence comes from Nemoura dubitans, assembly GCA_921293005.1. NCBI lineage: Eukaryota > Metazoa > Arthropoda > Insecta > Plecoptera > Nemouridae > Nemoura > Nemoura dubitans. The sequence goes on along the minus strand of OV121078.1, from coordinate 1,828,173 downwards.
TGCATCTTCCTCGAGGACCCACTGCTGCTAGACACGAGATAAGAGTTTCAAAACTTATATGGTCCATGTCTTGAGACGGACAAAAGCATCTACGGGTAGTTTTTGAACTCTTAATTTATTTCAAGTAACAGTGGGTCCTCGAGGAAGCTGCAAACCCACTCCCCTTCTTAACGTGAAATGGAGTAAAGTCAATCCAGAACCACCTCCACATGTAGCAGGAAGGCACGCGATTGAGGTGCTGTTTCGTCAAGTTTCCGTCACCAACGGCGTCGTTCTTCTCGCTTAATCATCAGGATAAAATGGGTGTGATGTGTTTCTTGTGCGCTGATACTTCCCCGTCGCATAAATAAAGGTAACCAGTCGGACCGTTTTCAGAGCTAGTGAGTGGCGCGTCTTCACACGAGCAACAACTGCAAGTCAATCACTTCGTGTAAATCAATAGTTTAGCGAGGAATCGTGCAACAGTGCAGCCCGACATGGCCAGAGGCCCGTCATATTTCGCATCGTGTTTCTAGACGTGCATTATGCAAGTGTCGAGTTTTGCAGCGTGTGTTGTTTTCTTTTTCGCATTCGGCCTCGTCTTCTTCGTTGATTCTCTCAACGGCTTTCCGAAAGAGCAGCCGGACATGTTTGAAACGGTCCAGCTTTATCGCAGAAACATAACCGAGTTTGACATCATCAACCGAGCGCAGATTCCGATTAGAAATCGTAATCATCGAGAGTCCTGTCGACATGGTCGAAACCATCGGGGGAATCCTCTAAATGTTCAAAATCTTCAGAAGATTCCTCAAAATGTTCAAAATCTTCAGAAGATTCCTCTAAATGTTCAAAATCATCAGGAGATTCCTCAAAATGTTCAAAATCATCAGGAGAACCCTTCAAACGTTCAAAACCATCAGGAGAATCCTATAAATGAACAAAACCATCGGCAGGATCCTATAAAAGTTCAAAATCCCCGGGAGAATCCTCGACATTTCCGACACCATCGGAATAATACTCGACATCATCGAAATCACCAGGAGAATTCTAGAAATGTTCCCACTCATCGACAGAATCCTCGAAATGTTCAAAATTATCGGCAGAATCCTCAAAATGTTCAAAATTATCGGCAGAATCCTCGACATTTCCGACATCATCGGAACAACACGCGACGTCATCGAAATCATCTAGCGAATTCTGGCAACAATCGCCATCACCGGGAGAACCGTCAACAAGAGCGACATCACCGGGAGAGCCGTCAACAAGAGCGACATCACCGGGAGAACCGTCAACAAGAGCGACATCACCGGGAGAACCGTCAACAAGAGCGACATCACCCGAAGCCAGCTCGTCGCACGCGACACATAACGGGCACCCAAAATCTGGCCCTGTGCAAGTACGTGGTGGGCGTGGACCGAGTGCGGGGGCGGATTCCCGAGCACATCGAGACGATCACGTGTGCGACGGACAACGAAGACTGTCGGTGCTCGCGGACGGGCGGCGGCACCTACGCCTGCACCCAGCTGTTCACCTCGGTGCAGGTGGCGTATCTGGCCGAGGACGGCAAGGGGACAGTGGGCACTGCCGAGGGCGTTGACGTCGACTACGGGTGCGTTTGCGCCTCGGAGACGGGCACGAGGACAAGGGAGGGACAGCTCAGGAAGTGATGGCACAAAGTGTACATGTGATTTAGTCACTTGTTTGATGTTGTTAAAGGAATTCTCCCACCATCTGAACACAGGTTGTGGCGAGGTGAAAGACTTTTCATTTTATAACTAATATACAGAAGCGAAAAAAAAAAACTTTTTTTGTCAACCAAGAGCCAATAAATTTCAAATTTCCAATATTGGTTACAAATTTTAATATTGTGAAGTGAGTGCTGTTAAATGTCTCTACGAGTCTAGAAGGCGAAGTGCCGGATTTTCTGTGGCACGTGAAATATTTAATGGTCTGTTAACTTGTTATTTGCTTAGTTACGATAAATCAGAGCCCTTAATTTTCTTGCTAATGGACCGTTAAATCTTAACGGGCCACTGAAAAACCGGCATTAAAGCTCGGTTAACGCGGTTCAATGTTTCATTCAATGCATTGATTTCAAGGTTGAATGCATTGCATTGAACCGTCTATACCAAAATTGAATACAATGAATCATTGAATTCAAGCTTGAACTAAGTGTATGTCACTGCCTTCTAGAAACAACGCTTTTGAAAGGCTGTGCCACCATATTCCACTAATTAAAACATTAGTGTAAACAGCTCTTGTCAAGAGCATTTTATGTTTCGTTCAATGCATTGCATTCGATCTTGTATGCAATGCGTTGAGCGAAACACTAAACTGTGGCAACCGAGCTTTAGGCTGGAACGTTTTAAGTGGATTCCTGCCAAGGGAAGGTGATCACTGCCGAAAAACTAACCCCAGAGCCCTCGACGGCGTCTTCGGGCGTCTTAAGTGGCTGAATATTAAAAAAATCGCTTCCGCCATGGGTTATTAAATGCAAAAATCTTTAATCTGAGCACAGCTTGTCTATGAGATGAGATGGAGCTTATAAAGAGATTTCGAAATGTTGTGAATTCTGCTATGTGATGTTGAAGAACGGCACCAACACGAAAATGTTAGATAAAGACTGTTTGTTTTGGTTGGACTGAGAGAGGAATTTTCATCAAATGGAATTACAGAAAGCACAAAGAAACTCAATTGAAAGAACTCAGTTTCAGCAGTCTTTTGCCAATTTCACTGTGAACTGTTTTAAGATTAGCGAATATAGCGAATGTATATCTCGAATGTCATCTAGTCCTAAATCTGAGTTCGTTAAAATGTGTGCATTTGTTCAAAAGTTTTAGGTATTTACACTAATATGTTTGCGCTCTTCTGCACATTGGCCACTCATATTTTGAAGGAATTTGCAGATTTTTTTTTTCTAATCTCAACTTCGACGTTCTTGCATACAAAAATACAGTTTTTATTGATTTTTTGTTTATACACACATGAATTAATTTTTTATTTACAGTAATAAATTCTTCAAGTTTAATTTCAATTTTCCGATGTGTTTTCAAGAATGATCAAAAATCGATTTTCATCTGGCACAAATTGCTTTACCATAAACCGTCTCAAAATTTTCATTCGCACAGCCTGATAATTACTAGCAAATTTTACTGCCAATTACTTACGCATCAGCCTAATTACAAATATCGGTACTACTTGATTACAAAACTCATACGGGGAATTTTGAATTTCTCAATCATGAGTCACAGCCAACATCAGAGAACGAAACAAATAAGATACGGAAAACTACGCCGGAAAACCCGGCTAAACAGTTAAGATGGAATGATCACCTTGGCCTATAAGAATATCTACCAAACAATTCACAGGCAAACTGTTAGTGACAGCCCCACTAAAATACCTCACCTCATTTAGGTAATGTATAAGGCTCTAAAAAAGAATAATTTCTGTGCTATGATTATAGATTGGCCAATTAACGTCCGTAACATGGAAAAATTATGGTTACTGTGGAAACTAAAACATCTCATAGTTACGGGCGTTAATTACCCAAACTGATAATGGCAAAGATATTATTCTTATTTCAATTGAAAGCCTTATACCACAGACTCTTATCATTACCCAGGAGGTGAGCTATTTTGACGGGACTGTCACTAATATAGTTTGCCTGTGAAAAATTGTTTGGTAGATATTCGTTGGCCAAAGTCCACCTTAAAGCACCACCTTAAAGCACCTATTCCACCTTATTCCACCTTAAAGCACCACCTTAAAGCACCTATTCCACCTTATTCCACCTTAAAGCACCACCTTAAAGCACCTATTCCACCTTATTCCACCTTAAAACACCACCTTAAAGCACCTATTCCACCTTATTCCACCTTAAAGCACCATCTTAAAGCACCTATTCCACCTTATTCCACCTTAAAGCACCACCTTAAAGCACCTATTCCACCTTATTCCACCTTAAAGCACCACCTTAAAGCACCTATTCCACCTTATTCCACCTTAAAGCAGACCAAGACCCGAATGCAGAGTCGACACTGAGTGCACACTCACACCGAGTCCGCACTCAGTGCGCACTGAGGGGACAATTTATCATTGCAAATGCCAACTAAGAGTGCACTGAGTGTGAGTGCGCACTCAGTGACGTCCCTGCATTCGGGCCCTTGAATCAGAGGAGTGCTTGACGAAACACGGTCCACCAGGAAGGTGGCGTCTCACCCGAGTGCTCGTCGAGCTGGAAGAAGGGCGTGAACGGGTTCCCCTCGGACACCAGGCCGTAACGCAAAGCCCTCGGCGTTCCCCGGTCGCCGTCCTCGGCATGCACAATCATCACCACGTCGCCCTGAGGGTTGGAACAGACCAGCTGGATCAGCTCTCGGACAATAACTAGAGTTTTATTTTTATGTATACAAATTAGCCTCCCAAAAATGTTGCCCATTCCGGGATTTGAACGCGGGTCCCCAACTTTCGCGGCTGGTGCTCTAACCAGCTGAGCTAAATAGACACGATATTTGAGAGAAGTAATTTGCATACAGGGTGAGAATTGAATGTCCCCATGGGGGTATGGTCCAGAGTCTACGAATACTCATATTGGCTCTGGAACCGCGTGATGCTATACTGCAACCACATTTACATTCAACCTCGAGTAACTCCAATTTAACGTTGGATGCGTTGAATTCTCTTTATAATCTTATTTAAATTATGAAAGCTCATAATTGGCTAGTCATTTTATTTACAACATTTTTGGGAGGCTAATGTGTGTACATAAAAATAAAATGACTAGCAAATTACGAGCTTTCGTTAAGATTATAAAGAGAATAACTAGAGTTGCTCGGGAATTGACTATTGGTGCGGTTGTTGGTGATTATTTCATGAAGCTTTATTTGCAATTTCTATTGGTACTTCGTAGTTAAAAAATCACACAATTTGTTGCTAAAAGTGTGAGGATTCCGTTGACCCTGGTTTCGTTGCGATCGGACAAACGGTGTGGCCACAAGTTAGTATCCAGTAGGAGGTGAATTCTGCGCGGGAAGAGGCCCGAGGATACGCTCAATATTTCGACGAAACAGACTTGTTTTACAACGCTTGAAAATACTAGATGAGTGAAAATGTTTTGAGATTGGCAAACACACAATTTGTTGCCAAAAATGTGAGGATTCCGTAGACATTGGTTTCGTTACGATCGGACAAAAGGTGTGGCCACAAGTTGGTTTCCAGTAGGAGGTGAAATTTGAGCGGGAAGTGGCCCGAGTAAGCACTCACTCCAATAGTCTTAACGGTCAAATTTGTATACCTTTGTCTTTACCGTTCAAAAAGTATTTGTACGCTTGTATGTACAAATGCATACGCTTCATTTCCCACCTTGTGAAAATTTTGATTGAAGCTTTTAAACCAATTTAATTTGATGATTAGGTATTTTAGGGACGTTTCTGAGGACTTTGACCTTCAATGCCCCTTTCAGATGATGACCGAATTTTATGAAACATTTTCCCGAGCTTGAAAACTGCATCAGCTTCATTTTATTACTCATACACAAACTTTTATTTATGCCCAGCCCTCAGGGCTGGGCCCGTCGGAGCCCGAAACGCTTTGGGAGGCCGAGAACGAGGCGGATTCGCAACACACACTGCGCTTTGAAATCCTACGAACTCAGCCCTTAGGGCAACAAAGCGTGGTGTGTGGTGTGTATGTATGGACAACTACAGTTCCAGTCCAGAGTCAATCACTGATTTGCCCACATAAATGCAATGCTTTTTTTATGGCAATTATTTGCTCACACAATTTTAACTCTGGAACTGAAGTGGTCCAACGGACGGCAATACACATGGGGAGCAGTCCAAGTGAAGCAGTCCAAGTAAGTCCAAGTGAAGCATTCCAAGTGAAGCAGTCCAAGTGAAGCAGTCCAAGTAAGTCCAAGTGAAGCAGTCCAAGTGAAGCAGTCCAAGAGAAGCAGTCCAAGTAAGTCCAAGTGAAGCAGTCCAAGTGAAGCAGTCCAAGTAAGTCCATGTGAAGCAGTCCAAGAAAGACCAATTGAAGCAGTCCAAGTGAATCAGTCCAAGTGAAGAAGTCCAAGTGAAGCAGCCCAAGTGAATCAGTCCAAATGAGTACAAGTGAATCAGTCCAAGTGAGACCAAGTGAAGCAGTCAAAGTGAAGCAGTCCAAGTGAATCAGTCCAAGTAAGTCCAAGTGAAGCAGCCCAAGTGATACCAAGTGAAGCAGTCCAAGTGAATCAGTCCAAATGAGTCCAAGTGGATCAGTCCAAGTGAGACCAAGTGAAGCAGTCCAAGTGAAGCAGCCCAAGTGAAGAAGTCCAAGTGAATCAGTCCAAGTAAGTCCAAGTGAAGCAGTCCAAGTAAACCAATTGAAGCAGTCCAAGTGAAGCAGTCCAAGTGAAGAAGTCCAAGTGAAGCAGCCCAAGTGAGACCAAGTGAAGCAGTCCAAGTGAATCAGTCCAAGTGAGGCCAAGTGAAGCAATCCAAGTGAAGCAATCCAAGTGAGACCAATTGAAGCAGTCCAAGTGAAGCAGTCCAAGTGAAGAAGTCCAAGTGAAGCAGCCCAAGTGAATCAGTCCAAATGAGTCCAAGTGAATCAGTCCAAGTGAGACCAAGTGAAGCAGTCAAAGTGAAGCAGTCCAAGTGAATCAGTCCAAGTAAGTCCAAGTGAAGCAGCCCAAGTGATACCAAGTGAAGCAGTCCAAGTGAATCAGTCCAAATGAGTCCAAGTGAATCAGTCCAAGTGAGACCAAGTGAAGCAGTCCAAGTGAAGCAGCCCAAGTGAAGAAGTCCAAGTGAATCAGTCCAAGTAAGTCCAAGTGAAGCAGTCCAAGTAAACCAATTGAAGCAGTCCAAGTGAAGCAGTCCAAGTGAAGAAGTCCAAGTGAAGCAGCCCAAGTGAGACCAAGTGAAGCAGTCCAAGTGAATCAGTCCAAGTGAGGCCAAGTGAAGCAATCCAAGTGAAGCAGTCCAAGTGAAGCAATCCAAGTAAGACCTAATTGAAGCAGTCCAAGTGAAGCAGTCCAAGTGAAGCAGTCCAAGTGAGTCCAAGTGAGGCAGTCCAAGAGAATCGCCCCACGCCAGGGCCGGGGGCTTACGGGCAGCAGCGAGCCGGAGAGTCGCGTTATGGGCGGCGCCGCGGTGAACACTGGCGCCGTGTCCTGGACGTCGACGACGGCGACCGCGACCCGGAAGCACGCCAGGTTGCGCGTGTCGCTGCCGGGCTCGACGTACGCGTCCTGCCGAAGGGGTTTCCGGTTAGATGACCGCTAGCCATGTCCTCCACACTCTCGGATTCATCCACATGGCCTGTAGGTGAATGCATTATCTTGAGCGACTCGATGTGATCTTTAGTAATTGGCATGTTAATCAATCCATTTTAAAATCGCCATCCACGCCGCCATGGCAATGATTCCCATGAGCGCATGTCATGTTGCCCATTGAACACGGATGTTTAGGGTATATAGGCACTAGGCTGCGAGACGTATCGGGCAGTGATATCGGTAACTATACAGCAATCCAGTGGAAACTCTACATACTCGGCTCCCAAACTTGCTAACCATCCCAATGAAAGGTCCAAAACCTCCTCGGGGCATCCTAACCTCAAATTCCCGTAGGTGGCAGGCTCCTGCAATGGCAGCCGAGAACCAAGTGAATCATTCCCAGGAAGCCATGGGAAGCCACCACGACATATTTGATTACAATCATTGCCCTGATTTCATGTCACTATCACATAGGTCCATGTGAAGTTTTTTGAGAGTGCATATGCCACGCATTTTGGGCACGTTTGTCTCCTGCCCCTCTCTTAAGGGTGGAGGGAGGGGGAGAAGAATTGGACCGATTTTATTTGAAATGTCCCGGCCGGTTTTTCCCCCAATCCAATCCTGCATCTGTAGTAAGACCATCTCCATTGACTTCAGTGTTTGTTGACTGTGCTGAAGGTTTTGCTCTGTTGTGAGTGGATTTCGGTCCTAAAATGAACCATGGCTGCTGACGACGACGTTGCTTGTGCGATTGCGAAGACATCGTCAGCACTGTGCATCGCAGAAGAAAAGTCAGCATCAGCCGAAATCCTCAAGGACCGAAATCCACTCACAACAGATCAAAACTATCAAAACTATCAAAACTATCAAAACTATCAAAACTATCAAAACTATCAAAACTATCATCACTGTCAACACTGTCAACACTATCAACATCTAACCTCTGCTCTGGCCCATTTCGCATTATCAATAATTGGGCTATCGCCACAATTTTACAGCGTAGCACGGGAAGCAAAAAAGCTTGTTCAAATCTCCACTGCTTGGTTCTTTCTTCTAAACTCCATTTCACATCAAGAATGAGAGTGGATTTGCATCTTCCTCGAGGACCCACTGCTGCTAGACAAAAGATAGAGTTCCAAAACCGCGTATAGCCTTTTGTCTAGCCCAAAGACATTGCTTGTGAGTTTTGAAACTCTTGGCTCGTGTCTAGCAGCAGTGGGTCCTCGAGGAAGATGCAAATCCACTCTCCTACTCAACGTGAAATGGAGTTTAGCTGGAGAATTTTGGAAATAAATTTATCCATGACTCGACAAAAAGAGGGCACACGCCACTGGATTGCACCCCTAAAAGCATCAACCGGATGTCGTGTGATATGGGAGCGGTAGCCCCCCCCCCCCCTCTAGTACTGACCATTGCGCACACGGTCAGGGTGTACATGGACTGCAGCTCGAAGTCCAGCGACGTCTTGAGGAAGATCGAGCCCTTGACCATGTCCGAAGACGCCAGCGACTGCTCGATGCCGAACGACGGCGATCCCTGGGGGTGCAACACTGTCAGTCACCGCGTCGGAAGACGTCATACAGTTCTGGGGCCTAACCTAGCGCGGCCATTTGGAGCGGCTACCAAGCGGCTAATTAGCCGGGCTGGCGGTGTCATATAACCCGGACCTAGAGCGGCCATTTCAACAATGGGCAGTTTGTTGATTTCGTAGCACCACTAGCAACCAGTATTACGGTGGTGCTACGATGATAGCATTATCTAGAAGGCATACTGCTTTTTAAACGATCATCATTGTGCAGTGAGGTCAAATCAACCAATCTCATGGCTTGTAACTAAAGTCAGAGTCGATGTGCCCCGGCTATATAACCCGGCCGTAATACTGCCGCGCTAGGTCGGGGTTACTGCTTGGTGCTACGGTGGTGTTAATTAGCCAGGGTAGATTGCTAGTAATCCCGGGACTACGAGTGGCCGAGCTAGGTAAGGCCCCAGAACTTAGCATCTGATGCTAATTGAAACGTAATTCTTGAGCAACATCATTTTACTCGTCTGTTACGGCCGTATTCCACTAGGGCTGCAACCGGCCGATCCGAAACGCCGATTCCGATCCGCCGGCATGTTTTGCTATTCGGAAACGGAAAGTCGCAGCCCGGACGTCGAGGTCGGTACTCACCCACACCTCGAGACTGGCGTGCCTCGAGTTGTTCGGATTGCGTCGGGCCGTCACGTAGCCGAGCACGGTGCCCTTCTTGGCGTCCTCCTTGACGAGCAGCAGCGAGGGCCGATGCGGGAACGTGTCGCTCTCCCGGGTCGTGCCGTTGCTGCCCTTGATCGTGCACCCTATTGTCGTCGTGTGCCCTGCGATGTTGGCAACATGTTAATCTAGCAACATGTAGGTTGCAACAGTTGGCAGACAGAGACGGTGTGTGCAAGATGGCGACTGTGAGACGCATGGTTGTAAAATAAAGAAAATCCACTCAATAATAATAATAATAATAGGTTTATTGTCAATTTCATCAGCATTTGATATACAGACAGTCAGTATAATAATAAAAGAAGGTACAAACTTGATTATCGTCAAAGTTGATTACAATTATGATAAAACTCGTCTAGAGAATAAAAACAATATTCAAGTAAAAAGGCCTTAAGTTTTTGTTTAAAATTATCACGATTTCTTTTGAGGGCCTCAGGGAGTGCGTTAAAAAGTTTGCAGCCGGAGTGGTGTATAATCTGATGGTATAGTTTATTCATCCGAAGTCCCTACCATTTCATGCCCGGCGCAACGACACACACGCGCACGCGCCACTTCGGTACCTCAGTAGCCATTTTGTTACATTCAAGTCACATCCACCCACACGAAAAAGCATAAACGAACATATATGATACATACAGGGAAAATATATACTGAAGTACAAAATCTTATAAGAAACTTATATGTTTCTACTAAAAATTTGATCCTTCCATATGTGTTTCATATATGTTTTTTGTATGTACTTCCGTGTGGACAGTGACGGAACTTGAAATCGGAGGCCCCAAATCAACAAAAAAATGCGACGCCCACCAGCCCCCTGCCAGAGGCGCCAATTTTGTAAAAGTTGAACCGTGAAATGGAGCTGTTCTTTTAGGGAATGGATTTTCCTATGATTTCAAAAAGTCCAGTCCTTGAAAAATGGTCATCGCCTCCTTTTCGGTTTAACTTCGGCCTCCACGAGGCCCTTTTGGCCTACTGGCTGTCGGTGAATGACAGGCTGATGATGGAGCTAGCCTGGTCTTGAAGGGAGTCGAGGGTGGACCCGGTGCCGGCACTAAGGCCTGCTACCGTCCAACAGCACCAAGGGCCGGCCACCGCTTAGCCTTGTCCCTTTGACACACTGTGTTGGCGCTGTCCCTGTGGCACTGGTCTATTGGCTGTCGGTGAATGACAGGCTGATGATGAAGCTAGCCTGGCCTGGAAGGGAGCCGAGGGTGGACCCGGTGCCGGCACTGAGGCCTGCTACCGTCCAACAGCACCAAGGGCCGGCCACCGCTTAGCCTTGTCCCTTTGACACACTGTGTTGGCGCTGTCCCTGTGGCACTGGTCTATTGGCTGTCGGTGAATGACAGGCTGATGATGAAGCTAGCCTGGCCTGGAAGGGAGCCGAGGCTGGACCCGGTGCCGGCACTAAGGCCTGCTACCGTCCAACAGCATCAAGGGCCGGCCACCGCTTAGCCTTGTCCCTTTGACACACTGTGTTGGCGCTGTCCCTGTGGCACTGGTCTATTGGCTGTCGGTGAATGACAGGCTGATGATGAAGCTAGCCTGGCCTGGAAGGGAGCCGAGGGTGGACCCGGTGCCGGCACTGAGGCCTGCTACCGTCCAACAGCACCAAGGGCCAGCCACCGCTTAGCCTTGTCCCTTTGACACACTTTTGTGTATATTTTTTAGCTATTGTCTCTATGGATGTTGCTGAATGTTATTAAGCAATCTGTCTAGAGAGAAGCCGGTAACAAGGTACCAAGGGGCTGTCCTCCAACTAGCCATGGTCACTTTACCAGTTTAACGATAATAGATAGCCTAGCCCAAAAGGGGAGTTCGTGTGAAACCACAGGCCATAGAACATGGGCAGCTTCTGTCAAACATCATCAAAGGAATATTTCTCTCTTTCTAAACTCCATTTCACGTCAAGAAGGAGAGTGGATTTGCATCTTCCTCGAGGACCCACTGCTGCTAGACACGAGCCAAGCGATGTTTCAACATTTCTTATATAACCTGATGTCAAACTCAAGGCATGATTTGTGAGTTTTTAAACTGTTCAGCTCGTGTCTAGAAGCAGTGGGTCCTCGAGGAAGATGAAAATCAACTCTCCTTCTCGGCGTGAAATGGAGTTTAGCTATGGATTAGTTCTCTGCTTGTCAATCATGGATAAAATTATCGACCATAATTTGTAAAAACAAACTGTCAACGACTCGATCGGCTCACCTTGAGTGTCCTTGACGCTGACCTTCATGTCGTACAGACGCCCCGCCTCCAGCTTCCTGGCCAGGACCACGTTGGCGTCGCAGAACGAGTGGTTTGTCAGGCAGGGCAGGTCCTCCACCCGAGCGATCGTGTCACCTGCAAGAGGACAAAGTCATGCCTTGTATCACATTCAACGGTGATGCCTCTAGAAATTAGCAAATGCAGGAGTAGAAGCCTCTTACGAAGAGCCTTAAAGCCAGTATACATTGCGCTTTTTCCACGCTTTAGAGCCCTTAGGACTGGAACCCGAAACGCTCTGAGAGGCCGAGAACGAGACGGATTCGCAATGCATACTGATATCTAGAACCCGACCCAGCCCTAAGGGCTCGAAAGCGTAGGTCTGTATTGGCCTTTAAAAGAGCTGCGATACGAATAGCGAACACAACTACCTATAAAACCACAGATATAATATGGCCACAAAAAAAAAGTGATGGTTGTAGTTTCTCCGGCAATCGCTACAAGTTTCTCCGGCAAAGTTCTACAGGTGGTTACAGTTTTCTTGGTTACAGGTGATATAACAACAAACAGTGGCTCCATCCCTTGACTGCCGGTGAAACTATTAATGCGGGCGGAGGGCTTTCGCGTCACTGCTTTAGTATGGAAGTGGAAAACCGGGGTAACCGTCCGTCTTATCTGTCAATTTATCAAATCAAAATACCATGTTTGTACCATGGAATATTTTAGTAACATTTCAGTAACTTTATTTATAAGTGACAATTTTCGTTGATTTTTTGGCTCTCAAGCCACAACACAAGTAAATACATGAAGAATCAGCCACAAGAGCATCTATTCCACCAGCAACCTCTTTACATATTATGTCCTCTCCTCTGAAGTGTTTTCTTTCAGTCTCATTAGATCTAACAGGTGGTTGTGCGATACACAAAGCCGCAGAGTCACGAACATGACGTCACGAGCATCGAGAGTCTCTGATTGGTGCAGAGCCAATGTCGAAGACATCGTGTCACTGACATTGCAAGCCATGTAAACCCAGCTTGATTGGTGCAGAGCCAACGTTGATATGACATTGTGTCACAGACATTGCTAGTTGTAAACCCAGCTTGATTGGAGCAGAGCCAATGTCGAAGACATCGTGTCACTGACATTTCCAGCTGTAAACCCAACTTGATTGGTGCAGAGCCAAAGTCGAAGACATCGTGTCACTGTCAGCGTTGAGCTCACCCAGTATCTCAAAGTGCAGCGGGTAGTCGTGCTCGGCGTCTCGCCCTCTCAGCCGATAGATGGCAGCACCGACGTCGGTGTCGACGGGCACCAGGAGCATGCGCATCAAAGTCGAGATGTCGAACAGCGGGTAGTTGTTGGCCAGCGCGCCAGGGGCGTTGGCGAGCAGCGCCAGCAGCGCCAGTAGCGGCAGGGTCTGAAAAGGATGCCAATTTGCTGTTAACTGTACAGTCCAGCCCGTGAGAGAAGATGCCACAGCAGGGACTGTCCGCTTTTGTACTACCAACTCATGCTACTGTCCAGCCCGTGAGAGAAGATGCAACAGCTAGGACTGTCCGCTTTTGTACTACCAACTCATGCTACTGTCCAGCCCGTGAGAGAAGATGCAACAGCAGGGACTGCCCCCTTTTGTCCTACCAACTCATGCTACAGTCCAGCCCGTGATAGAAGTTGCCACAGCTAGGACTGTCCGCTTTTGTACTACCAACTCATGCTACAGTCCAGCCCGTGAGAGAAGATGCCACAGCAGGGACTGTCCCCTTTTGTCCTACCAACTCATGCTACAGTCCAGCCCGTGAGAGAAGATGCCACAGCAGGGACTGCCCCCTTTTGTACTACCAACTCATGCTACAGTCCAGCCCGTGAGAGAAGATGCCACAGCTAGGACTGTCCGCTTTTGTACTACCAACTCCTAAAAAATGGCGGAAAATCAAAATACAATTAAAGTTACATACAAAGAATGACAACAAAAATATATTCCATAATTTTGGTAAAAAATATCAACGAATCAATAGTTGAGCGAAAAAACACAAACTTTGGTAGCATAAGAAAGTATTAGAATCCAATGTGGCAGAGTGAAGATGATTTCAGTTGGTTCAGGTTGGCTCTCATTTATGCTACTGTGACTACCAGCGCTCCCTGCGGAAAGGTATCTTCATGAATAAAATAAACTATATTTTCATGTGGCATGTCTGTAAGACCCTGGTTTTCTGCAGAACGTAGCATATTTTAATGGCCTGTTAACCGTTTATTTACCTAGCAACTTCCAATCGGAGCCTGTTATTTTCGTGCTAACTGACCGTTATTATCTTAACAGGCCACTTAAGAACCGGCACTAGTTATGAATAAACATTACATTTCTTATCATTACATTTCATATCTGCGTATTCTATCTTTAGCACTATCTAGTTTACAACGAAAATCTCTTTTAAACTGGAGTATCAAGGCTTAGTAAATCAGTTATATTTTTTTGGCATTCACACTCCAATTTCAAAAAGTTTTTTCTGTGTAAATTATATTTCACTTTACTCTATGTGCTGAATATGAAAAATGAATTAATAATTTTAAGCCAACATTCTATCGGTTTAAGCATGTTTAAGCTTGGTCGGAAATTGTTCTCTATATGTATAAAGATGCAGAGTAATAAACGCCTATAAATAACTATATAAATAACTATCGTTTATTGTTCCAAGCATGGTGCGGGATTCATTTTCAATCAACAAACTTCATTTAAATTTATTTGATTACTCACAATTTCGAATTTTTCAAATTGAATTAGAGTAGCGTAAATTTTTCAAAATAAAAACAACATAGATTTTGCACCCCTAAATCGCAAATGATCTAATAGTTTGTTTGCTGTTCGCACAAGATCTTTATTATGCGATGAAAGCATGTTGTCGAGTCGAGCACTTTTGCCAGGGCGAAAGGCTTCTTTGGGAGCGCAAACAAAACCATTGTTGGCTCAGTCAATGAACCACTGGCTTGTTTGTGTCGATTTCACGGTGAATTGGGGACTTCTAGGCTTCACTCGTTGCCTGAATGGAATAATAACAAGTGTCAGCTTGAGGGGATTCCTTGACTAATGACACGTTGCATTATTTGGGGAAGAAAACGTTATTTCTTACGCTAAATCGATTTGCGATTCAAGAAATATGACTGAAATACGTCGAGATATTACCTAAAAAACCTGTGATAAAACAGTATCTGAAGAAGAATCTGAATGGTAGTGTTTTCGTCGTACGCGGAGGTTCACGCGGGAACTTCTCCTGGCCACAAATACTAACACAGAGTTTTGGGGGGAAATACACGTGTAGTTGAAGGGTTTTTCGATGTCTGTTGGCGTGTTAGGTTATTATACTTTCAAATGACAGAGGTGTTCTCTTTATAATCTTAGTTAAATTACGAAAGCTCGTAATCGGCTAGTCATTTTATTATTATGTACACAAATTAGCCATAATACCCACATTTTTGGGAGGCTAATATGTGTACATAAAAATAAAATGACAGAGGTGTGATTTTTCAAAAATTACCTAAAATTCCACTGGCTCGTATGGCAAAAGCATGTCATAACTTGTATTAAAAACTACCATCAGGCATCAGTTGATTTTTCTTCGGTCTATAGTAATTTTTCCAGATTTGTACATTGATAATTATTGGTGTAGGAAGTTCCCGCGTGAACCTCTGCACCAACCCCTGGCCACGCAGCCTGGCTTGTGAATCCAATCGTTTGCAACGCTCTTAAAACATGCTGTGTGTTAAAGAAACATTAAACTGTGATAAAACAGGTTGTTTATTATCAAATTTTATTTGTATATTTCAAGGGATTGGTAAAATCAAAGAAACTGGCTCCCACTAAAAGGTATTTCTGAGTTTTTATAAAATGCAACTACAGCAGATACTGAATGCACGTTCACTTTATGAAAGAAATTGTATACTTGCCCCTGAATGCAGCCCGCAGAGCAAAGCAGGCTCATCCACCAAATTACAAAATTAACGAGTAAACTGAAAAGTAATTGCGAATTGATCCTGGTATGAGTGAGTCAAAAAGTAATGAAAGATGGCCTCAAAACGGCACAATCTTATATTTGCTAAGACATAGCTCTGACATCTACAAAATGCTGCCCCTAGATACCACCCGGAAAGCAAACGTGGCTCCTCCACCTCGAAGTCCTCTTATTAAATAACAAAGTTGTCCTAAATTGAGCTCTTTGATGGAATAAACTACATACATTTTATATTGTTTAATTATAAAATCAACTTGTTAACTGCGAAGCTATTTATCACAGCCTTTAGTGGTGGTCAAAAAATGCGGCCCCAAGAACGTAGACCGCAGGGCAAACTTGGCTCTTCCAAAAAATCAATAAAGAACGGGAAACTTGCACTTCAAAATCCTTGGTTTGAAAGCGGCAATCACTTTTCTTGGATTACTACCTTGACTTCGATACAAATAGGGGTCCGTAATTTGGTCAAAATAGTATTTAATCAGCTCTTTCGACCCTTCGCCATGGTTATTGGCAAGACTGTAAACGTGAATTTTCTGATTTTAATCGTTTTTGCAAGAAGCTTTTTTAGTTGGTAATTTTCATATGAAGAAGATTTTTTATTTTCTCATGTATTTCGTTAAACACAAGACTCTTCGTTGTTAAAACAGTCAATATTATTCATATAATTTTTATTGTGAAAATACATCGTAAGCAAAACTGGTCAGTGAATAAATGCCAAATGTGTTTACGATATTTAAGATAGCGAACAAAATTAACAAATTATCTTCAAAATTAGCATGCGATCATAAGTGGTCAGAAAATTAGGTCTCGGCAATAAACCACATCACTTTGTGAGTCTTGCAATTTATTACTGGCATGTTTACGTCCTTTCCAAGCGATTACTTTTAATAAAATGCTAATTAGAATCGGAAAAATGCCATTAATGCATCGCGGTTGCTTAGCGACCATTGAACAACAGTCTCGGTGACCTCGTTCTTTTGTTGCTCCATCTCTCTACACGAATCGCCATGTTCGTTTCTGTGTGCGGAATTCCATCAGGAATCCAGAGGCTGAAAAAAGGGCATCGTGGAACAAGACGCATAACAATTTAGACTCGAACTAAAATATGGTTGTGGTTTTAACCAATTTTCACATAGATTTAACATTAAAACGGAACTTCTCTTGGCTACAAATATTTAAAAAATTTGAAAGGTTAATAAACCTGTAGTTGAAGAGTTTCCGGATGTCTGATAATATTTTTTTTGTATTTGAAAACTTGACCGAGGAGAGGGTTTTTAAAGTGTGCCATTTTAGACACTTTTAGACACTTCTTGAAAGTCCCTCCCCTTGTAAGTGTTCAAAATAAAAAACAAAATATATCGTATCGCCCATATTATACCAACTCTTTAACAACAAATGATTTTTTGGTAGATTAAATTTCTTACACTCATGTCTACTAGATGATTATATCCTATCTATAGCATTAATTTTAAAACACACTATTTCAAACTGGGATTTGAATGCTAAATCAAAAGTCGTAACATGACTAGTTACTTCTTCAAGGGTGATAGCTAGACTTCACCCTATCACCCTTGATAAAGTAACTAGCATATATGTTACGAAACGTCGGGAAACCAGTGAGACTTTTATTTAGATTTCAAACCCCAGTTTAAAATAGTTTTTTTCAATTTGGTAGATATTCACTTTGGGCAAGGGGAACAATCCACCTCCAGCAGCACAAAACTCCAGTATAGCAATCAACAGAATTAAAGTCTTGCCGCTTCCTTGCCAACTCCAGTATTGCAAGCAACAGAAGTAAAGAATTGCCGCTTCCTTGCCAACTCCAGTATTGCAAGCAACAGAAGTAAAGAATTGCCGCTTCCTTGCCAACTCCAGTATTGCAAGCAACAGAATTGTAGACTTGCCGCTTCCTTGCCAACTCCAGTATTGCAAGCAACAGAATTGTAGACTTGCCGCTTCCTTGCCAACTCCAGTATTGCAAGCAACACAAGTAAAGTCTTGCCGCTTCCTTGCCAACTCCAGTATTGCAAGCAACACAAGTAAAGACTTGCCGCTTCCTTGCCAACTCCAGTATTGCAAGCAACAGAAGTAAAGTCTTGCCGCTTCCTTGCCAACTCCAGTATTGCAAGCAACAGAAGTAAAGAATTGCCGCTTCCTTGCCAACTCCAGTATTGCAAGCAACAGAAGTAAAGTCTTGCCGCTTCCTTGCCTACTCCAGTATAGCAAGCAACAGAAGTAAAGACTTGCCGCTTCCTTGCCAACTCCAGTATTGCAAGCAACAGAAGTAAAGTCTTGCCGCTTCCTTGCCAACTCCAGTATTGCAAGCAACACAAGTAAAGTCTTGCCGCTTCCTTGCCAACTCCAGTATTGCAAGCAACAGAAGTAAAGTCTTGCCGCTTCCTTGCCAACTCCAGTATTGCAAGCTACAGAAGTAAAGACTTGCCGCTTCCTTGCCAACTCCAGTATTGCAAGCAACAGAAGTAAAGTCTTGCCGCTTCCTTGCCAACTCCAGTATTGCAAGCAACAGAATTAAAGTCTTGCCGCTTCCTTGCCAACTCCAGTATTGCTAGCAACACAAGTAAAGTCTTGCCGCTTCCTTGCCAACTCCAGTATTGCAAGCAACACAAGTAAAGTCTTGCCGCTTCCTTGCCAACTCCAGTATTGCAAGCAACAGAAGTAAAGTCTTGCCGCTTCCTTGCAAACTCCAGTATTGCAAGCAACAGAAGTAAAGTCTTGCCGCTTCCTTGCCAACTCCAGTATTGCAAGCAACACAAGTAAAGTCTTGCCGCTTCCTTGCCAACTCCAGTATTGCAAGCAACAGAAGTAAAGTCTTGCCGCTTCCTTGCAAACTCCAGTATTGCAAGCAACAGAAGTAAAGAATTGCCGCTTCCTTGCAAACTCCAGTATTGCAAGCAACAGAAGTTAAGAATTGCCGCTTCCTTGCCAACTCCAGTGAAACGTTGAATCAATCGATTGATTGATTTGTCCTTTTGCTGGTTGATCATGAATATCGAGGTCAAAAATTGAAAGTTTCACAAGTTTGTTTCATTATTACAATGATCGTCAAATCACTTTGTTAAGGAGGCATGTCTGGATGGATTGGATCCCACTTATTTGTAAAACCCGAGCTTGATATTCTGATATTTTATTAACACAAGTTTAAAGTCAGCAAGAATTTGAAAGGAAATGATTTTCAGATTTAGAAAGAAACTCATCTACGCATGGTATCAAATATTTAAGAATCACAGTTTAGCTGATCATCATAGCGTTATACGAGCCTCAGCATTGTTGTATTTTGGTCCATTTTCGCATAGATTTAAAATAAAAACGGACCTTCTCCCTGACTACAATAATGTTAACGTAAAATTTTGAAGAAAGAAATACAAGAGTTGTTACGGTTGGTGCATAAAATATTCGGTTGTTTTATTTTGAAAACTTACAGCGGAGGTAATTTTCAATATACAGCATCCTAAAATAGCAACAGCCATCCACCAGCTCATTAACAACACGTGTATTTTTTTTCTGAAATTTAATGTCATATTTGTAGCCTATGAGAATGTTACGTTAAGCCGATGCGGAAATCGGCCAAACCACAACTACATTCATCCACTATTGTTTAGTTCTTTCTTAAGCTGGGGGAAAACCCTTGGCAAGCAAATATCTGCAAAATATTTGTTTACAGACAAACTCTCAGTGAGAGCCCAAAACAAAATAGCTAGTGCACTAGGCAATTTATACGGCTTTTGAATAAAGTATTAGTAATTTTTGTTCTATAATAAGATTTGCTGATAATTCAGAATAACTGCTAAACAAAATGATTTTAAAATATGGGAAGGTTTTTCTAGATTTTCAGGAAATTGATTCTTACATTATTTGAAAGGCTTAAAATTTTTAAAATCTATTTTGTTTTGGGCTGCCACTGATAGTTTGTCTGAAAAAGATATGTTGTACATATTCGTAGGCCAGGGGTTTCCTCCTTCTTAAAACATTCCACTTAAACATTTCACTCAAATGTGGATTAACCTCATCAGTCATTAAAATACTGTTAACTTAGCTCTATTTTTTAACGGACACGTCCTTCAGCCGTCAACGCGATCAAGTGACTTGGCCCGGACATCATCAAATTTTCTTCCCCGCCTCCCGCATTGCTGCCTGCTCCAAGACAACATCGGCCAGCTCCCAAAATCCCCACCTTTCGGTCAACATCCCCAAGGCCTCGCGCCGTGTCCACAATTTCCCCGCTTTTCCGACACGAAGCGTCCTTGTCGCTGGGGAAACTGTGTGCCCAGGAAAACGCTTGGCCTGGAAAACGGAGGCCTAAGGCGAACACGCACAGCGATGTCGTGTTTTTCTTGAAACGATAGACATAAAATCTTGGCCCTCGTCGCAACACGCGAAATGACCGGTGCAAAAAGACGCCTAAACCGCTGCCTGTTTCGTTCCCCCGAAAAGAAGACGACACTTTGTAATACATGACTGGCAGTGATTTTGTCTATATTATAGTTTTTAAGAATGTTATAAGGAGTCAACACATCGATTATTGATATGAAGTGTTGTTCTTATTACTTACAATGAGAATCAATAGCTTTAATCGCTTTTTGCACTAGAAGATATTGCAGAAACCGGTCATAAAATGTTTGTTAAGCTCAACACGTGTGCAAGAAATTCAGATTAAATGCATATTGTTCACAATAAATTATTAGTGTAGTTCATCACCAAAACTCCTAAGACCTACATTCTATTCTAAAGGAACGGCAGTACGACATCTTGATGTGAAACATTTGGGTGGAACATACTATAGTTTTTTTAAATTGGCATTCGTATGTCAAAGTCAATAACCAGTATAGAATTAATCAATGCCTCTTTTCATTTCAAATTATAACCAGTCATTCACTGTTTCGTCCAGCTCTTAGAAGCTCGTGAATAAACAGTCGCTCTAATCGTACTTCAATTTAAAATGCACATAATATCGTTGAATTTAGCATGGCATGTGATCACGTGTGGTATTTTAATGCCCAGAGATTAAATGAATTTTAAAGAACCTATTACTTAAAATTAAATTTAGCATAATCCATGTTTGCATGGAATGAAAAACGGAATAAAAAGTTGTTTCAACATTTCAATAATTGACCTTGTTCAGGGTCATGTAGAAATCGAAAATCTCAAGATGGATGACGTCAAGGAAAAGTGCATTTAGCTGGGACTGCCCTAAGGGGGTGTGGTTATTGCATGAAAACCTCTCAGAAGTCTGGTGAAAGTGTGTTGAAAACTGGCTTGGTTCGGGCACTGCAGGAAATAAAATAAATCACTGAATGATTTATTTGTATTGAATGTGAGATGTGATAGCAGGTCGATTTTGAGGGGTGTGGCGGAGGGGGGGGGGGGGGTAGGGGGTGACCTTCTCTGTATCCAGACAACATTTCAGGTCGAAGGGGTGACGAAGGGATGAACAATAAACTCTTGTGATTATTTTGATTTCAAAATTCTACCCTCTAATGCTCTATAATATAATAGTGCACTGTATAATAGTGCAAAATGCAGATATAACGCAACAATTATTATTATTATATTTATTGTTTATCTTGGTAAGATATTATATATAATATATCATTATATAGTAGTTTAGTGTAGTACGGTTTTGCTCTGTTTGAAAAGACTTTCGGTCCTAAAAAGGACCTTGGTCCTTTTTAGAGCAAAACCGTACTACACTAAACCATCAATTTGCGGCTCTGAAACACTTCGCCATTCCATTATATAGTAAATAGTGTATATTATAATGCATATCATTTTCACATCGATTGTTTACCCTATGGTATTTCAACTGATATTATGGGTATTTAATTACCTCGGCCAAAAGTCAGCCGATTTATACAATTTGGTTCCAAATTGTTGAAAATCTCAAATGACAAATGCACATGATAGCCTTTCTCTTATGTAATAGTCAACTAAAAATAAGGTTTTGAAGCTTAAAGCAATAAATTTTCACATAAATACGTAAACTCGCCTTCGACTTAGGCACTGTTTTATCGGTCGATTTTTCATTCACGATAGCAACATAAATTATTATCTCCAAAAAATGTATTTTTCGTAAGTGAAGTCAGGGCCAGTGTAAAAATGTACAGTCACGTGTTAACTGCCAGCCAAGTTTGTTATCTCCAAGGTCACAGCCAATCAGATGTCACTATTTTCATTTTAACTGACAGTCAACACTTAAACAGGACATTGTAAAACGAGCTCTTAAATACACTTTGGTCTCGTGAAGTACTTTTGCTTTCGCCTTGCAAATGGCCTTGGAAGAAAATAAAACCAATAACTAACCACGAAATGGCCGCCCTTATCGCCGAGTCGGGATCTGCTAGCGACCCCGTGACGCGTCCATATTTCACCTCTTCGGGGCGAAAGTTCGGGGAGAAAACGCACTAACATGTCCACCACCCCTTCGTCGTCTCGGCATGCGACCCAACCCTGTCTGGGCTGGGGGTCTTGACCAGTGGCGTCGTCCAGGGTGTGCACAGGTATACGTGCCTAGCGATTTTGTAACTTTTACGTTATGCCGTTATCGGTTCTGATGGATAAAATCCGTATTGTTGTCCGTTTTAATTTTTTAACTTGGTAAACGAGAACGGCAAAGTCAGAGTTACGAAGTTTCAGGTATGCGGCGTATACCCACATTTTATTTTCGAAATTAGCGTACACTCACATTTATTTTAAAGAAATACGCTGGTATATACGCTGGTGCCTACGCGAAGTTCTAACTTTTAAATGTCTAACTGTTGCGAATTTTCCATACTTGTTTTGTATTTCATATTTTACATATACCCATTCACCTTATCTTACCCATTTCCCACCCACCCAAAGCACACCCATTCACCCACTACCCATTTATCCATTTACCTTTGAGGCGCAAATCGAGATATGTGGACGTGTTTTAGTGAAACCCAAGCGAAAATAGTCTTAAGCGCCAAACAACAACGTTTGATATATGAAATTATATTTTGTTGGTAATGGTGAAAATGTGAAAATAAGAATTCAGTTTCATTTTTTCTTCCCCCCCCCCCCCCCCCCCCCCACACAGTTGTCGAAAAATTTGCGTATACCCACCTTTATTTCCAGCGCTACGCCACTGCTCGTGACGTATTGGAACCTGACGTATTGGAGGGAGCTAAGAACTTACAGGCTGATTCAAAAAAATATATTTTGGCACAAAAATTGTTGGTTTCGGACAATGGCTAATGGTGACTGGCTAATATCAGTAAATTTTTAATTCCACTGCATGTATTGTATGCAATTTCAAAGTTCAATATATCCAAATACCTGTGCCATAATATTTTGTATGATGCTTTGTATATCACAAATGGCAATCCATGCTACAGTTCCAGTGTAAAACATTTTGATAAAGTATGGTTATAATATTTTATTATTTTTGTTTTGATACACATAAATATATTTGGAAGCGGATACTCAAAAAATCAAGTTAAAGTAAATGTTTTTTAAAGATGTACCTACTGGCAAATGAACGTCATTGTTTAGTTTTTAAAAATTAATTCTTATGACCTTTCCGAATCGTGAAATACTTTCGTTTGGAGCAATATTGGCCAATCCCATGCAAGAGCTAAAAAAGCGCCAAATCGCCAAAACAACAATAAAATTCGCTAGAAGAAAGTATTGCGTCATCGCGTCGTTTGACCAACGTGTCGTCATCGTGACGTCACTACCATCGATCGCACTGACCAGTAGAAGGGGTCAAACCGTCCGGTGGACGATTAACATGAAAC
This sequence comes from Nemoura dubitans, assembly GCA_921293005.1. NCBI lineage: Eukaryota > Metazoa > Arthropoda > Insecta > Plecoptera > Nemouridae > Nemoura > Nemoura dubitans. The sequence continues at coordinate 1,804,707 of OV121078.1, read as the reverse complement.
TAGGCCATTTGCAGGCGGCCTGGCCCCATTTGTACATGCACACGACATAGGTACACACACCGAGCATGGGTATCTCTGGACATGACGTTGCTTAACTATGTTACCTCTAATTTATGCATACGATTTTGTAACTCATTCATGAAATAACCATTTGAAAATAGTGAATTTTATATGAAAATCGGGACTTTCGTTGAAAATGTCATTTTCGTTTCTTGCCTTGCCTGGTTATGTTGAATCTTATATTTATGTTGCCCCAGTTTGTGTTTCGAAAAAGTTATTAAAGGGACAGAATCATGTTGCTTAGTTCTGGTCGACAAAATATCTCCGAGTTTTCACTATTCGCAAGCTAGCTAAACTTAGTTACTTTGTAACTACTACGTTCTGTAGTGTATATTATTTTCCGAATTTCAAGAATGTTAAAGAAGCTGCTCGCCACAAAGCAGAGTCACTTAGCTATCGGATAAAATCGCTGACGGACTTTTTTTTTTAAATGCGTATTTTTTCCAAAATTTCTTTCCCTATTTCGAATATTGCTCTACGAAACCATCGAAACCACATCGAAACATCACACCAGTTTTGTTGACTTCAAGTTTGTCAGAAATTTTGTCAATTTCGTGCTTGGAGGTTAAATTGAAAGTAAATCCGCGCCTGAAATAAATCTCCAAGAGTTTTTGATGAGCGTAGCGAGCGAAGCGAAATCTTCAATTTCACTACTGGTAATAAAAACACTTGTGTGTGTTTGTTTGTTTGTTGGTATAAATGTAAATTTGCACGCGCTCTACAGACCAAACGCCTGCGTCGATTGCGGAGAAATTCTCAGGGTGTCTATACCTATGTTCTCAACTTAGTACCGCTTCGCCCATACGCTCATCTTCAACGCGAACACTTTGGCAGCATTTCCTAGTTTGGCTTAACTCCGCATTGTGGATCCAGGCCCAAAGCACTAAAAGGCAGCTTATTTGCAGACATCTTTAAAGGTCAATAGGCAATTGAATGGAGCAGGCCCAAAGCACTAAAAGGCAGCTTATTTGCAGACATCTTTAAAGCTCAATAGGCAATTGAATGGAGCAGGCCCAAAGCACTAAAAGGCAGCTTATTTGCAGACATCTTGAAAGCTCAAGAGGCAATTGAATGGAGCAGGCCCAAAGCACTAAAAGGCAGCTTATTTGCAGACATCTTTAAAGCTCAATAGGCAATAGAATGGAGCAGGCCCAAAGCACTAAAAGGCAGCTTATTTGCAGACATCTTTAAAGCTCAATAGGCAATAGAATGGAGCAGGCCCAAAGCACTAAAAGGCAGCTTATTTGCAGACATCTTTAAAGGCCAAAAGGCAATTGAATGGAGCAGGCCAAAATGCAATTGAATGGAGCAGGCCCAAAGCACTAAAAGGCAGCTTATTTGCAGACATCTTTAAAGCTCAATAGGCAATAGAATGGAGCAGGCCCAAAGCACTAAAAGGCAGCTTATTTGCAGACATCTTTAAAGCTCAAGAGGCAATTGAATGGAGCAGGCCCAAAGCACTAAAAGGCAGCTTATTTGCAGACATCTTTAAAGGTCAATAGGCAATTGAATGGAGCAGGCCCAAAGCACTAAAAGGCAGCTTATTTGCAGACATCTTGAAAGCTCAATAGGCAATTGAATGGAGCAGGCCCAAAGCACTAAAAGGCAGCTTATTTGCAGACATCTTGAAAGCTCAATAGGCAATTGAATGGAGCAGGCCCAAAGCACTAAAAGGCAGCTTATTTGCAGACATCTTTAAAGCTCAATAGGCAATAGAATGGAGCAGGCCCAAAGCACTAAAAGGCAGCTTATTTGCAGACATCTTTAAAGCTCAATAGGCAATAGAATGGAGCAGGCCCAAAGCACTAAAAGGCAGCTTATTTGCAGACATCTTTAAAGGCCAAAAGGCAATTGAATGGAGCAGGCCAAAATGCAATTGAATGGAGCAGGCCCAAAGCACTAAAAGGCAGCTTATTTGCAGACATCTTTCAAGCTCAAGAGGCAATTGAATGGAGCAGGCCCAAAGCACTAAAAGGCAGCATATTTGCAGACATCTTTCAAGCTCAATAGGCAATTGAATGGAGCAGGCCCAAAGCACTAAAAGGCAGCTTATTTGCAGACATCTTTAAAGGTCAATAGGCAATTGAATGGAGCAGGCCCAAAGCACTAAAAGGCAGCTTATTTGCAGACATCTTTAAAGCTCAAAATGCAATTGACTGGAAGCAACAGTTGCCCGGAGGAACGACGCCTCCCTGGAAAGGAGTTGACTCCAATTCCCTGGGGACGCGTGGAACGAAGCGTCACGCTGTTCCAATTAGCCAATAACTGGAATGAGCCCAGCGGGGAGCCAAAACACGGGGGAATGCCTTTGCCGGCATAGACAAAGACACATCATGATTAATTGATGCTTTGGTGGTGCTCTTTTCTGATTGAAAATGTGGTCCTAAAAGGGACATTGGTCGACGTTTCATCGGTATCTAGGTCCTTTTTAGGACCGAGAGTCATTCACAACAGAACACCATCTGAATCCGGCTCTGAAACAATTATCCAATATCAATGTCAATATTTTTATTGCCACGAGAACATATTGTGCTGAAAGGAATTATCATAAATTTACTTTGGTATCATTTTACGTTTGTATATGATCGATTTAAAACTTGTAAATGGTATAAGAACAATGTTCAATAAGATAATTCCTAAGTCTACGCTTAAAATCGCCCACATTCTTATTATTTTAGTTCTAGTGGAAGTACATTCTATTAGTGAAAGTCTATATAGTATAAAGTAGTCTAAATAGTGGAATAATATAGTGGTCTATATAGAAGTGAATAAAGGAAGTAAGAATTATATTCTCCTAGCACGTAGTTAGGTACATTTCTTTTGCAATAATTGTACCAGACGAAAGAAAATAATAATAATAATAATAAATTTGATGCTTTGTTGATTTTCAAAGTTCAACGCATATAATATGATCTCGCTGACAAGATTTGGTGTTGAAATATGATTTACAAGTGCAATCAAGTAGGATTATTATATTGATAGTCTTTTGTACCTATGGCCACTGATTGAAAAGTTGTTGATACGAATCGAAGCGAACTCTATTTAAGAGAACGAAATGTAGAGCTACCAATACGCCTGCCTCTGTGAAGGAAAACAGCAAGGAGCGACCATAGTGGACACATCCTCTCCCGAAGATTGGTGTATTACACAATTCGAACAAAATTACACAGTCAAATTTACTTCGAAACGGTTTTAAATATAGAGAGATGAAGCTGATGTTCTAAAGTTACAACCCAACCACGCTTCATCGCAAATGTCTGTCAGTTTTCTAAGATTTTCTAACAAACTCGCAATTTCTTTCCCGGAAGCCAACACTTCGCAGTCGCCAAAGAATATTGCCTCTCGGAATCGCTATACTTCGCCGATTTGTAAAGACATTTCCATCAATTTTTCGGCCAAACAACGAGCGAATCAGAACCTTTTGTTCGGGCCAGTCAGTCTTTGTGTGATACGAAGTTGGCCAGACCGAAAGACTGACAAATTACCGCTCACTTCATTAGGACATCCCTCTCGTGAATGGCCTGCTCGGAAATCTAGGTTATGAATTTCCAGGGGCGATTGTAATGAGATTGAAGCGTATTTGCGAGCATCGAGCGGATGCCTATAAGCGATCGATAGCCAGTTTCGAATATTGATGAGAATTCGCGGGAGCGAAACAATTGAGTGCCGTTGTAAGGGAAACTCTGCAACCCTTAAGGTGGCCGGGGGAGGAACCGTTGGCGTTCATATACATACAAAACATATATCTTCAGACAGACTATCAGTTGGCAGACCAAAACAAAATAGGCAGTGCCATAAAGGCAGTTTACAAGGCTTTCAAATCCTGCTAACGCCTTCTAATTATTGTGATAACGAAGAAAATTACAAAATGTATAATTTAATAACGTAAGAATCAATTTTGTGTTATAATTAGGCTTGCTGAAAATTTAGAAAAACCTTCAAAACTTATTCAAATTAATTTTTTACAGTTATTTTTAATATTCAGCACGTCTCATACCGCAAATGTGATGCTTACATTATTGGAAAGTCTTATAAATTGCCTAGTGCACTAGCTATTTTGTTTTGAGCTGTCACTGATAGTTTGTAGATAAAAAAATATTAAGAAGATTTCCGAATGTCACGGGGATCATGCCCCACCTTAATACCAATCGCGTAAACTGGCTTATGGAAGTTTCGATATTCATTTGTTGGCCAGCAAGTTAGCTTGTGGCATTGCAGTTGCAATTCGCCACCATGGTTCATCATTGGCACAAACACAATGTGCCATTTAGTTGGAATTGCTCTCGTTATTCATTTGCTGGCAAGCAAGTTAGCTTGTGGCATTGCAGTTGCAATTCGCCACCATGGTTCATCATTGGCACAAACACAATGTGCCATTTAGTTGGAATTGCTCTCGTTATTCATTTGTTGGCCAGCAAGTTAGCTTGTGGCATTGCAGTTGCAATTCGCCACCATGGTTCATCATTGGCACAAACACAATGTGCCATTTAGTTGGAATTGCTCTCGTTATTCATTTGTTGGCCAGCAAGTTAGCTTGTGGCATTGCAGTTGCAATTCGCCACCATGGTTCATCATCGGCACAAACACAATGTGCCATTTCGATGGTTGCTTTAGTTTTTTAACTCATAAGATACAATTAAACCCCTGCCCTCAATTGCGTTATAGCAAACATTTAATCGACAACGTGTTGCGTGTTAGAGCTTTTCCCAGTCCAAAAAAACATGTCAAAACAATGACACAATGTTTAGGTCGTAAATGGAACAGAATTTAGTAATATTCATATGTATAAATAAGTCCAAGAATGCTTATTGAAATAAATCTGATGTTATTCGAGATAAGGAATAAGATTAGTTTAAATTCAAATCGCCTATATTTGTCTATGCATAAATAAAAATTTCTGTCTTTTTGTGCTGGTTCATCTTCAATGACGTCTTTCCTGTAATCATTTGTATTTGAATTCATTTTGCATTTGACAAGTAAATAGTTCTTGTATGAGCCTATAACTAATACAATCTTTTTACAAGAAGTAAATTAGGTGGTAATTTCAGATAACCGGAGTGAACATATATAAATATGTATGCTCTATTATTATCATGCAACGCTACCATTGCGTTCGCAAATAACAAAAGTGAACACTTAAACTTAATTGTAAAAATCTGTTTAAACACTGCAAAGCTACAACAAAGATGTAATTACAGAGTTAAAGTTAAGGAGAACATGGCATTTCTTAGCACGAAGAGACAAACCACAACGAGGCATGTCATATACCGATGCACCCATTCAGGTTTTCATAAGCCTCGGAAAAACATCGGATTGCCCTCGGGAAACAAAGAAAATGCAAGTCCGATGCGAATGACTGATGAAGATTGATCGTCTAGGAACTCCTGCGCAAATATCGTACGCTGTGTTTCTTTTCCGTTGCCAATCGCAGCCAGTACAATCTGAATCTTGACTTACAGTGGCGTTATTTACCCAACTTGTGTGCTGATTTTGCTTGGTGCATTGATTTTATGTTTGCTAGAACCTTGAAAAGAACTGAACAACGGTGAGACTGAATTGTTTCGTTATTATTTGGTTTTTTGGCTTAATAACCGTGAATTCTGAATATCATCCCGAACCCGTCTAGAAAATATTGCGTTGCAAATTTAATTTTTTTTATCTGCGCTATAGACACGTTATAATCTTTAGCGTCGAAAAATAACATATAATTTTAAATTTTAAATAACTGTTTCAAGTTATGGTTCTGGTTCTATGTAATATTAAGTTAGGGGGACAACCAGTTCGCCAGAAAGTGGATTTTTACACCAAAAGTTGCCGACATCTCAAGGCCTCATCTTTGAAGTTATCGTTTCAATATTTCAGTATGTTGCAGACAAAAGACGTAAAAAATGGCGAACATTGCCCTTTTTTCGAAAATATTACCCTGGAATGATAGAACATACCCCAAAACTTCTCAATATATACCCTTTCTAGAGCCATTGTATACGAAAGTGCAAAGAAAATTTTGGGGAAAAGGCCATCTCCGCCCTTATTTACGCCTTTTGTCTACAACATACTAAAATATTGAAATGATAACTTCAACGATGTGGCCTTGAGATGTCTACAACTTTGAGAAGATATTTCGAGAAATAAAAGTGCTAATTGTGCGATTTTGGCCATCCAGAAAATAGTTTTACGACCAAACTTTAAAAATGTGTACTGCGTGTAGGTCTACATGTGCATCTTGCACGTGATGTGTCTCATGCCGATAGGAGGCGACTCACTGAAACTGTTTTCTGGAGGTGATCTTCCCCCGTAAGGTCTACATGTGTATCTTGCACGTGATGTGTCTCATGCCGATAGGAAGCGACTCACTGAAACTGTTATCTGGAGGTGATCTTCCCCCGTAAGGTCTACATGTGTATCTTGCTCGTGATGTGTCTCATGCCGATAGGAGGCGACTCACTGAAACTGTTTTCTGGAGGTGATTTTCCCCCGTAAGGTCTACATGTGTATCTTGCACGTGATGTGTCTAATGCCGATAGGAGGCGACTCACTGAAACTGTTTTCTGGAGGTGATTTTCCCCCGTAAGGTCTACATGTGTATCTTGCACGTGATGTGTCTAATGCCGATAGGAAGCGACTCACTGAAACTGTTATCTGGAAGTGATATTCCCCCTAAGTATTTACTTTGAACACATTTCTAGTGCATTATTTGTTTTATAACAGTTTTTTGTGTCCTTTTAGCAACAGTCTTCTTGCCAGAAATAAAAGTTTATAAAAAATACAATAAATATCCCCTAATCGCATGCACACCTACTCCCCCCCCCCCCCCCCCGGCACCGAAATACGTCTGCTATTCTAACAATACTATAATATCATAATACAGTTGCAATGCAACCTTTAAACATAATCAAATGTACGTATTTTTTTAAACACAAGAATGAAGTGATTTCAGTGACGAATTGATTTAGTTTTCGCAATATGATTACAATTACTGTATTTCATAATGAACAACCTCTATATCACCTACAAGGTTGTCCAAAATATGTGTTAATCGTTATATGCTTTCTCGGCCTTTGCTCTGTTTTGACCTGACTGTGAGCCAGAAACCTGTGCGAAACCTGGTGCCATGTTTACTACCCATAACCAAACCCTGCTTTTAAGAGCAAATTCCTTCGAACCAAAACTAAAAAAAATAAAGTAGACAAGTTCAATACCACATCGAATTAGGTAGTTTGTAGGTATTGGTTTTGTAGAGAACATTAACCACGGTATAATGTTAGTTTCGGAGAATGATTTGAGTTTCTCACCTGACACATCGCTTCAAAGTAGTAGTCCGATGTCGGAGATATCCATGTGCACAAGTCCAACGTCGGAGATATCCATGTGCACAAGTCCAACGTCGGAGATATCCATCTGCACAAGTCCAATGTCGGAGATATCCATCTGCACAAGTCCAAAACAGCGAAAGGCAATTGAAATCTCACAACGTATCACGTGACATCCAAGTCCCAAGGGCCAATCAAATCATTCCATGCCATCAAAACAATTCTACACGACACTCGAAACAAGCTCGCAGGGTCACCGTTGGATTATGTTGCAACACGATTTCGATACGAATCTACGCGCAAACCAACATGCATTGTCACCCCGAAAACAAATATGTATTTAACACACGTGTTTATGTATTGCAGAATATTTACTTATAGTTTTTGGCAATGTTTACTTTTAAATTCTTCAACAAATTTCTACAAACACATTTGAAAAACCAACAACCTCGAGCCGTTTAGTATCAATGAGTTATGTCAAATAATTTAACAAACCCAACCGAAATTCGCACTACTTTTAAATTCGCTTATAAAACACACGTGTTCAACACAAAAATTAGCTAGATTTCACTCGATTTCCATGTGTTTTTTGCAACAAAGCAGCGAAAATCCGAGAGTTATCACAAAACAATCCAGGTTGGCAGTATCGTGAGTCCATGGGGCAGAGTGCGATCCGTGTGGTTCGAAAACGAGGGTGTGACGGCTCCCCTGGTCGAGCACCTGCCAAGTCAAGCCGCCGTGACCGACTGCCCTGCGCGACGTACCTCCCCGTGAATGGGTGTCTAAGAGGGGGGGGGGGGGCGTTTAGGGAGATATTCACCCTCCGTGAATTATTAGTCACCGGCGTGTGGGTGTTTCGAGGGGGAGGGGATGAGGTGGGTTCGGGAATAGTGAACGGCATCCGTTGTTAGTGGTGTTTTGGGGTTTAAGGTCTGAGCTGACATTGGCGCTCAAATATTTTTATCAATTCCAACATCAATACCAACTTGTAGTTGAAAAACAATTTTTGACATTAATATACCTTTAAATACACTATTCACAATGGATAATGGGAAAAACATTTTACGAGATTTGCTATACCAATTTTGCTTACAATTATATAAGCTGAGGTGCTGAAATTTTTCCTTTTTCGGACATCTTGAACTCAAAACTGAAAATTTACTCAAAGTTATAAGTTAATTTGGTAATGATATTTAGCATGTCAACAAAAAAATTTCCATGCCTACTCTTAAATTGTCTGATTTTGTGCCTACTCCTGTACTCTTAACAAACAGATTGAACAATGTAAGCTCCATAATTAATAAAAGATTGATGTTATGAACACGGTCGTAATCCAGCTAGTTTACGGCAAACTTCCAGCAGAGCTAGATTCAGAAGCGAATTGCGGATTCTCTTCCAGCGTCAAGGGAGCTTTTAGAACTGCATTGGATGCCATTGAATGACCATACGTAAATGCACCATTCCGTGAAAGAACGAAGAAAATGTCATCATTCTTTCTTTCTTTCTTTATTTTATTTATCTACTTCATTTATTAAACCATATTATATGAAACATTTAACAATGTAGTATGGTATTTTGAGGAAAATTTGTCACATATTTCAATTTTCAATATTCAATTCAATTTGTTCAATATCAATATTCAATTTTAATTTTTCGCCTTATTATTTACACACATCATTTCAAGATTCTGTTCCGTTTAACAGATGCGAAAAAGCCCACATAAGCAAAACTTGTGTGTGGGCTTTATTTATATTGGCATTGAAATTCGGTTAGTAAATAAAAATAATAACAAATAAATGAGAAAAATAGCAGATTAAGTGATTTTAACATAATTTACATATCATACCTATTCCTTATGATTACCTATCTCTAGAAAAGAAAAGAAAAATAAAATAAATATATATCAGTCTCGTTATTGGTATAACAACATTTATTAACATATTGACGTGAAGTCAATCAGCGAGTCATTAAAGTATTATTGTAGGGAACCGTGACGTAGTTTGAGCCGGCCAACCTCGAAGGTAACGGGGTTCAACTACTCAAACTGCATTAATTGAAATGGGTTACCTAAATACTGCTATTATAATGACAAGAGGCAACGTACTCAATGGTGATGGTTCATTACCAAAATAAGATGTGTTAGTAAATAGAAATTATATGAATGTAAGCATGACAAAAGTCCTGAAACTATGGGAGTGAAATTATTAAACTTATTGCCAAAATTAAGAAATTCCTAGCAAAGCATTGTTTTTATACAGTTGATGAATTTATAAATGTCTCTAGGTTAAAAAAATTACGTTCCAATATTATGTACTACGTGTAATCAAATGGAATAAAAAACTATTATTATTATTATTATTATTATTATTATTATTATTATTATTATTATTATTATTATTATTATTATTATTATATCTTGTTTACGCGAACATGGACTGATTTTAGGGTGATGGACTCGCAAAGCTACTAAATTGCGTTTTAAGACCCGCGCACAATTGGAGTTAGAATAAGAGTAGCAATAAGAATAACGAACAAAAAAGTTAAAGCATAGGGAAACATATGCAAGTGCACACAATTGGCGCAAGCCGTAAAGTAATATTTGTTAATAAACCTTTGTAGAGATGTATAGCATTCAAAAAAATGGATTCCTGGACCTTTAAGTATGCGTGGCGTTTCCTTCTCTTTTCTTTGCATTTGATCATTTTTTTGAGTACAATGATGTTTGCAGCTTTAACACGATATTCAAGCAACTTTATTGAAATTAACAATTCCTTCTCCAATTATCGATTAGAATAGTGAATAAGGAGATGGAATATTCCAACTTTCTTATCGCTATTCTTACTGCAACCAATCAGAGATAAGTATTTTTTGAAAAAAACACGGTGCAACAATCAAACTGTTGTTTTCACGACAACGGTTTGAAGTTTCCTGTCACTGACAGCTGTCAGTGAACATTTTCCACGTTTTTTAGCAGCTTGTACCTGTGCGTACTCTTATTGTTATTTCACTATTCTTATTCTTACTTCAATTGTGCGTGGGCCTTAATAACTGCACTTCTGTTTCTTATGGAAACCCTCTGAATTTTTGACACTGAAGGTGAAAAACTTTCGAGTGCACAGCTTACTAAAAACATTAATTTAAGACATTCTAAAATTTTACTCGTAAACACACAAAAAAACACGTGTCCAATTAAATAAACCGTAGTTTTCTGAATATCTTAAGTTAAACTTATCACACTATCACTTAGTTACCAAAATATATTAATTTTTTTAACCCTTATGGATACACACAGCTATGTTCACACAGTTGGAAAAAAGTTTTATGAGCTGTTATCAAGTAAATTAATGAGAAAAATAATTATCAGCATGTGTAGCTGTTGTTACACATAGAGACATGAAGAGAAATCACCCCCCAAGGTCCGATTGCGTCACAAATGCGAGAGCTCACGCACCCATTTACGCACAAACGTTGGACGCACAAAGGCAGGGACGACGCCGAACAACAGACGACGACTGCCAAACGCCCATTAAGAATTAAGACAAAGTTTGACCCAGATTTCGGCGTCCAATAATTTATTATCTGGTCTCGGACATGGAAGCAAGGGACTATATTTAGGGGCGCTAAGTAGGATCGAGATGAACGACCTCTTATGAATGTCGGAAATATTCGAAGAAAGGTATTAAACACTGCTGTAAGCGGCAAGATCTGTTAGAAAATGTTTGAAGAAAAGCACGCAAATACTTGCAATAATTTGCTTGAAAAAAGTACCCGTTTTTGTTCAAAAGTTTCTAGTACATCAAGAATATTTTATAATATTTAAACGGTCCAAAACGCACAGATCAATAAAGAATTGTACCTTTGTTGAATAAAATATTCGCGTTTAAATTTTAATACAACGCTATGGTGTAAAAATTCATAGAATACAATGTTTCTGTGAACAATTCCAGGGTTTGTCTACTTTTACCCAGTATGACCAAGTAGGAAAAACTGAAAATAATTACCGATTTCCAAAAAATAAAAAATAAAACACACGAAAGTTATATTTAAATGAATAATAAGTAATGAATATTAATAATTTAAATGAATACACTTGAATAATGACAATTTAAAAACTTGAACTTAAATAATAGGTTTCTTTCCGATTCAAAGTATTTACCGAGTTTGTCTATGCCTATTAAGTAAGTATTTCTTTCTAACGAGGTTTGTTTTTGTTTGGAAATCAGTCATAAATTTCAAAACAGCACTCCTACAATAACGACACCATTTCAAATCTACTTAATGGCCTTCTGTGACGTCCCAATGACGTCATAATTGTAATAAATAATTAGTCACTAAATGCGACAAGGGGCGCAAATACGGAAACCACGTCCGTATCCCGGGCGCACCCCCACCGCAGCGGGACGCACTGGAATAAGTGGCCAGCCCAGCGTCACGCCATCCCGGCCAGAGGTCAAAGCACCCCCATCCTTGGGCAAATAATATCCTCCTTCGACGATCAGGCTGCTAGTGCGTTGTTACTCGAGGAGTAATTTCATTGGAAAATTATCTTGATTTAACTTGGATTTCGGTAAGAAAATATACATTTCGTAGCCATTTCCTGTTCCCTGGACCCGGACATTCGCCTTATGCCCATTTCATGCTAATCTTAAGCTTTTTCAAGCAGGATCAGTTTAACGTCACTTTACAGTGCACCTATTTTCTATTTGAAATGTGTACTAACATTACATGATTACATAGAGGTAAGACATCTCGTGAATGTAGGTGAGCACTAAAAATAATGCACACATGGATTACATAGTACGCAGGTACAAAATATAACGGAGCCAGCATGTACTATAGATTGAATTTCTGAGCGCACTTTGCTTTTTTATTTTGATCAACATATTTACAGGTATCTTTCTTGAATTAATAGATAAATCCCCAAAATACTGTCATCTTAACATGCCGGTGCCTAAAAAGTGTACATTTTTTTTAAATCCTCGCTTTTTCAGGACTTTTTTCAGAAACGTTAGTCATGACAACTTAGAATACCTCCCCATGTTAAAATAAAATCGAACATTTTACTGTATTAGTTCATACATCCAGTCCGGCCATATCCACAAAAACAAGTGAATACGCCGAGTTATTCCCACCCGTAGAGGCGTCAAGTCCCCGTCGAAACCGCGGGCGACCCTGGCTGACCCGCGGTCAAGCCCGTTACCCGCCCCAAATCGGGTCAAGACATGGCGTGCGCGCCGACCATGGAACCCCACGGCGCACGCGATCGCAGGAAGTTGGCCGAAGATTAAAACTTTGACCGGATGTAGCGCGGACCAATGGGGCGCCGTGATTTAGATGACCGTTTTATCGGGGAGTCTAGATCTTGATCGGATAAGTACGAGTCCGAGGGGTCTGAGCAGGCGCTTGTTTCACTTTCCGAAAATAAGCGGACACTCGCCGTCGCCTCTGTGCTGGACATTCCGTGACAGGGTGCTTGTTTCGCTCCCCGCAAAGGAGCGGACACTCGCCGTCGCCTCTGTGCTGGACATTCCGTGACAGGACGTGCTTGTTTCGCTCCCCGCAAAGGAGCGGACACTCGCCGTCGCCTCTGTGCTGGACATTCCGTTACTGGGTTCTTGTTTCGCTCCCAGCAAAGGAGCGGACACTCGCCGTCGCCTCTGTGCTGGACATTCCGTGACAGGGTGCTTGTTTCGCTCCCCGCAAAGGAGCGGACACTCGCCGTCGCCTCTGTGCTGGACATTCCGTGACAGGGTGCTTGTTTCGCTACACGCAAAGGAGCGGACACTCGCCGTCGCCTCTGTGCTGGACATTCCGTGACAGGGTGCTTGTTTCGCTCCCCGCAAAGGAGCGGACACTCGCCGTCGCTTCTGTGCTAGACATTCCGTGACAGGACGTGCTTGTTTCGCTCCCCGCAAAGGAGCGAATACGTGACGGTCGAGGCACCCTGGCAGGAGGCTAGTCTTGGGGTGGAGGCTAAACAGACCATTGTAGATACCGTTCGCCCGTGGGTCTTGTTTTTACGACAGGAAATATGTTTCTTTTTTTGCGAATTCAGGTTACTTGATTAACCATTTTGTAGGCGGAGTAACGCGGAAGGAAAATATAGTGGGAATAGATTAAACAGAAGCAAGAGAGCCTCGCAGGGTCGATCCCATCGCATTATTTGACAGCACGAAATGAGTTCTTGCACTCGACTCGTTGATCAGTATTGACAACAAAAGATGGAGAGTACCGACTAGTAATGACGTTGTTCTTGCAATCCTAACATCGTGGTCTTGAGCATTGTGCAGGCCAATTTTAGCTGGGGGTAACCCCATATGCCAACGAATAACTACAACATTTTTGATTGCAGATAAACTATCAGTGACAGCCCAAAACAAAATAGCTAGTGCACTGGGCAATTTATAAGGCTTTCAAATAAATATGAGTCATTTTTGTTTTATGATTAGATTTGCTAAAAGTTCAGAAAATCTGCCAAAAATCAGTTTTAAAAAGTTTTTAAAGTTCCAAATTTTCCAGCAAGCCTAATCATAACACATAGTTATTCTTACATTATTTGAAAGCCTTATGAATTGCCTAGTGCACTAGCTATTTTGTTTTGGCTGTCACTGATATAGTTGGTCTGTAAACAAATATTATGTATGATATAAGCACAAGGTTGTTAAACAAGAAATGCTGGAGGAGGGGGGGGGGGGGAGGGGGTACCTGAGATGTTACATTGTGCTGAAGTCAATATGCTGCAGCTAAGTCACTTTGCGGGGAGCGAAACAAGCACCCTGTCACGGAATGTCCAGCACAGAGGCGACGGCGAGTGCCCGCTCCTTTGCGGGGAGCGAAACAAGCACCCTGTCACGGAATGTCCAGCACAGAGGCGACGGCGAGTGTCCGCTCCTTTGCTGGGAGCGATACAAGCACCCTGTCACGGAATGCCCAGCACAGAGGCGACGGCGAGTGTCCGCTCCTTTGCTGGGAGCGAAACAAGCACGTCCTGTCACGGAATGTCCGGCACAGAGGCGACGGCGAGTGTCCGCTCCTTTGCGGGGAGCGAAACAAGCACCCTGTCACGGAATGTCCAGCACAGAGGTGACGGCGAGTGTCCGCTCCTTTGCGTGGAGCGAAACAAGCACCCTGTCACGGAATGTCCAGCACAGAGGCGACGGCGAGTGTCCGCTCCTTTGCGTGGAGCGAAACAAGCACCCCGTCACGGAATGTCTAGCACAGAGGCGACGGCGAGTGTCCGCTCCTTTGCGTGGAGCGAAACAAGCACCCTGTCACGGAATGTCCAGCACAGAGGCGACGGCGAGTGTCCGCTCCTTTGCGGGGAGCGAAACAAGCACCCTGTCACGGAATGTCCAGCACAGAGGCGACGGCGAGTGTCCGCTCCTTTGCGTGGAGCGAAACAAGCACCCTCTCACGGAATGTCCAGCACAGAGGCGACGGCGAGTGTCCGCTCCTTTGCGTGGAGCGAAACAAGCACCCGGTCACGGAATGTCCAGCACAGAGGCGACGGCGAGTGTCCGCTCCTCTGCGGGGAGCGAAACAAGCACCCTGTCACGGAATGTCCAGCACAGAGGCGACGGCGAGTGCCCGCTCCTTTGCGGGGAGCGAAACAAGCACCCTGTCACGGAATGTCCAGCACAGAGGCGACGGCGAGTGTCCGCTCCTTTGCGGGGAGCGAAACAAGCACCCTGTCACGGAATGTCCAGCACAGAGGCGACGGCGAGTGTCCGCTCCTTTGCGGGGAGCGAAACAAGCACCCTGTCACGGAATGTCCAGCAAGGAGGCGACGGCGAGTGTCCGCTCCTTTGCGGGGAGCGAAACAAGCACCCTGTCACGTAATGTCCAGCACAGAGGCGACGGCGAGTGTCCGCTCCTTTGCGGGGAGCGAAACAAGCACCCTGTCACGGAAAGTCCAGCACAGAGGCGACGGCGAGTGTCCGCTCCTTTGCGGGGAGCGAAACAAGCACCCTGTCACGGAATGTCCAGCACAGAGGCGACGGCGAGTGTCCGCTCCTTTGCGGGGAGCGAAACAAGCACCCTGTCACGGAATGTCCAGCACAGAGGCGACGGCGAGTGTCCGCTCCTTTGCGGGGAGCGAAACAAGCACGTCCTGTCACGGAATGTCCGGCACAGAGGCGACGGCGAGTGTCCGCTCCTTTGCGGGGAGCGAAACAAGCACCCTGTCAGGGAATGTCCATCACAGAGGCGACGGCGAGTGTCCGCTCCTTTGCGGGGAGCGAAACAAGCACGTCCTGTCACGGAATGTCAGACACTTTGTGTGAAATCGGTATCGCGAGCCGTAGATGGAAACGTTCTCCTTAAAAGGAAAATCCCCTCACGGCGGGGGAGTCGAAACATAAACAAAGCTTTTGACCGCTATTTTCGTACCACGGCTTCATCGGTCGCATCTTGTGACGTCACAAATTTTGTTTTCGCTGCGCGTTCAGATATTTCCGAAGCCGATGAGGAATAGATATATATTTATGCATTTGCAAACGCCAAAACAAATAATTTTCGATCTATTATTAAACGTATCGCTATATACCTATATAGGCGCTATCTATATATATACAGCGTGTGGATGCTTGATGCATAAGTTTCAAGAGTAGATCCGAGAATGTTCTGTTGGTGCCAATAGCTCGCGACGTCGACGACGGTCAGTGTTTTGTCGGTGTGGATAGAGGAAGACGTCGCAGTGAGCGTCGGTCTTTTGGCGTCGACTGCTGTGCTGCCTCCGTCCGACTTGGGACCAAAGCGAGCAGACTGTTGCGTTTTTTTCGCCATTCTTTTGGTATCCAGACAGTATTTTTTGCTGAGTGTACTGATATTTTATTGAACGTTTAGAAAAGTTAACTTGAATTGAAACGCAATGGACACGAAGTTGATGGTGAGTATTTGGGCAGTGGTTTTTTAGGCATGTTTCGTCTTACTCTTATAGCATCAAATTTCGGTGATCTCTTTACTCAAATTCTTGATGAGCGTAGCGAGCGAGGCGAGCGAATAAAAAATTTCAATTTCCCCACTGGTAAAAAAGTACTTGTGAGTGTTTGTTTGTATGTGTTTGCGCGCGCTCTGCAGACCAAACGCCTGCTTAGATTGTGATGAAATAGTTGTCTGCTTTTGTTCTCAGCCTAGACCCCCTGTGGTTTTCAAGAAAATCCTCCATACCACTCCCCCTCAAACCAGAAAAAATCCAGTATTTGGAAATTTGGAAATTTGGAAAAATACGGAAATTTATTTAAAATTGCGTAATTTTTCCTAATTTTCCCAATTTCGAATATTGCCCTTCGAAACCATTGAAACTACATCGAAACATCACACCATCTTGGTTGACTTCAGTTTGTCAGAAATCGCTTTACTTCGCTTCGCTCGCTACTCTCATCATATAAAGGACGTTGAAATTTGTAGAATTTCTTTAGAATATTTTTGCTTACTGAACATTTTTATGTACTTAACGTAAAGAGTTTAGCTTTGAAAACATAGGTTTTATTTTGCTGTAGACACCATGTGCCTAAAATGCCTCGAATTAGCTAAATGATCCAAATCGCTGGCATTATACCTGATACTTTTAGCAGGAGTTTATTCCAATCCAACAGTTTTATTTTTTATATTTTGTTGTATTTTGTCCCAAGATCAACAAATGATACAAGATATGTCACGCAGATAAAATGAAATTGAGAGAAATGACCTGATACTTTTTGCAGGAGTAACCTCTGATAAAAAGTTGCGAGAAATGCTTTCATAAATTCATTGATTTTTAAATTATTAAATTGCGATGTCATTTAGAAACAATTTGTAAACTGAAAACAATCTGCAAATAATTTATTTGCATGCTGAATATGATATTTGTTGCAGCACTTTTGTAACTTTCCCAGGAGAATCTTTATGGAGTTTGGTCTTAATATATTGTAGCCAATTCATATAGGAAAAGTGCCCAGTAAACTGTGTGCCATCTGGACAGCAATCATCCCGTTTTGTTATCATTTGCGGTTATCACTTGCACGGGTCGAGCTCAGTGGCTCGGCGCACAAACGATATGACTTTGATATGACCGGTAAAACCAGGAGACAATGCATCAACTCGCTGCGGTTTACGGAAATGTTATGCAAATAAACGTGTATGTTTTAAAACGAGGCTAGAAAACGTCTTTACAGCCAGACTGAACTCTGATCGGGTCCAGAATTAAATGAAACGTTTTCCATTTTGTCAAGTTTTTTCCTGGTTTCTTATTATATAAGTATATGAATTGGAAGAGAACCTCGATGGGACTTGGGTTACCAGGGGGGCGATTGTGTAACTTTGTGGTTTTGAAACTATTCGTTTTCAATATCACTGCCTATAGTTTAACATGGGCAGTGATTTGAAATCGAGTGATTTCGAGCCTAATCGAACGAAATAAAGTTACACAATCGCACCCCAGCTCACAATTATGTCTTTGTTGTGATTATTTTCTTTCCAAAAATAATAACGTAATTGGACACAATGCAGTACTTTTGTCTAATTCCTTGAGGGCGTTATACAACCAGAGCGCTGAGCGATATCCACTGGGTGTTTTTCAAGAGGAAACACTGCAGTTTGTTTGACCAACTTTACTGATGGACGTTTGAAGGAAACAACAAACTGGCGCTCATATTCCCCTGTGACCATTTTCACTATAGACATATCACAAAGCCATATCACAAAGATATTTCGTGGATCATAATTGAGCAAGCTTCACCTAAAAATTAGCCGGGAAAAACGATTCTATCACAAAAATCCGACTTTATTAGGCTTTATATTAAGTATATATACATGTGTAGTAATATTTAGTACCTACGTAGGTAAATGCCTGCAATAGGTACTGAGTAATAAGAAGAAAAAAAACATTGGCTGGATAGCAAACAGTCTGAATCTGATAAAGATTTGAGAAAATGAATAATATGTTGCCCAATAGCATGTACGGTACTAACTTCGATGATCAAAAAACTCAGTTCAGTGCTCCAAAATCAAAACGGTGGCCCTCTTTGACCCCTAACGACACAACACTTGGAGGTGACGGTTGTCTTTTAACTTGTCGAGTAAAATACTGATTCTGAAAGACATAACTTCATCATTGTGTCTGCAGTCCAGTAGCTATTCAACATCGAAACTTAGAGCATGCGAATTTATCTCAAGCTTGAGCAAGATATCCGTGCGGAAAATACCTCTTAGCCGCAGACTGGTTCAGCCCCCAGATAAGAATGTGAAAATAACTGATGTCTCTATTTTAGAAAAATAAATCAGGGGGGAAATCATGTAACCCATGCCAGTTGCACCAAAGTCCTTATCAGAGATTTCCTCCTTGATCGTTGATTATAATTTGGTACCGTGTTTTATACCACTGAAATCGGCAAATTAAATTGGACTTAATCTCAAATTCAATTTCAATTTAGTTATTATATAAATTAATATAGTTATTGGTTAATTCGATTAATTTATTTTGACGGTTTCAATGGTAAAACACAACACCAAATTGTAATCAACGATAAAGGAGGTATAATGTCTGATTAGGGCGTTGGTGGAACTATAAGTGATTTCAAAATCATTCGTATTCAATTTCACTTCCTTGTGGATTAACACGGGGACAGTGATTTAAAATCGAGTGATTTCGAGCCAAATCGCACGAAAAAGAGTACCATGATCGCTATCCCGTGGAGGCCTTCTTTAGAAAGTCTCCCCAAAGACAGGTTTCTTTCCCAACCTCGACCGCTGAGTAGAAAATCATTCTACATTCATTGTAATTGTCAGGGCTGCATTGGAAAGGGGTTTTCAAAACCCCCGCTAAATCTCATTTCCATGCCATCTTCCAATTCAGCTGTTTCCAATTCAGAGTATACTTTTATCCGCCCGAGGGTCCTGTATCACAAACTCCACACTTGCTGTCAATGACCAGTTAATAACCCCAAAATTTTAATACTAATACGAACCTTCGCGGTTTGGTTCCTAAGCTACAATCTAATATCGTGTCCACTCAGTGTCAAAATTGTGCAATATTGTTGTTAGGACATTTTTGGTAAATAATTGTAATACGATGATCAAATAGATATGTCATGGCAGAATATCATAGCTAAAAATTACATAACAAACTTTTGCTGATACAACCAGTCCCATTTTAAATTTTATTTTGTAAATTTAACCACGGATCAAATTGGTTTTAAGCTAAGTATTTCGTTTCTTATGAGCAGCCAGAACAGAGCACACACATTTCACAAAATTAAACATGTCATATTTTCCCCCTCAATGATCATAATTTTTTAGGGACCCATTTTTAATATCAAAAAAGTATAAAAATACACATGTGGATTGCGCTGGCCGACCCAGAATCCGTCGCCCTGACTCCTGTGAAACGCCCTCGGTTCTCTGGTACCCCGTTGGGCAACGTCGGTCTGCAGCATGGGATGAGGCAAGTCGCCGGCCGTGAAACGCCCTCGGTTCTGGTGCGTCTCATGGAACGCGTTGGGCAACGTCGGTCTGCAGCATGGGATGAGACAAGTCGCTGGCCGTGAAACGCCCCCCCCCCCCTGCATGATTGCTCGTCGCGCTATTTTGACCCCTCCAATCCCGCGGGCGCCGAGCGCAGCATTCCGGTCACATTCTAAATGCGAAGACCGGAGGAATGTTTCATTGCCGAGTTTGTCGGGATTTAAAAGCGATTTCCTAATTGCGATTTATGCGCGTTGCTCGATGCTGCGTGGCGTCAATTTGGTTTTGGCAGCGTTTGCTGCTGAAATCCGCATAGCTTCAACGGTGCAATCTGCACATGGATAAGTTAAGAGAGAAGTAAACGGTTGTCGTTTTGGTCGATTTTCGCATAAATTTCACATTCATAGGGAACGTCTCCTGGCTCCAAATTATTTACAAAAATGTTGAAAAAAAATACACGTGTTGTTAAAGAGCTGCTGAATGGCGGATACTATTTTTTTTCGTCGTTTTTTTAAAACTTGCAGCTGGGGGAATTTTCTAAAAGTGCCATTTTAGGCCATTTTAGGCACTTTTAGAAAGTTCCCCCAGCTGCAAGTTAAAAAAAACGACGAAAAAAAATAGTAACCGCCATTTAGCAGCTCTTTAACAACACGTGTATTTTTTTTCAAAATTTTTGTAAATAATTTGTAGCAAGGAGACGTTCCCTATGAATGTGAAATTTATGCGAAAATCGACCAAAACGACAACCGTTTACTTCTCTCTTAATACGTGAAGGAATCATGGGATGAGCGAGCGAAGACTTCAATTCGACTACCCCTAGGAAAAAGTCACTCACTCTTTTTTCTCTCCCTGTCCGCGCTGTTCCAGCCAAACGGCTGAAGCGATTTTGATTAAATTTTCAGGGCACCTTCGAAATCTCTAAACTAAGATCTGCTACGTTTTTGAAACGGATCGGTCTAGATCTTTCTCCATAAATCGATTTTTACGAAAATGTTCGAGTTTTGCAACATTTCAAAACTGAAAAAGTACCGAAATTATGGAAGGGAGGCGAAGCTGGAAAATGTGCACCCGAACCGGGATACGATCCCGGGACCTCCTGCTTGCCGGCAAGCAGAAGGTCCCGGGTTTTTATCCCGGTTCGGATGCACATTTTTCCAGCTACGAAAATCGCGGATCGCGGAGCTATCGTGGATTTGTTACGAATCGTCGGGAAACCAGTGAAACTTTTGATTTAGCATTCAAATCCCAGCTTGAAATAGTTTTTTTCAAAACTAGTGCTAAAGATAGGACAAAGTAGACATATCGAGTCTAATAAATGTAATAACTTACAGGAAGAATACAGCAATCATAAAAATATAGTGAAAAATTTGCCACGAACAATCGAAATTCGAAAACAAAATTATCCAATGACGTTCAAATCTCTAAAGTTAACAAAATACAGTCACCAGCGTTGGCTGCAAATCAAATTGCCTCAGTCAATTTCCAGATCTGTTGCATAGTTGCACAAAAAAACCGGTGACCCTCACCTTTTCTTGGCCGCTAACTCTGCAAGATGCGTCTGCGTTCGGGACCGGGAGCGGGACCCCCCGGCGCCGGAGTCCCTCTCCACCTTGAGGCCTTGGACGCCGTGACCTTGACGGCCATCCCGATTTCATGGCGTCCAAGTCTGGTGCAATACTTGACCGACTAAAAATTGCCTTTCGACGATTTATACAGCTCACGTGTGTCTTCTGCACGTGTTAAATTTAATTGGAAATGCCCATGATCCCATTTACTATTGTTGCCTTCTTCACGAAGATTATGGAAGATTTGTCATTTTGTCACAGTTACTTTGTTATACATTACCTATGCCTGCCAGTTATATTGTATTGTATATATCTCACATAAAAAGTTCATTAAACTGTCACTTATGCCAAATATACAGATACGTACAGGTTTTCGATCTGTTTAATAATACATATTAACATTTTTCAACCATATGTACTTATTACAGTGCAACATATTACAGCCAATAACAAATTGTTAATAATACGTTAATGTTTCATTACAGAGAGCACATTCGTTTTTCCTATTTCCACGCTCAGCTTTTTGGGCCAAAGCCAAATAATAATTTCGGTTACCTATTCACTAGCCACACTTTGGGAAGAAAATAATATCAATTCATGCTCATTATGTTCATTTTACGGGTAGTGCAATGTTTCCAGCTGTAAACGAAACCTCATGTGGTTGCTAATTCACCATATCATAATTATTGCGCGACGTATCGAAGAATATTTAATTACTTTGTATAAATGAATGTTTCTTCAAATGTAATTTAACCTTCAACTTGCCAATAGACTTTGCTCTTGGCGACGTTGGCTCAAAGCACCCTTTCATTATCTTGCGAAAGAATACTCTTCCAACAAAGTAAAGTATCAATCGGTCTAGAAACAAACAGCTGTTTAACTGTTCCTCGTCACAAACTGTGAAGCAGTTAATTCCAAGTCGGCGACGACAGCCAAAGTTCGGATTGTTCAAGAAAAGAACGTGGAGTTTTTGGCACGAGATTTGCACTTATATAAAACAAACTCGGTGCCGGCAAGATGATATTGTGCTGTTCTTTTTTTATGAACAGAAATATCCACCACTCTCTCCTCTAGAGGTTTGCGTGCAACGATTTTATGCGATTATAACGTGTGGGAGAGGATCCGTTTGGTGGCATATCAAAATTCAAGAATGACACCAATTAAAAATAGTTTTCCAAGCGACTCGCATGAATTTGCAAAGAATCTAGAGCAGCTTTAGCAGAGAAATATAGGTTGCATGTCCTACAAATTGCAAGGAAGTGTCCGATCGGCCTAGATTAGCGGCCACCGCTTAAGACTTATTTAAAAAGCAATTGAACCAGATAATTTTAAGCGGCTAGCGATTAGCTAGGGCATCAGTAAAAATACTACTTCATAAGGGCGTTACTCCAGGCCCGATGGATTTATTGACTGCACTGATGTATTATTTGTATCATCGAAAAGAACGTAATCCGAGTAATGCATAAGTCAGTATCCATTGCATGGTTTTACAACTGATATAATAGTATGTTCATATTTTTGTAAACTTTGCAAATAGCTTGGGGTAGACCATAAATTTGGCCGTCCACAGACAAACTTGGGAAGAACTTTAATAATTTGTCCAAATAATATATTGAAGAGTTTATATCTATTTGCAAATTGTATACAGCAGGAATCTATAATGTAATAAATGACTGGCCTGACTAAGTCTTTAGAATACAAAAGTTCAGGTAATATTGAAAAACTACTAAAATCGAAAGTTGGATAAGAGATCAAGCTAAGATAAATTCAAAAAATGCATTCCAAAAAAACTTTATGATAACATTATCGAAACTTTTAGTTTCAATATTCTTGCATGAACATTCACTCCCAAATAACTGTAACTATTTGAGTACACGGACCCGGGACCACCCAAAGCAAGTCTCGCCCAATGTTCAGTCTCTCAAGTATTACACTACGCACAACCGCGGCGATAAATCCCCGAATTGCGATCACCATTGGCGCTCTTTGGATCATAACCACGGATAAATATAAAACAGTGCGCGTCGCTCGCAGCGCCGCGTGCGTCAGTCCACGGCGCCATGGTCAAGTCTCGGATGTGACGTCAGCAGACGTCGGTATTTATAACACTGCCAACATTCCGCCGCGGACGCGACGCCTAAGACGACGCCTGAGACGACGCCTAAGACGACGCCTAAGACGACGCCTAAAGCCGGGTTTACACGGTTCAATGTTTCGTTCAATGCATTGAATTCAAGGTTGAATTCAATGCATTGAACATTCTACGCAACAATTGAATGTAATTATGAATTCACCCGTGAATTCAAGGTTGAATTCAATGTTTTCTCATTTAGGACGTGTTCTAAATATCGTTCAAGTTTCCTTTCAGTAGAAGGAAGGGTATGTCACAGCCTTCTAGAAACAACGGTTTTGGAAGGCTGTGCCACCATTTTCAATGAATTTAAAACATTGGGTCGTGTAAACGGCTCTTCAAGAGCATTCAATGTTTCGTTCAATGCATTGAGTTCTATGCGATTTGAAATCGAGTGATTTCGAGCCGCAATAAATGTAAAAAAGTTGCATGAACTAATAGGTTAAAAACATGAAGTTAAAAAGTTATTGCAAGTGACATTAGGTATAGACAAAAGACTTCAACATGTGGATCGTTTAGAAACTTTTAGCTCAAATATCAGCAATGGCCACTCTTCCTAATTCCATGCCATGCTCATAGCCAACAATTGCATTTTAATTGAATCCCACTTTATGCTGTTACAAAGGTTTTCAGCATATTATTATCACTGTGGGACTGTACTTTCAGTGTTTTACAACAGTGTTGAACTGATGAAACAATGTTGAAAGGTGGCCACAAACTCAATACCTATAAAAGGAATTTTA
The DNA here is from genome assembly GCA_921293005.1 of Nemoura dubitans. NCBI lineage: Eukaryota > Metazoa > Arthropoda > Insecta > Plecoptera > Nemouridae > Nemoura > Nemoura dubitans. The sequence goes on along the minus strand of OV121078.1, from coordinate 1,780,457 downwards.
AGAATCCTCTTTTCAAATCTTCGCTGCACCATCTCACGAAAAAAATTCTAGATTCCCTTATTATCTTAAAGAGATCGTACAATTTCGCAAAGCTGAGTGATGCAAAGATTCCTGTTCGAGTGAACAACAAAATAAGCGGTTTAAACCTAGATGTAAAACTGAAGGGATGAACTTAATGCACTAAACACAAATATAAAGCTAAAAGTCTTAAGTAAATATTCCATTTATACATTCGCACTAAAATCCGTGATGCAAAGATCTTATTCGTCAAAATTAGCACGACACAAATATGTAATGGGGCCATTAAAAACAAACAAAACTCGAAAGTACACATCGCATTCACGAAATTGCTACAAATGTTATCATATTTATTCGAATTCTATCGCCACTAATCGCGCAAGTCCGTTAATCTAAATATTTACGAGGATTTTATTACACAACCTTTCCAAAATAACTTGCGTTTCCTCAACCAAACCGTTGTATATATCTTAATTAATTCACATTCCCTGCACGATGTATTAAAGTTTCCCTATACCCTTGAGTCAATACCAGAAAATGTTGCGCGAGTTCGCAACCTTCAAATCCATAACGATCTGTTACACAAATAAAATGTTGTCTGCTAGGCGTTTTCTCTAAATATATATCGGCTATTTTTCGAAGCAAAAAATATGACGAAAGCCAAGCAGCAACGCGTGTTTTTTCTCGTTTCCACACGACTTTGAAAAGCGAGCAAAACATTTTCGACAAGTCAACTTCTTCGAGGTAAAGACATTCAATTTGTCACAACGCGTCGAGAAGTTTTGCCAGTATTGTTAAGAAATTAAAAATGACGTAATCACCAAGGTTTGTATAAATAATACTTAGTATGAGTAGTATAATACAAAACTTGAGTAATCACCATGTTTTATAACATCTGGTAATTACCCTATAGTACTTGACGTACCTGCAAATACGTATCGAACCTAATCCGTAAAAACTATATGATAATAAACAATTGTTTGCTAACTTTGTGCGAAACAACTGCGAAATTTCAGCCTTTAGAGACATAGGGTTGAGAGATTGATCTCCGTACACAGTCATTACATTCGTTTACAGTAATTAATAATACAAATTTTAGTGAAAACTAAGCCAAAATCCACCGCCAAAATGATGTGTACAGTATATCTGCACACACCTTATCAAATTTCAAAAGCCAACATCTTTAATGTCTTTGATATCTCTTTAGAGTTCCAAACATACCTTTTATTCTTGTAGCCATATTTTCGATTTCTACGTACATCCATCGAAGAATGAGAACCAATTCTTCACGGTACCACAAAAAACTTGTTATCACCTATGTAATTACCAACACTGGGCCACAGGTGGGTACTTAGAAGTTCAAAATACTATCAACTCGGCCCAAACCAAAACAGTTTTCCTGACGTGTGCTCTGGAATGTAGCACTAGCCCCGTCGGCACCAACTATAAAAAAGTTAAGCACCCAAAAAAAGACCACGTGGTCGGTAACCGGCTCGTGGAGAGTAGATCAGGTAAACATCGCCAAACAAGCTTGCACAAACAGGAAGTCTCTGTTTCGCCTCCAGCATAGTCCGTGCATGAATCACCTGGTCTAGCACGGGGATAGCCGCTCCATTGAGAAAGGAAGGCACTGGACATTTGGCGCGCACTCAAACATTTCTAGTGACCGACTATACCGCTATAAATAATTGCGCCGGGGTGACGAAACGGTAACAGGTGAAGCGCAACTATTGAGACTAATTAATGAATCGCGAAAGGTCAAAGGTGACCGCTGCCAATGTCACGGACACGACCGTGCACTTGGGTGCGGTGGCTTGTCAGATACCTGCTCGAATTGTACGTTGTCTTCGTTGGTAGTGTGCAGGGACGTGCTTTCGGTTGCTCGCCAATGTCATGCTGCACTGTGCTGAATGTCACGTGCCAGTGTAGCGAGCTAGAGTACGTCTCAGGTTGTTTGGCAGCAGCAGCAGCAAACGGGTGTTCGCTACAATGTTGCGGCGCTGACAAAAGAACTTGAGACATACTGTAGTTCGAATTGAACAACCGTCGTGACGGTTTTTATTTGCATTTGGGTGCAAATGCTGACTACGTGTCAGTATTCAGGATTCTTTGTCAGGAATTATTATATTTTTGAATATATATATTGGTTAAATATACTATTATATGTTTCGGTTGGTATATAGTACTATATATTTCGGTATATATATACTGTTGCTACTGTTTTTGAAAGGGTTGGTCAGTGGAAGCCCTGAATTCAAATCTTTTTATCATCGTTGATGACTGAAATATAAGCCCAAACGACTCATTGCTGCTTTCTGATCTCAAGGACTTTGGTCGGAGTCTTTAAAAAGTTTTAGGAAAGTAAAACTAAGAAAATGTGTAATCGCTACAATGGTGTCAGTGTGTGGGATTCACTGACCTTGAAAATTCACATGTTGGTTGTCGCTAAAAGTACGATATTTTATTGTCCACGCGAATGGGTATTGCATGCTAGTGATGATTGCCGGAAATAATTTCTCTATTACTATGCTGCCAGCGGTGGGATTTTCCAAAACAACAGAAAACTTTATTCCATGCCCATCCATCCCCCAATCCATCCCCCAATCCATCCCCAAATCCAACCCTGCATCTACATATAATCTTGGTTCTGTTGAGCATTCCATAAAATCTCTGTGTCTACAATGCAGACAGCGGCGTAGAGTCACTGTTTGTTGGTATATCACCTGTAACCAAGGAAACTGTAACCACCTGAGGAACATTGGGTCCCTTGATTATAATTGACCTTGTGCCATGGCCTGGTAGATGATGTTAAAACAGGTTGCCAACGCACCCCAGCGATTGCCGGCGAAACTATTAGCATATATTTCTTGCTGTAGCCATTCCTAAACCCCATTTCACGTTAAGACTGGACAGTGGATTACCATCTTCCTCGAAGGCCCACTGCTGCTTGACATTAGCCAAGAGTTTCGAAAGTGCCCAAAGAGTTTTTTGTCTCTGCTCATGACACGGCTTGTGAGTTTTGAAACTCTTAGCTCGTGTCTTTCAGCAGTGGGTCCCCGAGGAAGATGCAAATCCACTCTCCTTCTCGACGTGAAATGGTAGGCAGAATATCTTTTAGCTGGCACACGGTCTGATTGCTGGTGTGCACCACTTGTGCTTGCAGGAACTCCCGATGGACATGCGGTGTTGCCACAAGCAGGGCCTCTCGGACAAGGTCGCCATGTTCAACAAGCACGTGGACCAGCACGTGCAGAGTCAGGCCATCAACCCCTTCAGCAATGACGTCACCTCGCGGCCGAAACTCAACAGACACGACGCCGACTACGGGAAGTGAGTGCGAATCGAGCGCCTGCAACGGCAGCCATCTTTAAACTCACTGGTGGACAACTGCAATGTTGATTCCCATTTAAAAACGACTGCAAGTTTGCTGGCCACCAGTTAGATAACATGTTTTGCAGGAGCCCTATTAAGGGGCGAAGAAATCTCAATCCAATGACTGTGACGTAGAATATTATCATAGCCTGCATGGAGCATAGTATCCAGCTAGCAGCACTGATCTCTAATAGCCTGGGTGGAGCATAGTATCCAGCTAGCAGCACTGACCTCTAATAGCCTGGATGGAGCGTAGTATCCAGCTAGCAGCACTGACCTCTAATAGCCTGGATGGAGCATAGTATCCAGCTAGCAGCAATGATCTCTAATAGCCTGGATGGAGCGTAGTATCCAGCTAGCAGCACTGACCTCTAATAGCCTGCATGGAGCATAGTATCCAGCTAGCAGCACTGACCTCTAATAGCCTGGATGGAGCGTAGTATCCAGCTAGCAGCACTGACCTCTAATAGCCTGCATGGAGCATAGTATCCAGCTAGCAGCACTGACCTCTAATAGCCTGGATGGAGCGTAGTATCCAGCTAGCAGCACTGACCTCTAATAGCCTGCATGGAGCATAGTATCCAGCTTGCAGCACTGACCTCTAATAGCCTGGATGGAGCATAGTATCCAGCTAGCAGCACTGACCTCTAATAGCCTGCATGGAGCATAGTATCCAGCTAGCAGCACTGACCTCTAATAGCCTGGATGGAGCGTAGTATCCAGCTAGCAGCACTGACCTCTAATAGCCTGCATGGAGCATAGTATCCAGCTTGCAGCACTGACCTCTAATAGCCTGGATGGAGCAAAGTATCCAGCTAGCAGCACTGATCCCTAATAGCCTGGATGGAGCAAAGTATCCAGCTAGCAGCACTGACCTCTAATAGCCTGAATGGAGCATAGAATCCAGCTAAATTACTTAAAATTATTCAGTATAGTTTAAATATTGTTGAATAGAACAAAACACTTTTCCGTCCAATGAGTCTTGAATGCCGCTCCAACGTTATCGTTAATATACAGACATGAACTTAAACCTAGCCCAATAACAAGGGGTACCCTCACAGTTCCCAATCCATCGCCCAATGACGACTGACGCTCGCCTCCTGTCATTTCAAGGCCGCTGGCCGGCTCGATGACCGCCATCCGCGGGCAGCGCGCGGCCAACCACATCACCAAAGAGATCCTCGAGCTGTGCCACATCATCAACCAGTACGGCAGCGCCTACAGCAAGAAGGACCCGAGAGTGGTCATCTCCTTCGGGGAGCTTTTCCATGTGAGTCACTCGCGAGGGACGGCCAGGACTCGTGGCCTATTTCACCCAAGCTCGCGCTCAACGGGCGTTTAATGCCAATTTAGCGGCATGTCTTGAAATTCACTGTTTTAATTAACTGACTTTTTAATTAAAAATTATAACGATGAATTTTGAGACAGGTCGCAAAAAAACACTTCAATTTTGATTTTAAAATGGCAGAGATTTTAAAAGTCATTGTTTTGATAAGTGAAACACATTTTATTTTGTAAATGTCATTATTAATTCCCTGGCTAAACCATCATCCATTATTAGAGCCCCCAAAGTTGGGGGATTAGCTTTTAAACCGTGTCAAGTGGTGAAAGAAAGTAGTTCCAGACACAACAATATGCAAGTGTTTTCAAATCACCAAATATTCCTTTATGACCACTGAACTATACAAGTTGAATATGCATTTTTCCCCGAGAGAACTTAAAATTCTCCATTTAAATTATTGAAGAACTGAGTTTTGTAGCGAAAACTAATACGCCGGTGAAAAGCGGCTTTAAACGACCGTTTAGTGGGTGTTTAACCGACGTTGGTGTTTTGGTCGATGCGCAGACTGATGATCGGTCTTGGTGTTCTGAAGTCAATAACACCGGCAGGGGTATACTTGCATTTCACTTTGAGAAAGTCGTTTTGTCCACGATTACACAGCTTTTATCAATAGCCTAATATAGACTAGATTTCGAATTCAAATTTGGCGACTTTGTGGCTCGAAAGCTGCCAGCAAAGTTATTCCGATCGGTTTATTCCAGCGGGATCCGAGAAACATTGTTGCATTCGCAATTTTTATTTTTTCTGCCCCGGAATCCTCTAAAGAGCTGGAATTACATGTCAATAGAAAAAATTCACAGAAACCACAGTATTATCACAACAAACAACAACAACATAAATTAAATACTTATATTAACGAATTAAAATTGGAAAACATTTTAGCCCACTGGTTATCAATGAAACTTTGTGACTCGCATTAGATAGCAATTAAAGTGTCATTTGATTGTGCTGTCAATCTCTAACTGATTCTATTCAAGTGCTTAAATTAGTTTTTACCTCTTGAATTTTTTTTTGGACGACATAGAAGATCTATTAATATTCTTTGGACAGAACAAAAAAACATTTGTGTCCACGGCCATCCGTACAGAAGTTTCCAAAATCTGGGTTTTTCGGCCAGGTGCTTATAAAACAAACTCCCGTAAGAAATAACCTATATTATAACACTGAAACACTACACACACATATATATATATATTTATATATATATAACCTCTTTTCACAAACCTCAAACCAAACCTCTAAGGTTTAATTGATCTGCGAGACTGTGCCTTCGTCGGAAATGATGAGGGCATGGCTTGTCTGTGTTAACCTTGACACCTTCCTGTTTCAGATCTACACGTGCATATCCGACAAAGTGGTGGGCATTCTCCTGAGGGCGCGAAGACAGAAGCTGGTGGACTTCGAAGGAGAGACCCTCTTCCAGGTTGGTAGCAAAGTGTTCCCAAATTAGATTACCAAGCAGCGATATGTGACATTACACCATGGGAAGGTTACATAATCTCAACCGATCAACCGATCATTCAAAATCCACTCTGGAGCATACCAGCCTAGCGATTTTGTAACTTTTACGTTATGCCTTTATCGGTTCTGATAGATGAAATCCCTTTTGTTGTCCATGTAAATTTTTTAACTTTTCAATCGAGAACGGCGAAGTCACAGTCACGAAATCGCACTACAGAGCAACCCATTGAAATCAAGGAAGCTCCGCTTATATTTCAACTAACAGTGGAAATTGAAGTGGAGCTTTCTTGATGTCAGTGGCTATTTCACCAACGTCGGTTTAAAACCCCCTAAACGGTCGTTTAAGACCGATTTTGACTGGCATATTCTTTTTCTCTACAAAACTCAGTTCTTCAATCATTCAAATGGAGAATTTGGAGTTCTCTCGAAGAAAAATGCAAATTCGACATTTAGTTCCGTGATGATAACATAAAATAATATTTGGTGGCCTGAAAACACTCACGTGTTGTGCCTGGAACTACTTTCTTTCACCACTAAACACGGTTTAAAAGCTAATTCCCCAACCTTGGGGGTTCAAATAATGGACGATGGTTTAGCCAGAGAATTAATAATTACATTAACAAAATAAAATATGTTTCACCTGTCAAAACAATGCCTTCTAGAATCACTGCCACCTTAAAATCAATATTCAAGCATTTTTTTGTGACCTGTCTCAAATTTCTGCTTTGAACTTTTCAAAAAGTCAGTAAATTAGTGAATTTCAAGACACCTGCTAAATTGGCCTTAAACGCCCGTTTAAGTTAAACTTGGTGAAATAGGCCATGAGGATCAACCAAACGAAATGACCTTATCAAAATTCCTGGCGACCATCTAAAAAAAATTGTTTCTTTTGTTTTCGCAGCACAGAGACGAAGACGTGATGATCTCGTTGACGAAGACGATAGACGAGATCAAAGAACACTTCCACAAAGCCGAGGAGGACCGTAAGAAAGCCGAGCAGGAACAGATGCAGAACGGGGGCCATTGATTCGGGAGGGAACTATCGCCGCGGGAATTCGGAAGATGGAGAATATCAAATACTTACGCACATCCATAGAGATCAATTATTTTAGATACATTCAATTTTTGTCTTTAAACGAACTGAAGAGGACGTGGTGTATTAATGTACTAAATTCAGTATTGCTTTATTATTTTGTATTAAAACAGTTATCAAATTTTGCTTACAATTGAAGGGCTAATCATCAAGAATCTGTGCTTATGACACTTTTATTTTCTTATGCCCTTATTTACCAAATCTTTAACTCCTAGTTGAAATCTCAACTAGGAGTTTCAACTAAATTCAGCCAACCACATGCAGCGAATTCAGTTGTAACTCCTAGTTGGGATCTCAACTAAGAGCTGGAAAACTTGGTAAAACCGGCCCTTATTCGTCGAGTTTTTAAGAGAATGGTTGTCCTGATTATTTGTACTATACGTTTGTTTAATGTAAATGATACCATACTACTACTTGTTAAAGTATACAGGCATATAGTTGGTGTAGCTTAATAGTCTAGAATTGTATTATATTATCCAGATCTCTCAATATGATCGACCAGAAGTGCCTGCAAATATTATTTCGTAATTTGGTAATTTAGAGCGTTCGTTTTGTGAGACTAGATTTTAATAGGAAAAGGCTGAATGACAATTATTTTAGAACAAATAATTTAATGACGAAATTTAAAAAAAATCACTGTAATATTGTATCTTTTCCAATAGATCCGAAAGAATGCAATGATGCGAAATGTAAATAAAAAAAGGTTGTACAGTGAACGGCTTTGAATAGTTATTCGTGTGTACATTATAGTGTACCTACCTGCACCTATGTCAGTCCTACTGTCGTTACGTGGAGCACAACATAACAGTCTATGACAACATTATATACACCTTGCCTCTGGTGTGGGAACTGTCAGGTTAATATAAACCTTTGCCGCAATGATGTTGGGTAAAATTAATGCACACTGAAAATAAAAAGGATAAACATTTATCTTGTAAGGACACAAATAATGTATACTAGCCTCCTGCATTAGGTATATATGGAACTTACCATTTATCTAAAATACTTTCATTATTCAAAATATTATTGCCAAGGAAACAGAAACAGACATTATAAAATATAGAATAGAAGCTAAAATAAAATCTATACACTATTTAGGGGTTGTGGTTACGAGAACTGACTATTTTGCATTCATTTTACATTTGGACATCTTCAAGACACAAATTTATTTTGATTGGAAAGCATCTTGCCACTTTCCAGCGCCCGCTGGTTTGATTTGTTACGATTATAGCTCCTGTTGCAAAAAAATTTGAATGAATAGTGGGGTTTTAAGGCGCGTCAACCTTTTGGTCATTTTGCTCTCGGTGGCTTTGATCACGAGCGTAATTCAGCCGAAAGGTTTTTGACTCCAGTATTTTCCACAGCTTCCTACAAAATAGGAATCATAAGCTAGAGATGGGAAACATTTTCATGTAGAAGGCCCTGGCTGTGTGATCGGATAAAAATGATGGCCACCGTGCCTTGTCACAACACTTGCTTTCAAGGTCACGGGCAGAGAAAACCCGGTGTGCTTTTTGTGACCATCGTTTTGGTCCATCCCTTGCTGTGGATGCTGCAGCAGCCATCTAGTGCATCAACAATGATGCAGTACATGTCCAATATCCGGGTGCTTTCTTCCAGACATAAAACATACATACTAGCTTTTTGAAAGAAGTATACTCAGCTCTAGGACGTCAAGAGTCTGCCCTCGGAATATTTTATGACTTCACAAAAGCGTTTGATATGATCAACCACAAGTTATTAATAAATAAATTGGCATATTTCGGAGTAAGAGGCATTGCGAGCAATTGGATCTACTCGTATTTAACCATGAGATCATATATAACCAAAATAACCAAGGGCGGAGTAAGCTATTATTCGGATGAAGCAATGGTAAACATTGGACTGCCTCAAGGCTCTATCTTATCGCCGCTACTATTTATTTTATTCACCGATGACCTTCCGTCAATTATCCGGAAGGGCCAATTAACCTTATTTGCGGACGATACCACTTATTTTTTAAAAAACAACGACAAATCAAACGACATATCTAATCAAGCTGCGGTAAATACAATATCCTCGTGGGTTGCTGAGAATTCCCTTTGTTTAAATAATGGAAAAACTGTTCTATTACAATTCCATCCTAAAAATGACCTACACCTAAATTCGAGCCCTCTTATTTATCTGAATAGTAAAAGTATCATACCCCAATGTTCTACCAAATTTCTAGGTCTAACCGTAGATTCCAACTTGAACTGGAACGAACATGTCACAGAAGTAAATAAAAAAAATGGCTTCAGGCTGTTTCCTAATAAAACGAATTATCAAAATATGTAACTTGGAAACCGCGAAGCTTGTCTATCATGCGTACGTCCACTCTAGGATCTCTTATGGTATTTTATTGTGGGGTCATAGTAAGAAAACCAAAAACCTTTTTATTCTTCAAAAACGAGCTATCAGATATCTTGCACAGGCTAGTTTTAACCCTTGTACCCCTGGAATGTATTTTAAAGATTCATGTCGACCATACTTTATAAAATTTAACATCTTGACCCTGTCATGCTTATACATTTATACCACTATTGTGTTTATCTTGGAGAACAAACAGCTCACGTCTAATGCTAAGGAACTTCACGGCTACGGCACTAGAAACAAAAAGGCTTTAATTCATAATCAGCAAATTTCGAAATTTAACAAAATGGATCCAATAATAAATGGAACTAAATTTTTCAACAAAGCTGTGTCAATTTGCCACAGTAAGGGAATAAATGTAAATATGGAATCGATTTATAAAATTAAATCGGTAATCAAACACTTTTTAATTGAGAATGCTTTTTACTCTGTGGAAGAATTTTTGCAGTACAAAAACGTGGTGTAGTAAGTGATTGTGTATTTAGTACTTTTGAAAATGTGACTATATTTTGCATTATTATATTTTTTACTGTATTCTTATTGTATTTTGACGAAACTCATGCTTTGGCCAAACGTGTGAATAAACTACTACTACTACTACTACTACTACTACTACTACTACTACATAATATGAGTCTGGTATAGCAGCCAACATGGGAGGTCCCCATCCAGTGGCGTATCGTGAATATGATGCGCCCCCCTCCCCCCCCCCCCCCCCCCCCCCCAGCACAAGTTTTGAAGGCGCCCCCTAGGGTTTGGTGGGGGGGGGGGGGGGGGGGGGGGGGGCCGGCCTGACCACGAGAAAATTCGTTTCGTCTCCCGAAATTCTCCGAGAGGGCAATTGCCCGGTCGCCATCTTTGAAGACTAATGACGTCACATGCTTTTTGACTAATCTCTGTCCACGTGCTAATACATATGCTCAAAACCTGGCATGGAAAGAGAAAGAATTTTCGAAGTGTGTTTTGTGCATCTGGACCTTAACACAAGTGTAAAAAGTCCTGAAAAGGTAACTTTCAATGCCCCAAAGAATGTTAAGATTAGAAAGACGTGGATGAAAGCCTCAAGATGAGGTGAATCTTTGCCCCCTACCTTGACTGCCATTATACAACTGTACATGTCATGGCATGTGACTGTAACAAACTGGCATCGTCACTGTACAATTCTAGGCAAGAATCTCATTTGCAGCCCAGTTAAGGTTGAGGTAAAGTAGAGAACATTAAAGAGGCTAGGGAGTGTCTCTGATTTTCAGTGATCTGTCAACATAACCTCTGCAAGGTAGATGTTTGCTAAGATACCTTTAATCCCGGTATTCTACTTACCTACAATGTGTCACACCTTTATCAGCTCGGGCGCTATACTAACTTTCAGCTTGTCGTAGGAATTTTCAACAACTCTTCTATATCCACACGAGGTAAATTGACGAAATTCCAGTGCCATTGTCAAAATGCCGATGGTTTCAAATGTATTAAGTGTACCACACCCCTTTCCAATGACAGCTGGACATTATCAAAAGTGATGCAACCTTACTTGGATATTCCGTTTGTAAAAATCTAAGACCGCAAAAATCACAAAAACATATTATGAAAAAAATCGCAGATTTCACACAAACCAAACAGAAACCACCAAACTAAGCTACAACATTTTAAAAAATCGAATTCTTCGATGTTTTAAGTTAGAATTGAAACTGCCATTTGCCAATCTGGAGCCAAGCATGTGACGTCACAAATCCCAAACCAATCAGTAAGCCTTTCGCATATCCTAAAAATATTTGAAAATTTGCCAATATTGAAATGGTGTTTTAAATTCAGGGAATAAAACATACAGACGGATACAAAAGATATATTCATGAACATAATTAATTTTTACACTCAGAAAACTGTTTCCGACAGATGAGAATTCCCTATTTCTAAAATCGCTCTTTTTTCTAATTTGAACGGGAGAGGGGTATGGAGAATTTTCTTGAAAAACGCAGAGGGTCTAGGTTGCGAACAAAAGTAGCCACCCTGAAAATTTCATCGCAATCCACGCAGGCGTTTTGTCCTAAGCGCACGCAAACACACACACACACACACACAAAAAAAACACACAAATGCATTTTTTTACAAATAGTGATAGCGAAATTGAATATTTCGCTTCGCTCATCAACAACGGCTTCTTTTCTTATCGTCCTGATGCAAAACAAAATCTAGTTTTTGCTTTCCAAAAAAATAAAACTCTTAGTGTGCAGATGGCATCGTAGATTTTATTGGTGTACATCCGTCTGTGAATTAATGCCATGACACAAAGGTAGCCGCACATTTTGGGCCCTTTGAAAGTTGGTGACTTGACCAAAGGACATCTTCTCCTCATCGTTGACGCCGTCGTTCAGGGCAAGAAGTTCCCGGTAGCAGAGTGGTGGGACCTCGGACAACAAACCCCAGCATAGCTGTGGACCCAGACAAGGCCACACTGTGACATCATATCATTTATCTTTATCATTATTTTATTTATCATTTATATACATTTACACTAGGAAACGCTGCCACAGTGTTCATGTTGAAGATGAGCGTAGCTGTTTGTAGCAGATAAGTTGAATGCAGGACGAGGTAACCAGCCAATGTGTTAATTAGTATTCCAAATTTGGTCACACACACAGTCACAAATTTTTTTTGTAAAATATGGAAAAAATACGCACTTTTAGATAAATTTCCGTATTTTTCCTAATTTTCCCAATTTAAAATATTGTTTTTTTTCTGATTTGACGGGGAGAGGTAATGGAGGATTTTCTTGAAAAAGGCAGGGGGTCAAAGTTGAGAACTAAAGTAGGCACTCTGAAAATTTTGGGCGAAATTTCAGGCAAAGTAGCTCTGAAAAGCAGGCGTTTGGTCTGTAGAGCGCGCGCAAACACACATGAAAACAAACAAACAAACAAACACACGCAAGTGCTTTTTTTATCTGTAGTAGTGAAATTTAAGATGTCGCTCGCTTCGCTCATCAACAAGTTATTTTTAATTTAAAAAAAACTATTCCAAACTAGTGAGATAGAGATAGGAATTTTTAGAGATGCTCTGACAGATTCTTATACGACATGGACACTGGGGGAAATGGTTCGAGGGAAAAACCGGCCCGGGCATTTCAAATAAAATCGGCTCAATAACCCCTCCCCCCACAGAGATGGTCAGGAGACGAAAAATTTTAGAAAATCCCACCACTGGCACCATAGTAACAGAGAAATTATTTGCGGGAATCAACTCTAGGATGCATTATCTAATCGCAATGACAATAAAATAACATACTTTTAGCGAGAACCAATATGTGATTCTTCAAGGTCAGTGAATCCCACACGCTGACACCATTGTAGCGAATTACATATTTTCTGATTTTTACTCTCTAAAAACTTTTTAACAACTCCGACCAAAGTCCTTGAGATCAGAAAGCAGCAATGAGTCGTTTCGCTTATATTTCAGCCATTAGCTCTGTTTGGTTGTCCACGAAATCTAGATGATAACTAGATTTCTTGCGTTTGTTTGTCCAGGCTAGCTTTCGTTTACTGCACGATTGCCTATTATGACGTCACAACGAAACCCGGAATCTAGTTAATAAAGTTACAATGCATCTTGATATGAACTGGACCAACAAATATACCTCAGAACGATCACGTTGTTATACATACCCTCCAATGGAGCAGAAGTAGATGCTGACGTATTTGCTAAAATCGTCCTTGAACTGGGGCAGGACGCAGTAGGGCATGTGACGACAGTGACTCACTTCGCCGACACTGGGGCAGATGCCGGTGTCCACGTCCGGCTGTGGAGGCGTTGGGACATTTTAAGCGACAAACGAGACACCTTGTTTGGAGATCCAGGGAAAAGTGATTCAAATATTACGGGTCGGGGGCACTGATCTCAAATTGCCTGGACAGCTGTTGCCATAGTGCGGATTTCAAGTCAAAATGCAACAAGTTAGGAGTCCCACATTGGAGAGGCTGGTTCTCAGATTCAAGTAGCTCCTCGCTCGTTCTATTTCCGTTCAAAACAAATGTAAAACAAATGTAAACCACACTGTAATGTATACCATGAATGATATTTCAAACGCAAAACCATTGTAGTTTGTCTAAAATTTCATCGAAATGTGGCTTGAAATATCTTAAATGACCCCTGAGTGCACGCTGAGTGTGGTCTGGACTGCACTCACACTGAGTGTGCACTCAGGGCACACTCAGTGTACGATTTTCGACTGTGCAATGAAAATTTCCCCCTGAGTGTGTACTGAGTGCGCACTGAGTGCGCACTGAGTGACGTCTCTGCATTCGGGCCTAATGTTTGCACAAAGATTGCTACCAGGGCCCGGATTCACAAAGAAGGGGTTTTGAAATGGGGGTTTTGGCGAAAAGGAGAGTATATATTCTCCCCGCAAAACCACCTAACATATTTCCCCAATTATCCGTATTCTCAAAAGGAGATTTTAAAAGAGGTAATTGGAGGGGCGGTAAAACCCCTGCTTAGAAGCAGGGGTTTTTAAATGGGGGAATAACTCTCCAAAAAAAGACAGAATCCCGCTTTGTGAATACGAAATGGGGTAAACTTTTGGGGCCCCTGTGAAAACTCCGGTGGAATCCACATAATCTCCTTCAGTGAATCCGGGTCCAGGTTGCGATTCAAGCAACAATGTTCGCGCTTTTTATTATTATATACACAAATTAGCCTCCCAAAAATGTTGCCCATCCCGATTGCCATTGGGATCCCGGAACGGGCAACATTTTTGGGAGGCTAATTTGTGTACATAATAATAAAATAAATAGCCAATTACGAGCTTTCGTAATTTAAATAAGATTAAAAGAATGTTCGCGCTCTCTTATGAGGCACTGTAACAGAGTGCGATGTGTGTTGACACTCGCCTGGTCCGTGCCGATGAGGAAGACGCGGGTGACGAAGGTCCCCGGGGTCGCGGGCACTTCGACCGGCACGAACACGTGCGTGCCGTTCTTGGCGTGCGCTGGCCACGTGATGTCCGACACGGCCAGCTGGACGCGACCCTTGCTGGCCCCTGTCGGAAGGACACATCGGGTTGTACCACGGCCTACTGTTATAATATTACACCTTCGATCACTGCTCCGGTACGGGATAGGCAACTAGCATGCCGTGCCAGCTCTCACTGCTCCGGTACGGGATAGGCAACTAGCATGCCGTGCCAGCTCTCACTGCTCCGGTACGGGATAGGCAACTAGTATGCCGTGCCAGCTCTCACTGCTCCGGTACGGGATAGGCAACTAGTATGCCGTGCCAGCTCTCACTGCTCCGGTACGGGATAGGCAACTAGTATGCCGTGCCAGCTCTCACTGCTCCGGTACGGGAAAGGCAACTAGTATGCCGTGCCAGCTCTCACTGCTCCGGTACGGGATAGGCAACTAGCATGCCGTGCCAGCTCTCACTTCTCCGGTACGGGATAGGCAACTAGTATGCCGTGCCAGCTCTCACTGCTCCGGTAAGGGATTGGCAACTAGCATGCCGTGCCAGCTCTCACTGCTCCGGTACGGGATAGGCAACTAGTATGCCGTGCCAGCTCTCACTGCTCCGGTACGGGATAGGCAACTAGCATGCCGTGCCAGCTCTCACTGCTCCGGTACGGGATAGGCAACTAGTATGCCGTGCCAGCTCTCACTGCTCCGGTACGGGATAGGCAACTAGCATGCCGTGCCAGCTCTCACTGCTCCGGTACGGGATAGGCAACTAGTATGCCGTGCCAGCTCTCACTACCCTCAACATGTATGTTGCCGTTTTTACGTTTTCTTAAAACTGAATAAACATTAAAACAAACAAACAAGGGGATTATTTAGCTTCTTCTAAAATACAATTTACTTATTTAGAATGGACTAGTACATGTTTAATCTTTTAAATGGCAATACATATCGACACAATAATGGTTATAGAGTTGATCTGACCAATGATCACAGCTGGTAAGGCCTATACTTTAACGTTGCATGGGAAACATACAGCGCTGGGCTAGTTGCGTATCCCGGCTAGCAGTGGTCGAAGATTACACCAGGCCGTCCCATTCGGGATTAGAGATTTTTAGTTTAAAGTTTTCCTGTCAGATCGCTGCACTGTTGGGGGAATAGTTCGGGTCCGTTCGGGCCCCGAGACGAAAAAGCAACATGGCGACATTGGCTCATACGAAACGTCAAACATTTTTGTGTAATGTATTTATCCGCTATTCATTTCGCTTTGCAACCCACGGAACACACTTTTAAGTACCTACATACTTTTCATCGAAATAAATACCTATGACAAATTATACTTATTTATACCTTGACGGTGCGTAATCATTTTGTATTTCGATTCACATTTTTGTGTCGCCATGTTGCTTTTTGGATTCGGAGCTGGCAATTTTCCCCCAACAGTGTAGCGGTCTAGCGGGGAAACTACAAACTAAATTGCGATACGCGTAATTGGGAAGGCCTGGCTTAATAATACAGTAGGCCGTGGTTATAGACATTTCAGACAGCTTTGTGTTTACTGAGATCTTTTCTTCCTAATAATGCACCTGCAACAGCAGCCATCTTTAAACTCACTGGTGGACAACCTCAATGTTAAATCACATTTAAAAACAAACACAAGTATGCTGTCCACCAGTGAGATAACATGTATTGCAGGCACACTATTGTTTGTTTTTAATGAAATTCTCACCTTGAGAACTGGTGTAAATTCAGAGAAAACTGATGCAAAACGGATGTTTTGTACACTTCCCACATTAAAGTGTAGGAAAATAGTCAAACTTGTGCATACAAATAGCCAATCTTCAAAATAATATAATAATAATATAATATAATAATATATAATATAATAATATATAATATAATAGCCAAACTTCAAAAGGCTAGAGCGGTAGAAGCGGAAGTGAGGTCTCAGAGTATCTATTCTATTTGTATTTTGGTTCGTTTGGATTTTGGGGTCAAAAAAGGTTGAGCGTTTACTTACTGACGGTGGTCGTCGTCCTCGGCATGTAGGTAGCTGGGGGCGGCGGGGGTGACGGCCGCATGTAGCCAGGGGGTGGGGGTGGGGGTGGGGGTGGAGCTATGCCACTTATCAATGCCTGGCCTCCACTTAAGTTAGGGAAACTGGAACCTGAGGAAAGACACAAACGTGAGTCCACGGCTAATCAAGGGCCAAACAAGTGCCAAACAAGGGCCAAACCAGGGCCAAACTAGGGTCAAACTAGGGCCAAACTAGGGCCAAACTAGGGCCAAACTAGGGCCAAACTAGGGCCAAACAAGGGCCAGACAAGTACCAAACAAGGACCAAACAAGGGTCAAACAAGGGCCAAACAACGGCCAAACAAGGGCCAAACTAGGGCCAAACAAGGGCCAGACAAGTACCAAACACGGGCCAAACAAGGGCCAGACAAGGGCCAAACTAGGGCCAAACTAGGGCCAAACTAGGGCCATACAAGGGCCAGACAATTACCAAACACGGGCCAAACAAGGGCCAAACAAGTGCCAAACAAGGGCCAAACAAGGGCCAAACAAGGGCCAAACAAGGGCCAAACAAGGGCCTGACAAGGGCCAAACAAGGGCCAATTCCGAATAATTCCGAATAATTCCGGTAATTCCGAAATCGGCGTAGTATGAATGGAAAGTGGTGTTAATATTTTTCCCCGCCCTTTTTACACGAAAACTTTCTTATTGGTTGCTACATAAAATCCTCCAACAGCATATTAATGCTTTTTCCCGAGTGTACCGGATTTTTTGCGAATCATCATGATGCTTTACCATTGTTTTGCCAACCACAGAAAAAAATTGCCACGAAGAATGGAGATCAAAGACAATTACCTAATCAGTAGATAATAAAATTTTGTAATTTGGCTAAGCCATAGTAATTGACGTTTCGTTTCTCATCGTACTTATATAGTCGGCATCTGAATCAGCTTCTGCTTCAGCAAAATCAGCTTCAGCATAGTCCACAGAGCTGGAGGGGGCGTTTCCTCGCATGGGCAATCCACCAGTGTAGAACCCGGCCGTCGCCGATTGAACTGCAAACAGAATGTGACCAGGAGTTCTAGGAACATCAATGATTAAAGGTTACCCTGATATTCTACCATAAATAGCACTGACTCTGCCACAGACATACGGTTACCCAGACATTCTACCGTACCTAGCTATGGCTTCGTCACAGATATGAGGTTACTCTGATATTCTACCATAAATAGCACTGACTCTGCCACAGACATACAGTTACCCAGACATTCTACCGTACCTAGCTATGGCTTCGTCACAGATACGAGGTTACTCTGATATTCTACCATAAATAGCACTGACTATGCCACAGACATACGGTTACTCAGACATTCTGCCATACCTAGCTATGGCTACGTCACAGATATGAGGTTACCCAGACATTCTACCATACCTGGCTATAGCTTCGTCACAGATATGAGGTTACCCCGATATTCTACCATACCTGGCTATGGCTACGTCACAGATATAAGGTTACCCAGACATTCTACCATACCTGGCTATGGCTACGTCACAGATATAAGGTTACCCTGATATTCTACCATAAATAGCACTGACTATGCCACAGACATAAGGTTACTCAGATGTTCTGCCGTACCTAGCTAAGGCTACGTCACAGATATAAGGTTACCCAAACATTCTACCGTACCTAGCTATGGCTAAGGCAAATATTTGATGCAAGTAATTTTGCCGGCAATCGCTGGGGTGCGTTGGCAACCTGTTTAAACATCATCTACCAGGCCATGGCACAAGGTCCATTATAATCAAGGGACCCAATGTTCCTCAGGTGGTTACAGTTATGGCTTCATCTACCAGGCCATGGCACAAGGTCCATTATAATCAAGGGACCCAATGTTCCTCATGTGGTTACAGTTATGGCTTCATCTACCAGGCCATGGCACAAGGTCCATTATAATCAAGGGACCCAATGTGCCTCAGGTGGTTACAGTTACCTTGGTTACAGGTGATATAAAACAATCAGTGGCTCCATCCAACGACTGCCGGCGAAACTATTATTGCGGGCGGAGGGCATTCACGTAGCTGCTTTAGTACGGGAGTGGCAAATCTTGGTAACTATATATCTGTGGTAACATGTAAATAGTGTGATTTGAACGTTATTTGTTTGCACACACACTGCATAACATGGTTTAAAATGGGCAGTGATGTGATATCGAGTGAAATCGAACGAAATCAAAAGAAAAAAAATTACTTGACCGCACCCCTGGACTATACTGTCGAAACAACAGTGAGTACACCTCTGGACATTGAAAGCGTACCAGTAGAATTTCGGCTATGTCCTCAGAAAGGTTTGACTGAAAACAGCATAGGCAGGCCAGGTACCGACCACGTGGATGAGCACATGGAGGGACTGGATGACATGCATAGAGGGTCCAAATCTCGTAATGACAAACCAGTTTGCTTATCAGCAGCTGCCTTGCTCCGTAAAATGAGAATAGACCAAGCTGATAGTTCGGTCCACTGTCGAGTTTTGTAATGGATTTCACGCAATAATATTGGCCTAAATGCCGTAATTTTTAAGCTAGAAGAAAGTTCAAAAAGCCTCTTGCATCTGGTCTGTACGAAACGCACATAAATGGAATCACTTTTTCCGTACTTGCAAAAAAGTTGGTATTCACAATGTGAATAAATTTAAATTGCATAATTGCTTCTGATAATATCGCGTCACCTACGACTCGACTGAACGAGGTAACCGCCATAAAGTCACCGAAAAGGTAGGGTATCGGTAATAACCATTAACTTGATGGAAAGATAACAGAAGCAATTAACATAAATATAATTGAATCAGAAAATGGAAACATGTGTTTTCTTCAATATTAACAAAGTATTGATATATACGTATTCATAGCAAAACGAAGATGCGATGGGTTTTTTATTTTATTTTCTGACTATAAAATTATGTGTTTTAGGCCAGTGCAGGAGTGTGGAATCTGATACAAAACTTGCCAGAGAACAAATTCACGAGTTTTGCGAGGCAGGTACTGATAATAAAACTGGTTTGACAAAACTAGATTGCGACCGATCAATGAACATGACATCCCCTGCCACCATGTGCTCATCCACGTGGTCGGTACCTGGCCTGCCTATGCTCTTTTCAGACAAACCTTTCTGAGCACATAGCCGACATTCGACTAGCTCACTTACAAAGTCCAGCGCTGTACCTTCACTATTGATCTTGTGAACCTACTACTGCAATAGCACTATTGAACTAATGTACCTACTCATTAATTTCGTATCACTTAGGAAATGGCTCTGATCAGACCCTTCGATTGTTACAATTTTACAATTGTAATTAATAGTCATAGATTCGCTACACACAGCTTCGCAACTAAAAAAATGATTCGTGCAAAAAATGAAATTGGAAATTGGAAATTGGAAAAAACCCAAAACTAACTAACTAGCTAGTAACTCTTTATCTCATGAAGGGCCATTTCTCCATTAGCAGATAATGAAAACCCGTTTAAGGTAGGTATACTTCGTTCACGAATTGCTGGTCAAAACCACCTGGGATTTTGGGTTAGGAAGACGCGTGCCGACCCTTGTAAGCTCTGCTAAGCTCCATTGTGTTCTCTTCGAGAGTGTGTGTGTTAACAAAGGCATTGTTCGAAGCCCTGCCTAGCGATTATGCAACTTTTACTTTATGCCGTTATCGGTTCTGGATAAAATCCCTATTGTTGTCCATGTTAATTTTTTAACTTTGTAACCGAGAACGGCGAAGTCAAAGTTATGAAATCGCAGTGCTGGAGTGGATTTGACCACCTGAATTCGTGAACCAACTCTATACCTGGACGTCGAGTTGAACCTTATGGCTGTACACTTACGGGCCGGGCCCCGACTGTAGACCCCCGCTAGACCGGGCAAGCTGGCGTAGCCCCCCGCACGCTGTCGGATATACGCCGGGTTCCTGTCCTGTGGGGGAGCGGCGGCGCCTGCCTCGACCGGGTCCGACGCCACTGTCGCGTTCGGCTTGACCACCACCAGTGACGTCAGAGATGTGACGAACGAGTACTGGATCGGCAACGACAGGGGGAGGCGTTAGAAGTTCTCTAGAATATAGTCCGTTTAAAATGGTGATAGATTTTAATCTGTTTGTCTCTATGACATTTAGAAGGCAGTGGGCAGAGAATATTTTAAATTTAAATAGTCAAATGCTCAAATTATGTCCCTATCTTTTAAAGTCCCTCCAATCAAATGTAGATCATTATTGGATTTTGATTCTGAAATGATTCTCTCTATCCAAAAAGAAGGGGGTTTCAAAACCCCCCAAAATTTGTCTATCTCCTTTGCGACAGCCAATGAGATACAAGCACACTAAATTTGATTGTTGGCTCTCAATTTTCTCCTCGGATTTACAGAATATCTCCTTTTGTGGATCTAAGGCCAGGTTACATAATCTTCCAAATCGACCAGCCGCGAATTCAAGTGTACCAGTACCCAAGCCTATCTAAGTATGTACCTTAAAGTAAGTAGGTACTACATCTAAGCTTACACTTCATTTCAGGTTAAGAATGAGAGTTTATAAGCTTATTAGTGTAACGGTCCATGTCTTGAGTCGAACAAAAGGCTCTGTGGGCAGTTTTGAAACTCTTGGCTCGTGTCTAGCAGCAGTGGGTCCTCGAGGAAGATGTAAATCCACTCTCCTTCTCAACGTGAAAGGCAGTGTATACACTAGAATTAATTTGAGTTTGCCACTTTTTGGGGATCTCATTTATATAGTTCCACAAGAGCAAATGATCAAGTTTTTCATCATTTCCATTCAAAATGGTATTTATTTTTATCATTATTTACCATTTGACTCTTAACAAATGGTAAAGAGTCAAATGATACTTTATTTCGAAGTCCACCAGGCTGTGGTAATCTTAGGCTAACGCGACTGTACCTTGAGCGCGAGCTCCAGAGCGCGTGCGCGTCCCGTTGAGTTGGCGGGATCGCCGACGGCGCGCTCCTTGTCGAGCAGCTGTTGCACGGTGAGGTGCGCCCAGAGTCGCTCCATGAACGACGCCGTCGTCGACGTCGTCGTCGTCGTCGTTGGGTCCGATGGTCGCAAGGGCTCCCAGCCGCACGTCGCCATCTTGGGAATCGGCGCACAGCAGTGTCAGACAAGACGTGCAGTGTTGTCTAGTCTCCAATTCACGTTAAGATGGAGAGTGAATTTGTACCTTCTTTGAGGACCCACTGGTGCTAGACACGAGCTAGGAGTTTCAAAACTGCCCATTGAGTCTTTCGTCCGGCTCAAGACATGGCTTGTGAGTTTTGAAACTCTTAGCTCGTGACTAGCAGCAGTGGGTCCTCGAAGACGATGCAAATCCAATCTCATTATTGACGTGAATTGACGTTTAGCAGTGAATCACTACTATAAGCCTAGCCCAGGGGCGGCTCGTGAGGGAGGGCTGCGGGGCGGCAGCCCCCCCTGGAAATTTGACAGAATAAAATAATAATATTATAATTCAAATATTTAATGTTGTGTTCATTTAAATTGTTCTTAAAATTTGTTGCGTGTAAATATTGGTTGTAACTATTAAAGCTCGCTATTCGCTAAGAACTATCACGCCATTTGCGTCGCGCTGACGGCACGAGCTGCCGAATGCAACGAAACGTTTTGGTAGCGCCCGAGCACGTCGCACGTCTCCGCCTTCACCCTGGACGCAACCCTCCACGCTCGGGGCGGCAAGCGCGGCCGCCCTGCGTGCCCAGCCATGAGTGCGTGGAAATGGCCTTGAACGCGAGCCGCTCGCCGTCGCTCGCAAGTCCACCGAGGGCAGCAGAGATTTTGCCCTCGGGTACCCTCGGCCACTTTCGGCAAGCTGCGGGCTCGCCGCGGGCGGTGCATCGGCGATGTGCCGAGGATTGCGAACGGAGAGCGAGAGAGACAGAGCGATGCACATAAAAACTTCGAATGTGTCTGCGACGGAGGCACAATAAAATGCATTTTGGAGAACACCGAGCGTTCAATACAAAACTGTTTGTTCAGGAATCTCATCCTAAACCAAAACGCTTCAAATAACGGCGGATAGCAGGCAACACCGTTTCTCAGCACCACGGAAAATGGTGTCGAGAAATGTATATTGTTACGGAAGTTGCGATGGGTGCCAAGAGCCGTGGGGGGGGGGGGGGGGTATATGAAATTCAATGGCTGCCCCTCCGAGGAAAACACTCACGAGCCGCCACTGGCCTAGCCACAGATATGCCCATCCCTCAGCCAGCTATGACCATCCCCTCCAATATTAACGTGGCGTCCAGAAAGCGTGGCGCTATGGAAAGCACTCACCATTTGTAAGATGCCAGGCATTACTCTCACTAACAAGCGAAAATTACATCTGTAGTAGCTGTCGATGGATAGAGTAACTTGTTGATGAGCGTAGCGAGCGAAGCGAGCGGAGCGAAATCTTCAATTTAACTTACCCCAGAAAAAAGTCACTTGTGTATGTTTTTTTTTTTTTTTTGTGTGTTTGTGCGCGCTCTACAGACCAAACGCCTGAACCGATATGGATGAAAATTTCTGAGTATCTACCTCTGTTCTCAACTTAGACCCCCTGCGTTTTTGAAAAAGATCGGTTCAGGAAAGTTTTTATAAATAAATTTTTACGAAATTTTTCGATTTTTTCAGAATTTTGAACCCCTGGAAATTTCAAAGTTCTGGACATAACTTAACCAAAACTTCTAAACATGTTGACCTTATACATATTTATCATGCCTGCAAATCTTAGTTCGGTAGGTTTTTCCAATTGGTTTTTATTAGCATTTTTGTGGTGTTTTTTTCGTGATTTGACGGCTGATTCAATACGAGTCCGGTTTCCTTCGTTTCCTTGGTTACCAGCTTTGCGTCAGAATCCGTATACATTTTCAAGTGATTAGAATTTTCGAGAAGGCAATGGTCAGGTTTGGTGCTCCATGGTTTTCTTGTGACTGCTGCCTGCACCTTTTAATCCGCTATACACAAACCGCTACCTACGCTCATCTTCAACGCAACACAAATTGCGTTCGCGAAGCCCTAGTATTTACATCACAGATAAAAGGTTGCCCTGGAGTTCCGCTCCCATACTAAAGCAGCTACGTGAAAGCCCTCCGCCCGCAATAATAGTTTCGCCTGCTGTCAAACGATGGAGCCACTTTTTGTTGTTTTTTTATCACCTGTAACCAAGAAAACTGTAACCACTTGTGGAGCATTGGGCCCCTTGATTATAATTGACCTTGTGCCATGGCCTGGTAGATGATGTTAAAACAGGTTTTCAACGCACCACAGCGATTGCCGGAGAAATTACTAGCATCAAATATTTGCCTTAGCCATAGCAAGGTTTGGTAGAATGTCTAGGTAACCTTATGTCTGTGATGTATCCACAGCTAGGTACAGTAGAATGTCTGGGTAACCTTATGCCTGTGATGTATCCATAGCTAGGTACAGTAGAATGTCTTGGTAATCTTACGACTGTGACGTATTCACAACAAGATACAGTAGAATGTATGGGTAATCTTATGCCTGTGACGTATCCATAACAAGGTACGGTAGAATGTCTAGGTAATCTTATGACTGACGTAGCCATAACAAGATACAGTAGAATGTCTGGGTAACCTTATGCCTGTGATGTATCCATAGCTAAATACAGTAGAATGTCATGGTAATCTTATGACTGTGACGTATCCATAACAAGGTACGAGTAATCTTGTAGATCTGTGGTGCTATCCAGGGTACTATTCGACCCTCCTTCCCATTTCGCCGAGCGCGACGCACCTGCGGGATCGGGAATCCGAATCGCTCCTTGCCCGTGGACGCCTTGGCGAAGATGACGCCGCGCAGGCGCTGCGCCGTCTGCGCGTGCTGCACGTCGACTGCGCGCTGCGCGAGACGCCCGGCCACCATCAGCTCGCTGCCCGCGAAGAAGGTGTCGAAGTGCTGCGTGGTCAGCGACGAGTTGTCCACCTGGCGGTAGGAGGTGGAGGTACAGGTCCACAAAGAAGAGTTAAGACTGGCGATAGGGACAGGGTTGTTGGGGATGGAGAGGTTGGCATGTGAGGTATGGCAAGGACTGCTTGAAAAACATTGATGCTGTGCACATAGAACACACACAGAAACATATATGGAAGGGAGGCGAAGCTGGATAAATGTGCACCCGAACCGGGATACGAACCCGAGACCTCCTGCTTGGCGGGAGGTAGGAGGTCCCGGGTTCGTATCCCGGTTCGGGTGCACATTTTCCCAGCTTCGCCTCCCTACCATCAATTGCACACTGGTAACAGCTTAAACCAGTAACAATTTCCTCTCAAACACATAGATCCATGTACACATAGAAGCACGAATTTTTCATAATTTACCAGACGAATTCAAGTAAAATAGTGAAAAAACTGATTTAACGATATTTCTCTTGTTTAACAAAGATATAAAGTGTGATAAAACGAAGCATTTCTGAACTTTTCATTCATTTACAACTTTCCGTTCTCATTTTATTAACATCAGTGTTGGCGCGGAGTGCCAGGGGTAGTAAAGCAAAACGAAATGAAGTGGACTGTATTTGAAAGAACGAAAATAAAACTGACTTTACCAACTATCGACTCAAAACGGTGACGGGGTCACGGCCGGAAATGGAAATTTGATGTGCCTAGGGTAGGTGCAGTAAGGAGCGAACAAATGGGGATGGAAACAGGGGAAAGGCTTAGAAAGTAACTTTAACTAACACTACTGCCTTCTTGCGTTGAGATGAAACGTTCACGATGAATAGTAGTTTGAACTGACTGTTAGCTAACGAGTGTCCTCTCCAAAGATGAGAGATAACAACCTGTCGACACGCACGGCCCACGACGACAGACAATGATACGAGACCTGACCCACCAAAGGGTACCGGTGTGGTCAGAATAACTACTAAAACTTACTAGTCAAAATAATCACTAAAAGTAACTGTAAATTGCGAAATGGCGCGAACAATCAGTAATTATGTTTTTAAGTACTAGGGCTTCGCGAACGCAATCTGTGTTGCGTTGAAGATGAGCGTAGGTAGCGGTTTGTGTATAGCGGATTAAAAATGTGCAGGGCAGGAGTCACAAGAAAACCATGGAGCACCAAACCTGACCATTGCCTTCTCGAAAATTCTAATCACTTGAAAATGTATACGGATTCTGACGCAAAGCTGGTAACCAAGGAAACGAAGGAAACCGGACTCGTATTGAATCAGCAGTCAAATCACGAAAAAAACACCACAAAAATGCTAATAAAAACCAATTGGAAAAACCTACCGAACTAAGATTTGCAGGAATGATAAATATGTATAAGGTCAACATGTTTAGAAGTTTTGGTATAGTTATGTTTAGAACTTTGAAAGTTACAGGGGTTCAAAATTCTGAAAAAATCGAAAAATTTCGTAAAAATTGATTTATAAAAAATGTACTGAACCGATCTTTTTCAAAAACGCAGGGGGTCTAAGTTGAGAACAGAGGTAGATACTCAGAAATTTTCATCAATGTCGGTTCAGGCGTTTGGTCTGTAGAGCGCGCACAAACACACAAAAAAAAACAAAAAAACAAAAAAACATACACAAGTGACTTTTTTCTGGGGTAAGTGAAATTGAAGATTTCGCTCCGATCGCTTCGCTCGCTACGCTCATCAAAATTATTGCGTTCTCTATCAAAATTCAGTAAAAAAAAATAGCTTGAAACTTCTTGAGACTCGTCGTCCCTCTCAGTCTCACCTGTTCCGGCTCGTACAAGAACGTGACGTTGGCGAGCAGCGGCGACGCCACCTGGCGGTAAAAGTCGCGCAACTGCAGCGCCGCGTCGCCGGCCTCGTAGATGAGTCGCGCGAACGCGGCGTTGGCCAGCGCCAGCCGCTTGAGGAAGTCGAGGTCGGCGTCGCGGCCGAACGCCAGACAAAACACCGGACAGCGGCGCTTGTTCTTCGCGGTCGCCGCGCGCACGATGCCCGTCGACTCGGTGACGGCGCCCTCGTTCGCCTGGCCGTCGGTTAGGAACACGATCAGCGGCTCGGGGACCTTGCCGACGTGCGGCGAGCGGAGCGTTTGTCGGCCGAGACGCACCACCTCCAGGGCGAGCAGCAGGGCGTCGTGGATGTTGGTGCCTGTCGGGGGGAGGCGTTTTAGTGTCTTGGAGTGCGAGGGGCTTAGCTTTGGCAAAGCTTGACAACTTCCATCGGTGACATGAGGGCGTCGTGTGGTGATGGTGCCTGTCGGAGGGGGAGGGGGGAGGGGGGGCGTTTTAGTGTCTTGGAGTGCGAGGGGTGAGCTTAGCTTTGGCAAAGCTTGACAACTTCCATCGGTGTCATGAGGGCGTCGTGTGATGTTTGTGCCAGTGGGGTGGGGGCGTTTTAGTAACATGGAGTGAGAGCGAAGGCTTGACAATTAAACTCCATTTCACGCTGAGAAGGAGAGTGGATTTGCATCTTCCTCGAGGACCCACTGCTGCTAGACACGAGATAAGAGTTTCAAAACTCACAAGCCATGTCTTGAGCCGGACAAAAGGCTGTAACGTGTGTTACTATATGGGAAGTTTTAGTTTCCATATTTTCAACCATTATTTTCCATAGTTACGGACGTTAATCAGCCAAGCTAATCGTAGCACAAAAGTTATCCGTACATAATTTGAAAGCCTTACACATTACCCAGGAGGTGAGCTATTTTGGTGGGGCTGGCACAAATAGTTTGCCTGTAAACAATTGTTTGGTAGATATACGTCAAGGCCTAGGGGATCAATTCCACCTTAAAGTTAAGACCCGGTGTTACCAAGTTTGCCAACTCCTAGTTGAGATCCCAACTAGGAGTTGAAAGACTTGGTAAAACCAAGCATTAGTGAATCCGGGCCGTGGCGTCAAGGGCGCCGTGTACCTCCCGACGCCTCGAGGTCTGCGACAAACGCCTTGGCGCGCTCCACGTTGGCCTCGTTGACGGCGACCACCGACTCGACGGGCACCGACACTTCGTTGTGGTAGCGACGCACTCGGAACAGCGTGCCGTTGGGTTGCCACACCTGCCCATCGACGAGCACATCGGAATTTAGGCCATATTCCACTGGGGTCCTGCACTAGGTAACCTGCTGATCCTAGGCCTTCGTACCGCACAGTCATGCATCGTTAACTGTTTCGCTTTGCTAGCGTTGCGCTGTGAGCTTTACTAGCGCTGGGTTGTTTACAATGGAGCGTTGCGCTGTGAGCTTTACTAGCGCTGGGTTGTTTACAGTGGAGCGTTGCGCTGTGAGCTTTACTAGCGCTGGGTTGTTTACAATGGAGCGTTGCGCTGTGAGCTTTACTAGCGCTGTGTTGTTTACAGTGGAGCGTTGCGCTGTGAGCTTTACTAGCGCTGTGTTGTTTACAGTGGAGCGTTGCGCTGTGAGCTTTACTAGCGCCGGGTTGTTTACAGTGGAGCGTTGAGCAGTGAGCTTTACTAGCGCTGGGTTGTTTACAATGGAGCGTTGCGCTGTGAGCTTTACTAGCGCTGGGTTGTTTACAGTGGAGCGTTGCGCTGTGAGCTTTACTAGCGCTGGGTGTTTACAGTGGAGCGTTGCGCTGTTAGCTTTACTAGCGCTGGGTTGTTTACAGTGGAGCGTTGCGCTGTGAGCTTTACTAGCGCTGGGTTGTTTACAATGGAGCGTTGCGCTGTGAGCTTTACTAGCGCTGGGTTGTTTACAGTGGAGCGTTTCGCTGTGAGCTTTACTAGCGCTGGGTTGTTTACAGTGGAGCGTTGCGCTGTGAGCTTTACTAGCGCTGTGTTGTTTACAGTGGAGCGTTGCCCTGTGAGCTTTACTAGCGCTGTGTTGTTTACAGTGGAGCGTTGCGCTGTGAGCTTTACTAGCGCCGGGTTGTTTACAGTGGAGCGTTGCGCTGTGAGCTTTACTAGCGCTGGGTTGTTTACAGTGGAGCGTTGCGCTGTGAGCTTTACTAGCGCTGTGTTGTTTACAGTGGAGCGTTGCGCTGTGAGCTTTACTAGCGCTGGGTTGTTTACAGTGGAGCGTTGCGCTGTGAGCTTTACTAGCGCTGGGTTGTTTACAATGGAGCGTTGCGCTGTGAGCTTTACTAGCGCTGGGTTGTTTACAGTGGAGCGATGCGCTGTGAGCTTTACTAGCGCTGGGTTGTTTACAGTGGAGCGTTGCGCTGTGAGCTTTACTAGCGCTGGGTTGTTTACAGTGGAGCGTTGCGCTGTTAGCTTTACTAGCGCTGGGTTGTTTACAGTGGAGCGTTGCGCTGTGAGCTTTACTAGCGCTGTGTTGTTTACAGTGGAGCGTTGCGCTGTGAGCTTTACTAGCGCTGGGTTGTTTACAGTGGAGCGTTGCGCTGTGAGCTTTACTAGCGCTGGGTTGTTTACAATGGAGCGTTGCGCTGTGAGCTTTACTAGCGCTGGGTTGTTTACAGTGGAGCGATGCGCTGTGAGCTTTACTAGCGCTGGGTTGTTTACAGTGGAGCGTTGCGCTGTGAGCTTTACTAGCGCTGGGTTGTTTACAGTGGAGCGTTGCGCTGTTAGCTTTACTAGCGCTGGGTTGTTTACAGTGGAGCGTTGCGCTGTGAGCTTTACTAGCGCTGGGTTGTTTACAATGGAGCGTTGCGCTGTGAGCTTTACTAGCGCTGGGTTGTTTACAGTGGAGCGTTGCGCTGTGAGCTTTACTAGCGCTGGGTTGTTTACAGTGGAGCGTTGCGCTGTGAGCTTTACTAGCGCTGGGTTGTTTACAGTGGAGCGTTGCTTGTAGTTTGACGTTTGGCGCCTAGCAAAATTAAATTGGCACTCTTGCCACAGCTAGCTAAACACACGGAATCACGTTCGGTTTGTAGCTCATCGAGATGGCTGTGGGGGCGGGGCTAGCGAAAAACCCAGCGCAACGCTTGGAAATGTTGAACCGAATTCAACATTTCTGGCGCAGTGATCGCGGCGATCGCAACGCTCGGACCTGGGGCTCTGATTGGAGAACGCTCACAGCGCAACGCTCGCAACGCTCGGACCTGGGGCTCTGATTGGAGAACGCTCACAGCGCAACGCTCGCAACGCTCGGACCTTGGGCTCTGATTGGAGAACGCTCACAGCGCAACGCTCGCAACGCTCGGACCTGGGGCTCTGATTGGAGAACGCTCACAGCGCAACGCTCGCAACGCTCGGACCTTGGGCTCTGATTGGAGAACGCTCACAGCGCAACGCTCGCAACGCTCGGACCTGGGGCTCTGATTGGAGAACGCTCACAGCGCAACGCTCGCAACGCTCGGACCTGGGGCTCTGATTGGAGAACGCTCACAGCGCAACGCTCACAACGCTCGTAAAGCGAAACAGTAAACGGGCCATTACTATCGCCACCAATGGAACAAAACCATTTAGAGGGCCACGGATCGGCAGGCTGCAATCCTGGTGTAATATGGCCTTTAGTGGGCTACACCAATGGGATGTGCGCAGGGTCCCAGATTCGATGGGGCCACACACAAAATCCACTCCCTAAAAAAAAGTAATCTGCTTTTCTTTTCAAAATGTCTTGGGACTCGGGACTTGGTAGGTAACCGGTGCCAGCTCCTTGGATCCCCCGACACCTACCCACCCACTCCAAAGGTAGTCAGACGTAATATAATTATATTTTTAGAATCTTACAACATTATTGCAATTATAATTTTGATTTGTAGCTCAAACTCACAGTTTCCGTAATTCTTCTAGTAATAATAGCTATGTTGCATGCATCGAATTATTTCGATCGCTGACCGAATGCGAACGCGCATTTTGTGACGAGTTCGCTCATGTCTCACAATCCCTATTCAAAGACCAACTATTTTCGTTTAAGTACTTTGTAGGTACCTACCTAGGTACTGCAGCATCCACTACCTAATCTGTTTGCGGAGCATATCGGAATCAGTGGGCTACACCAATGGGATGAGCGCAGGGTCCCAGATTCGATTGGGCCACACACAAAATCCACTCCCTAAAAATAAACGTCATCCGCTTTTCTTTGCAAAATGTCTTACCCCTTAAAAAACGTATCGCGCTTTTCCAAAATCCCATTCCCTAAACAATCGTCACCCGCTTTTCAAGCGCTGTTCACGTTCTACATTATTCTCGATTTCATGTTCATGCATTGCGATGCGAGTGCGCTCCAAACCAGCTCGCGACAGCTGGCTACGGCTAGACATAACAATAACATTCAAACTCTTTGCTCAGAAACCATCAAATGATTCTTACCAACAACTCACAAGAATATTTTTCATGAGGCTCGAAATGGCAGTTTTCCTGTGAAATAATTGATGAGCGTAGCGAGCGAAGCGAAATCATCAATTCCACTACTGCTAAAAAAAAGCACTTGTGTGTGTGTTTTTTTTTTTTTTTTTTTTGTATGTGTGTTTGCGCGCGCTCTACAGGCCAAACGCTTGCCTCGATTGGGATGAAATTTTCAGGGTGTCTACTTTTGTTCTCAACTTAGACCCCCTGCGTTTTTCAAGAAAATCCATACCCTTCACTTTCAAAGTAGAAAAAAGAGCAATATTCGACAATTGGGCAAGTTTGGAAAAGTACGGAAATTTATTTAAAAGTGCGTATTTTTTTCAAATTTTCCCAATTTTGATTGTTGCCTTTAGAAACCATCGAAACACCACACCAGATTTTTTGACTTGAAGTTGACTTCAAGACTTGACGGATATTAGAAATTTTGTCAATTTCGTGTATGCAAGTTTTTTAAAGTAAGTCCGCGGCTTGCTGCTGCCGGCTTGCTGCTCCATGATTCTTATTTGGTTTTTGTCTCAATCTTTTTATGCGCTATATACAAACCGCTACGCTCATCTGCAACGCAACACAAATAATTGCGTTCGCCCTAGTAATAAAAAATAAAAAAATGTCAACAGCATTAGCAGAAAGCCAATGGAATTCTGAAGGGAATATTGATATTTTTGTCTTCCTAGTCTCAGATCTAATGCTGTTAAAAAAATGTTTACGTTCAAATTTTCGCCGGATTATTTTTTACCCACTCTTCCAACCATAAAAAGGAGAATGGATTTTTCAGTGATTGAAATCACCTGCCAGGTCCGAGGTAAACCAGCGTGTTGCGTACCTGGACTTCACTCTCGAAGGTGATGACGGAGAAGGCGTCCCCCTCGCGGAGGTCGCCGAGCACAGTGGCCATCGCCTCCCTCAGCTGCGCCATCTTGGCGCCGTCCATCGAGCCGCTCGTGTCCAGCACGAAGACCGCGTGCTTGTGCAGAGGCGTCAGCGTCGTAGGCGCGTAGAAGTGCACGAAGTAGCCGTCGCCCAGCTGAAGGCATGAGGGCGTTTAGCAGGCTTGGGACACCGCGTGCTTATGCAGGGGCGTCAGCGTTTAGCGGGCTTGGGGTGGGGAAGCGCGTTGGGGGGGCGTTGTGACTGCTTGGTCGGAGCGAACATGGGCCTATAAGGCCCATTGCTTTAAATCGTGTAGTGAGGAGAAGTTTGTGAACCAGGGGCCGATTTCGGTTTTTACCAAGACACTGTTTTTACATTAAGCATTGCGGTGCTCTAAAAGTAA
Organism: Nemoura dubitans; assembly: GCA_921293005.1. NCBI lineage: Eukaryota > Metazoa > Arthropoda > Insecta > Plecoptera > Nemouridae > Nemoura > Nemoura dubitans. The sequence continues at coordinate 1,748,317 of OV121078.1, read as the reverse complement.
GTGAGTAAAGTAAATAGAGAAATGACGACACTCCCCGAGAAAGTCAAGGCGTCCTGATCTGAGAGAGACAAAGGGTGGCAAACGCCTACCAGAATCTGCGCAGTCGCGTTCTCCCGGTCGACGTCGTACCGCACGGTGATCTGCGCGCGCAGCCCCTCGCTGCGCAGACTGCGCTGCTCCTCCACCGACGGCGTCCACTCAACGACGGCGACCTCAGGCGTCGGCTGCGAGATCGACACCGGCCCAGAGGCGCCGCCCTCCGTCGCCTCGTCGTCTGCAACGGGGGACGCCGTTGACGCTTTGGGCGGTGGCGATCTTCTAGTCTTCTAGCGCCCTGTCTAACGTGGACCCTGCCCCCATGTCCCTTGTCCCAGCCTTGCCTGGAGGTCGTGGGGTATGAATCACACCATGGCTGTGCTTGCAGCGTGCCAAGAACCCACCTTGTCCCATCGCGCCCTGTCTAACGTGGACCCTGCCCCCATGTCCCTTGTCCCAGCCTTGCCTGGAGGTCGTGGGGTATGAATCACACCATGGCTGTGCTTGCAGCGTGCCAAGAACCCACCTTGTCCCATCGCGCCCTGTCTAACGTGGACCCTGCCCCCATGTCCCTTGTCCCAGCCTTGCCTGGAGGTCGTGGGGTATGAATCACACCATGGCTGTGCTTGCAGCGTGCCAAGAACCCACCTTGTCCCATCGCGCCCTGTCTAACGTGGACCCTGCCCCCATGTCCCATGTCCCAGCCTTGCCTGGAGGTCGTGGGGTATGAATCACACCATGGCTGTGCTTGCAGCGTGCCAAGAACCCACCCTGTCCCATCGCGCCCTGCCTAGCGTGGACCCTGCCCCCATGACCCATGTCCCAGCCTTGCCTGGAGGTCGTGGGGTATGAATCACACCATGGCTGTGCTTGCAGCGTGCCAAGAACCCACCCTATCCCATCGCGCCCTGTCTAACGTGGACCCTGCCCCCATGACCCATGTCCCAGCCTTGCCTGGAGGTCGTGGGGTATGAATCACACCATGGCTGTGCTTGCAGCGTGCAAAGAACCCACCCTGTCCCATCGCGCCCTGTCTAATGTGCTCTCATATTCAGCCCGAAGCGTGAATTGTAAACTAGGAAAACGCTGCCAAAGTTCTCGCGTTAAAGGATGAGCGAGTTTGCCATAAAGTGTTTTAATTTGAAATAACACTGAAATTTGGTTAGGCTCGGTTTAACCAAAATCTTCAACTCTTAGTTGAGATCCCATGACTCTGGAGTTACAACTGAATTCAATGCACGTGATTGGTTCTAGTTTTGGTTTTATCCACCAGGCCATGGCACAAGGTAAATATAATCAAGGGACCCAATGTTCCTCAGGTGGTTACAGTTATGGCTTCATCTACCAGGCCATGGCACAAGGTCAATTATAAGCAAGGGACCCAATGTCCCATAAGTGGTTACGGTTTCCTGGTTACAGGTGAAATAACATTCAGTGGATGACTTGACTGCCAGCGAAACTATTATTGCGGGCTTTCGAGTAGCTCTTTTAGTATGGGAGTGGAACATCTGGGTAACCTTCCATTGATATGATATGATAACACTGATAACAACAGCATCTTTGGCAGAGGGCACGGTGCTGATAATAGCACAGCGATATGGATAGGGCCGCGAAGGCCACGACGGATTATCACAAATCAGGGGAAAACAATTAGTAACCAGTGTCTAATTCCTCGCCCTCAACATACAAAACCTGGTGTGGCTCCCTGGAACCAGTCACGGTCTGGACACCCACCTGCGTTGCCGATCTCGTTGGACATGCGCAGAACGGGCACGCTGACGTTGGCCAACGGCAGCGCGTCTTCGATGCGCACGCGCAGTGACAGATCGGGCACGACCTGGCGGCAACGAAGCAAAGCTGTTATGGGTATTCTTGGCCGGTTGTTGAGGTCAATAAAATACACTTTTTTTGGATTTCCAAGAGATATTTCGAGGTTCTGAAATATTCAATTGGTTGTCAAAAGTGTGAGGATTACGTAGTTATTTGTTTCGTATCAATCAGATAACGGCTGTGGCCTGGAAAAAATTTAGGGTAAGAGGTAAATTCTTAGCTAGAAGGGACCCTGAAGCACATCTTGCAATGAATAGGCTAATCAAGGTTATTTTAAAACTCTTGGAAATTCGAAATTAAAATATTGCGAAGTGATCGCTGTCAAAAGTCAATACCGAAAGTTTGAAGCGAATCGGTGTTTCGGGAAGGTAATTATGACCAAAAAACTATTCCCAGAGCCCACGATGACGTCATAGAGGGCTCCACATAAATGCTGTTCGCGGCCTAAAAAATGTATTAAAAAAAATTGCCTCTGCAATGGGGTATAAAAAGAAAAAAATCTTTAATCTGAGCACGGATCGTCAGGAGTTGTCCAGACCTGTCCAGGATCGATGCTGATGACGTGGTGGTAGAGTCCCAGCCTCCGCGTCAGGATCTCCTCGTAGGTCAGATTGAAGGTCACCTTGCCGGCTGCCTCCACGTTGACGGACACCGTGAACACGTTCGCGTCGCGCGCTCTGCGCAAGCGCGAACGTGGACCGTGTTAGCACCCCATTATAGCCATCCACAATTGCCATTACTTGATTTATTTTTCAATTATTTGTTTATGAATTGTTACTAGCTTTGGTACATATTTGTTACCTGTGGCTAATATATTCATAAAGTTATGTAATTTAAATTTAGAACATGATAATAATATTAATTGATATATTTGCAGAGGGATTTCACATTTTTTGGGAACGTATATCTATGATTTCATGGGGCAGTGAACATAGGTCAGGTTACAATATACAACTCTCCCCTCCGGCGTGCTCATAAGACGAAATCTCCAGACAATGTCCTATTTTAATTCGGGTGACCCTTTGGTCTTGCCCATTCTATTATGAGTACAGTACTGACAATACACCTGCCTAGCGATTTTGTAACTTTCACGTTATGCTGTCATCGGTTCCGATGGATAAAGTCACTATTGTTGTCCATGTTAAATGTTTAACTTTGTAACTGAGAACGGCAAAATGAGAGTTACAAAGTCGCAGTGCAGGCTCCCTCCTGTCCGCCTCTGACGTCACGGCGCTTCGGTCTGACTTGCTGGACGGGCAGACTGTGGGAAAAGAACACGAATAGCACAGGAGTGAGGCGGGTTTTAGCCGAGTTTGGAGGCCCGTCAACAAGCTCCTGTTGGTCACATTATGTTGACATTTATACTACATTCTAATCACTGTTACTTCTATTACGTGTAAAAATTGGAAAGTTTTGATGGAAATCTCCGTTGATGCAAAGGTTTGAAATGAGGGCGATTTCAATACAAAGTCCATTAGACCTCACAATCTTTTCCACACCCTGGCATCGGCCTTCAAGCGAAAACACACGGCTCCCAGGGTCGCTCCTCCTGCCTGCACTTGTCTATTTGCCAGCCAGGATCAATCCAAACTACGACCCCGAGGATCGACGGCCACTTACTTGACGACAGTTGCGGCAGTGAACCCCCTGTCTCGGGCGCCTTGGTACTCCTTGCGCGCTGCCTCCTTCTCCTTGACGTACGCGCGGTACGTCTGGCCGTCCATCTCGCTGTACAAAGCACGAACATTGCTGAACTTATCGCTGTACAAAGCACGAACATTGCCGAAATTATCGCTGTACAAAGCACGAACATTGCCGAACTTATCGCTGTACAAAGCACGAACATTGCCGAACTTATCGCTGTACAAAGCACGAACATTGCCGACCTTATCGCTGTACAAAGCACGAACATTGCCGATTTTATCGCTGTACAAAGCACGAACAGTCCAAAAAGTGCGTAAAATGGTACTGTTTGACAATTCCCTCCGCTGAAAGTTCACAAAATACAACAAAAAATATAGTATCAACCATCCAGCAACTCTTAAACACGATAAAATTTTACGTTATTATTTTGTAGCCAAGACGCATGTCAAAACGTTAAATCTATGCGAAAATCGACCAGAGCCACGTAACCGTTTCTTTTAAAAACTCCGTGCCGTCTGTCCAGCCTCTGGGGAGCGATCACGTAACTTTATTTCGTTCGATTTGGCTCGAAATCACTCGATTTCAAATCACTGCCCATGTTAAACCATAGGCAGTGATATTGAAAACAATTCGTTTTGAAATCACACAGTCACCTGATCGCCCCCCCCCCCCCCCCCCCCCAGGGCGCCCGCCGTGTGCTCACATGTGGAACGCCGAGATGAACGCCGCCTGCGGCAGGACGGCGTTGAACGAGATCTCCTTGGCTGCAGACGCCGGGTTGACCAGGCGCGTGGCCAGCGTGGTCCTGGCGTAGCGGTACAGCACGTCGGTCGCCACGCGCCAACTCGTCATCGTCGGCGTCGTGGCGTCGGGCTGCGGGCCAGTGCGATCAGTGGCGTAGTGCCGGGAATAAAGGTGGGTATGCACACGGAAGTAAATTCAAATAACATGTATGAAACATATATGGAATGTTCAAATTTTTATAAGATACTTATTATTGCACTTTCGTAAATTTTCCCTATGTGTATCATATATGTTCGAGTCTGCTTTTTCGTGTGGGACACGCTAATATATCGTCATCCAGGGAGGGGTGGGGGGGGGGGGGGGCAGTAACGATGAAACTGAATTCTAAATTTCCACATTTTCGTCGCTACCAACACACCCTATTTTCACATATCAAACATTGTTGTTTGGCGCTTACGACTATTTTCGCTTGGGTTTCACTAAAACCCATCCACATATCTCGATTTGCGCCTCAAAGGTAAATGGATAAAAGGGTAGTGGGTAAATGGGTGTGCCATGGGTGGGTGGGAAATGGGTAAGATAAGGTGAATGGGTGTATAAAGTGTGTAACATAGAACAAGTATGGAAAACTCGCAAAAGCTATGATATTTAAAAGCTCGAACTTCGCGTAGGTACCAGCGTATACTAGCGTATTTCTTAAAAATAAAGGTGAGTATACTCTAATTTCGAAAATAAAATGTGAGTATACGTCGCATACCGGCGTATACCCTAGTAACTGTGTAACTATAGTAACGAAATTGTTACTGGTTTATGCAGATACCAGTGTGCAATTGATGAAAGGGAGGCGAAGCTGGAAAAATATAGTAACGCTAGTCAACAAAATGGCAAACAATCGTTACAGGGTCTGACGGGGGTGGAATTTGAAGCATCTCGCTGATGCCCGAGCTAGACGATGCCGTCAAGGTCATTCGGGTGTAATCTTTTAGAAACTTTACTGTAAAAGTTTACGTAACGTATACGTCAACGTAAAAACGTTAACGTAAACGTAACCAGCTTGAACTTCAGCATATGAGGATTTGGTAATGTTGCGGCCTGTGGCATGGCGCCTGAACCATAAACTGGGGAGACAAAATGAAGGTCAAAAAAGTAAACACAGTTGCCCGTGACCTTGAAAGCAAGTTGTGACAAGCCTGGCAGCCATCGACAGCACACATTGAATTTCTATCCGAGCACACAACCAGGGCCTTCTGGGTGGAAAGCAAGTGTTGTGACAAGGCATGGCAGCCATCGACAGCACACATTGAATTTCTATCCGAGCACACAACCAGGGCCTTCTGGGTGGAAAGCAAGTGTTGTGACAAGGCATGGCAGCCATCGACAGCACACATTGAATTTCTATCCGAGCACACAACCAGGGCCTTCTGGGTGGAAAGCAAGTGTTGTGACAAGGCATGGCAGCCATCGACAGCACTCATTGAATTTCTATCCGAGCACACAACCAGGGCCTTCTGGGTGGAAAGCAAGTGTTGTGACAAGGCATGGCAGCCATCGACAGCACACATTGAATTTCTATCCGAGCACACAACCAGGGCCTTCTGGGTGGAAAGCAAGTGTTGTGACAAGGCATGGCAGCCATCGACAGCACTCATTGAATTTCTATCCGAGCACACAACCAGGGCCTTCTGGGTGGAAAGCAAGTGTTGTGACAAGGCATGGCAGCCATCGACAGCACATATTGAATTTCTATCCGAGCACACAACCAGAGCCTTCTGCATGGAATTCCCATCGCTCTTATGGCTCCAACGTTGTCAGGAGGCTGTGGAATTGGCAGAGCGCTTGAATCTCATGCAAGGTCACGGCGACTTAGAGACATATTTTCCCTAAGAGAAATTCGAAACACATCCATTCAGAGGGCGCTGGCAAGGTGCCTTCAAACAAAAATGCATTCGTCTATATTGCGGAAGATCTATACTAACGAAAAATATTAGGTATGAAAATCTAGTCAAAATTCAAAGTAGTCAAATCCTATGTCTACGGTCTGAGCGTTTCAGCCGAACCGTCGAGAACGCCGCGAACTCGAGCAAATTTTGACAAATTTGAAAGGTTTTAAATGGAATAAATATGTATCTAGAACTCTTAGCTCTAAAACAGTATTAACACACAAGTTGCATACATAGGTACTATGTATGTCACACATCCATATGTATCTAACACTGCAGTTTCAGCTGTTTTTGAACTCTAGTAATGGGGAAATTCCGCATCCCATATTTCAAAATTGTGTGGAGACCTTCAGCAGAACTCAGCAATCGTCAAATCAACGATAACGTTTTGATTGTAGGCACTGGAGTTGCTAATTCACATCGATAGCAATCCAAAACATCCACATACCGCGACGTCGACGTCGACGTCCCGTGGTACGCGGCCAGCCCTCGGCGTCGCCACGAACATGGCGTGGCCGTCGACGCCGACCGCCGTCATCGCCACCGCCAAGCAGCACACGGCCCACAACGGCGTCCTCTTGGCCATCATCGCACTCTGCTCACTGACTCCCACAGCCGCGTTAGTGCGCTCTTATGTCGACGCTATCGGCTGACCTTGGCCCGAGATCGCCAAACGCCTCGCCGGGGTCAGCGTCGACGCGGGTGGTCGAAGAGGAAAGAGTCGATAGATTGACGGCTTGGGTTTCTCTGCGGGCATGCAATTTCCGCGAATAGACTGGCTAATAAGTGCCACTTGTATAATCTGCTTTTAGTTTTATGTACATATGCACCAAAGATACGTGTGTAGTTGTGTATAGTGTTTTTCACGTTTAGAAGGAGAGAGATGTTCACTCTCAAAGAGGCTCCCCTGCTGATAGAAGAGCCAAATGTGTAAAATGTAAACATTCGCAGGCCGTCCCATTTTATAATGCAGGATTGAACGGTCTCAGCATCGAATGATTGACGGTGCAATGTCTACAGTTTTACAATACTCTTCTTCTCAGCATGGAAAATACTGTAGGCGTGTAGCACCATTGAAAGGCAGAGATGAATTTGCACAAAATATGTCCATGTCAATATTGGCTTAGTCTACGAGAAATCGTTTGGTAAAGTCCCTCATTCGACTGTCAGTGCTAATAATAATGTGTTTCACTCGCTCAGCCCATCATCGCTTTACATGGTTCTGTTGTCACTATTATGAGGAAGTCCCGCTTGCTCAATGCCTGGTTAAAGAATTAACTGTCCGTTAAGTCGTTGTTCAGCCAATCAGATGCCTTGACCACAAGTAAACGAAATGTTAAATTTTTAACCGGCCGTTGAGCCTGCGTTGGACATTATATACCCACCTATGGCTAAACAGGTGTATCTTTAATTGCGTTTTTTTTTTTACCAGAGAAGACGAGTTTTACCCGATTTGCCCCGCAGATATTTCCTTCCAGCACGCAGCCAAAAGGCCGAGGGTTCGGTGGCGATTCGAGGACGAATGGAAATGTTCAAACTTGGAATTGACCTGTTCGTTTTTTTGATTCAGTAGAACAGTTACAAGTTATTGAATAAGTCAAGTTATCAAAAATTTTAACACGTTAAGGTCTCAAAACTCTTTCAGTGAATAAAGTGTTCTAAGAAAGATTGTTATTGTTTTTAGATTTTAAAGAATGAAGGTAATTTATTTACATAAACGGAGCCTGTACCTAAAGGTAAGATTATATCTCTGGACAGGGTATGAGTTCAACTAGCAAAGGCATATTACAGTGTGCATATATATATATATATATATATATATATATATATATATATATATATATATATATATATATATATATATCAGCTATTTAATTTCTTATCTATAGATAAGAAAATAAATAGCTGATTCCTAATCAGCACCATGAAACAGACCACTTAGATGAAAGAAAAATTGCCTGCAAGACAAGACATCAAAATATCTCTGCTTATAACATGATACCAAATCCCAACTACAGTTCGTCTCATGTTCTTTGGCAGCAGAAAACCGGTTTTCTACAATGTTATAACATAGGCCCAATGCCCCGAGGCGGTGATTAAATAACATGAGACGTACTATATCCACGTGCTTTGTGCTGGTTGGTGGGGCTTCCCGACTCGGGATAGGAAATGAGCATCAGGCAATAATTGTTGTGACAACAACTAACAATTGACCTCCGGTGCTGGCACATAGCCTCATGGGTCCAAGAACACCGAAATGACCGCTAACTTTATGTTCCCGTGAAGGACGGTATCTACCTATACTAAATACTAACGTAAGACCCTCCTATTCCTTTCCCGAACTGGGGGGGCGATTATGTAACTTTGTGGTTTCAAAACCTTTCGTTTTCAATATCACTGCCTATGGTTTAACATGGGCAGTGATTTGAAATCGAGTGATTTCGAGCCAAATCGAACGAAATAAAGTTACACAATCGCACCCCTGAATTCTCTAGTGCTCCGAAACCGGCAATCCGTTTTCAACAGCGCCCGATTTATACCATTGGCGCCCCTATAGGCTAATATATGCCAGCGCCCCCCCCCCCCCCACCGCCCCTCCCCACCCCCACCACCCACAAAATGTAGCGCATAATTTCTGTTTTAAGAAATACGAGCTGGAAGCAATTATATGCAGAATTTGAACATGTTTTAAAGTTTTAATATTTATACCAATCGATGGTAGGTGGAGCTGGAAAAACCAATAAAAACAATTTTTTAATAAATTAATCGCACTTTTGAAATCAATTCACACACAAGACAATCTTTCGATCAAGACAGGCACCAGAGGTCACGGAACTAATTTGGCTGACAATTTCCAGGATCAGGAACACGAACACAACCATCCCCATCACAGCTAACGCGGCTACTGACCATGTGTTATGATTGCCTCGTTATTTACTTTAAAATACATTACATGGGAATTAATATCGAGAGGAAAACCTGGAAACCAATGTTTCAACGCTGGTATCTTCGAATATCATGGTCATTTCCTAAAATTCCCAAGGGAAGACTGTTGTTCAACAAAAGTATAGCAACCGTGGAGCCGGGTAGGACATTGTTGTCGTGTGCCAGCAAAGCAGCACTACGATGGTTGTATTTTCCTTGAAATTGCTACCATTGTTGTGACTTGTGCTTTAGCCCTTATTATTGGAAAACATTGCAGTGCAATAAAACTTATGTTGCAAACTTCTCTGCAAAGGTTCTCTGCACTGTAGAGAACATTAAAATGTGCGTATTTTTCCCCCCTAAAGTCTAAACGATCTACACCATAGTGGCGTCTTTTCTGGCGCCCCCCTCGGACCCTCCCCCCTCCCCCCTTGGCTACAGCCTCGTCAGCCTAGGTGTAAATCGGGAACTGGTTTTCAAGGAAGCAAATTGGGAAGGTAAAAGATGGAAGCAAACTTGGACGCTTCATGGAGCCTTCGAAAATCTTTGAGAGTGAAACACCAAACCTGCTAACTTTATGAAAATTGGACCAGGGGGATGAGTTAATGCTCATTCATTAGAAGAATTAAGTAGGAAAAGTGCACCTTATATACCACAGTGTGTGGATACCTATAGATAGGTACCTATATACTATCTAAATCTATAATGTGCTATAGGTATATACACATCGTGTTTATATAGTTTGGCGTCACATATTTCAACTGTCAATAAACAATACTAGAAGAGGATTTTCCTTAAAATGTTTTTTAATTAAGTTTCTTAATTTATACAAAATGTTCTGAACAATGTACATACATGGTAAAGCACAAAAATAATGTGATTCCCAAATTCACACAAATTTTATTAAAATACTGTGTGTGTGTCTCATTAAAAAATAAATAAAAGTTTTATCAAAAGTGCAAAGTTACTCAACATATTGCTTATAGTCTGTCTCCGTTTTAACTTGTTTTGTAGCCTTTGTTTTTTGGAATGGATGGCAAGCAGTAATATATCCTATATATAGTAAATACAATACAATTGCATGTACCGACCAAGCAATAATCGGCCTAAAAATATCCTTTAAACACCCAGTAGAAAATAAATAGGTACAATTGATACTAATATACAGCTCATGGCACAGTCAATGATTTATTTCTCTAGATTAAGTTGAGCCAAAGGACACATTTAGTCCATAAATAAGTATTCGTTGCATCAGGAATGACTGGTATTTCATTCAAAACAGTTTGATAAAGATATTAGTTATGCCAAAGTCGAATATACATTGTGAAACACAGATTGTACTAACTGGTAGTATAATCACCTACTAATTATAATAATATTATGGTCATTAGGATTTTGCTAAAATCGAATGATTAAATTAGGTACTGCTTTTAAATTTTGACACAATTTGACGGTGGTCATAAACCGTGGTTTTTCTATAATCAGTGGTTAAATTGGGGCGTAAGGTCGGCTACCTTGGTAGGTGCATCCACATATTTTTTAGGGGTATGTACGCTCACATATGCACCTGTAATTTGTTAGTTTTCTACTGTTATACATTCGGTCGCTTAGCTCTTTCTTTTATACAACATTGCTCTGCAAAGAACAAAAATGAATGTTTTTGTGGGTAGTTAGATATATAACTTAAATAACATCCTGGGACAAAATTATAAATAAAACGCCATGTTCCCTAGGGACAATGTCCCTCCGTAATGTGTCTAAAACACATTTGGATTATGGAATGCAGACTATAAAGCCGGTGCCTTTGAAGAGTCGGCCAAATTGGGGCTGACATTTGAAAGTCTTTCTCTTGGCCATGGGTGGAAACCTGCGACAATGTTTTTATGAACATGCCCTCATAAAGGTATATTGTTTTTGGACAAGCAGCCAAATGTTAAGTGAGGGCATACTCGCATATTTTGATACAAATTTACCACCGTATTTACAAGCAGGTAGGTTGATAATGATTAAACATAAAATATCTAGTGATTATTTAAAACTAATTGATCATACAAAGCATATCAGGTTGAAAACCATTCAGGCTTGCAAGTAATATGTCACAGAATACGTATTTACAAGCTGAAGCACAGATTAGTAGTAACATTCAGAGCAAGTAAAATCAAATGGTTACTTGTTTATAATTATTTAAATGATGAACATACTTTTCTTATTCCGGCACTCTTACTGTAGTTAATGTTTCCCTTGTAACCAAATCAGAATAATTTAATATTGTTATGCGGTTGGATTCCAGAATAGGTATCAAACAGTAGCACTTAGATCTAAAGATTACCCACACTATTTCATACTGTAATTAAAAAGATATTGCCACAGATCAAAGGCTTCTTCAAAATATCTTCAAAATATCTTCAAAATATTAACAGAAAAAAATTACAGCAACTTACAGGTGCTACGATGATATTCCCATCACAGGTAGCAAAATAATTTTATATGCTCTGCAATAATATGCAATAGTATGCAACATATTGATTGAAAACAAAATTAAACAGAATCTAATTTACAAAAATGATCAGTTCTGATGAATAAAGCAGCCAAACAATGTCGAGGTCTAGTTCGTTATCGCATAAATAAGAACGCCAGAACCTACCGATTTTTTTTTACTGTAGAAGCTATTTACTGAGACCTCATTATCCCAGAAAGCAAATCATGAATATGGGTTCTTGGTAGAGCTTGACTGAGAATCCACACTGAACCCAGTCCAGGAGGTTCTATAATAGTAATAGCGTTTACATTTTTGTTTAGCAAATTTATAACTCATAATGGTGTGATTTAAACCAAACAATCAGGGAAATCCTTATGCTACAAAACTTATAACTGCAAACACAATTTACTAATGTCCAATTTTGTCATATAATTTCATGAAAATGATCAAGTTAATGCAAATATTTATGAAACTCAGAATCCAAATAAAGATTAACATTCATCAAAACAAACCCAAATGATTAAAATAAAGTTAGCCTAACTATTTTCAGCTACATTGAAGTAGGTATTAAAATTCAATATTGTGTTGTTTAATTTGCCTGATTTGATTTTTATATTTTGCATCCAAATAAATTAATCAAAAAGATGATAAAGATATGCTGTGGATTGCAAAATGTTTGGAATGAACAATATACATTTGAGTTTAAATATTTTGATGTCAGGTTTATTACACCCCTGTTTCAAGTTTGAAGACTACGGCCAAAGTGGTCGTGATGTGGTCAATCTTCACTACATGTCGAGACTCTTGGCTCTTCTTGAGAAAACAAGTACTAAGAGAATTGCCATTTCATTCTTGGCAAATAGTCAGCTTACCTACTTTTAAAAATTACAGAAAAAACACCAGAGAACTTTGGATTTTGTACTTCAGTTCAGAGAAAGACCTTTTGTAGTAAAACAAGTTGCGGCATAATCTCTACGCAGGAATAGCAGATTCCTAAGAAAGATGATTGCTGTTGGAGTTTGCGGCTGTGATTACGTTAAATATATTTTACGTTATTTATTTACATAATTAATTTTCTTATTCAATGTGAAATTGTAACCTAGACTGCAAAATTATATGTGAAACCAATGCTTTGGACAGTTAAAAAACTCTCTGACAGTACTTTTTAGTTTTTATAGTTCATAATATCATACTCATATCAAAAGTATGTTTTTTAATGTTTAAGTACCTAATCTTTAAGTTCATATAATTGATAATCCTTAATAATAATTACTTTTCTTTAATATGCCAAAAAATGTAAATATAAATTCATGTGGAATGCATAATTGTGCTAACGACTAGGCTATTACGAAAGCATTCCGCGCGCTAACAATCTATCCACGAGAGATTGAGCGAAATGCAGTTTCAAAAAATATTAGATGCACTGGGATATACATAAGTCTTGGTCGGTCGACTTTGCGCAGACACAAAACCACCCCAAGAACTCTGAACTGCATTGGAACAACGAGGCAGCAAGGCACTAACATTTCTAATTAGAATGCGAAAAGCCCAACGTCGAAAAAGTATGAACTTGCGTTAACGAATTGAGCCACAATATTTTTCACAAATCAGTTCATGTATGCTTACAGTAGCCAATACACACCTATGCTTTTGAGCCCGTTGGATTCCAAAGCGCGGTGTGTATTGCGAATCCGTCTCGTTCTCGGCCTCTCAGAGCGTTTCGGGCTCCGAAGGGCTCAGCCCTGAGGGCGCCAAAGCGCAGTGTGTATTGCGAATCCGTCTCGTTCTCGGCCTCTCAGAGCGTTTCGGGCTCCGACGGGCCCAGCCCTGAGGGCTCCAAAGCGCAGTGTGTATTGCGAATCCGTCTCGTTCTCGGCCTCTCAGAGCGTTTCGGGCTCCGACGGGCCCAGCCCTGAGGGCTCCAAAGCGCAGTGTGTATTGCGAATCCGTCGCGTTCTCGGCCTCTCAGAGCGTTTCGGGCTCCGACGGGCCCAGCCCTGAGGGCGCCAAAGCGCAGTGTGTATTGCGAATCCGTCTCGTTCTCGGCCTCTCAGAGCGTTTCGGGCTCCGACGGGCCCAGCCCTGAGGGCTCCAAAGCGCAGTGTGTATTGCGAATCCGTCGCGTTCTCGGCCTCTCAGAGCGTTTCGGGCTCCGACGGGCCCAGCCCTGAGGGCGCCAAAGCGCAGTGTGTATTGCGAATCCGTCGCGTTCTCGGCCTCTCAGAGCGTTTCGGGCTCCGACGGGCCTAGCCCTGAGGGCTCCAAAGCGCAGTGTGTACTGGCTAATAGTCCTTTTCAAGAATGGTAAATAAACAAGACTATCAACACCAAATTAGAGAATCACAGTTCAAAGAGAGAAGGCAGATATGAGGGGAAACTAGTTGGATTCCACCAATAATATTAACACAAGACCAACTTTGAACCCAAATACTTGTTTGTTGCTTGTACTGTGATTCACTATGTTGAGGATTGACATTTCTGGACCATTCTTAAATAAGATCGAGCGTAGTTTATCCACTCAAGGAATTGCCACTGGCTAAACGATTTCTACGATCAACTTATCAAACCACTGATATGAAGTTTGCCGGTTCCCCGCTATTTGCTAAATTTACTTAAACACTAATTAGAATGTTTGGAGCTTTCTCTTTCAACAACTTTGCCAAAAAGTTTTTTTTAGAAGTGGAAGTAGCACGTTAAAATTTTGAAGACGACGTGTTCAAAGTTCATAAACTGAACTGAGTGGAATCAGTGACTGTAAAGTCCCTCCGCAATTGCTGTCGAATGCACACGCAAAATGCTGGACAAAATACAAAATCGGTTCGTGTTTACGTATTCTTTTCGATGCATCTCGAGGATAACAAATTCCACAGTCAAATTTGAATCCCAGGTACAATTACATCAATTACATCGGCCTGGCTCGCTAATAATAAACGAACAATCGCTTACTTGACTTTCGTACGACCGAATCTGAAGTCAGAATCTTCAGTTGTGATGTCGTGAACACCAACTGCATGGACTAAAAAAAATGAACGTTTGAAAAAAGTACATACGTACTACATACCTGCTAAATAACGCATATATTATGCATCAAAACCTACCTAGATACAAAACAAGACTAAGAAGTAGTACCTAATAATTACTATACTGAAGTATTTCATCCGATGTGTGCGAAGCGAGGATCGCAAACCGAAATCCGTCCGGTTCAGCGAAACGCTCGCAGAAAACCTCTCTCCCCGCGGCGTACGTCCGATAAAAACTCCGCCCCCCCCCGATGAAAGTCCCGGACGCTAGACACCCGTCACGAGATCCGTGAGTCTGCCCAGCTGTCGCTCGATCTGCGCCCTTCGCGCCGTCTCCTCGTCGAGCTTGCCGGTCAGCTCCCTCAGCGACCGCTCGAACGTCTCCTTCTGCGACAGCAAACGCGCTTCCAGCCGCAGGATCTGCGCCCGCAATTCGACCACACCGCATTCCTCGACGACCGCGTCCGTTTTCACCGCGCCGTCGCCGCCGTTCGCGACCCGTCCGCGCTCGACCGCCGCCTTCTCCTCCGGCCGCTCCGGCTCCCGGGCCGCCGAGTCGCCCGCGTTCCCGAGCGGAGCCGGACGATTCGACTCGGGCGGCGGACTCGCGGCCGCCCGCAAGCCGGCGACGTCTCCGCCGAACATCGACTGCGGCCGGGGCGCGACCCTGCCCGGCCGCTCCACCTTTCGCGCCTGGTTCAGCTTGAGCTCCTCCATCCACGGCGCCGTCCCCGCGTCCCACGGCTTCCGCGCGGCCGGCCCCCCGGGCGGCGCCGTCGTGCCGTTGGTCAGCGCGGGGACGTCTGCGTCCTTGAGGAGCGCCGCGGAGGGCGGCCGGCGCCCGGGAGCCCGGGCCCGGCCCGCGGTCGGGTGGGTGAGCATGGCCGACCGGGCGACGTCGTCGAACTCGGACCGGTCGGCGTCGTCGGCCGGCCGCGGGTCGGCCGGGTCGACGGAGACGCGGCTGGGCCCGGCGCCGTCCGGCCGGTCGGCCTTCTTCAGCGACGGCTTCTTGCCGGGCACCGGCGGGCTCTCGGCTGCGGGGGGAAGAGGTCCGGTTAGAGTCGTGGCTTGGGTGAGACGGTATTTTAATTTTACGACGAAGTTGA
Source organism: Nemoura dubitans (assembly GCA_921293005.1). Lineage (NCBI taxonomy): Eukaryota > Metazoa > Arthropoda > Insecta > Plecoptera > Nemouridae > Nemoura > Nemoura dubitans. The sequence goes on along the minus strand of OV121078.1, from coordinate 1,732,590 downwards.
CGCTCAGAAGCTTCATCATTTTAAGCACAACAACAAATTTGGACGTTATATCTTGTGCTACTTTTTTGGTGCTAGGCCCGCGATTGCGTGCCTTGGGCGCAGGGTTGGAAAAAACCTGCGTTTTTTGGGTTACATTGGGTTTTATATTTTGCTTCAAATGAATCATTCTCCTTTTCTGATGGTTTTAGTAGATTGAGTTGTTAGACTGCAGCTTTTGCCCGAGTGCTGGTGCTTGGAGCAGGAGCTAGTAGGGCCAGGGGTGCAATTTGGAAGCTGGCACAAGCCACATGACCTAACATCACCTGCCTTCTTCACGTCTTCGGTAGGAGCGTACGAATAACTGTAGGCAATTTACCATTCTCTCTCTGGTCCGTGTACAAATATCTAGCCATAGGAACGTTCATGCGTGGATGAAATTAGACACTTGGTTCATCCCTGGCCCATCACTGGCACATTCACTCCGAGCAGCTGGAGGAACGGTCAAGGAACTCTGCATGCTTTGCACCCGGCAGATAAGTTGCCCAAGACAACTCCCTGGGATTTGGACGAACATTAAAAAAAAAATTTCAAAAATTAAAATCTTAGCTAAAATAACTGTCTTCACAGGATTTTTCTGAATCGATTGGTAAATTGCTAACGAAAGCTACAAAAAGTCATTGCAAAACTTACAGCACTACTGTGCAATTCTTTGAAGGTTTAGGAACATTCTAGGAAATGAAGAAAAATGCAGTTAACGTCCCTCCTTGCATTAGGCTACCTACTAGATACCTACTAGTGAAGCCTAGTAGGTTTCATTACTCTATGGTGGAAGTGTGTACCTACTTAAAGTCTATAATCGTTATATAAATTCAAGTCCGACAATGCAAACCTAGATCACCTCAACAACGAAATATCAAAACCAAAGCCAGAATGTAACAAATACAAAAACCTAAGAAACCAGCAAAAATTTTTAGAAATTTCAACCCCAATTCGCGGGGCAAACGCCCAGCCATCGAGGACCGAAGCAATGCAATTCAGTTTGGACCTGATTTCCCAGCGCCTACGACCGGAATACGAAGTGCTCCGAGAGAACTCGAAGCGAATCCGATCGCAAAGCCAGTCCGCTCCGTTCATCGGCACTTGGCAAGCCGGCATCGGCCACCCTCGACGGAGAAGTTGTTCGCTTTCAAACGACGATGGCGTCACGATACCAACGGACTCGGAAAACGAGATGCTAGGAACGGCTTCCGGCGAGAGAGACGTCTCGGGATCTACTTGTTGTGAAACTATTGCGGACACAACGGTAGGCGGTTGAAGATTGGATACCCAAGTGGCACAAAAACGTTCAGCGAACGACATTTCGTACGTTCGGCGGACGTCGAAAAGCCAACGGGGGACAACTTGTGTTCAAACGTTGACATTCGCCAAACGTTCGATAAGGTTCTACCCGAACGTTGAACGCAAGTCGTCCCCCGTCGGCTTTTCGACGTCCGCCGAACGTACGAAATAACGTTCGCTGAACTTTTTTGTGCTACTTGGGTAGTCATGCAAAAAAGTTTGGAATTTACTCATTTACGAATTGCTATGAAGAAAGCTTTTTATGCATAGGTACATAGTCTAGCCCATGAGAGAAGATATTACTATTTGACAAATACTATTTCGGGTAATATAAAAAAAAGGCAAAATCAATCACAATTTATAATAATTAAAGAAGATAGAAACCAATGTTGCAGAGTGAAGATGATTTTAGTTGGTTCAGGTTGGCGCTCATGTAAGCTATAGTGACCACCAGCACTACCAGCATGAAAGCATTTTCTTAAATCAAATAAACTGTATACTATAAGTACAACAGCTTTCTGTCTTTAGTCATTCCCACAGTAAAAAAACAAAGCTTGGCAAATGCGTTTCTTTTCAAATTTAGACATTCCATTAGCAGTTAGTTTCTTAGCTAGTTATAATATGTTTCACTAGCCAGTCACACTGTAAGGCGGCATTTCAGGACTAATCGTCCGAAACCTGGTTACAGGCACCGGAAGATAACAAAAAACGACGTGAATTTGCCGAAAAGCTGCTCGAGATCTTGGCTTCGAAAGAGTTCGACCTGTACCATCGACGGTTCCAAGTTCCCAGCGACCTGGAGTCCGTTCTACGGGCGTTGACAACCAGAAATGCCCGCGACGAGGTTCGTTAACGGAACGCTGGTGTTTTCGTCTTACGCGGAGGTTCACGCGGGAACGTCTCCTGGCCACAAATACTAACACTGAGTTTTGGGGGGTAATACACGTGTAGTTGAAGGGTTGTTTGATGTCGGATGGTGTGTTAGGCTGGGTTTACAGCTGGCAATTTCAGTGACACGATGTCATCAACACTGGCACTGCCACCAATCAGAGACTCTGGATGTGCATGACGTCATGTTTGCGGCTCTGCCATGGGGTCTCTGATTGGTGCAGAGCCAATGTTGACGACATTGTGTTACCTACTAACATTGCCAGCTGTAAACACAGCGTTAGGTTATTATACTTTAAAAAAATTACAGAGGTATGCATTTTCAAAAAGTGCCTAAAATTCCATATTTACGGCATATTTATGTAGCTCGTATAGTAAAAATATGTAATAACTTGTATTTAAATCTACCATCCGACATCCAATGATTCTTCCTCGGACTCTGGTTTTTTTCCCCAGATGTTTACATTAATAATTGAAGGTGTGTGAAGTTCCCGCATGAACCTTTGCACGCAGCGTGGCTTGTGAATCCAAAAGTTTGCAACGCAAATTTATTTGGACGAATGCGATGCAAAGGGGTAAAGCCCGAAGGAATGCAACTTAAAAGAGGGCAACGTAGATGTTGCATGAAGATTGTTTTGGCAACGCACTGTTCTCGTAGCAGCCTCCAAACCACGAAGTGAGCACAGGCATTACTCAAACGCTAACACGTTTATTTCTCGTGACAACGAGAAATATTTATTTCTTTCTTGCATTCTTTCTTGCTTTATTTTATTCCCATCACATTTTCTCTGCCATTTGCCATCCCACCTTCAAAATCTATTCTCATGTCAACTCCATTTCACGTCGAGAAGGAGAGTGGATTTGCATCTTCCTCGAGGACCCACTGCTGCTAGACACGAGCTAAGAGTGTCAAAACTCACAAGCCATGTCTTGAGCCGGACAAAAGGCTCTAAGGGCAGTTTTGATACACCTAGCTCGTGTCTAGCAGCAGTGGGTCCTCGAGGAAGAAGCAAATCCATTCTCCTTCTCGACGTGAAATGGCGTTTAGTCCTCGATTTATCAAACATGCACTGCAAACAGGACCTGAGCGAAGACGACAAGAAGGTGAAACAAGACCTGGAGAAGTTACTCTACGACGTCTTGAAGTCCCCCGAATGCGAGCACTACAAGACGATGGTGAAGGAAAACTCGCCGAGATTCAAGCGAGTGTGCAACGAGATCGAAGCGAGGAGCGGAGAGAAAACCCGAGGCGATTCGGAGGAGGCCGAAGCCGAGACGTTGCTGGTGCCGAAGGGGCTGGCGAAACTGTGCCAACCGTTTTGTCCGAGACTTGGCGACGAGCGCCGGCCCGAAGACGGCGTTGCCGACGGCTCTGCGTTGGCGAAGGAACCGACAAACTTGATGTACGTCCTCGCTCCGTTCGTCAACTTGCTCCTGCTGGCCGTACCGGAGATTTACCTGGAGATCTTTTGAACGCGAGGAAGGAAATGAATTTGTCCAACGAATGCTTACGCTTGGCATTAGCTGATAAATTAAAAAGGAATTGTTATTTGCCACACACTAAAAAGGTGCTGCCACGGAGATTTACCTGGAGGTCTTTTGAACGCGAGGAAGGAAATGAATTTGTCCAACGAATGCTTACGCTTGGCATTAGCTGATAAATTAAAAAGGAATTGTTATTTGCCACACACTAAAAAGGTGCTGCCACGGAGATTTACCTGGAGGTCTTTTGAACGCGAGGAAGGAAATGAATTTGTCCAACGAATGCTTACGCTTGGCATTCGCTGATAAATTAAAAAGGAATTGTTATTTGCCACACACTAAAAAGGTGCTGCCACGGAGATTTACCTGGAGGTCTTTTGAACGCGAGGAAGGAAATGAATTCGTCCAACGAATGCTTACGCTTGGCATTCGCTGATAAATTAAAAAGGAATTGTTATTTGCCACACACTAAAAAGGTGCTGCCACGGAGATTTACCTGGAGGTCTTTTGAACGCGAGGAAGGAAATGAATTTGTCCAACGAATGCTTACGCTTGGCATTAGCTGATAAATTAAAAAGGAATTGTTATTTGCCACACACTAAAAAGGTGCTGCCACGGAGATTTACCTGGAGGTCTTTTGAACGCGAGGAAGGAAATGAATTTGTCCAACGAATGCTTACGCTTGGCATTCGCTGATAAATTAAAAAGGAATTGTTATTTGCCACACACTAAAAAGGTGCTGCCACGGAGATTTACCTGGAGGTCTTTTGAACGCGAGGAAGGAAATGAATTCGTCCAACGAATGCTTACGCTTGGCATTCGCTGATAAATTAAAAAGGAATTGTTATTTGCCACACACTAAAAAGGTGCTGCCACGGAGATTTACCTGGAGGTCTTTTGAACGCGAGGAAGGAAATGAATTTGTCCAACGAATGCTTACGCTTGGCATTCGCTGATAAATTAAAAAGGAATTGTTATTTGCCACACACTAAAAAGGTGCTGCCACGGAGATTTACCTGGAGGTCTTTTGAACGCGAGGAAGGAAATGAATTTGTCCAACGAATGCTTACGCTTGGCATTCGCTGATAAATTAAAAAGGAATTGTTATTTGCAACACACTAAACAGGAAGGTAGGTACCAGTACCACGCAATAAATGGATAAAATTAAGGTATTTAAAATCACTAGAGTTATTTAATTGCGGTTTGCGGTAATTGTACGTCTACCAGCGGCACACTTCCACGGCTTGTAAACAGTGGCTGCACCTCATCTTGCTGGGCCTCTCATCTCACACAGTCCCCACCACAGTTCTACCACCGACAAGCTACGGTTATGCTCAACTCCATTTCACGTTGAGAAGGAGAGTGGATTTGCATCTTCCTCGAGGACCCACTGCTGTTAGACACGAGCCAAGAGTTTCGGAACTCACAAGCCATGTCTTGGGTCGGACAAAAGGCTCTGTGGCCAGATGTGAAACTCTAGGCTAATTTTATTATTATGTACACAAACTAGCCTCCCAAAAATGTTGCCCATTCCGGGATTTGAACCCGGGTCCCCAACTTTCCGCGGCTGGTGCTCTAACCAGCTGAGCTAAATAGACACGAAATTTGAGAGAAGTAATTTGCATACAGGGTGAGAATTGAATGTCCCCATGGACTAGCCATGACTAGCCAATTACGAGCTTTCGTAATTTAAATAAGATTATCTAGGCTAATATCTAGCGGCAGCGGGCGTTCCCGATTGTGCACTCACTCTTGGCGGCAGGCTTCGTGATCGAGTCTCTCGCGCGGTTCGTCGTCACCATCGGCAGCTTGGTCCCGGTCGCTCTGTCCGGCTTCCGCGGAGTCTCTTCCGTCATCAGCTCGACGAAGTTGTCGGGGAACAAGCCCACCTTTTGGAAGAGCGTTCCGTGCGTTAGCGCAAACCATTGAACGACGGTACGGCGCAAAACAGCTCGACTGTGTTTAAGAGGCCAGACTGCCTCGCTGCCAGCTGCGAGTTAGCGCGAATGCAGAGTCTCACGAGTATGCGCTTTTTTACTAAACCGTGGGAGATAAACTATTGAAGTTAGCGAGGGAGTTGTAGATAAAGAATCAAACTGTGTCGGTAACGGGCCCCCATTTTTAAGGGTCTAAAAGGGCCGAAACTTCTAAAATCGTTGTACTTTGCTCTTTTCATGAATTGATAAAGAGATGAAGGAGATAAAAATTGAGAAAAAGGCTCCGTTACTGACACAGATTGATTCTTTATCTACAACTCACTTGCTTCGAAAAGATAAACGATCGAATAGATAACTGAGTTGAGGAAACCCAATCAACGCCATCTTTGACGGCGTAGAGAGTTGATCTCGATCAAGTCTGTAGTGTGAACGAGGTATAAGAACCCAGTCGGACAGATGACGTTACCTGTCCCCCCAGCTCCCCCTCACCAACAAGGCTGTACACTGACAGCACCCAGTCATAGGGTGACGTTACCTGTCCCCCCAGCTCCCCCTCACCAACAAGGCTGTACACTGACAGCACCCAGTCATAGGGTGACGTTACCTGTCCCCCCAGCTCCCCCTCACCAACAAGGCTGTACACTGACAGCACCCAGTCATAGGGTGACGTTACCTGTCCCCCCAGCTCCCCCTCACCAACAAGGCTGTACACTGACAGCACCCTGTCATGGGGTGACGTTACCTGTCCTCCCAGCTCCCCCTCACCAACAAGGCTGTACACTGACAGCACCCTGTCATGGGGTGACGTTACCTGTCCCCCCAGCTCCCCCTCACCAACAAGGCTGTACACTGATAGCACCCAGTCATAGGGTGACGTTACCTGTCCCCCCAGCTCCCCCTCACCAACAAGGCTGTACACTGACAGCACCCAGTCATAGGGTGACGTTACCTGTCCCCCCAGCTCCCCCTCACCAACAAGGCTGTACACTGATAGCACCCAGTCATCGTGTGACGTTACCTGTCCCCCCAGCTCCCCCTCACCAACAAGGCTGTACACTGACAGCACCCAGTCATAGGGTGACGTTACCTGTCCTCCCAGCTCCCCCTCACCAACAAGGCTGTACACTGACAGCACCCTGTCATAGGGTGACGTTACCTGTCCCCCCAGCTCCCCCTCACCAACAAGGCTGTACACTGACAGCACCCAGTCATGGGGTGACGTTACCTGTCCCCCCAGCTCCCCCTCACCAACAAGGCTGTACACTGACAGCACCCAGTCATAGGGTGACGTTACCTGTCCCCCCAGCTCCCCCTCACCAACAAGGCTGTACACTGACAGCACCCAGTCATGGGGTGACGTTACCTGTCCCCCCAGCTCCCCCTCACCAACAAGGCTGTACACTGACAGCACCCAGTCATAGGGTGACGTTACCTGTCCCCCCAGCTCCCCCTTCCACCAGCCGCGGTCCTGCACCTCCCTCGAGACCAGCGCGACCACGTCGCCCTCCTTCAAGGTCAGCTCATCGGCGTTGGCCGCCTCGTAGCCGTAGACGGCGCGGCAGAGCTCGCGGACTGCGGGAAAGCACGCGAGTTAGGTTGGCGTCGGAAAGTTAGGTTGGCGACGGAAAGTTAGGTTGGCGACGGAAAGTTAGGTTGGCGTCGGAAAGTTAGGTTGGCGTCGGAAAGTTAGGTTGGCGACGGAAAGTTAGGTTGGCGTCGGAAAGTTAGGTTGGTGACGGAAAGTTAGGTTGGCGTCGGAAAGTTAGGTTGGCGTCGGAAAGTTAGGTTGGCGTCGGAAAGTTAGGTTGGCGTCGGAAAGTTAGGTTGGCGACGGAAAGTTAGGTTGGCGTCGGAAAGTTAGGTTGGCGACGGAAAGTTAGGTTGGCGTCGGAAAGTTAGGTTGGCGTCGGAAAGTTAGGTTGGCGTCGGAAAGTTAGGTTGGCGTCGGAAAGTTAGGTTGGCGTCGGAAAGTTAGGTTGGCGTCGGAAAGTTAGGTTGGCGACGGAAAGTTAGGTTGGCGTCGGAAAGTTAGGTTGGCGTCGGAAAGTTAGGTTGGCGTCGGAAAGTTAGGTTGGCGACGGAAAGTTAGGTTGGCGTCGGAAAGTTAGGTTGGCGTCGGAAAGTTAGGTTGGCGTCGGAAAGTTAGGTTGGCGACGGAACGTTAGGTTGGCGTCGGAAAGTTAGGTTGGCGTCGGAAAGTTAGGTTAAAGTCTCTCTTACGTTTGGTCTCTTTATCCATGGCAACGACAGTCATTTAAAGAATTCTGTGCGAAGCCGAAAACGTGTGCGCGATTGGAAAAACATTTGTATTTATTTTTTTTACAACTTAGGAATTGCAATTTTCCACATCGTAATATTTCTCCGGTGGTTGAACAAGTGCAGTATTTAATAAGTTACTAAATTTCTTGCCATCCCTCGGGGCAATTTACTATGATAATATCTATTTAAATCATAACTAACGATGTTTTTGAGTCTTTAAAGAGTATATCAACACTTTCGTGGGGGAAAAATTTTTAAAGCGCCAAAACCGTCACCCTCGGAATTTTGATATGCCATTTTCTTAAAAAAGAGTTTGGTGACCCCAGTTTTTCTTTTGCTGAAAATGTTCAGCAGACAATTATCTTTCAAGTATATCGTAATTTGTGAAAATGTTATGGTTATATTCTGAGCTATCCTGGGTTACATGCCGGTTTTGACCTGATTTCCTATGCCGCCCATGTTAAATTTCGAGTATTCAAACCCTAATATCTCTGTAATTTGGCCGGTGACCCCCCAATATTATTACAGCGTTGGATGCGACGTTGAATTTCCAACTAAAACCGACAGATTTTGACATTTTTTCTTGAACTGTGATTTATGAGTGCGAGACTTTAACGGACAGAAAGTTTAGTTTACAATTTACATGGCATTCAGAAAAGTCTCACCACAGAAATCGTCATAAATTTGTAAATGCGGTTGTAAAGTGTCCTTTCCCTCACCCCTGCTTGTCTGGGTATTTATTGTTCCTTTCATTTTGCCTATTTTCGATAGGTACTTTGTTTCCTACGAAAACTAAAAATGGTAACAAATAAACAATAGTCATTAAAAATAAAATAAAATAAAGATAAAGTCACCCAGATTGTCCACCCCAAAGTTAACGTGGCTACGCGAAAGCTTGCCAAGCTTTGCGAAAGCCCTCGCCCCGCAAGATTACCGGCATTCCTCTAACCAACGAGCAGGAATGATTCCCTGGCTGTCGATGGATGGACAGTTACATCTGTTTCACTCGCTCTGCCAATCATCGCTGTGCAGAGTTCTCTCTTTGACGTCTGGCTGAGCACTAACCGCGATGCCAACGCACCCTACCGACCGCCGGGCCAACTAATTGATTCTAATTGTTTCCAGTAATGCATCAATCATCTGAATTCATCAAATTGGAAATCCTAACTCGAACTTGCTCTTTAATCCTAACTGCATGTAAATTCGTTTGTCTGTATCCTGATTCCTTCATCCTTCATTCTTCTCTACATTCTTATGCCACTCGAAATGGCAATTCCTTATGCATTCCCTCCTATAAACGAACGTCTTTCCAAAACAGCCCACAATATCTTAGTTCCTCCATTTATAACAGCCTTCCACCGCAAATAAAAAATATTGATAATTATACATCCTTTTGCTCAACCCTAAAAACGTTCCTAATTAAAAATCCCGTTTATTCTCTACAAGAATTTAACTTACAGATTAAAAAAAAATTTTAACATTATAAGTTACTATTTACTATAAGACTGACAGAAGTATTATCACTGCACTTTATAATCTTACTAACTTTACCATCTAATTTTTATATCCAGAAATGTAGGTAGGTAAAAAATTATATTTAAATTAATTTTAGTATACTTCTGTAAATTTTTACCTTGTATATGTACTGACGATCCAACAAATGAATTGTATCATTTTAATATGGAATAATAAAAACAGTGGCCATCACTAGGCAAGATAAGACATCTGGGTGGATTTCCTGTGTGAGCTACCTTGAGTCTAGTTCTGAACATTGATGCTCAGAGTCGCAGGGAAACTTTCCCCAAACGTTTTGCCGAAAGTACCTTTTTCCTTGCAAATAATTAATTATCCTAATTTCTTAAATGAACATTAGATCTAGTAGGTTAGGTATACAATTCTTGTCTTTCATGCAATTGTTTTTCTAGGTATTCATAATATAATATCCTAATTTTATTTTTAATTTGTGCCATAACTCATTAGTCCTTAGTATTTGCCTGGTTGATGAATTGAAATTAGATCAATAGAAGTCCAGAGAACTTGGGAAGCAGTACGAGTGGGTGCAGAGAAGACCACGTTGGAAGAATTATATCAGCATTCTCCTGGAATGTTTAATCTGGACCTACACTTCGTTTTATTTAAGAAGATGCCATTCCGCTGCGAGCGCTAGTAGTCACTTTAGTTTACATAACCGCCAATTTGACAAAACAGAAATCCTGTCATCATCTGTATACCTTATAATATTACCAAAGCTTATGTTTTTTTCTCTCAACTATTTATTCGTTGATATTTTTACTCATAATTATGAAATAGATTCATGTTGTAATTTTTTTACTGGTAGCCGAAATAGTGTTTTGTTTTCCCGCCATAAAAATTTAAATCCACGAGTTGGTAGTTCGTGAGGGGGCAGGCCCAGCTGTGGCATCTCCTCTCACGGGCTAGACTATAGGTAAGGTCATCTTGGCAAAGATCCGATAGGCGGCCCCAAAATCTGGCTGGTGTTCTTCGAGCAGCGTGGCACGCACCTGGCTTCGGCGGCAGACCGGGCGTTTCGGGGACGGCGGCCGCCGGTTTGCCGGCCGAGGAGTCCGCCACCTTGCTGGCGTCGGCGCTCGAAACCGTGGAGGAGGAGCGGTCTCCGTCGCTCTCGTCTGGAAACAACCCGTCGATTACCTAGCGTCGCCTCCGCAAGGGGAATAAGACAGCGGAAATGAGGATCAGCGGAAATGAGGATCAAAGGATGTCAGACAGCCCAAGTAGCACAAACACGTTCGGCCTTTTGCGTATCGTTGCCTCCAAATCTCTATCAAATCGAATCAAACCAATCAAATCAAATGCCTCAAATCTCACACGTCAGGCTGCGTGGCCAGGGGTCGGTGCAGAGGTTCACGCGGGAACTCCTCCTGGCCAAAAATACTAACACAGAGTTTTGGGGGAAAATACACGTGTAGTTGCAGGGTTGTTGGATGTCGCATGGTGTGTTAGGTTATTATACTCTCAAAAATGACGGAGGGGTACATTTTCAAAAAGTGCCTAAAATGCCTTTTTTACTGCATTTTTACGTAGCTCGAATGAAAAAGACATATGTCATAACTTGCACTGAAAACTACCATCCGACATCAATTAATTCTTTCTCGGTGTATGGTGTTTTTGCCAGATTTGTACATTAATACGTACGCAGCCTGGCTTGTGAATCCAATCGTTTGCAACGCTCTTAATGTAAACATCTGGGGAAGAAACCCATCAACCGAGAAAGAATCAATTGATGTCGGATGGTAGTTTTTAATACAAGTTACGGTAAACTTTTCCATACGAGCCACGTAAAAATGCCGTAAATATTGTATTTTAGGCACTTTCTGAAAATGCACACCTGTCATTTTTGAGAGTATAATAACCTAACACACCACCCGACATCCAACAACCCTTCAACTACACGTGTATTTCCCCCCAAAACTCAGTGTTAGTATTTGCGGCCAGGAGAAGTTCCCGCGTGAACCTCCGAAAACACCGGCGTTTCGTTGCCTCTCAAGAGACTTACTGTCGTTGAGTCTAGGCGTTTCTTCGCGACTGCCCGGCCGCGGCCTCCGCTCCTCGTTGACGATCTCCGTCACGAAGTTGCTCGGGAAAACACCCACCTGCGGAAACAGACGTGTTACGGTCGGCGCAGGCCGGACCGATTCGAATTCGAATTCGAATCCCGAAGCCAGGATTGCAATTTGAGTCTAGCCTTTGGTTGAATATCGTTTCAATTCATTATCTAGTGACTACCTCCCATCCAATGCCCGATTCGAAACAGGATATCAATTATTTTGTATAGGTATAGCTGTATGGTGTAGGTATATTTTGTATAGGTATTTTGTATAGGGCCTAACTGTATTTGTGATGCTAGAATGGTGCTAGGTACAACCACTTGAAAAAAACTTTTTCAAACTGGGATTTGAATGCCTTGAAGAAGTATCTATAGCATATGTTACGAAACGTCACGAAACCAGTGAGACTTGATTTGGCATTAAAATCCCAGTTTGAAACAGTTTTTTTCAAAACTAGTGCTAAAGATAGGATGAATAGTATGAGTCTATATTTAATAGGTTACCATTTACTCCCATTTCCATTAAAAATATATTTTATTTTACCCAATAACCTATAGCTCTACAATGAAATGCGGCAATGGAAATTTTGATTTCGTCTCAATGCAGGGGCTTACTTTAGTTGAAAGGAATTCCTCTTGGCCAATACAGCCAACTTCCCGTACGTATTGTGATGAACACATTCAACAAAAACACCTCTGATAAAAATTAAATCAACGCACAAAGAAATAAAAAGAGAATGTGTTGCCCTTCACACAACAAACGCCGATGATGCCACTGAACCAAACATTTCTGAATCCATCAAAATAAACATTGCTCAATCATACACATGGAGATGAATCACATCACTGTGATTATGGTAATTCATTCCAAGGTCGGAGAGAGAAATATTCAAATGACTATCCCACTACCAATCCCAGATAGCAGATGCCCAGCCCGTGCGACTCACCTCTTGGTCGAATCTGACCGTCGCTACATCAAAGTAATTTCACATCGTCTGTCGTTTAACCAACCCAGTTTTACAGCAACGTTGTTTTCTAGTTTTCCAGATTGTTTAGCAACGGGTCCCTTATCAGTTATCACTGTGCTTGCTCTGACAAACACAGCTCGATATATCAACGAGCTAGTTTTTCTGCCAATTAAACGTTTTAAAAATGTAACAGCAATCTGTAGATTATTTCTAAAAAAGTTAAGATAAGATTGGAGGTAATGTAGGAACTCAAATACTAACTAAGCTGATTGATGAGAGTTGAGTAAGCCAATTAAATGCTTTCAGTCAGGGATTTACAAAAAAAACAGAACCCTGTTAATATGCAAAGGACATGGTACAATAATAACAAGGGCAACCCTGACCCTGAAAGAAAAGTTATTTCAGCACTGCGATTTCGATACTCTGATTTCGCAGGTCTCGGTTTCAAAGTTTAAAAATTAACATCCGGGCAACAATAGGGATTTTGAAAGCAGTGGTTTTGCAGTGTTTGCTCTTTGTCGATTGGTTTTTGGTCCTGAAAAGAACCTGTAGAACCTTTTCAAGACCAAAAACCAATCAACAAAGAGCAAACACCGCAAAACCACTGCTTTCATCAAACCACGGCTCTCAAAACCTCCGAACTACGATAGGGATTTTATCCATCAGAACCGTTGACTTCAAGGAAATATACTACGTATAAGCCTAGATCCGCAACTGGGTACTGAAAAGCGTGTCAAATTGAACGCCATCTTGATTTGGACCATCAGCCGTCAAGAAAATGTGTCACGGCTTGGCACAGTCCAACAGACAACTTGCAAGACAGCTCTTCCAGAGGCAAAAGTACTCAGAAATAATGTACTAGTAAGGTATTAATCGGATCTGGAATAGCAACAAGTAGTGCATCACAAATGTTTCCTTTACCAAAATAAAAGGGACCGGGCTGCCTCGATTCCGGTATGAAATTTGCACCAAGGAAGTCTTTGGCTCTAATGACAAGTTTTAACCGTAGCTGTAAACAGCAACAAGTGACATTTCACAAGTATTTTCTACCAACAACAGGTCAGCCAAGCGATTTTGTATCTTTCGCGTCATGCCGTTATCGGTTCTGATGGATAAAATCTCTATTGTTGTCCACGTTAATTTTTAAACTTTTTAACCAAGAACGGCAAAGTCAGAGTTACGAAATCGCAGTGCTGGGCTACCTTGATTCTAATGTGAAATTAGCACCGAGTAGGTTTTTGGTCCCAATCAAGATGGCGTCCAATTTGACACGTTTTGGTATGCAGGAAAGGCATGGGCGGTTGCGGGTCTAGCCTAATATACGTAGTAATACGCTTCCTTGAAGTCAATGTTTGTAACCGATAACGACATAGGTCATTTGTGAAAGTAACAAAACCGCAAGACTGATGCGGCACTCACATTTTCCCGTAGACTCCCCCTCCACCAGCCGTCCTCGACTTCTTCGAGCACCTCTATGACGTCGTTGACGGTCAGCTCGAGCTCGTCGTCGTTGGCTGGCTGGTAGCTGAACAACACTTTGCATCGCCGCCCGCCTTCTGCAACGTGCCGCACGGGTTACAAACACCGGGCCTCACGGAGCGGGAAGCATGTCACCGTGGACACAGGTACCTACACGAGACTCAAATCAAAGGTTTACAATAAAGCAATGCAGGGTAGTTGGAACAGTTGTGGCCAGGCTTAGGTAATAATTTCCACTGTTTAAGATGAACTGAAACTATTGACCTACCTATATTACACTTTTTGTCAAACTTTTTTGTTTCAATGGATAATGCAAGGATTCATCTAGTTATTACAACAGAGTTACGCACACCAAATATATTTTTCTGTGATTTATATTGAACCTTTCATTGAAAGTTGCTCAAATTGCCCAGTTTCGGCCAGTCTCGCTCCGTTCTGGCCGTGCTAAAAGCCCCGTTCTGGGACACTCTGATCGCTAATTGATAAAAATCCATACACAACCTATCTATCTGTCTATTTATCTGCCAATACATGTACCTATACATTGCAAAATGTACATTGGTTAGCATAATGCTAACATAATGGATGAAATGCCTTTAAATATCATCTGGGAGTCTAAAGTACCTACAGAAGGTAAGTGTTTATGCCATCGGTATTTTCAAACTAGCCCACAATGAATGATCATTGGTCACAGTGCTTAGAGGACAATCCAGTTCCACGTCTGGCATGGAAGCCTTTCATTAAAAGGAAATTCAGGCTCAAATACCAGTCAGGCTATTAATTATTATTAATCACTGCTAGCAAGACAAGCTGCACTTAGCGTTGATTTATTATGATTATGAAGTAAACTAATCACTTGTCATGCACTTACAGATCACCAAGTTAGCTTATGGCAGACAAGCCTGTGTACTGACTATGCTTGGTTATTTCGACAAATCCATAATACTCACTCAGCTGAGGTATCAAGAAGTGGACAAGTAGCTTCAGGCATGCATAGATAAGATAAACAAATCACTTGGTAGTAGGAACTAGGAATGTCTATTATATTACCTACCTATCTACACTATTTAGTAATTAGTATGTTTTACTTACTAGCACGCAGAGTCACATCATTGTGGTTTGGAACTTTTGAGTTTTCTTGTTTTGAAATAATCTGAAAAATCCATTTAATGCATTGATATTACAATCCTTTTCACTCGATTTCTCATTACCTACTGCCAATGTTAAACCATATTGAAAATAAGGTAATGTTGAAATCACTAAGGATAGCATGTTTCATTTCATGGTGCATAATACCTTTGAAAAGCTGGTAGGTTGTCACCTCCTACAGCCCAACCAAATAATCAGCAAATATGTTAATTTTATGCAGTTTTTTCAGAATCATTGAACTACCTTCATGCTACAATCTAAGCTACATTTCTTATTTCCATAGATAAGTAGACTGTACGTAATTAGGTAGGTAGGTCTGTATAGAAATTAAGTAGAGCACAAATTGCAATAGGCACCAACAACAAACTTAGTTGAGAAGATAAAAGATGAAAATAATTTGTAAATGAGATGTAATATTGAAGTATCTACTCACTTTGACAAAGTTATCGGGGAACATTCCTCGCTTGCCAGCCAGGACACCTTCCCACCAACCTCCCGGCTGTGTTTTTACTTCGACGATTTTATCACCTTTCCGCAACGTCAATTCATCTGTCTCCTGAGCTGTGTAATCAAACTCCACCACGGCTTCAACTGAATGGCAACAAATAAAAAGTATAGTGAATTGTGATCCAAGTCCAGCCTATTCTCAAAATCTAACCCTCAAAAGTAGGCTAGGCCCATAATGAAGTGACAAGCCTAAACTTTCCCATACTAGACTTTAACATAAGAATATTATATTACGAACTTACCCATGTTATTGTAACCAAATATGATTTGTTGAAACTCAATGCCACAAATACAGTTATGTTTCCTGACCCAATAAAGATTAATCTTATCTTTCTAAAAGAATTAAATGCCCATCCCAGATGATATCATACGCAAACAGTCGTCGTGACATTTCAGGACAACAACAACAGGAGAACGCTAGCGCTCCTGGCAGCTACAGAAGTAACTGAATTTAAATGTGTTGGTACGAAGCAGTCGAGCATTATAAATAAATCGTGTTTCTATATATTATATGTGGCTTAATTATATTAAGTTTGAACCTGGACCACAGTGTTACTTTCCAAAGGGGAAAACACTATACTTCTCCCAGGCAAATTATTTCATACTTCTAGTCCGAGCCAGTCACGGTTTACAGAAACAAAATTTGCTTTTTTATACACAGGAAATGTATGGCTTTATTTACCTAGGTACATATTGATAACTGATAAGGTATCTGATGATCTGAACCAATGGTTCTTGCATGTTTATTGCTAAAGAGTAAAAAATATGAATTGTGTTGCAGCTGTGATGGATGTAGGTATCTGCAAAAACGTTCAAATTCGATGAAAAAAAATTATAGGGGGCCTCGCCCGCATGGGTGGAAATGCAGACCATTAAATCCACCCCTGCATATATGTACACATTAAAGTTTATTTTGAGCTTTCAACAGTTTGCAGGGCTTTTAATTTCTAAATTATGAAATGGTTATGACCTGTGCCTATCGGATGTTGCATACCATTGAGACAAGCTAAAATTAAGAGGTAGGTACCATTTCCAAAAGATTGACTTCTCTTCATTTACTTTTGAAGGACTTCTCTTTTCTTGACAAGTCATGCTCAAAGATTTCGAATTTTTTTAAATCTCATTTAGAAGCAAAAATATATATTACTTTACTCCATGCTATAGACCATTTTGTCTAATCTTTTCAATTTCCAATTAAAAATTGTGATAGTACGTGATTCAAATATTTAATGTTGCAATTTAATGCTGTAAGAATCACTCCTGGAAATTTTGAGTGAATCGAATCACTGCCAAAAAATAAATCCCAATTCCCATCTATGCACTCCAGATAAAAGCTATTTGTGGTATCAATTAAAATTTTAAAATGTTTATGCTTCTGCCGGATGAGTTGTAAAAATTGAAAAAATCTTTCACATGAGCGCAATTCTGCCCTGCTTACAAAGAACACCGTATGTGCATTTCTAAGGTTTTAGAGTTAGATACATTTTCTTTGCTGATTTTTTCTCATCTTTCCGTTGCACTTAGTTAGAACACCACCGAATCTACATTTATTCACGTACATTATTCGAAGCCTACTTGGATAGAACACGGCAACTACACACTTACTGCGTTTTGTCCAAGTATTGTGTTTGAAAACGATGCAGTGCGCTGAGACCAAGCATAGGAATCCCTATGTTAACACACCGTGTGCGCTACTGTGTTTTAAATAAGTAGCTCCTATTAATAGGCAAGTACATTTACTTGGTAAAACCACATTTTTGATGAGCAAAGCAAGCGAAGCGAAATCATCAATTTTACTACTGCTAAAAAAAGCGCTTGTGTGTGTTTTTTTGTTTGTTTTTTTGTATGTGTGTTTGCGCGCGCTCTACAGGCCAAACGCCTGCTTCGAGTGGGATGGAATTTTCAGGGTGTCTACTTTTGTTCTCAACTTAGACCCCCTGCGTTTTTCAAGAAAATCCTCCATACCTCTTCCCTTCAAAGCAGAAAAAATTGCAATATTCGGCAATTGAGAAAGTTTGGTAAAGTACGGAAATTTATTTAAAAGTGCGTATTGTTTTAAAATTGTCCCAATTTCGATTGTTGTCTTTAGTTACCATCGAAACCAAATCGAAACATCATACCAGAATTTTTTATTTAAAGTTGACTTCAAGACTTGACAGATATTAGAAATTTTGTCAATTTCGTGCATACAAGTTTTTGAAAGTAAGTCCGCGGCAGAGATATATCTCCAACCCAATAAAAACCCTTGGGCATGAGTTACATCTATGTATTAACATGCACATTGCTCAATTACCTCAAAGTGAGCATATTTCCGCTACCCGACAGCTCGGACAGAAACAAAGAAAGGTCAGAATCGCTTACATTTTCAAGTGATCAGAATTTTTAAGAAAGCAATGGTCCGGCTTGCTGCTCCTTGATTATCATATTCTTTTTGCCTCAATCTCTTTATGCGCTATATACAAACCGCTACGCTCATCTTCAACGCAACACAAATTGCGTTCGCCCTAGTATTAAACACGTTTGTTGCAATATCCCAGGATCGATATTTTTCACATTCAGTATTCTTCCAATTATAGTACTGCAGAATTGTAAAGAGGTTTATTTTAAGTAATTCTCATCCTTTGTCACAAACTGGTGCATGCAGAGGTAAGCGCCCAACTCAATAAATTGTTGTTGGGATAGACAGGTCAACATTAAACATACATATTTTATTATTGTAAGTACTAACAAAATTAAAATTAAGTAGACGTACTAAATCACAAATTTAACATACATTTTATTATTGTAGGTACTAACAAAATTAAAATTAAGTAACGTACTACATCACAAATTTAAAAAAAACACACAGCTATATGGATCAATATAGCATCCAGTTCATTACATGCAGTATTCTTACAGCTTCAAAATTTGATTTATCCTATTTTATTAAAGCCATACTCTCAGTCATCTACAGTGCGTTCATCTAGTTATCAAATTTTAACGCTACCATGAAGTTATGCATCTGCAAATTTTAATGTTATATTTTACAATATAAGTAATAATACTGTTATAGGTCACATTTCATTCCAGTTGAATTATGAATACATTCAGACCATGCTAATCCACTTACAACACAGTGGGTATACCTTCCAGATTCAAACCCTTCATTTCCTCAAATGTTCCCAGTTGTATGATTAAAACAAATTCATACAGCTTTTGTATGACTTCATTCCTTGATGGTACACTTGGGACTCCTTGCTTGTATGTTAATACACAGGATTGCTTGCCTGTGAGTCAGTAACAAACAAAGTAGGCTGTTAGTAAGAGTCCAGCTGAAGGGATCATTCCCGACAATGCTCCATGATAATTTCAACACAACCAATATGTTAAGGTGTAGGCATCTTACGTTTATTTTGTAACATAAGCGATCCACGCACTGTGAGCCCAGTATTGGCTTCTGTGACTGTAATTTTCAATGAAATTACTACATCGACGAACATGTATGAGAGTGCTTCTTCAAGGCCATTGCCTACTTCACGAAATTTCTCTCTAGAGGGGAAAAAATTCAATAATAACTGCTTGATGGAAAAAACAAATAAATTCTTGCATGTACCTACATATATAATGTATAGGTACCTACACAAGTAAAATAAACTTACGAACAGACAACATGCACGTCTAGTTTTCTCAGAATATTTGGAGGCATCCTCAGGGTTTTTGCGTTCGGAGGCATTTTTCTCTTATCTAGGCTCCTCGAAAAGCAGGAAATTATAAATTAACTTTTCAGCAATGTTTATCTGGCTTTGCTTTGTTTTCTTTTTTCTTATCTCAAAGCCTTCCATGTAACAGTATGACCAAAACTTTTCATCATTTTTTTTAGGAACGCCTTTTCATTATTTATATTTTTGCTACACATATTACGTGATGATACGTAATGTTTTGGAAAATTTGGCTCGATAGCAGTATGGTAGTATGGATATCAGTATATATAGAAGTTTTAATTACGACGCAAGTTCATCCTCCTTCTTAAATAATTAACCATGCACGATTAATTATGTTCTTAAAATGCGTTGCAGACGTTGGCTTATATAAACTTAGAGGCAAAAATTTTGTTTAAACATTATAGCTAGGCTTTTTGACGCTAAATATCAAATGTTTTTATGAGAGTATTTTTCGTAAGATACTTTCATAGCAGCGTTACGGTCTTAATTATGTACCAATAAAGTTCAAACTGTTGAATCATGTAAATTCTCAGACTAATTAATAAGTAAAAAAAATAATAACAAATACAATGTTATTCTGAAACTCTTAACCTGAAAACGCACATTTCTTAGATAAGTGATTAATAAAACTCTCGATTACTAAGATACAGAAGAAATACTGGAAACTATATAAAAAATGATTTGCGTAATCATAGAAAAGTAATGAAAATATGAGAATGTAGGCAATAAAGACCAATTTTACCTGCACCTTTACCAGAAGTTTGTTACAACGTTTGAACTCTTGCGTGAAGTGTCAAGCGCCCGCCTTAATTTCTATTGGCTGAGACCTGTCCCACCAGTCCCCAGGAACCAATGAGAAAAGAGATAGCACGCTTTTAAAATAATGTGGGAGATTGAGGAGACGCAATGAAAAATTGGGCTGTTATTATATTTGGTTCCATAAAATGTTGTTTAAATCACCCAAATTTGAATTGAATTCGATCATCAAATTTCTTAGACTCATGTCTACTATATCCTATCTTTAGCACTAGTTGCTGCAGTTATTGGAGCCTGGTTATCTCTCTTTAGAGTACTCGTCACATCCTTGTTCTGAAGTGTATTACATGTAATTTGAACGGAAGAGATTTATACTTTTAACAGAGTGTTCACCAAGCTAACTGTGCTACATAATATGTAAATGAAGAATACAGAAACACGCATACAAAAAAATCAGGATTTTGATTTGAGGAAGAGTTATTCCAGGGATTAATTATGAACGATAAAGTTCAAATTAAATTTTTTAATGTAGGTACCTATTCAATTCACTACAAAACATTTAAAAAAATGCAACTACAAAATAATTGTTAATGTAAAGTTACAGATTCAGTGAATTCTGGTCTTCTTTCTCGCAACTTTGATTAGGAATACAAATACGAAATACTTATGCAGGCACTATAGTTTACAAAATTGTTAATTTTTTTATTGCATATTATTTTGTGCTTATTCATTCATAGAATAGAATTTATAAATGAAGGCAAGTCTTTTCTATCCTGCTAGTCCAATTTCATTTAGCGGAGAATGGTTTTGTACATTCACAATATACTATCGCTGCTATGTCGTTTCAAAACTCAACTTTACAGCAAGTTGAGAGGAAATAAGTTAACAATAATAAGAAGTATAATTCATATTTGCGTAAACAATTATCATTCCACAATGCATGGGATAGGTGCTAGCTATGAACTTATTACTGCCTTCAAGTCTAATTTACAAAAATTGATATTTTAAATAACTTTGTTGCCTACAGCACTGCGATTACATAACTCTGTTTTCTCCGTTCTCGGTTTCAAAGTTAAAAATTAACATGGACAACAATAGGGGTTGGGTATATTTTAACTCATCAGAACTGTTAAAACCACAACGTAAAAGTTACGTAATCCCTAGGTAGATGCCGAGATGTATGAAAGATAGTACCTAATTAGCACAAGGAATGCGGCCAAGACATATTTTCTTGAGTAACTTACCAGATGGCAAAAAATTGAGCCGGGGAAAAGAATGTAGTGCAGTTAGGGGTTTCGGCCGCTTGCCCGTTGTCACAAGTAAAACTCCAAAAGCAAAACGCTAAACCAATATTACTCGACTAACGAAAAAACTCTTCGATTGTTTTTGTGTCGTAAGTAAAGAAAGTCAGGACTTGATTGAAACTGGTTTACAATCAATTTAGCTGTTGCATCACTTCATGAAAATTAAAATGAAATTGGAAACATGAAAAGTTTTCAAACTTTTTAAAGTTTTCCTCTTCCTTCCTTTTCTCATTCAAAATTCCTGCAACGGGAATTGGCGCAAAAGTCTTGTCGAGACTGTACAGTCCACTCAAAAACCCAAACCGAAAGAAAAACTTTAACCGACTGAAAAGTTTCATGGAAAGCTGCAACAAAACCAAATTTCACAAAATTTTTACATCACTATTCTCCATTTCACGTCAAGAATGGGATCTGCATCTTCCTCGAATACCCACTGCCGCTAGAAATGATTTAAGAGACTCAAAACTGCCCACAGAGCCTTTTGTCCGACTCCGACATGGCTTGTGAGCTTTGAAACTCTTGGCTCGTGTCTAGCAGCAGTGGGTCCTCGAGGAAGATGCAAATCCACTCACCTTCTCGACGTGGAATGGATTTTAGTTGCGATCGCAGTTTCACGGAGATGCACCTACCAATTCGCACCTCTACTAAAAAATGAAACAGCTAATTTCATTGTAGCCCGTTAATATCGCCTCCCCCCAAAATAAATGTTATTTATTCCGTTACAAATAACACCTAATTCCGCCTACGTTCAAATCTATTCCACGTAAAGCAAAGATCTGATGTCAATGCACGTCCAGTGCTCAGCTGATGTGCTCAGCTGATGTGCTCAGCTGATGTGCTCAGCTGATGTGCTCAGCTGATGTGCTCAGCTGATGTGCTCAGCTGATGTGCTCAGCTGATGTGCTCAGCTGATGTGCTCAGCTGATGTGCTCAGCTGATTTGTTCAGCTGATTTGTTCAGCTGATTTGTTCAGCTGATTTGTTAAGCTGATGTGCACAGCTGATGTGCTCAGCTGATTTGTTAAGCTGATGTGCACAGCTGATGTGCTCAGCTGATGTGCTCAGCTGATTTGTTCAGCTGATTTGTTCAGCTGATTTGTTCAGCTGATTTGTTCAGCTGATTTGTTCAGCTGATTTGTTCAGCTGATTTGTTCAGCTGATGTGCTCAGCTGATGTGCTCAGCTGGTGGACCGGCTAGCTGATTGGCTAGGCGGTTTGCTCGTGGGGCTTGCGGCAGACGAAGAAGACGCTCTCGTAGCTGTGCTGGTGCATGGCGTTGGGATTCTGGGCGTAAGTCGTCTTGACATTGGTCTCCTCTTTCTGAAAAACGGCACGGAGACGTTCAACGGTGGTCGGATACCATCGCTGGGTTCACGGCCGGCAATGTCAGTGACACGATGTCGTCAACGTTGGCTCTGTCACCAATCAAGCTGGGTTTACAGCTGGCAATGTCAGTGACACGATGTCATCAACATTGGCTCTGCACAAATCAAGCTGGGTTTACAGCTGGCAATGTCAGTGACACGATGTCGTCAACGTTGGCTCTGTCACCAATCAAGCTGGGTTTACAGCTGGCAATGTCAGTGACACGATGTCATTTCAACGTTGGCTCTGTCACCAATCAAGCTGGGTTTACAGCTGGCAATGTCAGTGACACGATGTCATCAACATTGGCTCTGCACCAATCAAGCTGGGTTTACAGCTGGCAATGTCAGTGACACGATGTCGTCAACATTGGCTCTGCACCAATCAAGCTGGGTTTACAGCTGGCAATGTCAGTGACACGATGTCATCAACGTTGGCTCTGCCACCAATCAAGCTGGGTTTACAGCTGACGATGTCAGTGACACGATGTCATCAACGTTGGCTCTGCACCAATCAAGCTGGGTTTACAGCTGGCAATGTCAGTGACACGATGTCATCAACGTTGGCTCTGCCACCAATCAAGCTGGGTTTACAGGTGGCAATGTCAGTGACACGCATCAACATTGGATCTGCCACCAATCAAGCTGGGTTTACAGCTGGCAATGTCAGTGACACGATGTCATCAACGTTGGCTCTGCCACCAATCAAGCTGGGTTTACAGCTGGCAATGTCAGTGACACGATGTCATCAACGTTGGCTCTGCCACCAATCAAGCTGGGTTTACAGCTGGCAATGTCAGTGACACGATGTCATCAACGTTGGCTCTGCCACCAATCAAGCTGGGTTTACAGCTGACGATGTCAGTGACACGATGTCATCAACGTTGGCTCTGCACCAATCAAGCTGGGTTTACAGCTGGCAATGTCAGTGACACGATGTCATCAACGTTGGCTCTGCACCAATCAAGCTGGGTTTACAGCTGGCAATGTCAGTGACACGATGTCATCAACATTGGCTCTGCACAAATCAAGCTGGGTTTACAGCTGGCAATGTCAGTGACACGATGTCATCAACATTGACTCTGCCACCAATCAAGCTGGGTTTACAGCTGGCTGTCAGTGACACGATGTCATCAACGTTGGCTCTGCACCAATCAAGCTGGGTTTACAGCTGGCAATGTCAGTGACACGATGTCATCAACATTGGCTCTGCACAAATCAAGCTGGGTTTACAGCTGGCAATGTCAGTGACACGATGTCATCAACATTGACTCTGCCACCAATCAAGCTGGGTTTACAGCTGGCAATGTCAGTGACACGATGTCATCAACGTTGGCTCTGCACCAATCAAGCTGGGTTTACAGCTGGCAATGTCAGTGACACGATGTCATCAACGTTGGCTCTGCCACCAATCAAGCTGGGTTTACAGCTGACGATGTCAGTGACACGATGTCATCAACGTTGGCTCTGCACCAATCAAGCTGGGTTTACAGCTGGCAATGTCAGTGACACGATGTCATCAACGTTGGCTCTGCCACCAATCAAGCTGGGTTTACAGCTGACGATGTCAGTGACACGATGTCATCAACGTTGGCTCTGCACCAATCAAGCTGGGTTTACAGCTGGCAATGTCAGTGACACGATGTCATCAACATTGGCTCTGCACCAATCAAGCTGGGTTTACAGCTGGCAATGTCAGTGACACGATGTCATCAACATTGGCTCTGCCACCAATCAAGCTGGGTTTACAGGTGGCAATGTCAGTGACACGGTGTCATCAACATTGGCTCTGCACCAATCAAGCTGGGTTTACAGCTGGCAATGTCAGTGACACGATGTCATCAACATTGACTCTGCCACCAATCAAGCTGGGTTTACAGCTGGCAATGTCAGTGACACGTGATGTCATCAACGTTGGCTCTGCACCAATCAAGCTGGGTTTACAGCTGGCAATGTCAGTGACACGATGTCATCAACATTGGCTCTGCACCAATCAGAGACTCCATGGCTGAGTCGCGAACATGACGTCATGCACATCCAGAGTCTCTGATTGGTGGCAGATCCAATGTCGATGACATCGTGTCACTGATGTTGCCAGCTGTAAACCCAGCTTGATTGGTGCAGAGCCAACGTTGATGACATCGTGTCACTGACATTGCCAGCTGTAAACACAGCTTTTGGCTGTCGGACAAAGGCTGGCTAACTTAATCGCACCTGAAATCCATAGAGGCACGACTAGCTTCATTATTATATGCTGTTCATTGAGAGTTACCACTGGCACAATAACCGCTGTTGGGATTTAAGCAAAATATAAATATAATTAACTCCGTGTAAACTATAGTTTAAGTATTTAAATCAATTAGGTACCTACGGCTTTTCACAACAAATTGCCTGTTTTCTATGTAATAAAGCTGAACAACAGATGAAGTTAAGAGTTAAAGATGAGAGGAAATTGTTACAGGTTTATGCAGTTACCGGTATGCAATTGATGGAAGGGTGGCGAAGCTGGAGAAATGTGCACCCGAACCGGGATACGAACCCGGGACCTCCTGCTTGCCGGGCAGGTGCTCTACCAACCGAGCTATTCGGTCACACATTCTCCTCGGAAAATGTGTCCCACCCGGCGTAGCAGGGAGAATGTGCCCTTTCCGGCAAGCAGGGGGTCCCGGGTTCGTATCTCGGTTCGGGTTCACATGTTTCCAGCTTCGCCTCCCTTCCATTAAGTACCCTTCCAGCCTGGACCTGGCAAGATTTCCGGCATCCCTCACCAACAGCCTAAAATGATTGAAATGAAATGAAGGGAGCCAAGAGTGATTATGGTGGGTCTAATGAACTTGCTTCCTTCTTGCTCTCATGCTTCGAAATAAAACCACAGATATAAGGTAACCCAGACATCCCAACATACCTAGCTACATTGGCTAGATCAGAGACATAAGGTTACCCAGATATTCCACCATAACTGGCTTTGGCTACGGAAAAACAGTGATGCTAGTAATTTCGCCGGCAATCGCTGGGGTGCGTTGGCAACCTGTTTTAACATCATCTACCAGGCCATGGCACAAGGTCAATTATATCAAGGGACCCAATGTTCCTCAGGTGGTTACAGTTATGGCTTCATCTACCAGGCCATGGCACAAGGTCAAATATAATCAAGGGACCCAATGTTCCTCAGGTGGTTACAGTTATGGCTTCATCTACCAGGCCATGGCACAAGGTCAATTATAATCAAGGGACCCAATGTTCCTCAGGAGGTTCCAGTTATGGCTTCATCTACCAGGCCATGGCACAAGGTCAATTATAATCAAGGGTCCCAATGTTCCTCAGGTGGTTACTGTTATGGCTTCATCTACCAGGCCGTGGCACTAGGTCAATTATAATCAAGGGACCCAATGTTCCTCAGGTGGTTACTGTTATGGCTTCATCTACCAGGCCGTGGCACTAGGTCAATTATAATCAAGGGACCCAATGTTCCTCAGGTGGTTACTGTTATGGCTTCATCTACCAGGCCGTGGCACTAGGTCAATTATAATCAAGGGACCCAATGTTCCTCAGGTGGTTACTGTTATGGCTTCATCTACCAGGCCGTGGCACAAGGTCAATTATAATTTATAATCAAGGGACCCAATGTTCCTCAGGTGGTAACAGTTTCCTTGGTTAAAGGTGATAACAACTAACAATGGCTGCATCCCTTGACTGCCGGGGAAACCATTATTGAGGGCTTTCACGTAGCTGCTTTAGTATGGTAGTGGAACATCTGGGTGACCTTCTATCGCAAAGCCCTAGTAACAACTAACTAGGGCTTCGCGAACGCAATTTGTGTTGCGTTGAAGATGAGCGTAGGTAGCGGTTTGTGTATAGCGGATTAAAAGGTGCTTGCAGCAGTCACAAGAAAACCATGGAGCACCAAACCTGACCATTGCCTTCTCGAAAATTCTAATCACTTGAAAATGTATGCGGATTCTGACGTTCCTTTGTTTCTCTTCGAGGTCAACAAAGCTGGTAACCAAGGAAACGAAGGAAACCGGACTCGTATTGAATCAGCCGTCAAATCACGAAAAAAACACCACAAAAATGCTAATAAAAACCAATTGGAAAAACCTACCAAAATAAGATTTGCAGGCATGATAAATATGTATAAGGTCGACATGTTTAGAAGTTTTGGTCAAGTTATGTTCAGAACTTTGAAATTTACAGGGGTTCGAAATTAGGAAAAAATCGAAAAATTTCGTAAAAATTGATTTATAAAAAATTTACTGAACCGATCTTTTTCAAAAACGCAGGGGGTCTAAGTTGAGAACAGAGGTAGATACTCAGAAATTTTCATCCGTGTCGGTTCAGGCGTTTGGTCTGTAGAGCGCGCACAAACAAACAAAAAAAAAAAAAAAAAAAAACATACACAACTGACTTTTTTTTGGGGTAAGTGAAATTGAAGATTTCGCTCCGCCCGCTTCGCTCGCTACGCTCATCAACAATGGCTGCATCCCTTGACTGCCGGGGAACCATTATTGAGGGCTTTCGCGTAGCTGCTTTAGTATGGTAGTGGAACATCTGGGTGACCTTCTATCTGTGACAAATATATCTGTACTTACCTCCATGACGAAGCCGACCCCCGCGACGATGTGCCGGATGGCCTCGTAGCTGGGCTCAATCGAGTCCTCGGCGGCCATGTCGGCGAAGTGGTAGAGCAGCGGGCCGAGATTCACCCAAACGCCGCCCGGCTTCAGGATCGCGAAGATCGTCTCAACGAACTCGATCACGTTGCGCGCGCAGTCGATGAAGAAGCACGTCGCCACGCAGTCCCACTCGGACGCCTCCGTGTACACCTGGTGGGGGCAGGCGGCAACGCAGACAGTATCACACCTGGCGGGGGCAGGCGGCAACGCAGATAGTATCACACCTGGCGGGGGCAGGCGTCAACGCAGACAGTATCACACCTGGCGGGGGCAGGCGGCAACGCAGATAGTATCACACCTGGTGGGGCAGGCGGCAACGCAGATAGTATCACACCTGGTGGGGGCAGGCGGCAACGCAGATAGTATCACACCTGGTGGGGCAGGCGGCAACGCAGATAGTATCACACCTGGCGGAAGCAGGCGGCAACGCAGATAGTATCACACCTGGCGGGGGCAGGCGGCAACGCAGATAGTATCACACCTGGCGGGGGCAGGCGGCAACGCAGACAGTATCACACCTGGCGGGGGCAGGCGGCAACGCAGATAGTATCACACCTGGCGGGGGCAGGCGGCAACGCAGATAGTATCACACCTGGTGGGGGGAGGCGGCAACGCAGATAGTATCACACCTGGCGGGGGCAGGCGGCAACGCAGATAGTATCACACCTGGCGGGGGCAGGCGGCAACGCAGATAGTATCACACCTGGTGGGGCAGGCGGCAACGCAGATAGTATCACACCTGGTGGGGGGAGGCGGCAACGCAGATAGTATCACACCTGGCGGGGGCAGGCGGCAACGCAGACAGTATCACACCTGGCGGGGGCAGGCGGCAACGCAGATAGTATCACACCTGGCGGGGGCAGGCGGCAACGCAGACAGTATCACACCTGGCGGGGGCAGGCGGCAACGCAGATAGTATCACACCTGGCGGGGGCAGGCGGCAACGCAGATAGTATCACACCTGGTGGGGGGAGGCGGCAACGCAGATAGTATCACACCTGGCGGGGGCAGGCGGCAACGCAGATAGTATCACACCTGGTGGGGGGAGGCGGCAACGCAGATAGTATCACACTTGGTGGGGGGAGGCGGCAACGCAGATAGTATCGCACTTCAACCCATTATCCCCAAATTAATTTTTTCTTGACGTGCCAATGTGTTCTAATTCAAATTCAAGTTTATTTATCAACAACTTTGGAGGATATCGATGGTTATATCGACGTGCCAAATTTGTTCTAATTCAAATTCAAGTTTATTTATCAACAACTTTGGAGGATATCGATGGTTATATCGACGTGCCAATTTGTTTTAATTCAAATTCAAGTTTATTTATCAACAACTTTGGAGGATATCGATGGTTATATCGACGTGCCAATTTGTTCTAATTCAAATTCAAGTTTATTTATCAACAACTTTGGAGGATATCGATGGTTATATCGACGTGCCAATGTGTTCTAATTCAAATTCAAGTTTATTTATCAACAACTTTGGAGGATATCGATGGTTATATCGACGTGCCAATGTGTTCTAATTCAAATTCAAGTTTATTTATCAACAACTTTGGAGGATATCGATGGTTATATCGACGTGCCAATATGTTCTAATTCAACTTCAAGTTTATTTATCAACAACTTTGGAGGATATCGATGGTTATATCGACGTGCCAATGTGTTCTAATTGAAATTCAAGTTTATTTATCAACAACTTTGGAGGATATCGATGGTTATATCGACGTGCCAATTTGTTCTAATTCAAATTCAAGTTTATTTATCAACAACTTTGGAGGATATCGATGGTTATATCGACGTGCCAATTTGTTCTAATTCAAATTCAAGTTTATTTATCAATAACTTTGGAGGATATCGATGGTTATATCGACGTGCCAATGTGTTCTAATTCAAATTCAAGTTTATTTATCAACAACTTTGGAGGATATCGATGGTTATATCGACGTGCCAATTTGTTCTAATTCAAATTCAAGTTTATTTATCAACAACTTTGGAGGATATCGATGGTTATATCGACGTGCCAATGTGTTCTAATTCAAATTCAAGTTTATTTATCAACAACTTTGGAGGATATCGATGGTTATATCGACGTGCCAATGTGTTCTAATTCAAATGCAAGTTTATTTATCAACAACTTTGGAGGATATCGATGGTAAAATCGACGTGCCAATTTGTTCTAATTCAAATTCAAGTTTATTTATCAACAACTTTGGAGGATATCGATGGTTATATCGACGTGCCAATTTGTTTTAATTCAAATTCAAGTTTATTTATCAACAACTTTGGAGGATATCGATGGTTATATCGACGTGCCAATTTGTTCTAATTCAAATTCAAGTTTATTTATCAACAACTTTGGAGGATATCGATGGTTAAATCGACGTGCCAATGTGTTCTAATTCAAATTCAAGTTTATTTATCAACAACTTTGGAGGATATCGATGGTTATATCGACGTGCCAATGTGTTCTAATTCAAATTCAAGTTTATTTATCAACAACTTTGGAGGATATCGATGGTTATATCGACGTGCCAATGTGTTCTAATTCAACTTCAAGTTTATTTATCAACAACTTTGGAGGATATCGATGGTTATATCGACGTGCCAATGTGTTCTAATTCAAATTCAAGTTTATTTATCAACAACTTTGGAGGATATCGATGGTTATATCGACGTGCCAATTTGTTCTAATTCAAATTCAAGTTTATTTATCAACAACTTTGGAGGATATCGATGGTTATATCGACGTGCCAATGTGTTCTAATTCAAATTCAAGTTTATTTATCAACAACTTTGGAGGATATCGATGGTTATATCGACGTGCCAATGTGTTCTAATTCAAATTCAAGTTTATTTATCAACAACTTTGGAGGATATCGATGGTTATATCGACGTGCCAATGTGTTCTAATTCAACTTCAAATTTATTTATCAACAACTTTGGAGGATATCGATGGTTATATCGACGTGCCAATTTGTTCTAATTCAAATTCAAGTTTATTTATCAACAACTTTGGAGGATATCGATGGTTATATCGACGTGCCAATGTGTTCTAATTCAAATTCAAGTTTATTTATCAACAACTTTGGAGGATATCGATGATTATATCGACGTGCCAATGTGTTCTAATTCAAATTCAAGTTTATTTATCAACAACTTTGGAGGATATCGATGGTTATATCGACGTGCCAATGTGTTCTAATTCAAATTCAAGTTTATTTATCAACAACTTTGGAGGATATCGATGGTTATATCGACGTGCCAATTTGTTCTAATTCAAATTCAAGTTTATTTATCAACAACTTTGGAGGATATCGATGGTTATATCGACGTGCCAATGTGTTCTAATTCAAATTCAAGTTTATTTATCAACAACTTTGGAGGATATCGATGGTTATATCGACGTGCCAATGTGTTCTAATTCAAATTCAAGTTTATTTATCAACAACTTTGGAGGATATCGATGGTTATATCGACGTGCCAATGTGTTCTAATTCAAATTCAAGTTTATTTATCAACAACTTTGGAGGATATCGATGGTTATATCGACGTGCCAATGTGTTCTAATTCAAATTCAAGTTTATTTATCAACAACTTTGGAGGATATCGATGGTTATATCGACGTGCCAATGTGTTCTAATTCAAATTCAAGTTTATTTATCAACAACTTTGGAGGATATCGATGGTTATATCGACGTGCCAATGTGTTCTAATTCAACTTCAAGTTAATTAATCAACAACTTTGGAGGATATCGATGGTTATATCGACGTGCCAATGTGTTCTAATTCAAATTCAAGTTTATTTATCAACAACTTTGGAGGATATCGATGGTTATATCGACGTGCCAATTTGACCTAATTCAAATTCAAGTTTATTTATCAACAACTTTGGAGGATATCGATGGTTATATCGACGTGCCAATTTGTTCTAATTCAAATTCAAGTTTATTTATCAACAACTTTGGAGGATATCGATGGTTATATCGACTTGCCAATGTGTTCTAATTCAAATTCAAGTTTATTTATCAACAACTTTGGAGGATATCGATGGTTATATCGACGTGCCAATGTGTTCTAATTCAACTTCAAGTTTATTTATCAACAACTTTGGAGGATATCGATGGTTATATCGACGTGCCAATTTGTTCTAATTCAAATTCAAGTTTATTTATCAACAACTTTGGAGGATATCGATGGTTATATCGACTTGCCAATGTGTTCTAATTCAAATTCAAGTTTATTTATCAACAACTTTGGAGGATATCGATGGTTATATCGACGTGCCAATGTGTTCTAATTCAAATGCAAGTTTATTTATCAACAACTTTGGAGGATATCGATGGTAAAATCGACGTGCCAATTTGTTCTAATTCAAATTCAAGTTTATTTATCAACAACTTTGGAGGATATCGATGGTTATATCGACGTGCCAATGTGTTCTAATTCAAATTCAAGTTTATTTATCAACAACTTTGGAGGATATCGATGGTTATATCGACGTGCCAATTTGTTCTAATTCAAATTCAAGTTTATTTATCAACAACTTTGGAGGATATCGATGGTTATATCGACGTGCCAATGTGTTCTAATTCAACTTCAAGATTATTTATCAACAACTTTGGAGGATATCGATGGTTTTATCGACGTGCCAATGTGTTCTAATTCAAATTCAAGTTTATTTATCAACAACTTTGGAGGATATCGATGGTTATATCGACGTGCCAATTTGTTCTAATTCAAATTCAAGTTTATTTATCAACAACTTTGGAGGATATCGATGGTTATATCGACGTGCCAATGTGTTCTAATTCAACTTCAAGTTTATTTATCAACAACTTTGGAGGATATCGATGGTGTACAGGCAGAAGGGCGTAAGCGCCATTCCTGGCAAAATCCATGTTTTGGTTGTTCCTGATCAATATGTATACCAGTAACCTAAATAAAAATACCGTGTAAGCGACAGTCTGTTACTTTAGCCGATATTTACGTTTTAATTTGGGCGTAAGCGACATAACTTGCATATCTGCATCACTGCATTTCTCTTTTGTATCCAAACTTTGGGCGTAACCACCATAAACAAGCAGCAAGTAAGCAGCATTTTTAGGGCGTAAACGCCTTAAATATTTTATTATTGAGAGAATATAATTTCTATTATTGCAGAAAAGTTATAAAATAAAATTTGAAGGATCTATTAAAAATTTGAATTGATTCATCAACAATTGTTTAATTTGAGAGGTTTCCTGAACAATTGTGAAAATGTTGCTTACGCCCTTCTGCCTGTACACCATCGATATAAATACACTGTCCAGTGATTGCTGGAATCGGTAGCTACAGTTTAGAAGATACAGTTTTAATTACAATTTTAGAAGAATGTTATTGAAATGGCTTATTTTGCCTCCTATTTTTTCCCACTTTTTTTTATATTTCACAAATAAGTAGGTAAATAACAATTGAACGTGGGGGAAAATGTGTATTTGATGGTAAATTTTTTTATCAGAGGAAAGAACTAGTGCTACAATTTTTTTTTCTTTGATTTTTTAGAGAATAAAAACATTATTTTTTGACTGGGCTACGTATGGGACGCTGGTCCGTAATGGGTTAAGGCCCCTCATTGACGGCCGTTGAGGTAAATTGAATTCATCTCTCTTTGGATTTCCAGGAGATATTTCGAGGTTCTGAGGTATGCAATTGGTTGTCAAAAGTGAGGGGATTTCGTAGATATTTGTTTCGTTTTGTTGTTACCCAGATATTCAATGTTTAGTGTACAGATCAGTTTGCCAGACCGAAAGTTGCCGATTTTTCAAGGCCACGTCTTTGAAGTTATCACTCCAATATTTCAGCATGTTGTAGACAAAAGACGTAAATAAGGGCGACTACGGCCCTTCATTCAAAAATTAGCCTCTGACCAGTGATTGTATAACTTTTATGTGATGCCGTTATCGGTTCTGATCGATAAAATCCCTATTGTTGTCCGTGTTAATTTGTTAACTTTGTAACCGAGAACGGCAGAGTCAGAGTTACATAATTGCAGTGCAGGGATGCAAGAACCACCCCAAAACTGTTCATGTCTGACCCTTTTTGCAGCCATGCATTCAAAAGTGCAAAGACAAATCGGGAATAGGGCAAGTGAATGAGCTGCCACAAAATCAAAGTTCAATGAGCTCCGAAGTCGAGCCGTTTCCTTCACCTCGTACGGGATTCACTTTCCAGGCCACACCTTTGGTCGGATCGCGACGAAACCTATATTTTCGGAATCTTCACACTTCGGACAACCAATTGAACCATTTTCATTTCGCAAGATTCACACGTTAATTACTTCCAAGAGTTTTAAAATAACCATGTTTAGCTGGTGTATTGAAAGATGTCCTTAAGGGTAAATTCCAGCTAAGAATTTACCTCTTACCGTATACACTTTCCAGGCCACACCCGTTATCCGATCGCAACGAAACAAATATCTACGGAATCCTCACACTTTTGACAACCAATTGAATATTCCAGAATCTCGCAATATCTCCTGGAAATCCATAAAAAGATTAATTTAATTTACCCCAACAATAATCAATGAATGGCCTTAAAATAGAGGATTAAAAAACATGACAAAAGTGTCGAGACTTGGGCATGTACAGTCAAAGTGCTTGTCTTACTTTACCACGGCCTGGTGGACTTCGTTAGCCTAACTTTACCACGGCCTGGTGGACTTCGTTAGCCTAACTTTACCACGGCCTGGTGGACTGCGTTAGTCTAACTTTACCACGGCCTGGTGGACTTCGTTAGCCTAACTTTACCACGGCCTGGTGGACTTCGTTAGCCTAACTTTACCACAGCCTGGTGGACTTCGTTAGCCTAACTTTACCACGGCCTGGTGGACTTCGTTAGCCTAACATTACCACGGCCTGGTGGACTTCGTTAGCCTAACATTACCACGGCCTGGTGGACTTCGTTAGCCTAACTTTACCACGGCCTGGTGGACTTCGTTAGCCTAACTTTACCACCGCCTGGTGGACTTCGTTAGCCTAACATTACCACGGCCTGGTAGACTTCGTTAGTCTAACTTTACCACGGCCTGGTGGACTTCGTTAGCCTAACTTTACCACGGCCTGGTGGACTTCGTTAGCCTAACAATACCACGGCCTGGTGGACTTCGTTAGCCTAACTTTACCACGGCCTGGTGGACTTCGTTAGCCTAACTTTACCACGGCCTGGTGGACTTCGTTAGCCTAACTTTACCACGGCCTGGTGGACTTCGTTAGCCTAACAATACCACGGCCTGGTGGACTGCGTTAGTCTAACTTTACCACGGCCTGGTGGACTTCGTTAGCCTAACTTTACCACGGCCTGGTGGACTTCGTTAGCCTAACTTTACCACGGCCTGGTGGACTTCGTTAGCCTAACTTTACCGCGGCCTGGTGGACTTCGTTAGCCTAACTTTACCACGGCCTGGTGGACTTCGTTAGCCTAACTTTACCACGGCCTGGCGGACTTCGAAGTAAAG
This sequence comes from Nemoura dubitans, assembly GCA_921293005.1. NCBI lineage: Eukaryota > Metazoa > Arthropoda > Insecta > Plecoptera > Nemouridae > Nemoura > Nemoura dubitans. Next base: position 1,697,724 of record OV121078.1, on the reverse strand, counting down.
TATCATTTGCTTCTTTACCGTTTGTTAAGAGTAAAATGTAGGGGTGTGCGAATATTCGAAATGGACTAATTATTTGACGAATTATTTTCGAATCATTTGTATTCGAATTTCGAATAGTGATTTTTAAACTATTCGAATTCGTATTCGAAATCGAAATTTTATTACTCGAAAAACGAATAATTCGAAAAATTCGAATAGTTTGAATATTTGGCACCGCTGATAAGCACTTTGCTCTAAAAATTCATATTCAAGGTAAATTATTCGAAGTTTGCCCAATGAATTATTCGATTTGCTTCGATATTCGACTTTTTAAAAATCTTTTTATTCGATATTCGATTCGACTTTGAATTATGATTTTTAAAATATTCGATATTCGATTCGAACCAAGATAACCACTATTCGCACATCCCTAGTAAAATGGTAAATAATAGTAATAATAAACCATTGTTAATAATAATGGTAAAAGCTTAATAATTTTCTTAGACTCATGTCTACTAGGTATATCCTATCTTTAGCACTAGTTTTGAAAAAAACCATTTAAAACTGGGATTTGAATGCTAAATAAAAAGTCCCACTGGTTTCCCTACATAAAAATCCCAGTTTGAAATAGTTTTTTTCAATAAAAGCTTAATCTTTCGACTATTTGGCATGGAACTCTACGACACGAAAAAAAAATTGGGATTTGTATGCTAAATCAAAAGTCTCACTGGTTTCCCTACATAAAAATCCCAGTTTGAAATAGTTTTTTTTTTTCAATAAAAGCTAAATCTTTCGACTATTTGGCATGGAACTCTACGACACGAAAAAAAAAATTTGGGATTTGTATGCTAAATCAAAAGTCTCACTGGTTTCCCTACATAAAAATCCCAGTTTGAAATAGTTTTTTTTTCCAATAAAAGCTTAATCTTTCGACTATTTGGCATGGAACTTTACGACACGAAAAAAAAAAATTTGGGATTTGTATGCTAAATCAAAAGTCTCACTGGTTTCCCTACATAAAAATCCCAGTTTGAAATAGTTTTTTTTTTTTCAATAAAAGCTAAATCTTTCGACTATTTGGCATGGAACTCTACGACACGAAAAAAAAAAAATTGGGATTTGTATGCTAAATCAAAAGTCTCACTGGTTTCCCTACATAAAAATCCCAGTTTGAAATAGTTTTTTTTTCAATAAAAGCTTAATCTTTCGACTATTTGGCATGGAACTCTACGACACGAGAAAAAAAAAATTGGGATTTGTATGCTAAATCAAAAGTCTCACTGGTTTCCCTACATAAAAATCACAGTTTGAAATAGTTTTTTTTTTCAATAAAAGCTTAATCTTTCGACTATTTGGCATGGAACTCTACGACACGAAAAAAAAAAAATTGGGATTTGTACGCTAAATCAAAAGTCTCACTGGTTTCCCTACATAAAAATCCCAGTTTGAAATAGTTTTTTTTTCCAATAAAAGCTTAATCTTTCGACTATTTGGCATGGAACTTTACGACACGAAAAAAAAAAATTTGGGATTTGTATGCTAAATCAAAAGTCTCACTGGTTTCCCTACATAAAAATCCCAGTTTGAAATAGTTTTTTTTTTTTCAATAAAAGCTAAATCTTTCGACTATTTGGCATGGAACTCTACGACACGAAAAAAAAAAAATTGGGATTTGTATGCTAAATCAAAAGTCTCACTGGTTTCCCTACATAAAAATCCCAGTTTGAAATAGTTTTTTTTTCAATAAAAGCTTAATCTTTCGACTATTTGGCATGGAACTCTACGACACGAGAAAAAAAAAATTGGGATTTGTATGCTAAATCAAAAGTCTCACTGGTTTCCCTACATAAAAATCACAGTTTGAAATAGTTTTTTTTTCAATAAAAGCTTAATCTTTCGACTATTTGGCATGGAACTCTACGACACGGAAAAAAAAAAAATTGGGATTTGTATGCTAAATCAAAAGTCTCACTGGTTTCCCTACATAAAAATCCCAGTTTGAAATAGTTTTTTTTTTTTCAATAAAAGCTAAATCTTTCGACTATTTGGCATGGAACTCTACGACACGAAAAAAAAAATTTGGTATTTGTATGCTAAATCAAAAGTCTCACTGGTTTCCCTACATAAAAATCCCAGTTTGAAATAGTTTTTTTTTTCAATAAAAGCTTAATCTTTCGACTATTTGGCATGGAACTCTACGACACGAAAAAAAAAAAATTGGGATTTGTATGCTAAATCAAAAGTCTCACTGGTTTCCCTACATAAAAATCCCAGTTTGAAATAGTTTTTTTTTCAATAAAAGCTTAATCTTTCGACTATTTGGCATGGAACTCTACGAAACGAAAAAAAAAAAATTGGGATTTGAATGCTAAATCAAAAGTCTCACTGGTTTCCCTACATAAAAATCCCAGTTTGAAATAGTTTTTTTTTTTTCAATAAAAGCTAAATCTTTCGACTATTTGGCATGGAACTCTACGACACGAAAAAAAAAAAATTGGGATTTGTATGCTAAATCAAAAGTCTCACTGGTTTCCCTACATAAAAATCCCAGTTTGAAATAGTTTTTTTTTCAATAAAAGCTTAATCTTTCGACTATTTGGCATGGAACTCTACGACACGAAAAAAAAAAAATTGGGATTTGTATGCTAAATCAAAAGTCTCACTGGTTTCCCTACATAAAAATCCCAGTTTGAAATAGTTTTTTTTTCAATAAAAGCTTAATCTTTCGACTATTTGGCATGGAACTCTACGACACGAAAAAAAAAAATTTGGGATTTGAATGCTAAATCAAAAGTCTCACTGGTTTCCCTACATAAAAATCCCAGTTTGAAATAGTTTTTTTTTTTTCAATAAAAGCTAAATCTTTCGACTATTTGGCATGGAACTCTACGACACGAAAAAAAAAAAAATGGGATTTGAATGCTAAATCAAAAGTCTCACTGGTTTCCCTACATAAAAATCCCAGTTTGAAATAGTTTTTTTTTTTTCAATAATAGCTAAATCTTTCGACTATTTGGCATGTAACTCTACGACACGAAAAAAAAAAAATTGGGATTTGTATGCTAAATCAAAAGTCCCACTGGTTTCCCTACATAAAAATCCCAGTTTGAAATAGTTTTTTTTTTTTCAATAAAAGCTAAATCTTTCGACTATTTGGCATGGAACTCTACGACACGAAAAAAAAAAATTGGGATTTGTATGCTAAATCAAAAGTCTCACTGGTTTCCCTACATAAAAATCCCAGTTTGAAATAGTTTTTTTTTCAATAAAAGCTTAATCTTTCGACTATTTGGCATGGAACTCTACGACACGAGAAAAAAAAAATTGGGATTTGTATGCTAAATCAAAAGTCTCACTGGTTTCCCTACATAAAAATCCCAGTTTGAAATAGTTTTTTTTTTCAATAAAAGCTTAATCTTTCGACTATTTGGCATGGAACTCTACGACACGAAAAAAAAAATTTGGGATTTGTATGCTAAATCAAAAGTCTCACTGGTTTCCCTACATAAAAATCCCAGTTTGAAATAGTTTTTTTTTCAATAAAAGCTTAATCTTTCGACTATTTGGCATGGAACTCTACGACACGAAAAAAAAAAATTGGGATTTGAATGCTAAATCAAAAGTCTCACTGGTTTCCCTACATAAAAATCCCAGTTTGAAATAGTTTTTTTTTTTTTCAATAAAAGCTAAATCTTTCGACTATTTGGCATGGAACTCTACGACACGAAAAAAAAAAATTGGGATTTGTATGCTAAATCAAAAGTCTCACTGGTTTCCCTACATAAAAATCACAGTTTGAAATAGTTTTTTTTTCAATAAAAGCTTAATCTTTCGACTATTTGGCATGGAACTCTACGACACGAAAAAAAAAAAAATTGGGATTTGTATGCTAAATCAAAAGTCTCACTGGTTTCCCTACATAAAAATCCCAGTTTGAAATAGTTTTTTTTTCAATAAAAGCTTAATCTTTCGACTATTTGGCATGGAACTCTACGACACGAAAAAAAAAATTTGGGATTTGTATGCTAAATCAAAAGTCTCACTGGTTTCCCTACATAAAAATCCCAGTTTGAAATAGTTTTTTTTTTCAATAAAAGCTTAATCTTTCGACTATTTGGCATGGAACTCTACGACACGAAAAAAAATAAATTGGGATTTGTATGCTAAATCAAAAGTCTCACTGGTTTCCCTACATAAAAATCCCAGTTTGAAATAGTTTTTTTTTCAATAAAAGCTTAATCTTTCGACTATTTGGCATGGAACTCTACGAAACGAAAAAAAAAAAATTGGGATTTGAATGCTAAATCAAAAGTCTCACTGGTTTCCCTACATAAAAATCCCAGTTTGAAATAGTTTTTTTTTTTTCAATAAAAGCTAAATCTTTCGACTATTTGGCATGGAACTCTACGACACGAAAAAAAAAAATTGGGATTTGTATGCTAAATCAAAAGTCTCACTGGTTTCCCTACATAAAAATCCCAGTTTGAAATAGTTTTTTTTTCAATAAAAGCTAAATCTTTCGACTATTTGGCATGGAACTCTACGACACGAAAAAAAAAAAATTGGGATTTGTATGCTAAATCAAAAGTCTCACTGGTTTCCCTACATAAAAATCCCAGTTTGAAATAGTTTTTTTTTCAATAAAAGCTTAATCTTTCGACTATTTGGCATGGAACTCTACGACACGAAAAAAAAAAATTTGGGATTTGAATGCTAAATCAAAAGTCTCACTGGTTTCCCTACATAAAAATCCCAGTTTGAAATAGTTTTTTTTTTTCAATAAAAGCTAAATCTTTCGACTATTTGGCATGGAACTCTACGACACGAAAAAAAAAAAAAATGGGATTTGAATGCTAAATCAAAAGTCTCACTGGTTTCCCTACATAAAAATCCCAGTTTGAAATAGTTTTTTTTTTTTCAATAATAGCTAAATCTTTCGACTATTGGGCATGTAACTCTACGACACGAAAAAAAAAAAATTGGGATTTGTATGCTAAATCAAAAGTCCCACTGGTTTCCCTACATAAAAATCCCAGTTTGAAATAGTTTTTTTTTTTTTCAATAAAAGCTAAATCTTTCGACTATTTGGCACGTAACTCTACGACACGAGATCCCCAGCAAGTGGCGCACCCAAATCAGCACCGACGTAGCTCACCTCGAGGAAGTCGCCGGCGGCCATCGAGAAGTGGGCGTCGACGGGCAGCTCGGCCGGGTTGACGTCCGGGAAGGTGACGGCGTGCGTCTGGTGCACGCCGCACAGGTTGTTGTTGTACTGGTGCAGCCACGGGTGCACGCGGTACGCGTTGCGCTCGCGGCACCTGCGGCGGCCGGCGACCTCCGATTAGCCATTTAACATTGGGCTGACGGAGAGTGAGGCACGGTCGGGCGGGCGGGGAAGGCCGCCTTCCCCGTGGTGTTGTGAATTGAACACTGGCAGTCGGAGAGCCTTGTTGGTTTGTCGGTGCGCCCGGACTAAAACGGTTGGCCGACGAGTGCTTGAAAGTGGCCAAGTCATTTAGCATGGGGCTCACCGTCCGGGACTCTGCCGAAATATGGGTCGGAAATGTCGCGCCGCAGCCACTTTTCCACCGCGTCCTGTCTTTAGCACTAGTTTTCGAACACAACTATTTCAAACTGGGATTTGAATGCTAAATCAAAAGACTCTCTGGTTTTCCAGTGAGGAACCGGTGAGACTTTTATTTAGCGTTCAAAGCCCAGTTTGTAATATTTATTATTTTTCATTTTCATTTATATCATCTAGATTTAACTAATACATGTTATTGGAATGTTCATGGTGAATAAAACTAAAGCTAAAGCTAAAACTAAAACTTCAAATCCCAGTTTGAAATAGTTTTTTTTTAAACTACTTATTTACGCATTCCTTAAACACTAGTTTTTTTTCAGACGCTGGGGACAGTTGTACAGCGAAGGTAGCCCGGACTGGAAGGGAGCCGAGAGTAGACCACGGCACCAAGGCCTGCTACCGTCCAACAGCACCAAGGGCCGGCCACCGCTCAGCCTTGTCCCTTTGACACACTGTGTTGGCGCTGTCCCTGTGGCACTGGTCTATTGGCTGTCGGTGAATGACAGGCTGATGATGAAGCTAGCCTGGCCTGGAAGGGAGCCGAGGGTGGACCCGGTGCCGGCACCAAGGCCTGCTACCGTCCAACAGCACCAAGGGCCGGCCACCGCTTAGCCTTGTCCCTTTGACACACTGTGTTGGCGCTGTCCCTGTGGCACTGGTCTATTGGCTGTCGGTGAATGACAGGCTGATGATGAAGCTAGCCTGGCCTGGAAGGGAGCCGAGGGTGGACCCGGTGCCGGCACCAAGGCCTGCTACCGTCCAACAGCACCAAGGGTCGGCCACCGCTTAGCCTTGTCCCTTTGACACACTGTGTAGGCGCTGTCCCTGTGGCACTGGTCTATTGGCTGTCGGTGAATGACAGGCTGATGATGAAGCTAGCCTGGCCTGGAAGGGAGCCGAGAGTGGACCCGGTGCCGGCACCAAGGCCTGCTACCGTCCAACAGCACCAAGGGCCGGCCACCGCTTAGCCTTGTCCCTTTGACACACTGTGTTGGCGCTGTCCCCATGTGGCGCTGGTCTATTGGCTGTCGGTGAATGACAGGCTGATGATGAAGCTAGCCTGGCCTGGAAGGGAGCCGAGGGTGGACCCGGTGCCGGCACTGAGGCCTGCTACCGTCCAACAGCACCAAGGGTCGGCCACCGCTTAGCCTTGTCCCTTTGACACACTGTGTTGGCGCTGTCCCTGTGGCACTGGTCTATTGGCTGTCGGTGAATGACAGGCCGATGATGAAGCTAGCCTGGCCTGGAAGGGAGCCGAGGGTGGACCCGGTGCCGGCACTAAGGCCTGCTACCGTCCAACAGCACCAAGGGCCGGCCACCGCTTAGCCTTGTCTCGAATACGGGTCTATTGTCTACGGTGAATGACGTTCTTTAGATTTAAGCAAATCAAAGTAGGTAGGTACATACCGAACTAATTTTACCCTGGGCACCAAAGATAAAGTGCAAGTTAACAGACTAACAGTACAAACTCACTTGTTGAGTACAAAGTTGGAAGCGAACAGCATGAAAAGACTGAACTCGTTCCCTTGGCACTGGTACCCTCGCAGAGCAATCTCGAAAGCGAGGCGGCCCAAGCCTGCGCCCGGGACCAACACTTTCACGTCTTTCAGCGGCCTGAAACATGTTGCCTACGTTGCACTCCTAGTTCAATGCTTCAATAAGGGGGTGGAGAACTCAAGCTATTCCCTACGCTTTTGCTATGGGATTCGGCAGCAACTTCAAGCAGAGGGTGGCAGCAATAATTATTTAAATTCACGCTGCCAAGTCTTTTTAAATATCCACTACCTGCCTAATTATGGTTTTGAATGCTATTTTGACAATCCATAAACATTTTCCTTTCCATGAGCATCCTTTTCATGGAGGTACTGCTTCTTAAAACAATTATTTTGAGTCGAATTTAAGAACCTAGGTACAGCTTCCCATGAAAGAAATGCTTTCCGCTGCAGCGCTAGCAGCCACTTTTGAATGCCTTTTGCACATTGCATCTTCAAGATTGCAGTCCTCACTGAGCCAAAATGCATGCAAAAAAGCAAAAGTTACTAATAGTAGGTAGTACCTACTGTAGCAGAAATTATATTCTATCATGGGACAGAGTGTAGGTACTGTACGTAGGAAAACAACCTAAATTATTTCACATCCCCAAAATGACATGTTACATGTAGACCTAGGTAAGTTAATGTAGGTAGGGTGTTAAAAGTAGGCACGCATTTAACACAGTTTACCATTCTGAGTTCGCTGGAAAGTTAGCAACAATCTCATCTATGATCGGTTGGTAACAAGCAAGCCTCTCGGCTTCTCCTTCTTCACTCCAATCACGAACGAGCTGCTTCAATGTTCCCTGGACTTTCTCAATGTCGGCAGGAATTGGAATCGGAGTTGCCTTTAACTAAAATAAATAAGTAAGCACATAGATAGTACAAAAATGCATAAAAGTAATTTGATTCATTCGTAATTTACTTTGTAATTTGGGAATTTTGGTTAACCTGATCCGATGTACTTGAATTTTCAACATTTTCGAACATGTTCGAGACATCTTTTATGATAAGTTTGATGATATGGTCATTGCTGTCAATACAGGATCGTATTTCTTCAAAATGACTGCTGTATCCAGATTCGGTAAGGAGTTTGCGATGGTGCTCTGGCAGAGTTTTGAAGAAAGCTTCTGTTTTGTTGATGCGTTGCACAGATGAAGTTCTAAAAAATACATTTTGTTGTTTGTTGAATGCGAATGGTGGTTATTTTGAGGTTAAGCACAACAAAATATTGACTTACTTATAAAACTTAAAAGCGTTGACAATTCTGTGAAAGTGTTCTCGTTCTTCATCTTCGTCAGGATTGCCCATTTTATTTAAAATCTAGGGATTTACTTGTTTCACAACAAAAAAGTGAAACCAATTATAATGCTATCACTTTTGTGGCGGCCTATTCCAATATCCAATGACCTCGCAAATGTCAAAACAAAGCGTTGTCAGATTTCCATGGACGTGGTGGAATATAACTCGGATTACACGCATGCGCTATCCAGCCTGACGTGGCAAACCCAGCTGGTCAGTCTGACGTGTGTAAACAGCTATGGTTTTTTAATTAATTAAATTCAGTTACATACTAATTCTTGTTGTAAGTACTCAGAAAAGTTCACGTTAAAATTATTTTCCAAACTCTGTTACTGGTTTTACGATATAGCCAATAGTTTCAATAAAAATTGACCACATCTGCACTCGCTGAAGTCTGTCATGTCATCCGGAAAAAATAGGGTCAAAGTACCACTTTTACTAGGTAACATCAGTTAATTTATCGTTTTATATTTATTTCCAGTCACTCCTGAATGAAAATGAATCCACAATATTTACCCCAACAACCTCCGCAATATGGGGGACCACAGCCGCCGGCCCCAGGTTATGGTGCTCCGAGCGGAAATTTCATGCAAGGCGATAACAGGCCTTCCCCAGCTGGAACACCTGGGAACTATGGTCAAAATATGGGTCCAGGACCTCAAAGAGGACCGCCACAAGGCTACAGTAATCCAGGAATGTACAACGGTGACAATCAACAACACTACCCACCGCCGATGGGTGCACAACCGAATAACGTAGCGGATCATTTGTCCCGCTTGAATGTACATGGATCCATGGCACCAATGGGTCAACAACGACCACAGCCACAAGTAAGTGTAGCAAATATGGGGTTATTTTATTCCAGGTTCCGCCTCTCAGTCAATGTCGGTCATACGAATGTTTTGATGATGTTTTCAGTCCTCTTGTGATTTTAAAGCGATTTTTCTAACGTAGTTCAATTATGTTACGATTTGTGGTCACATTGTGAATTATGCCTAGTTACGTTGTTCATGCCTTACATGGCCAAGTAGCTATCACTGTATGCCCACCATCTGCTTCAGAGCTGCCTTCTGCCTCGAGATCAATTTGTTAATTGAATAGCCATGTCATTTTCCTTCGTCCATGAGAGCAATGGCTATTCAGCTGTCAATCTACTAGTAGTATGGTGAGGCCAATGATGGTCATCTCTATTCTGTTGTGGGGTGGAATTGTTTCAATTTACCAAATATGGTCAATGACCAATAAAGCTACTCACATAACAATTTTGTGTTGTTTGCTTAAATGTTAAAACTGTTAGTTGGTACGAAGCGGAAATATTTTCTCGTCAAAAAAATGTTTGTACCTTCACCACCTCTCAAATACAATTGCAAACTCATGAATCTACCTTTATTAATTGCCAATGTTCAAAAGGGAATTCGCTTAGATTTACACGTTATAAGTATAACCTCTAGGTACTTTATTAAAAGTTGTATTTTAAAATAGTGACAAACAAGAATAACCCTAATGAACCCAACCAACTTTATAAACAATTTGACAAAGTTTGAGCAGAGATTGCTCACAGAATTTTCTGCTATGGGCCAAGAGATAAACAGAAATGTATAGGTAGTACAATTCTTATATGACAAAGCAACTTATGCTCGGTTTTCCACGTTTTTTAACTCCTAGTTGAGATCCCAACTAGGAGTTACTACTGAATTCCCTGCACGTGATTGGCTGAATTCAGTTGTAACTCCTGGTTGGGATCTCAACTAGGAGTTGAAAACTTGGTAAAACTGGACATTAGTACCCTGGACCATGGTACCTAGCTACTCCAAACGGAAAGCTGCATTTAAACGCAAACACCGGCCAAACGCAACGCAAACTCCTCCGATCACGTTGACCTCGTCACCTCCCCGGTTTCAGACGTTTCCGCCGCCGCCTTCGAAGCCCGGCTTCGACCCCGGCAGTTTCCCGCCGGCCGTGAACGGCGCACCGCCCCCTCAGCCACAGCCGCACCAAGCCGGGAACTTCACCAACGGCTCGGGACCGCAATACCCGCCGCAGCCCGGCCACCAGCAGCCCGGCTACCAGCAGCCCGGGCAAGGCCAGAGGCCACCGAGCGCTCTCGGATCGGCTGCCGGACCTCAGCACGGACAGATCGGACCCCAAAACGGACAAATCCCTCCCCTACAAGGACAAATGCCTCCTCTACAAGGACAAATGCCTCCTCTACAAGGACAAATCCCTCCTCTCCAAGGGCAGATGCCCCCTCAGCAAGGAATGCCCCCTCTACAAGGACAACCCCCTGGCCAATTTGGTCAGAGCTCTCATAGCAGGCCTCCGAGTGCCGCGGGACATCCTCAGCCGCAGACGGGACCTCCACCGATGGTACTCCCGGCACAGAGCAGACCGCCGGGCGGGATCCCGAATCTGCCGGGCGCGAATCAAGGGCCCCCCGGCATGCCACCGCCCCCGTCTTTCGGTACCTCGGTACCTCAGACGGGACCTCAGGGTCAGCAGATGCGGCCGTCCGTACCGCAAATGGGACCACCGATGGGTCCCGGTCCGAGCGTGGTACAGAGCAGACCTCCGGGCGGGCTCCCGAATCAGCCGGGTCCGAATCCGGGCATGCCGCCTCCGACGGGCGTTTCGGGACCGCAGACGGGACCTCAGGGTCAGCAGATGGGCTATCCCGGGCCGCAAACCGGGCCGCCGGGATCGCACATGGGTCAGCCGCCGCGGCCGGTGATGGGAGGTCCTCAGCAACAGCTGGGCTACCCGCCCACGCAGATGCCGGGGCCGCACATGCCCGGGCAGGTGCCGGGACCGATGGGACCGCCCCAGCCGGGCATGTATCCGGGCCAGGGGGGTCCGACGGGACCTCCCGGACACGGGCCGCAGCCCGGCTATCCGGCGCACGGCTTCCAGCAGCCCGGGCAGTATCCGGGCGTCAACCAGCCGCAGCAGTCAAGGCGGCTGGACCCGGACCAGATGCCGAGTCCGGTGAGTTTTGTGCGCGTTGCGTAAATCGCTAACGCATCGCTACAGGAGTGCCAGGAAATCGATGGCGTCCGGGAATAAGGTAGTAAACGCCAAAAGTCAAATTATTCCGGAGACATTCAAAACACTTTCTGATCTTGGTTTTCTACTTACAAATGAAGTATTTAACCAACCCATCATGTTAATTTTTTTCCTAATATTTAATCCAAGTCATAATTGGGCTGTTTTACGGAATAATTGTGAATATTCGTTTTAAGTGACATTTGTCACTTAGGACTTTTCTACCCCACGACCAGCTGTTATCAACTTCGACCATTGCTAGCCGGGATACGCAACTAGCTCAGCGCTGTGTGTTTCCCATGCAACCTTCGACCATTGCTAGCCGGGATACGCAACTAGCTCAGCGCTGTGTGTTTCCCATGCAACCTTCGACCATTGCTAGCCGGGATACGCAACTAGCTCAGCGCTGTATGTTTCCCATGCAACCTTCGACCATTGCTAGCCGGGATACGCAACTTGCTCAGCGCTGTGTGTATCCCATGCAACCTTCGACCATTGCTAGCCGGGATACGCAACTAGCTCAGCGCTGTGTGTTTCCCATGCAACCTTCGACCATTGCTAGCCGGGATACGCAACTAGCTCAGCGCTGTATGTTTCCCATGCAACCTTCGACCATTGCTAGCCGGGATACGCAACTAGCTCAGCGCTGTGTGTATCCCATGCAACCTTCGACCATTGCTAGCCGGGATACGCAACTAGCTCAGCGCTGTGTGTTTCCCATGCAACCTTCGACCATTGCTAGCCGGGATACGCAACTAGCTCAGCGCTGTGTGTTTCCCATGCAACCTTCGACCACTGCTAGCCGGGATACGCAACTAGCTCAGCGCTGTGTGTATCCCGTGCAACCTTCGACCATTGCTAGCCGGGATACGCAACTAGCTCAACGCTGTGTGTATCCCATGCAACCTTCGACCATTGCTAGCCGGGATACGCAACTTGCTCAGCGCTGTGTGTTTCCCATTCAACGTTAAAGTATAGGCCTTAGCAACTGTGATCATCGGTCAGATCAACTCTATAACCATGATTATGTCGTTATGTATTACTATTTAAAAGATTAAATACATACATACTAGTCCATTCTAAATAAGTAAAAAGAATTTTATGAGTAGGTAAATAATCCCAGGTTGTTTGTTTGTTTTAATGTTCAGGGGCGGACTGGCTCGAAAAAGCCTGGGGTGCTGTAGAAAATTTTGGCCCGCAAACTTTTAAATGCTTATATATACGCGTATGTTTTAGAGGGCGCAACCTAATCCCGCGAATACGCTATTTTTACACTTATTTTGTGCCTTTGTTATTCCTGTAACCATGCTATTACCAAAACTTCATTCACTATCAATCTCCACTTTGCTGACGGTGCCACTACCATTAGCTTAGCTATAGCTGCAGGAATGAGTTTATCACCCAATGCACCAAAATATAATTTCGTTTGACCTTTTTCTTCAGCCTTTCTGCTGCTTAATTTTTAATTTATTCGACCCCTTTACATTAGGCATATTTTGTCTGAAACTGCAATCCATAAAGTAATCTGAGCAAGCGCTTGCAATCACCAAACGCTGATTTGCAAGTTTATAATTATTGATAAACGTTCATTGATTTACGATCAATCAATCCCACGGCTAGGCGACGATTGCCGCCGGGGCCCCGAGCTATTTGACTGCAGGAGCCCACAGTTTTCTCTCCGCGGGGACCCCCAAAGTAGGCGACTTTTTGAGTTTTGTTGAACCGAAAAATATAGTGACGACCTTTTTTAGAGAATGAAATATAATATGACGGGGGCACTCAGGACGTCCCCGCCGTCGGGGCCCTTGCGTAGCCAGTCCGACACTGCTCCCACGCCACAATAGAAATGTGTTGATCTCACCTTGAGGGCACCGAAAATGCAGGGCTGTTTGCCACACAAAATACGTACTACCCTTGGGGGCTGTGGTTGTCGACTGCAGACATTAGAGACACGGAGCAGTGCATGGCAAACTGGAAACAAGCATACACTTTATTTTCAACTAGATATTCTTATTTTTACACCGACCTTGAGCCGAAACTAAGCGTTGCAAATTCATCGAAACTCTTGTAGTGTACGAGCGGCGGCTTTGCAATAGCTTACGATAGAGCAGAGATACCAAGGAGTTACTTTTAGATACCAAGAACATTCGTTCCCTTCTATCCGCCGAGAAACGCCCAACATTTATCGTATTTATCTTCTACGGATTACATTATACTTAGCTAGGTGTAGCAAGAAAAAGATATATTCCTATTATTATTAAAACATGAGCATTTGCAATGACCGGCAGGGGCCCGGAAAGTGAGAAGCCCGGGGTGCGATAGCACCCCCGCACCCCGGGCCAGTCCGCCCCTGTTAATGTTTATACAGTTTTAAGATAACGGAAAAACGGCAACATACATGTTGAACGCAGTGAGAGGGGTAGCACTGATCCGTGTTTCCGTTTGCTCAGCTCCGTGTTTCCGTTTGCTCAGCTCCGTGTTTCCATTTGCTCAGCTCCGTGTTTCCGTTTGCTCAGCTCCGTGTTTCCGTTTGCTCAGCTCCGTGTTTCCATTTGCTCAGCTCCGTGTTTCCGTTTGCTCAGCTCCGTGTTTCCGTTTGCTCAGCTCCGTGTTTCCGTTTGCTCAGCTCCGTGTTTCCATTTGCTCAGCTCCGTGTTTCCGTTTGCTCAGCTCCGTGTTTCCGTTTGCTCAGCTCCGTGTTTCCGTTTGCTCAGCTCCGTGTTTCCGTTTGCTCAGCTCCGTGTTTCCGTTTGCTCAGCTCCGTGTTTCCGTTTGCTCAGCTCCGTGTTTCCGTTTGCTCAGCTCCGTGTTTCCGTTTGCTCAGCTCCGTGTTTCCGTTTGCTCAGCTCCGTGTTTCCGTTTGCTCAGCTCCGTGTTTCCGTTTGCGCAGATCCAGGTGATGCAGGACGACCAGCGCAACCGCAGCGGTGTGTTCGTGACGAACCAGAAGGGCCTGGTTCCGCCGATCGCCACGACGTGCTTCACGACGCAGGACCAGGGCAACTGCGGGCCGCGGTTCATGCGCAGCACCATGTACAACGTGCCGGCCACCGTCGACATGATGAAACAGGTCGGTCACCCCCCCCCCCCACCCCCTCAACACAAGCGCCCGCTTTCGCTATCTACCTCGGTTTGGTTGTGAAACTTTGAGTTTACGGCCGATTAAGGGCTAAGGTCGTTAAGGTCTACGGCGATTACGGTCGTTTACGGCCTATTTTGACTGGTGTATTCATAATCATAATCATAATTATAATCATAATCATAAATCATAATTATAACTATATTCATAATTCATAATCAGTTTGGTTGTGAAACTTTGAGTTTACGGCCGATTAAGGGCTAAGGTCGTTAAGGTCTGAGTCGATTACGTTCGTTTACGGCCTATTTTGACTGGTGTATTCATAATCATAATCATAATTATAATCATAATCATAAATCATAATTATAACTATATTCATAATTCATAATCAGTTTGGTTGTGAAACTTTGAGTTTACGGCCGATTAAGGGCTAAGGTCGTTAAGGTCTGAGTCGATTACGTTCGTCTACGGCCGATTTTGACTGGCGTATTCATAATCATAATCAGTAATCATAATTATAATCATAATCATAAATCATAATCATAATTATATTCATAATTCATAATCAGTTTGATTGTGAAACTTTAAGTTTACGGCCGATTAAGGGCTAAGGTCGTTAAGGTCTGAGTCGATTACATTCGTTTACGGCCGATTTTGACTGGCGTATTCATAATCATAATCAGTAATCATAATTATAATCATAATCATAAATCATAATTATAACTATATTCATAATTCATAATCAGTTTGATTGTGAAACTTTAAGTTTACGGCCGATTAAGGGCTAAGGTCGTTAAGGTCTGAGTCGATTACGTTCGTCTACGGCCGATTTTGACTGGTGGCGTATTCGTTTTCTCTTTTTCGCTATCTACTTCAGTTTGGTTGTGAAACTGACCGTCAGACCGTCAACAATATGGAATAATAATAATAATCTTATTTTATTGTTGTAATAACACTATAAATAGGTACCTACGGACATTTATTTAAGAAGTTCCATCGAATAGTCACAAAACCTTGTTACGTATTGCAAATATGTACCTAGGATTTAGGATTAGGGCTGTGAACCGAAATGTTTTTTCGTTTCGGTTATGGTTACGGTTCGGGGAACTATTTCGGTTCGGTTTTCGGTTTGGTTCGACCAAAAAAATTAATTTTGTTTCGTTTCGAACGGGTTCGAACCCCTATTTTTTGCGGTTTTCGGTTCGGTTTTTTCGGTTCGGAAGGATAATTTGCCCCTATAGTGTAGGCACCCTAAATTGCATCCCTGCACCCCTTTGCTATCTACCTCAGTTTGGTTATGAAACTTTGAGTTTAAGCCTGTTCTATGAGCTCCGAAGTCGAGCCGTTTCCTTCACCTCGTACGGGATACACTTTCCAGGCCACACCTTTTGTCGGATCGCGACGAAACCTATATTTTCGGAATCTTCACACTTCGGACAACCAATTGAACCATTTCTATTTCGCAAGATTAACTCGTCAATTACTTACAAGAGTTTTAAAATAACCATGTTTAGCCGGTGTATTGAAATATGTACTTAAGGGTAAATTCCAGCTAAGAATTTACCTCTTACCGTATACACTTTCCAGGCCACACCCGTTATCCGATCGCAACGAAACAAATATCTACGGAATCCTCACACTTTTGACAACCAATTGAATATCTCAGAACCTTGAAATATCTCCTGGAAATCCATAAAAATTTAATTCATTGAATGACCTTAATCAGAGATTTATAACCAACATGTTATCTGAAAATTTAAAGCTAGCCCCGTTTTGCAGCGCACTTTGGTGAAAAAGGTGATGAGTGGATGTTGCAGACCGCGGTTAAATTTAAAAATTTAAAAATTTACTTCCCACCGCCTTCTGAATATCACAGAGACATGCAGCTGGCAATTGTCAGCGCTTCTGTCACAACCTTGTGTTTTTCATCACATTTTTCTGGGACCGTGTAAATACCATATCACACATATATGCGTTATACTTATAACTTATTTAGTGTTATCAAAGATATTGTGATATGTTATCAAAGATATCGTGATATATTTAATGAAAATCGGTCACCATACAAAACAGGCTTAATAGGTAGTTGAGAACACTCACGTTAAATCGTTGCCCACAAAGTTGCGACCCCGACGAAGGTAAGCCCGTCGACAAAGTGACTCAACTTTTTGGCCCCGAAATGTCCTGTCTTATAAATGTAAGTTAGCGCAAGCTAGAAATTAAAAAATGGCTTTTCAGCAAAGGTAGAAATCTGTATAACATCACAAATAAGAAATTGTACTCGAATCTAGTAGTCCCATTTTGAAAAACTTATTTTATGTTTTTTTTTTTTTTTTTATTATTATGTACACAAATTAGCCTCCCAAAAGTGTTGTCCATTCCGGGATTTGAACCCGGGTCCCCAACTTTCGCGGCTGGTGCTCTAACCGCTGAGCTAAATGGCCATTAAATTTGGGAGAAGTAATTTGCATACAGGGTGAGAATTGAATGTCCCCCGGGGGGGGGTATGGTCCAGAGTCTACGAATACTCATAGTGGCTCTGGTACCGCGTGATGCTATGTATTTTATGTATTTTTAATTAGCAGCCCACACACATGTACGCATCAGTCTTAAGTGGGCTCATTCATTCATGTTTTAATCTTCTATTTTGTTCTTTTGCCTGTGCACAACTGAATGAGTGAATAAACGGATTTGATTTTGAATTTGAATCTGCAGACGGCGGTGCCGTTCGGACTGGTGGTCGCCCCGCTGGCGATGGTCTTCGAGGGCGAATACGAGCCGCCCGTAGTGGACATGGGCGCGCTGGGGCCCGTCCGATGCGTCCGCTGCAAGGCGTACATGTGTCCGTTCATGCAGTTCGTGGACGGCGGCAGACGCTTCCACTGTCTCTTCTGCAAGGCGGCCACGGAAGGTGACGCCTCGCGTTGTCGCTTGCCACGTTGCTCGTATAAATGAGCTCGTTTGTGCGATTTTTGAAAGTTTGCATCATAAACATTTTTTTAAATATCTAATTTTGGTGGTTATCCATGACTAGATACACTCTTCCTACATCTACTGGCATCTTAAAATTAAAGATTGGAACATATTTAGGGGTTCATTTTTCTGTTTGCTTGGACCTCTGCATCCAACGTTTTGGAGGGGGTGTGGAGGATCCTTAAGTCTAATTCGAACTAAATTTTAAAAGTACCTAACAATGAACCGAAAGTTATAGTACTCCGTACTAGTAGTTTATTTTGCACGAAAACCAATATTCCTGTTGTTAGTTGCAAGACACCCTTGTCTTCTTGTTCACTTCATCCTTTTGTTACGTGAGTCCAAACAGTTGATTCACTAATGCCAGCCAAGATACTGGCAGGCATGATTTGGCAACAGCCAATAAATCACTAGAATTGAGGAAACTACAAATACACTCAAGTCTGGACATGTTCAAGTGGCTCCAGGCCACTCGGCACTCTGCATGCCTTGGGCCATGAGCTTGACCTTGACCATGCTCGCAGCAGTGCTACAAATCAACCCATACATAGTGACTTGTACAGTCGCGCACAAAAACAACCACAGGTCCCTCTGGTACCGATTTGGAACCATTTGGTGGTGATGTTGTTGATGGCTGTTGATGGCTGTTGATGGCTGTTGATGACTGTTGATGGCAGTTGGGTTGCTGTTGATGGCTGTTGATGGCTTTTGATGGCTGTTGATGGCTGTTGGGTTGCTGTTGATGGCAGTTGATGGCTGTTGATGGCTTTTGATGGCTGTTGGGTTGCTGTTGCTGGCTGTTGATGGCTGTTGATGGCTGTTGATGGCTGTTGATGGCTGTTGATGGCTGTTGATGGCTGTTGATGGCTTTTGATGGCTTTTGATGGCTTTTGATGGCTGTTGATGGCTGTTGATGGCTGTTGATGGCTTTTGATGGCTGTTGATGGCTTTTGATGGCTGTTGATGGCTGTTGATGGCTGTTGGGTTGCTGTTGCTGGCTGTTGATGGCTGTTGATTGCTGTTGATGGCTGTTGATGGCTTTTGATGGCTGTTGATGGCTGTTGATGGCTGTTGCTGGCTGTTGATGGCTTTTGATGGCTTTTGATGGCTTTTGATGGCTGTTGATGGCTGTTGATTGCTGTTGATGGCTGTTGATGGCTTTTGATGGCTTTTGATGGCTGTTGATGGCTGTTGGGTTGCTGTTGCTGGCTGTTGATGGCTGTTGATTGCTGTTGATGGCTGTTGATGGCTTTTGATGGCTGTTGATGGCTGTTGATGGCTGTTGATGGCTGTTGATGGCTTTTGATGACTTTTGATGGCTGTTGATGGCTTTTGATGGCTTTTGATGGCTGTTGATGGCTGTTGATGGCTGTTGATGGCTGTTGGGTTGCTGTTGCTGGCTGTTGCTGGCTGTTGATGGCTGTTGCTGGCTGTTGATGGCTTTTGATGGCTGTTGATGGCTTTTGATGGCTTTTGATGGCTGTTGATGGCTGTTGATGGCTGTTGATGGCTGTTGGGTTGCTGTTGCTGGCTGTTGATGGCTGTTGATGGCTGTTGCTGGCTGTTGATGGCTGTTGATTGCTGTTGATGGCTGTTGATGGCTTTTGATGGCTGTTGATGGCTTTTGATGGCTGTTGATGGCTGTTGATTGCTGTTGATGGCTGTTGATGGCTTTTGATGGCTTTTGATGGCTGTTGATGGCTGTTGGGTTGCTGTTGCTGGCTGTTGATGGCTGTTGATTGCTGTTGATGGCTGTTGATGGCTTTTGATGGCTGTTGATGGCTGTTGATGGCTGTTGCTGGCTGTTGATGGCTTTTGATGGCTTTTGATGGCTGTTGATGGCTTTTGATGGCTTTTGATGGCTGTTGATGGCTGTTGATGGCTGTTGATGGCTGTTGCTGGCTGTTGATGGCTGTTGATGGCTGTTGTTGTCCGTTGATGTCCGTTGATGGCCTTTGATGGCTGTTGATGGCTGTTGGGTTGCTGTTGCTCGCTGTTGATGGCTGTTGATGGCTGTTGCTGGCTGTTGATGGCTGTTGATTGCTGTTGATGGCTGTTGATGGCTGTTGATGGCTGTTGATGGCTGTTGCTGGCTGTTGATGGCTGTTGATGGCTGTTGTTGTCCGTTGATGTCCGTTGATGGCCTTTGATGGCTGTTGAAGGCTGTTGATGGTTGACCAGCCGGGCAGGCTGATGGCAACGGCAGTTGATGGTTGTTGAAGGCTGTTGGGTTGCTGTTGAAGGCAGTTGATGGTTGTTTTGCCCGGCAGTCCCGGCCGAGTACTTCCAGCACCTGGACCACACCGGGCAGAGAGTGGACCGCTACGACCGGCCCGAGCTCTCGCTGGGCTGCTTCGAGTTCGTCGCCACCACCGACTACTGCCGGGTGAGTCGACCGGCCGCTACGGAATCGGGCGACGTTCAAAGAGAACCAAACGGTTGTGTGCTTTCGGCCGATTTTCGCATACAGATTTTATGTTAAGGCTATTGGTGTGGTTGTTGGTGATTATTTCATGAAGCTTTACTTGAACTTTCGTCTGGTATTTCGTGGTTATAAATCACACAGTTTGTTGCTAAAAGTGTGAGGATTCCGTAGACCCTGGTTTCGTTACGATCGGACAAAAGGTGTGGCCACAAGTTGGTATCCAGTAGGAGGTGAAATTTGAGCGGGAAGCGGCCCGAGTAAACACTCTCACCAATAGTCTTAAAACGAACCTCTAGGCTACAAATATTAACGTAAATTTTTTAATAGAAATACCCGTATGTTGTTAAAGAGTTGATGGATGGCTGGTACTATATATATATTTTTTTTGCATTTTGCAAACTAACAGAGGAGGGCATTTTCAAAAAGTGCCTCATAGTGCCTAAAATGGCACTTTTTGAAAATTCTCTAGCTGAAAGTTTTCAAAATGCAACGAAAAATATATTACCAGCCATCCAGCCTCTTTACCAACAAGATACCTACCTATATATTTTTTAAATCTCCGTTTTAACGTGAGATCTATGGGAAAATCAACAACGACTGACCTATACTATATTTGTAATCAGGGAGTCATAAAACACAATTATAAATGTTTTTGCATGCTCTCTGTTAATTAGAAGCTAGAACAAAACATGCAATTGCATTTAACTTTCTCGGCTCTAGTGATAACATAGGCCCAACGTTTTCGCGTCGCTTGCGGTTCTTGACGGCCGCGTCTGTCCGCAGAACAACACGATCCCGAAGCCGCCGGCGTTCATCTTCCTCATCGACGTCTCGTACAACAACGTGAAGTCGGGCCTCGTGCATCTGCTCTGCGACCGCATGAAGGAGGTGGTGCGCGAACTGCCCAAGGAGCTCGGTGCGGAACGGTCAGCGATGAGGGTCGGCTTCATCACGTACAACAGCTCGGTGCACTTCTACAACATCAAGGTCACCCACTGCTGCTAAACTCCATTTCACATTGAGAAAGGGGGTGGATTTGCTGCTCTCTCAAAGACCCACTGCTGCTTAACTCCATTTCACATTGAGAAAGGGAGTGGATTTGCTGCTCACTCAAAGACCCACTGCTGCTAAACTCCATTTCACATTGAGAAAGGGGGTGGATTTGCTGCTCTCTCAAAGACCCACTGCTGCTAAACTCCATTCCACATTGAGAAAGGGGGTTGATTTGCTGCTCACTCAAAGACCCACTGCTGCTAAACTCCATTTCACATTGAGAAAGGGGGTGGATTTGCTGCTCACTCAAAGACCCACTGCTGCTAAACTCCATTTCACATTGAGAAAGGGGGTGGATTTGCTGCTCACTCAAAGACCCACTGCTGCTAAACTCCATTTCACATTGAGAAAGGGGGTGGATTTGCTGCTCACTCAAAGACCCACTGCTGCTAAACTCCATTTCACATTGAGAAAGGGAGTGGATTTGCTTGCCTCTCAAAGACCCACTGCTGCTAAACTCCATTTCACATTGAGAAAGGGAGTGGATTTGCTTGCCTCTCAAAGACCCACTGCTGCTAAACTCCATTTCACATTGAGAAAGGGAGTGGATTTGCTGCTCTCTCAAAGACCCACTGCTGCTAAACTCCATTTCACATTGAGAAAGGGAGTGGATTTGCTGCTCTCTCAAAGACCCACTGCTGCTAAACTCCATTTCACATTGAGAAAGGGGGTGGATTTGCTGCTCACTCAAAGACCCACTGCTGCTAAACTCCATTTCACATTGAGAAAGGGGGTGGATTTGCTGCTCTCTCAAAGACCCACTGCTGCTAAACTCCATTCCACATTGAGAAAGGGGGTGGATTTGCTGCTCACTCAAAGACCCACTGCTGCTAAACTCCATTTCACATTGAGAAAGGGGGTGGATTTGCTGCTCACTCAAAGACCCACTGCTGCTAAACTCCATTTCACATTGAGAAAGGGGGTGGATTTGCTGCTCACTCAAAGACCCACTGCTGCTAAACTCCATTTCACATTGAGAAAGGGGGTGGATTTGCTGCTCACTCAAAGACCCACTGCTGCTAAACTCCATTTCACATTGAGAAAGGGGGTGGATTTGCTGCTCTCTCAAAGACCCACTGCTGCTAAACTCCATTCCACATTGAGAAAGGGCGTGGATTTGCTGCTCACTCAAAGACCCACTGCTGCTAAACTCCATTTCACATTGAGAAAGGGGGTGGATTTGCTGCTCTCTCAAAGACCCACTGCTGCTAAACTCCATTTCACATTGAGAAAGGGGGTGGATTTGCTGCTCTCTCAAAGACCCACTGCTGCTAAACTCCATTCCACATTGAGAAAGGGCGTGGATTTGCTGCTCACTCAAAGACCCACTGCTGCTAAACTCCATTTCACATTGAGAAAGGGGGTGGATTTGCTGCTCTCTCAAAGACCCACTGCAGCTAAACTCCATTTCACATTGAGAAAGGGGGTGGATTTTCTGCTCTCTCAAAGACCCACTGCTGCTAAACTCCATTCCACATTGAGAAAGGGCGTGGATTTGCTGCTCACTCAAAGACCCACTGCTGCTAAACTCCATTTCACATTGAGAAAGGGGGTGGATTTGCTGCTCTCTCAAAGACCCACTGCAGCTAAACTCCATTTCACATTGAGAAAGGGGGTGGATTTGCTGCTCTCTCAAAGACCCACTGCTGCTAAACTCCATTTCACATTGAGAAAGGGGGTGGATTTGCTGCTCACTCAAAGACTCACTGCTGCTAAACTCCATTTCACATTGAGAAAGGGAGTGGATTTGCTGCTCACTCAAAGACCCACTGCTGCTAAACTCCATTTCACATTGAGAAAGGGGGTGGATTTGCTTGCCTCTCAAAGACCCACTGCTGCTAAACTCCATTTCACATTGAGAAAGGGATTGGATTTGCTTGCCTCTCAAAGACCCACTGCTGCTATAGGTACTCTCATTTGTTTCTATGCAAGTGATGAAAAACTAAATAGAAACTAAATGAAACTCAATAGATCTGTTCATTCTCAATACCGTGTATTCTTATTAAATTTTCATGTGATTATTCGTCTGTAGCACGATGTTTCAACATTTTGTGACTGCTGATCGCAAAAATTTTATTTTTCGTGAATGCTAAAAGCCTTTGATTAAAAACTCAAGTAACCACAGTTGGTAGTGCATAGATATTGCGAGCCGTGGTACGATGTTTGTTGCGGTTTTTCTGTTTTACCTCTTTTGGGGTTAGATTTAACATTTCAGTTCCTAAAAGAACCTGTTCCTCGGGGAATCGCTGTCCTCGATTACAAGGAAGAACAGGTCCTTTTAAGGACCGATGACACCATCGAATCCCGAAAGAGATCAAACCAAAAAAACCAGAAGGAAAAACCACCACTATCTACTGCCAGCCGTAGTTGGGGAAGGATCTTTCAAAAATATCGAGATCCTTTTTTAGTGGTCTTTGAACTAAACGCAATAGTTTATTATTCTTTTAATTTGATTGAGATCTTCTTTCCACAATCTTTTTAAAAAGATCGTTTTAAAAGATCAAGATAATTTCCAAACACCTAAAACTTACTCTCCATAAAAGCCGCGGCTTTCAAATGCGCGGCAGCCAAACCCAATCCCAAAGCCGCAGACTTCAAAGCCGCAATATTTGGTATTCACTAACTGCGCGGCAATGGACACGGACGGAGATTTGGGAAACACGCGCGAAGGAGGGGAAATCAGAGGCGATGAGAAAATGCACCAATGAGAATGCACCTGAAAATAGCGCACAAATTCAATTGTTTTGACTTATGACATAGATTTAGAGTTAAAATACATGGAAAAAATTGACTTTAGTTTTGGTAGTCTTATTTTCAGTTAATTTAGTAAGTTTATGGTATTTGGACATAGGTTTATGGTGACAGCCTAACCTAACCTTACCGTCCCGTTGTCCCTCGTTTCCAGCGCTGTCTGGCGCAGGCGCAGATGATGGTGGTCGGCGACGTGGCCGACATGTTCATGCCGCTGCTCGACGGATTCCTCGAGGAGCCGTCCGAAGCCGAGCAAGTCATCGACAGTCTCATGGCCGACATCCCGGCGATGTTCGCCGATACCAGGGAGACGGAAACGCTCCTGGCGCCGGCGATCCAAGCCGGCCTCGAAGCCCTCAAGGTGCGTGCGGGAAGCTAGCATTGCTCGAAGTCAAAGGGATGCCGCCGTACAGCATTCAAGTAGGACAAACCTTGGATCATTGCTAGCCGGGACATGCAACTAGCTTGGCAAGCTCGAAGTCAAAGGGATGCCGCCGTACAGCATTCAAGTAGGACAAACCTTGGATCGTTGCTAGCCGGGACATGCAACTAGCTTGGCAAGCTCGAAGTCAAAGGGATGCCGCCGTACAGCGTTCAAGTAGCACAAACCTTGGATCATTGCTAGCCGGGACATGCAACTAGCTTGGCAAGCTCGAAGTCAAAGGGATGCCGCCGTACAGCATTCAAGTAGGACAAACCTTGGATCGTTGCTAGCCGGGACATGCAACTAGCTTAGCAAGCTCGAAATCAAAGGGATGCCGCCGTACAGCGTTCAAGTAGGACAAACCTTGGATCATTGCTAGCCGGGATATGCAACTAGCTTAGCAAGCTCGAAATCAAAGGGATGCCGCCGTACAGCGGTCAAGTAGGACAAACCTTGGATCGTTGCTAGCCGGGACATGCAACTAGCTTAGCAAGCTCGAAATCAAAGGGATGCCGCCGTACAGCGTTCAAGTAGGACAAACCTTGGATCATTGCTAGCCGGGATATGCAACTAGCTTAGCAAGCTCGAAATCAAAGGGATGCCGCCGTACAGCGGTCAAGTAGGACAAACCTTGGATCTTTGCTAGCCAGGACATGCAACTAGCTTAGCAAGCTCGAAGTCAAAGGGATGCCGCCGTACAGCGTTCAAGTAGGACAAACCTTGGATCATTGCTGGCCGGGATGTGCAACTAGCTTGGCAAGCTCGAAGTCAAAGGGATGCTGCCGTACAGCGTTCAAGTAGGACAAACCTTGGATCATTGCTAGCCGGGACATGCAACTAGCTTGGCAAGCTCGAAATCAAAGGGATGCCGCCGTAAAGCGTTCAAGTAGCACAAACCTTGGTTCATTGCTAGCCGGGATATGCAACTAGCTTAGCAAGCTCGAAATCAAAGGGATGCTGCCGTCCAGCGTTCAAGTAGGACAAACCTTGGATCATTGCTAGCCGGGACATGCAACTAGCTTAGCAAGCTCGAAATCAAAGGGATGCCGCCGTACAGCGGTCAAGTAGGACAAACCTTGGACCATTGCTAGCCGGGACATGCAAATAGCTTGGCAAGCTCGAAATCAAAGGGATGCCGCCGTACAGCGTTCAAGTAGGACAAACCTTGGATCATTGCTAGCCGGGATATGCAACTAGCTTAGCAAGCTCGAAATCAAAGGGATGCCGCCGTACAGCGTTCAAGTAGGACAAACCTTGGATCGTTGCTAGCCGGGACATGCAACTAGCTTAGCAAGCTCGAAGTCAAAGGGATGCCGCCGTACAGCGTTCAAGTAGGACAAACCTTGGATCATTGCTAGCCGGGACATGCAACTAGCTTGGCAAGCTCGAAATCAAAGGGATGCCGCCGTACAGCGTTCAAGTAGGACAAACCTTGGATCATTGCTAGCCGGGATATGCAAATAGCTTGGCAAGCTCGAAATCAAAGGGATGCCGCCGTACAGCGTTCAAGTAGGACAAACCTTGGATCATTGCTAGCCGGGACATGCAACTAGCTTAGCAAGCTCGAAATCAAAGGGATGCCGCCGTACAGCGTTCAAGTAGGACAAACCTTTGATCATTGCTAGCCGGGACATGCAACTAGCATGGCAAGCTCGAAATCAAAGGGATGCCGCCGTACAGCGTTCAAGTAGGACAAACCTTGGATCATTGCTGGCCGGGATGTGCAACTAGCTTAGCAAGCTCGAAATCAAAGGGATGCTGCCGTACAGCGTTCAAGTAGGACAAACCTTTGATCATTGCTAGCCGGGACATGCAACTAGCATGGCAAGCTCGAAATCAAAGGGATGCCGCCGTACAGCGTTCAAGTAGGACAAACCTTGGATCATTGCTGGCCGGGATGTGCAACTAGCTTGGCAAGCTCGAAGTCAAAGGGATGCTGCCGTACAGCGTTCAAGTAGGACAAACCTTGGATCATTGCTAGCCGGGACATGCAACTAGCTTAGCAAGCTCGAAATCAAAGGGATGCCGCCGTACAGCGGTCAAGTAGGACAAACCTTGGACCATTGCTAGCCGGGACATGCAAATAGCTTGGCAAGCTCGAAATCAAAGGGATGCCGCCGTACAGCGTTCAAGTAGGACAAACCTTGGATCATTGCTAGCCGGGATATGCAACTAGCTTAGCAAGCTCGAAATCAAAGGGATGCCGCCGTACAGCGTTCAAGTAGGACAAACCTTGGATCATTGCTAGCCGGGATATGCAACTAGCTTAGCAAGCTCGAAATCAAAGGGATGCCGCCGTACAGCGTTCAAGTAGGACAAACCTTGGATCGTTGCTAGCCGGGACATGCAACTAGCTTAGCAAGCTCGAAGTCAAAGGGATGCCGCCGTACAGCGTTCAAGTAGGACAAACCTTGGATCATTGCTAGCCGGGACATGCAACTAGCTTAGCAAGCTCGAAATCAAAGGGATGCTGCCGTACAGCGTTCAAGTAGGACAAACCTTTGATTATTGCTAGCCGGGACATGCAACTTGCTTGGCAAGCTCGAAATCAAAGGGATGCCGCCGTACAGCGTTCAAGTAGGACAAACCTTGGATCATTGCTAGCCGGGATATGCAACTAGCTTGGCAAGCTCGAAGTCAAAGGGATGCCGCCGTACAGCGTTCAAGTAGGACAAACCTTGGATCATTGCTGGCCGGGATGTGCAACTAGCTTGGCAAGCTCGAAGTCAAAGGGATGCTGCCGTACAGCGTTCAAGTAGGACAAACCTTGGATCATTGCTAGCCGGGACATGCAACTAGCTTGGCAAGCTCGAAGTCAAAGGGATGCCGCCGTACAGCGTTCAAGTAGGACAAACCTTGGGTCATTGCTAGCCGGGACATGCAACTAGCTTGGCAAGCTCGAAGTCAAAGAGATGCCGCCGTACAGCGTTCAAGTAGGACAAACCTTGGGTCATTGCTAGCTGGGACATGCAATTTTGATACCACCAGCTGTCACTAGCTTCTAGTTCCCGAGGATGATGTTCTGGCCGCGGTACCTAACGTTCGTTGCTTGTTCGGCGGCAGGCTTCCGAGTGTTCGGGCAAGCTGCTCGTGTTCCACTCGTCGCTGCCGATCGCCGAAGCGCCCGGCAAGCTGAAGAACCGCGACGACCGGAAGCTGCTCGGCACCGACAAGGAGAAGACGGTGCTCGGTGAGTTGCCGGTCACCTGGGGTTCTTTTGCTTAATCCGGTCTGGGTAGGTTTCGCTGGGCGTTTTTGTTCCATTGATTCTATATTAGATTTGCAAAATTGGTAATTTTACAAAAACGGAAAGTGAAGTTAATTTTAACTTCAAATAGGATATCAAAGAAGGCTGTAAATAATGGTACATTCCGTTTATCAGCCAAGCAAGCAAGAAATTGTGATTATAAACATTAATACCATGTAGAGATTTCAAGAAAGAAGTAAAATCTGTTGCCAGTATTCTGTCAAACTTTAAAATCTATAACAAGATTGGCACCTTAAGATAGGTAGGCACCTAAATTAGGAATGAGACTTTCAGTAATTATTGACAGTCTAGCCAAAA
Organism: Nemoura dubitans; assembly: GCA_921293005.1. Taxonomy (NCBI): domain Eukaryota; kingdom Metazoa; phylum Arthropoda; class Insecta; order Plecoptera; family Nemouridae; genus Nemoura; species Nemoura dubitans. The sequence continues at coordinate 1,670,018 of OV121078.1, read as the reverse complement.
TTATGCTCTGCCGCAGATATTTATTACTTAAAGGCCGTGTCTGAATTGGTTGTTTCATGCTGTCTCTCGTACTCGTTCTTGACAAGTGACGTCACAAGTGGTGTCCGAATTGCAAAGCCACCGAGACCAAGACCGCATGGCAGAGCGAGTAGCGAGACTTGGACGATGCAGTCTCGCAGACTTGGTCTCGGTGACTTGCTTGTCATCGAATGGCGGTCGGTACCGTGTTTATGTCGGGCAGCAGAAGTTAGCCGTACGAATAGGAGACCTAGACCGCATGGCAGAGCGAGACTTGGACGATGCAGTCTCGCAGACTTGGTCTGTCGGTGACTTGCCTGTTATCAAATGGCGGTCGGTACTGTGATTATGTCGGGCAGCAGAAGTTAGCCGTACGAATAGGAGACCTAGACCGCATGGCAGAGCGAGACTTGGACGATGCAGTCTCGCAGACTTGGTCTGTCGGTGACTTGCCTGTCATCGAATGGCGGTCGGTACCGTGTTTATGTCGGGCAGCAGAAGTTAGCCGTACGAATAGGAGACCAAGACCGCATGGCAGAGCGAGTAGCGAGACTTGGACGATGCAGTCTCGCAGACTTGGTCTGTCGGTGACTTGCCTGTCATCAAATGGCGGTCGGTACCGTGTTTATGTCGGGCAGCAGAAGTTAGCCGTACGAATAGGAGACCTAGACCGCATGGCAGAGCGAGTAGCGAGACTTGGACGATGCAGTCTCGCAGACTTGGTCTGTCGGTGACTTGCCTGTCATCAAATGGCGGTCGGTACTGTGATTATGTCAGGTGGTAGAAGGTATCTGTACAAATATTAAACAAATAAAGTCACCAAGACCAAGTACGCAAGACCAAGACCAAATCGCGAGACCGAGACCGAATCAATTCAGTCACGTCCTTAGTATAACGAACCTATTTGACGAAATTAACCTTTACAGTCGTGTTGGCCTAAGATTACCACAGCCAAGTGGACTTCGAAGTAAAGTATCATTTGACTCTTTTACAATTTGTAAGGAATAAAATGGTTAATAATTGTACCTAACGATAAATGAAGTTTTTAATGGTGATGACAAAAACTGAATCATTTGATTCTATGGTACGGTACTCTATGACGTTAGATCCCCAAAAAAAAGGGAAACTCAAATTAATTCTAGCGTAGAACGTTTCTGACGTGGTGCGTTCCCCCCCCCCCCCCCCCCCCCCCCCCCGCCGTGTTCCAGTGCCGCAAAGCACGGTGTACAACAACCTCGGCCAGGAGTGCGTTGCCGCCGGCTGCAGCGTCGACTTGTTCCTCTTCAACAACTCGTACATCGACGTCGCCACCATCGGCCAGGTCAGCCGACTCAGCGGCGGCGAAGTCTACAAGTACACGTACTTCCAGGTGAGCCGGCCTTTGCTCGGGTGTTCGGGCGACTTTCGGTCGAGGGGACTTGCGACGTTCGAAACGTGCCCAGAGGACTTGACGTGCTTCCAGGGTCTGGATTCACGTAGCTGGGTGACACAAAAACCGGGGTAAAAAAGGGGGTTATTTTTCTTTCAGCCAATCAGGTTCAATATGCAGTGGATTTTTGGGGTTGTCTCTGTGGAGATAACAACTTTGCCCCTGGGGTAAGGGTGTTTGTTTTTCGCACGGCGCGAAATCGCGAAATGTGCCACAAGTGATTCAAAAGTGTTTTTAAGTGTGTTTCTATCCATTTCGAGTATTTTCCCGCCGTTTTTTGCGCGCGAAAAAACGCGAATTTTTTCATTTTCCACTCATAACACCATAATCAAGAATTAGTCGCGAAATCGCGCAAACTCGCGCGAAATCTGTTAAAATCAAAAAATTCAGTATTATTTTGCCAAAAAAATGACTGAAATACGCCACAATCCCAAAATATCGAATTAAAAATTTTTGGCTTGTAAACTGCCATAAACGCCCACAGATGGCGTCATCTGCTGCAGATTAGAACAGGAAGTTGGATCTACACCTAACCTCATTTTTGGCAAGTTCGATCTGATTTTCTGTATCGCATTCACATATCAAGCATGGTGAAACCAAAACCAACTGCTCAAAGCAGACTTGCCGAGTACAATGACCAGGGTTTTATGTCAATGGTAAGGAAATACTTATGTGTAAATTTTGTTACTGTCGGGTTGCAATATAAAGTGATTTTTTTTCATAACATCGCCATAACACCGAAATCAGTAAACTCTAAAACGAAATTTGCAAAATCATAACACCATAAAAAAACACCCTTACCCTGGGGTTATGATAACCCCGCTTTGTGAATCCAGTCCCAGGTGAGCCGGCCTCGGTTAATAAAAATAATCAGAATAACAATGAGAATAATAATAAGAATAATAATAAGAATAATAATAAAAATAATAATAAGAATAATAATAAGAATAATAATGTGTTTTTATTCAGGGGACAAAACCAGGTACCTAGCAATGTTGTACCTACATAGTTTGTTATACCTAGAATAAGCCAATATAGAATAAAATAATATGATAAAATCGGTATACTAGGTACAATGTATTTAAAATGTGTGATATTATTGTTGGGTGTTGTCGAGAGCATAGAATTAATTAAGGGAATAAGGGCACAGGCTGCAAAGAAGTCTTTTAGTTAGTTTTTAAAACAGCTTGTTCCTTCAGTTGATCCTTCAGTGATTGGGAGAAGTTGTCGAATTAGACCTGTCCCATGGAGAGCGGACTTCTTTCATATATTCACGTGTTGTGGGTGGGCAGAGTGTTACGCCAACTTTTAGTCTTGAAGTGACTAACGCCGTTTAAAACTTTCCTCGACGACTTAAGAGGCTAGACTAAAGTCCAGCCCGTGAGAGAAGATGCCACAGCTGGGCCTGCCCCCTCACGAACTACCAACTCGTGAATTTAAATTTTAATGGCGGGAAAACAAAACACTATTTCGGCTCCCAATAAAAAAATTACAACATGAATCTATTTCATAATTTTGAGTAAAAATATCAACAAATAAATAGTTGAGAGAAAAAAACATAAGCTTTGGTAATATTATAAGGTATACAAATGATGACAGGATTTCAGTTTTGTCAAATTGGCGGTTATGTAAGCTAAAGTGACTACTAGCGCTCGCAGCGGAATGGCATCTTCTTAAATAAAACGAAGTATGCCTCGCTGCCGGCTGCGAGTTAGCACAAATGCAGAGTCTCACGAGCATGCGCTTTTTTACTAAACCGTACGAGATAAACTATTGAAGTAAGCGAGGGAGTTGTAGATAAAGAATCAATCTGTGTCAGTAACGGAGCCTTTTTCGTAATTTTAATCTCCTTCGTCTCTTTATCGATTCACGGAAAAGAGCAAAAAAATAGCAAAATACAACATTTTTAGCCGCGGTTTCGGCCCTTTTAGACCCAAAAATTGGAAAAAAGGGTCCGTTACCGACACAGGTTGATTCTTTGTCTACAACTCCCTCGCTTACTTCAAAAGTTTATCTCTCACGGTTTAGTAAAAAAGCGCATACGCGTGAGACTCTGCATTCCCGCTATCTCGCAACTGCTTGCATCTGGCAGCGAGGTGGTCTGGCCCATTTAGCCAGCGATAATGAACGTTTGCATACTCGGACCTTTGGCAAATGTCGTAGGACTAGGAGTAGCAACTTCTTCCGAAAATGACGTGGAGTAGCCACAGTACAACAGAACTAATGTACATAGGTAAGTATGACTAGAACTCGTGAACTGGGCCCCTGGTGTGGTCGTCTAGGGAAACGTTGTAAACTTGGCTCCAGTGATCATTTTTCCTGGCAACCATTTTCTGATGTCCCATTTTTTGTTGCGTTCACGCGAGAGGCTTGTTGTATTCAACTTAATATTATTATATTAATCCTTTAAAAGATTTTGCCTTTTTATAAACAATACAAAAGCAATTAATATTTAAATTTTAAACAGATTTTTAGTCCACCAATTGCCTGATTAATTTGAGTTTGTTCCTTTTTGGGGATCTCATATCATAAAGTAGGTTAGGTACCATGTGATAAAATCAAATGATTAAGTTTTTATCATTGCCATTAAAAATCCTATTTATCATTACCATTATTTACCATTTTATTCTTTACAAATGGTAAAGAGGCCAATCTTCAAGATTCAGAAATATGCCATCCGAGTACTGACAAGGAAAACGAGGAGATCTAGCTGCCGTGGTGTCTTTCGAGAACTGAAAATACTCACCCTGACTGGCCTATACATTCTTGAAGCAGTCAACTTAGTGAAATTAAATGGCTCGCTGTTCAATGATAAAGAGGCCCATGCTCACAACACCAGGCATAAACTACTCCCAAAAAGCCAGAAACACAATTCAGCCTTATACCAAACAGGATTGTACTACAGGGGGGCAAAACTTTTTAAAGCCCTTCCTGATAGGATTAGGATAGAGCATAATACAAAGAAGTTCAAACTAGCAGTAAAAGAATATCTTTTATTAAACAAATTCTATTCTTTAGAGGAATTTTGTTATGACTTTTAAAGTTAGCCAATTGACGATGTATAACTGCAAATGTGTATGTATGCTACTGATGAGAAATAAATAAATAAATAAAATGATACTTTACTTCGAAGTCCAGCAGGTTGCGGTGAAGTAAGGCAAACACTTTGACTGTACATCCTTTGTGCGCGTGTGGTTGCGTTCCAGGCCGACCTGGACGGAGATCGACTGATCGAAGACGTGAAGCACGACGTCAGCCGACCAATCGCGTTCGACGCCATCATGCGCGTCCGAACGTCCACCGGTGTCCGACCCACCGACTTCTACGGCCACTTCTTCATGCAGAACACGACCGACTTGGAGCTGGGCAGCATCGACTGCGACAAGGTAGGTACCCGTCCACCCACCGACTTCTACGGCCATTTCTTCATGCAGAACACGACCGACTTGGAGCTGGGCAGCATCGACTGCGACAAGGTAGGTACCCGTCCACCCACCGACTTCTACGGCCACTTCTTCATGCAGAACACGACCGACTTGGAGCTGGGCAGCATCGACTGCGACAAGGTAGGTACCCGTCCACCCACCGACTTCTACGGCCACTTCTTCATGCAGAACACGACCGACTTGGAGCTGGGCAGCATCGACTGCGACAAGGTAGGTACCCGTCCACCCACCGACTTCTACGGCCATTTCTTCATGCAGAACACGACCGACTTGGAGCTGGGCAGCATCGACTGCGACAAGGTAGGTACCCGTCCACCCACCGACTTCTACGGCCACTTCTTCACGCAGAACACGACCGACTTGGAGCTGGGCAGCATCGACTGCGACAAGGTAGGTACCCGTCCACCCACCGACTTCTACGGCCATTTCTTCATGCAGAACACGACCGACTTGGAGCTGGGCAGCATCGACTGCGACAAGGTAGGTACCCGTCCACCCACCGACTTCTACGGCCACTTCTTCACGCAGAACACGACCGACTTGGAGCTGGGCAGCATCGACTGCGACAAGGTACTGGCACGCGTCCACCCACCGACTTCTACGGCCACTTCTTCACGCAGAACACGACCGACTTGGAGCTGGGCAGCATCGACTGCGACAAGGTAGGTACCCGTCCACCCACCGACTTCTACGGCCACTTCTTCATGCAGAACACGACCGACTTGGAGCTGGGCAGCATCGACTGCGACAAGGTAGGTACCCGTCCACCCACCGACTTCTACGGCCACTTCTTCACGCAGAACACGACCGACTTGGAGCTGGGCAGCATCGACTGCGACAAGGTAGGTACCCGTCCACCCACCGACTTCTACGGCCACTTCTTCATGCAGAACACGACCGACTTGGAGCTGGGCAGCATCGACTGCGACAAGGTAGGTACCCGTCCACCCACCGACTTCTACGGCCACTTCTTCATGCAGAACACGACCGACTTGGAGCTGGGCAGCATCGACTGCGACAAGGTAGGTACCCGTCCACCCACCGACTTCTACGGCCACTTCTTCATGCAGAACACGACCGACTTGGAGCTGGGCAGCATCGACTGCGACAAGGTAGGTACCCGTCCACCCACCGACTTCTACGGCCATTTCTTCATGCAGAACACGACCGACTTGGAGCTGGGCAGCATCGACTGCGACAAGGTAGGTACCCGTCCACCCACCGACTTCTACGGCCACTTCTTCACGCAGAACACGACCGACTTGGAGCTGGGCAGCATCGACTGCGACAAGGTAGGTACCCGTCCACCCACCGACTTCTACGGCCATTTCTTCACGCAGAACACGACCGACTTGGAGCTGGGCAGCATCGACTGCGACAAGGTAGGTACCCGTCCACCCACCGACCTCCACGGCCATTTCTTCATGCAGAACACGACCGACTTGGAGCTGGGCAGCATCGACTGCGACAAGGTAGGTACCCGTCCACCCACCGACTTCTACGGCCACTTCTTCATGCAGAACACGACCGACTTGGAGCTGGGCAGCATCGACTGCGACAAGGTAGGTACCCGTCCACCCACCGACTTCTACGGCCACTTCTTCATGCAGAACACGACCGACTTGGAGCTGGGCAGCATCGACTGCGACAAGGTAGGTACCCGTCCACCCACCGACTTCTACGGCCACTTCTTCATGCAGAACACGACCGACTTGGAGCTGGGCAGCATCGACTGCGACAAGGTAGGTACCCGTCCACCCACCGACTTCTACGGCCACTTCTTCATGCAGAACACGACCGACTTGGAGCTGGGCAGCATCGACTGCGACAAGGTAGGTACCCGTCCACCCACCGACTTCTACGGCCACTTCTTCATGCAGAACACGACCGACTTGGAGCTGGGCAGCATCGACTGCGACAAGGTACTGGCACGCGTCAGTTGTAAAAGCCGATGGGAAAACTTAACGATTTGGCCCAATTTACCACGGATTACCCAAGCAGCACAAAAACCGTTGTCACAAACGTTCGGCGGACGTCGAAAAGCCGACGGGGGACGACTTGCGTTCAACGTTCGGGTAGAACCTAATCGAACGTTTGGCTAATGTGTACGTCGAACGCAAGTTATCCCCCGTTGGGTTTTCGACGTCCACCGAACGTTCGAAATAACGTTCGCTGAACGTTTTTGTGCTACTTACTTGGGTATGCATGCAGATTATTAAATTTCTTAGTGCTGGTTTTTCAGTGGCGCATTAAGATACTAACGGTCCATTAGCAAGGAAATAACAGGCTCTGATTGGACGTTGCTTAGCAAATAACAAGTTAACAGACCGTTAGATATTTAACATGCCATTGATAATCAGGGTCTTTGACCCATGTCTACTATATGCCCTACTTTTTGCTCTAGTTTTGAAACACAACTATTTCCAACTGGGATTTGAATGCTAAATCAAAAGTCTCACTGGTTTCCTGACTTTTCGTAACATATGCATATGCTAGTTACTTTATCCAGGGAGATGGCTTGACTGACGTTAAAAACGTGAACAAAACAACCAATTATTGTTTGTTTACATGCTTCTTAAATTCGAATGATTCTGTCAAAGTCCAAAAATAATCCAAAATAATAAATTTTTACTACATGTTAAACCCATCCAAAATCCCAAAGATAAGACCTAAGTGAGTTGTTATCACTTAAATATGTATTTTTTATTTTTATTTTTTAGTTAGTACTAGTATTATTATTATTATTTTCACATTTTGTATGCCGCACTATAGGTGAACGGACCATCTTGGAAAAAAAAAATTAGAAAGTAAAAAGTTTAGAACTTCCTCTCCCCCACACAAGCTTATAGCTTATGTGGGTATTTGTTTGTTCTCTTTCTATGTATGTCTCATGTATTTTGTGCTTTGTCCGAACACTGAGAACAAACAAATAAATTTCAATCAAAAAAAAAAAAAAAAAAACACGAGTCCACGAAATTGAACAACGTCTCAAACGGACGTTGCGTCAATTGCGCAGGCGATCGCGCTGGAAATCAAGCACGACGACAAGCTGACGGAGGAAGACGGCGTGTACATCCAAGTGGCGCTGCTCTACACTTCGGTGAGCGGCCAGCGGAGGCTGCGAATCCTCAACCTCAGTCTCAAGACCTGCACGCAGATGGCCGACCTGTACCGCAGCTGCGATCTCGACACCGTCGTCAACTTCTTCGCCAAGCAGAGTGAGTCGTTTCATTGGCGCCGAGCACTCGGATTACTGTTTGCTATTTATGTCTGTTATTTGTGCAGGGACGACGCTAGGGGGGGGGGGGGGGGGGGGGGCAGGGGGCGCGGCGGCCCCCGGGGAAAAATACTCGGCCACCCCACTGGGCCCCCCGTCGAACGAAAGTAAAAGTACACACGAATTATAGCACTAAATTGCTTTGAAATCTGAATTTTGAGTTTTTTTAAATTTTCATAATGCTTGTCATAACTGCAGAATAGCTTTGAACTCTTTTCATTTCTGTGGGAAATACGTGAACCTGGGCTCAGGCTGTGACGTCAATCTTAACAATTTGCTTAGAAGGCATAAATATTACATCAATGAAACTTGTAGGTATTATCAGGAATTCTGAGAGGAAAGTAAGCAGCGCTTAAACGACGAATGTACCCCCCCCCCCCCCCCCGCCCACCAACTTCTCGAAAAAAAAGCCGTGCGTGCCACCCCATGAAAATTTGGGAAATTTGGGACTACCCTTGGCCGCCCCCAGGAAAAATTTCTGGCGTCGTCGCTGTATTTGTGTTCGGTACTTCCCTTTTGGATGTTAATACACATATTTTCTTCTAGACTAGGTGAATGCTAGTAATAACTAAGGAGATGTTATTTACATTATGAAATGTACATAACTACAGTTCAGTACAGTGGGCAAATAAAGTGCTATAAGAAAAGCATTGCTTTTATGCGGGCAATAGAACTATGGAACTGTAGTCGTTAGCTCGTGTCTAGCAGCAGTGGGTCCTCGAGGAAGATGCAAATCCACTCTCCTTCTCGACGTGAAATGGAGTTTAGAGTACTTAGTACCTACATACTGTTTATCTGCACCAAATACCTAGCATAGAACAGACTGTAGATTTTCCGAAAACGTTTTCACCTTGGCTAGTGTACAGCTCCACTGTGGAGTGTGTCATGGCGGATCTAGTTTGTTATTTGTGTGACCGGAGTTCAAGGATTGACTTCGATCCAATCGAATGAATCTGATCAACGTTCTCTAGTAATATTACTGTTAATATTACCCATTCTTTAACACCTGGGAATTTTATATCTCTATAGGTACTCCATTTCACGTCGAGAAGGAGAGTGGATTTCCATCTTCCTCGAGGACCCACTGCTGCTGGACACAAGCTCAGAGTTTCAAAATTCGCAAGCCATGTCTTGAGCCGGACAAAATGCTCTATGGGCAGTTTTGAAACTCCTAGCTCGTGTCTAGCAGCAGTGGGTCCTCGAGCAAGATGCAAATCCACTCTCCTTCTCGACGTGAAATGCAGTTCAATGCAGTCTAACGGATCTGACCAACGTTTCCCCCGCGTGCAGCCGTGTCGCGAGTGCTGGAGTCGACACCGAAGCCGATCGAATAAAATCTCCTCGTCCTCGAAACCCCCATTTCAAAACCCCATCTTTGCGAGTCCGGGCCCTGGACGTGAAACGCAGTTCAATGCAGTCTAACGGATCTGACCAACGTTTCCCCCGCGTGCAGCCGTGTCTCGAGTGCTGGAGTCGACACCGAAGGCTATCAAATAAAATCTCCTCGTCCTCGAAACCCCCATTTCAAAACCCCATCTTTGCGAGTCCGGGCCCTGGACGTGAAACGCAGTTCAATGCAGTCGAACGGAGCTGACCAACGTTTCCCCCGCGTGCAGCCGTGTCGCGAGTGCTGGAGTCGACACCGAAGGCGATCAAAGAGTCGCTAGTGAACCGGTGCGCGCAGATGCTGGCGGCGTACCGCAAGAACTGCGCCTCCCCGTCGTCGGCCGGCCAGCTGATCCTGCCCGAGTGCATGAAGCTGCTGCCGCTCTACGTCAACTGCGTGCTGAGGAGCGACGCTGTCGCCGGAGGTGAGCGCTCCGCCGGAGAGACTTTAAACTTGGGATCAAACGGCTGTTACACTAGTATTAATTTGAGTTTGCCACTTTTTGGGGATCTCGTATCGTAGAATACCATACCTTAGAATCAAATGATTGAGTTTTTGTCATTACCATTAAAAACTTTATTTATCATCCGTTTTACTCTTTACAAATCGTAAAAGAGTCAAAAGATTCTTTACTTCGAAGTCCACCAGGCTGTGGTTACCTTAGGCTAACACGACTGTAGCTTTGCGTTAAAATCGCAGTTTTCCCAACAAGTGTAGATAATGGTAAGAACGTCAACTATAGTCCAACTTATTTTGCTTCAGTTGTCTTTATTGTTCAGGCTAAAGTTTGTGTTTGGTGATCCATTTTTATAATATCCATCATGGTATCTTTTACAGGCACCCCAATCTCATGGTGTAAATCAAAATATGTGATGACAAAAGCCTGTCACAGTCAATCGTGAAAGATGTGACAAAAGATGTGATGTCATCTTTTCAATTAGGCCCGGTTTTATTTCCGTGATGGAAGTGATAAAAATTAACCAATCAGCTCTCAGCTTTTGGAATATCTCAAATCAAAAGAAGGTGCTTCCCAAGAGATTTAAGAATTGTATCTGTCCACCGCCTTCTGAATATCACGGAGACACACAGCTGTCAATTGGCAGTGCTTCTGTCACAACCTCGTGTTTTTCTTCACATTTTTTTAGGACCGCGTAAATACCATCATACATTGTCGTGATCTATAGATGTTATCAAAGATATCGTGATAGAGGTTACCAAAGCTGCCGTGACAGATATAAAAATCGATCTCTATGTAAACGGGGTTTTAGACCCAGAACGTGATCTAAAATACATTCTGGAAGTCTTCAAAAACCTCGGTGCTGGCACGACGCAGTTTCACCTGACGCGGTCTTTGTGTGTGCAGGCTCGGAGATGTCGCTGGACGACCGGTCGTTCGTGATGCAAGCGGTGATGACCATGGACGTGCCCTCGACGGTGGCCTTCTTCTACCCGCGGCTGCTGCCGCTCATCGACTTGCCCGAGGACGTCGACGTCTTGCCGCCGCAAGTCCGCTGCTCCTCCGAGAAACTCAGAGATGACGGCGCGTATCTGCTCGGTGAGTTGGTAGATGAAGTTGAAACAGGTTGCCAACGCACCCCAGCGATTGCCGGTCAAACTACTAGCATGATACTTTTGCCTTAGCCATAGCTAGGTATGGTAGAATGTCTGGGTAACCTCATGTCTTTCACGTAACGCAGCCATAGCTAGGTATGGTAGAGTGTCTGGGTAACCTTATGTCTGTGACATAGCCATAGCTAGGTATGGTAGAATGTCTGGGTAACCTTATGTCTGTGACATAGCCATAGCTAGGTATGGTAGAATGTCTGGGTAACCTTATGTCTGTGACATAGCCATAGCTAGGTATGGTAGAGTGTCTGGGTAACCTTATGTCTGTGACGTAGTCATAGCTAGGTATGGTAGAATGTCTGGGTAACCTTATGTCTTTCACGTAACGTAGCCATAGCTAGGTATGGTAGAGTGTCTGGGTAACCTTATGTCTGTGACATAGCCATAGCTAGGTATGGTAGAGTGTCTGGGTAACCTTATGTCTGTGACGTAGTCATAGCTAGGTATGGTAGAATGTCTGGGTAACCTTATGTCTTTCACGTAACGTAGCCATAGCTAGGTATGGTAGAATGTCTGGGTAACCTTATGTCTGTGACGTAGCCATAAAGGTATGGTAGAATGTCTGGGTAACCTTATGTCTGTGACATAGCCATAGCTAGGTATGGTAGAGTGTCTGGGTAACCTTATGTCTGTGACATAGCCATAGCAAGGTATGGTAGAGTGTCTGGGTAACCTTATGTCTGTGACGTAGTCATAGCTAGGTATGGTAGAATGTCTGGGTAACCTTATGTCTTTCACGTAACGTAGCCATAGCTAGGTATGGTAGAATGTCTGGGTAACCTTATGTCTGTGACGTAGCCATAGAGGTATGGTAGAATGTCTGGGTAACCTTATGTCTGTGACATAGCCATAGCTAGGTATGGTAGAATGTCTGGGTAACCTTATGTCTGTGACGTAGTCATAGCTAGGTATGGTAGAATGTCTGGGTAACCTTATGTCTTTCATGTAACGTAGCCATAGCTAGGTATGGTAGAATGTCTGGGTAACCTTATGTCTGTGACGTAGCCATAGCTAGGTATGGTAGAATGTCTGGGTAACCTTATATCTGTGACGTAGCCATAGCAGGTATGGTAGAATGTCTGGGTAACCTTATGTCTGTGATGTAGCCATAGCTAGGTATGGTAGAATGTCTGGGTAACCTTATGTGTCTGTGACGTAGCCATAGCTTGGTATGGTAGAATGTCTGGGTAACCTTATACCTGTGACGTAGCCATAGCTAGGTATGGTAGAATGTCTGGGTAACCTTATATCTGTGACGTAGCCATAGCAGGTATGGTAGAATGTCTGGGTAACCTTATGTCTGTGATGTAGCCATAGCTAGGTATGGTAGAATGTCTGGGTAACCTTATGTGTCTGTGACGTAGCCATAGCTTGGTATGGTAGAATGTCTGGGTAACCTTATACCTGTGACGTAGCCATAGCTTGGTATGGTAGAATGTCTGGGTAACCTTATGTGTCTGTGACGTAGCCATAGCTTGGTATGGTAGAATGTCTGGGTAACCTTATACCTGTGACGTAGCCATAGCTAGGTACGGTAGAATGTCTGGGTAACCTTATATCTGTGACGTAGCCATAGCTAGGTACGGTAGAATGTCTGGGTAACCTTATATCTGTGACATAGCCATAGCCAGGTATGGTAGAATGTCTGGGTAACCTTATGTCTGTGACGTAGCCATAGCTTGGTATGGTAGAATGTCTGGGTAACCTTATACCTGTGACGTAGCCATAGCTAGGTACGGTAGAATGTCTGGGTAACCTTATATCTGTGACATAGCCATAGCCAGGTATGGTAGAATGTCTGGGTAACCTTATGTCTGTGACGTAGCCATAGCTTGGTATGGTAGAATGTCTGGGTAACCTTATGTCTGTGACGTAGCCACAGCTAGGTATGGTAGAATGTCTAGGTGACCTTGTGTCTGTGACATAGCCATAGCTAGGTATGGTAGAATGTCTGGGTAACCTTATATCTGTGACGTAGCCACAGCTAGGTATGGTAGAATGTCTAGGTGACCTTGTGTCTGTGACATAGCCATAGCTAGGTATGGTAGAATGTCTGGGTAACCTTATATCTGTGACGTAGCCACAGCTAGGTATGGTAGAATGTCTAGGTGACCTTGTGTCTGTGACATAGCCATAGCTAGGTATGGTAGAATGTCTGGGTAACCTTATATCTGTGACGTAGCCATAGCTAGGTATGGTAGAATGTCTGTGAAGGCTTTCTATCAGTGTTGTAACGGTCTTGTCGTGCCCGCGCAGAGAACGGCATCCACATGTTCGTGTGGATCGGGCTGAACGTGCCGACCGACTGGGTGCAAGACGTGTTCGGCGTCCAGTCCGCGGCGCAGATCGACATCGACCGCACGGCGCTGCCCGCGCTCGACAATCGCGTGTCTCTGCGCACGCGGTCGCTCGTTGAAGCCGTGCGCACCGAGAGGCATCGCTCCATGCGGGTGAGTTCGGTGTTTAACTTGGGCTGGGTGTGCACGGTTCAACGTTTCGTTCCATGCATTGCACGAAACATTGAATGCTCTTGACATGAGCCTTTTACATGACCAATGGCCCATCTCACCAACGTCTGTTAAATACGCCTTAAACCGTTCGTTTAAAGCTGATTTTGACCGGCGTATTCGTTTTCTCAACAAAACTGGGTTCTTTATTAATTCAAATGGAGAATTTGGAGTTCTCTCGAGGAAAAATGCAAATACAGCTTCTAGTTCCGAGGTGATAACATAAAATAATATTTGGTGAACGGAAAACCCGGGATTGGAACCTTGACTCATTACGGTTCCGGTTCCGGTCCAACAAATTTGATCCCAAAGGGTTCGGGTTCGGGTTCCGGTACCTGAGTCGTTTCGTTTCTGCAGGAACCGAAACTTCAAACGGTTCCAAATTTGTATGCACTGTAATAAAAAAAATCCCCTACATCCTTTTTTTGGTTGAGAGAGTGCTTTTTTGACACTATTTTGTCACTTAAGATCAATTTCACAGCGATTGGGATTAAGATCAAGTAGTACAATGCAATATTGCTGTGTTCTTGACATGTTTGATCATTATAATTACTATTTTCACAATACATTGTTGGTCAAGCACAAAAAACTGATCTATTATATTACTCTAGGACCAACCATTTTTAAAGCAATAACTCTCTTTGAACATGCTGTTTCGGCCGTGTGTTAGAGTGATCAGAGAGATTTGTATGAGTAATTAACTAAAACCGAATTTTGTCACTTAAGATCAATTTCACAGCGATTGGGATTAAGATCAAGTAGTACAATGCAATATTGCTGTGTTCTTGACATGTTTGATCATTATAATTACTATTTTCACAATACATTGTTGGTCAAGCACAAAAAACTGATCTATTATATTACTCTAGGACCAACCATTTTTAAAGCAATAACTCTCTTTGAACATGCTGTTTCGGCCGTGTGTTAGAGTGATCAGAGAGATTTGTATGAGTAATTAACTAAAACCGAATTTGAGTAAGTATTATTTTCAAATATGTCGGGAGTCTGCAGCTTCACTCATGTATACGAAATCCACAAGCTTTGCAAAATTATTATTGGTGCGTCACTTTGCTAGATACGTTTCTCACTCTCTCTCGCTAATGTTTTCAAATATTAATTCGGAATATACTTTTTCACACGACATTGCATAGCAGCAAATCTCTTCTCCATATCTCTGAATCAGATTGCCAGCAGACAGAAATCCAGATATTTCAGGCAATCAAGAAATACCGTCTTATTTTAACTTCTAAATGAAAAGCAGATTATACGAACATAAAAAAAATGTATATCCCTCAAGTGCGGTGCTGGTATCAGCTGAAATCACGCGTTATATTTAAGCTTGGGAGAGACAAACAGCCGGCGACTCACTCTAAGCCTGAATAACACGCCCAAATACTTTTCTTTACATATGAAATCAACAGAAATGTTTAAGTTTTAAAATAATTATCTCATCAAACTTTCAAAGAATAAATTTAGTGTGGCAAAAAAATTAAAATGTCTGCCAAGTTTAGAACCGAAAAGAACCTTTCGGAACCGAAACAGAACCGTAACTATTTATTTTTGTTCCGGTTCCGGTTCCGATTCTTACTATTTTCTGTGCAAGGGTTCTGGTTCCGGTTAAGGTTCCAGATTTCAAACGGTTCCATACGGTTCTGGGTTCCGGTTCTGGTTCCGGTTCCAACCCCTGCTGAAAACACTCACGTGTTTTGTCTGGAACTACTTTCTTTCACCACTAAACACGGTTTAAAAGCCGATTCCCCAACCTTGGGGGCTCAAATAATGGACTATGGTTTAACCAGGGAATAAAATAATGACATTTACAAAATAAAATATGTTTCACTTGTCTAAACAATGCCTTCTAGAATCTGAGATATTGCATACTTTCTCCTTCAAAGCACCAAATCCACAGAATCATTTTGTCGGCTGAATATTTCCCATTTTAACTCTAGTCAAAAGTCAAGTAACAAGAAATCAGCTGCCTTTTCATCAAAACCTTCTCTACGGGAACAGGTCTAAGATTAGACAGCAAGTTTTAATATTTTTGTGGCACCCACTTCAAATTCTGATGTGTTACTGTTGTGTTAAGAAGAACAGATATAGCATAGGTGCTTACCTACCTCTAAAACAAAATGTCAGCAAAACTACAAGAAATGAAACAACATTTTGGCTTTCGAAGTTGATTCATACGTACCAATTTTGGGGTTCTTATTCCGAATGGTCGCAGCAACAAAACATTTGAAAAAAAACTATTTCAAGTTCTGGGATCTGAATGCTAAATAAAAGTCTCGCTTCTTTCCCAACTTTTATTTAGCATTCAAATCCCAGTTTGAAATAGTTGTGTTTCAAAACTAGAGCTAAAGACAGAACATAGTAGTAGACATGGGTCTTAGACCCAGTTTTTAATTGGCACGTTAAATATCTAACGGCTGGTTAACTTGTTATTTGCATAGCAACGTCCAATCAGAGCCTGTTATATTTTTGCTAATGGATTGTTAGTAATCATAACGGGCCACTGAAAAACCGACACTAAGAAATTAACAACAAAACATTTACTATTAATTTTCTTAGACTCATGTCTACTATATATCCTATCTTGAGCACTAGTTTTGAAAAAAACTATTTCAAACTGGGATTTGAATGCTAAATCAAAAGTCTCACTGATTCACCCTTGATAAAGTAACTAGTGTATGTTACGAAACGTGGGGAAACCTGGGAGGCGATTGTGTAACTTTGTGTAACTTTGTGGTTTCAAAACGATTCGTTTTCAACATCACTGCCTATGGTTTAACACGGGCAGTGATTTGAAATCGAGTGATTTCGAGCCAAATCGAACGAAATAAAGTTACACAATCGCACCCCAGTGAGACTTGTGATTTAGCATTCAAATCCCAGTTTGAAATAGTTTTTTTCAAAACATTTACTATTTGCGGTTTCCGTTGCACACCTGACGTGGAACGTTGTTCCCCAGCTCACCCTGGTGCGACAGCGCGACAAGATGGAACTGGTGCTGAAACATTTCCTCGTGGAAGACCGCGGCATGGACAGCTCCGCGTCGTACGTCGACTTCCTCTGCCACATGCACAAGGAGATCCGCGCTCTGCTCAGCTAGGGGCTGGCGACCTTTCGTCCGGCGTCGGACCCCGGCTCGACCAGCCCTGGCCCGACCAGCCCTGGCCCGACCAGCCCTGGCCCGACCAGCCCTGGCTCGACCAGCCCTGGCTCGACCAGCCCTGGCCCGACCAGCCCTGGCTCGACCAGCCCTGGCTCGACCAGCCCTGGCCCGACCAGCCCTGGCCCGACCAGCCCTGGCCCGACCAGCCCTGGCTCGACCAGCCCTGGCTCGACCAGCCCTGGCCCGACCAGCCCTGGCCCGACCAGCCCTGGCTCGACCAGCCCTGGCTCGACCAGCCCTGGCCCGACCAGCCCTGGCCCGACCAGCCCTGGCTCGACCAGCCCTGGCCCGACCAGCCCTGGCCCGACCAGCCCTGGCCCGACCAGCCCTGGCTCGGCTCGTCGAACATGGCCCGCTCTCGTTTTGCCATCTCATTTGATAAACACACATATTATATGTTCACATTTAGCAATTTATTTCAAATATTATGTTAGTCTGGGATAATATTATGTTATTTTTCGATGTATATTTTGTAGGCGCAGGTATGATGCAGGTGTGATGAATCGGGGATGATGCATTTGGCCGAACTACGAAGTTTAAAGGTCTAGACTCACTGCGGTTTAAATTTAATTGAATGTTATTGTGCAAATAAATATCTTTCCAGGCTTTGCTGGGAATTATATCTTGGTCATTGCATTTGGTTACTATTTAAATGCTGATTGTGGATGAATTTGTAATACCTATCTGCATTAATGAAAACAAAATTGGAAATTATTATATTTTTCCTTGGTATGTCAAGCCTAATTATCATTAGCCTAATTGCTCTGAGAAATGGAATAGTTTTATTGTAAATATTATATTATAATGGTTTCTAGAATTTAATATCGAACTCTTGCTTGTCCTTACTTGTCTTTTGATAGATATAAAATACATACAAAAAATTTGTTCTTTTATTATGATTGTAATCCAATGATTAGGAAATAAAATAAGTTACACAATACTATTGTTGATTAAAAATAAACAGATATTATAAAATTCTGAGTTTGAGTTAGCTTAAATCATCATTTTAGATGAGACAATATGTGAATGCATTTCTCAAGTAAGTGTCTTTGCAGCAATCGGCTGAAAGCTGTGCATAAACTGTGCATGAGCTGTGCATGAGCTGTGCTTGAACTGTGCATGAACTGTGCATGAACCACGGGCAAACATGGATTTCAACACCAGAATGGATACTACAAATACATAGATTCACTTCCAGGGGCCTTACCTAGAGCAGCCACTTGTAGTCCCGGGATTACTAGCAATCTACCCTGGCTTATTAACACCACCATAGCACCAAGCAGTAACCCCGACCTAGAGCGGCAGTATTACGGCCGGGTTATATAGCCGGGGCACATCGACTCTGACTTTAGTAACAAGCCATGAGATTGGTTGATTTGACTTCACTGCACAATGATGATCGTTTAAAAAGCAGTATGCCTTCTAGATAATGCTATCATCGTATCACCACCGTAATACTGGTTGCTAGCGGTGCTAAGAAATCAACAAACTGCCCATTGTTGAAATGGCTGCTCTAGGTCCGGGTTATAAAACACCGCCAGCCCGGCTAACTAGCCGCTTGGTAGCTGCTCCAAATGGCCGAGCTAGGTAAGGCCCCAGAGTTATATCAGTATTTTAATTTATAGGTAGTGGTTCTCTTTTAAAATTTTAAATGGAATTGCAGCTAAATTCTGAAATAAATTACTAACCGAAGAATGCGGAACTATATATGACGATCCCTTGTATCTTTTAAAATCAACATTCGAAATAAATGGTAGTTTCTTAATCCCCTCCATTGTAAATGAAATTTGAATATCGATTATGAAACCTGAAACTATATGGTTGGTGATTTGCAAGTTATTGAACTGTTTCTAGCGCTTTTTCAAATCGTGTAAAGATCCTGGAAATCAATGGTGAAATCAGTGAAAATTGTTTTGCAATAATTATAAATATATTCATAATAGCTCCTCTCATGACTCATGAGCCACCAACAGGACCAACATTTCTCTTTAGGTATGTATACCTACCTACATTCATTTTCCCTTCCGATTTTTCATAGGAATTTGCAAAGGCTTTCCTAGCACATTTTCATAACATGTTGTAAAGTAAGCGCCCTAAAATCAACCCCCCCCCCCCCCCTTTGTGTAACCACAGCCGCATCCTTCTCAGCCGCAAGGACCTAGTTCGCTCGAGTTCTGTAAAGCCTCATTCACAACCAACTTTAACTTTAACTTTAACTTATCAATAGAGGCCATTTGGCATGACCAAACTTCGAGGTAAAGTTTAAGTCAATAAAGTCAAAGTCAAGTTGATGTGAACACGTCTATGGACGCGCGTACTACAAACACTGGATTTAAAGTTAAAGTTAAAGTTAAAGTTGTTTGTGAATGAGGCTTAAGACTGACGTCCCCCTCATTGCCGACCTGCTGAGCTCCTACCCGCCTGTGGTTGATCTGCTTTATATCGAATAGGCAAACACAATAATAGCCGCGAAACATATTCCGCATCGGAATGTGATGAATGATGATACTAATTATATTATGTAATTAACGATTGTTAAAATGCTCAGCATGACAGTCTATCAAATTAATGTTTCCGATATTGTATCGAAGTAATTTGTGCATTGATATAAATCATCAAAATCGTGTTCTTGTCATCTCCGACCTGCCTGGGCGATTATGGCCATTGCAAAAGGTTGGGTCTCGGTACGATCGGCTAGCTTGATTGAGAGATAAGAGAAGCAATTAAAAGAATACCCGTGAAATTACCTACGTTCAGAAAAACTACTTTTTCTCAAATAATGGAAAAGTAATGCTGGATTGTGTTACTAGTGGGGGAAAGATGCAGAAACTTTTTTGATTTTGATTGTATCTTCAAAATTACGTGTTTTAGGCAAGATATATATGCCAACATCGTGCAAAACTCCCGAGTGAACCGAATCACGAGTCTTTCCGATCGTCATTTGCCAGAGCAAAGCAGCTACTGATAACGAAACAGATTTATCAAACTTGTCCCAGGCCCACAAAAGCACATGGCTATAGCCAAGTGCTCAGTACCCGGCCCTTATTACCTACACTGTTTTCAACCTAATCTGAAAATGACTTGTAAATTTTTTCGGCAGGCGCACTTTATGTTTGCGCAAGTGTACACACCTACCTCGAAAAAATCCTATGGGAAGAAAGATACGAAAAAAATATGTTTTTCATGTTAATTAATAATAGATTTGATAAACGATGCTCCAGTTTATGTAAAGATCTAATTAAGTATAGAATGCCACGATGTCTTCTTTATCCTCCAGACGTCGGAAAAAGGCAGCTGAAATGCCCTACCAAA
Organism: Nemoura dubitans; assembly: GCA_921293005.1. NCBI lineage: Eukaryota > Metazoa > Arthropoda > Insecta > Plecoptera > Nemouridae > Nemoura > Nemoura dubitans. The sequence continues at coordinate 1,649,844 of OV121078.1, read as the reverse complement.
CTTGCTAAACGACATTGGTCAATTGCTTTCAGCTCCAAAAACAAATCCGCATTATTCAGTTAATTAACCCAAACTCAGAACATATGTATGACCTTCATTGGAATTATAAACAGATTATTTTGCTTTATTTTTGTGTTGACCTCAACCGAAGAGTAAAGTCATGAAACATAAAAACGAAACAAACCAATACTTGGACAGAGGTTGTATTTATTTGACATGAACGAAACGGTTTTGATCTTTCTAGAAATGTTTGATGGCATCGGATGATTCGCATCCCTTTATCGCAAGAAGGCGCACACAGTGATCTTCCCTAGATTTTTAGCTCGTCTGGGACCGGCTTTATGAGGACTTGAATTATCTTGAACTTGCACTACTTTTACTTGCTTGCATGAGTTTTTTTTTGTTGATATCAATGAATATCATAATATGTTACTATAATACCTACACAAAATTATATATAAAAAATAGCCTTCACGACCTTAGTTAATGTGCGCCTTTGAGAAAAAAGTGTTGTTTCATCAATCCGAGCTTGAATAACATGATGAGACAGAATTAAATTTTACAAAAAATAAAGTGTAGAAACCAAAATTACAGAAATCAAAAAGCTAAAAAAAAACGGTTGGAAACGAAATATGTGATGGTATAAAAACAATTCAAAATTCGTCGTTACTCAGACTGGCGCCACTGTCGCTCTCGCTTTCCACAGAGTTCGCCGCAACTTCGGCGTAGTCGTGTTCTAAGGTGGCCAGGTCGTCCCTGGCCTCGACAAACTCACCCTCTTCCATGCCCTCGCCGACGTACCAGTGGACGAAGGCTCGCTTGCTGTGCATCAGGTCGAACTTGTGGTTGAGTTTCGCCCACGCCTCGCCCATGGCGGTGGTATTGCTGAGCATCGCGACCGCTCGGTCCAGTCGGGCCAGGTCTCCGCCCGGGAACACAGTGGGCGGCTGATAGTTGATTCCGACCTGGAAGGCAACGGACGACGTCATGTAGCTGGCTTTGAAACGGAATCCGTGTACGCGCGGGCTGCGCTTTTCCGTTTCGTGCCTCGTAGACGCAATGTTAAATTTCTACGGTTTGGCAATCATACTGGCAGTGTAAAATATTGGTACCACACTGGTAGCTAACTGGTATCAAAGTCAATTGGACGACTTGAATCATCGTATTTACATCGTATTTGACTTTGAAATCGATTTCTTGCCCCAAATCTGCGTCATTTCTGTGTGCATCTCCGAACTCTATGGTGCGTTGTCGAGGATGTACTCAAGTTTCTAATTGTATTACTCCTGAAACATCACAGTAGGTCCTTGAACTGTGTACCTTGGGTAAATTTTTTATGCCAGCTCCGGACAAACTGCCAAAAAGCCAATCTAAATGCGGGAAATTTAACATTGCGTCTACGAGGCACGAAACGGAATAGCACGAACGGGCGCAGGACACTCGTGGCAATGTTTGTGTCGAGGGAAATGTTTTTAGAAACTGGAAGCCAAAGCAAAAACGCTAATCTAATTTGGAATGGAACGCGCATATTTCGAGTTCAAGAAGAAATAGCAGTTTCATCTGTGACAACTGCATCGCTCAACTCACACCACGACTAAAGGTAAAATTAGGTGCCGACTTACAATCAAATTCAGGAGAGGAATGCAAACAGCATACGAGGTATTACTAGCAATTACAAAAGAGAAGGCGACTGAAAAACTTTAAAATTAGGTACTCGTTTGAATGTGCTCGTTTGAATGTGCTCCCTCGAGAAAAAACCACTCAACATGCAACACATTTTGGAAGTATAGTATTGTCTATAATAAAAGTGTCACCATTTCACCTATAGTGGATAAGTATCAGTGGAGCAGCCAGGTCCTGATCGAATTTGTTTTTTTAAATTGACATGCTTCTTCTCATACAATATGATCTGAGATATTTATAGATTCCTATCAAGTGCCTGAAAACCAAGGGCACTCACGTCACAGAACGGAGTAGATACCTAATCTGATTGCAGTGTCTTCGATAGCAATCATTTTCAGCCCGTAAGAAAAGGTGAAAATGCATGAGTGTATACCTAAACGCAAAACTATCACTTCATTTGATGTGATTTGACTATAAACTAGAATTGAAGAGAGTTGATTTCGTCACAAACGTCACAAACGACCTAATGTTTCAAGATACTCTTTTATCTCCCGGGCTCAAGAGTATTTTAGCTCAAAGATCAATGCTCACATCGACACATGTTTAGCTTCTTATAATACTTAAAAAAAAAAAATTAACGAACAGTACCCTTAACTGTGAACACTTAATTTTATATAATGACTAATTAACTTGTCTGCTTGTTCTGTATTGTCTTTTTCCCTGTCTTGTTGAGTTTGTTCGTGTGTTGTTAAATTTATTATATTACATTGTGGGTCGATGTACCTGTCTGTAATGAAGAATGAAATGAAATGAAATGAAACGTACCTTAAATCCTGTTGGACACCAGTCAACGAACTGAATCGCAGACTTCTTCTTCATGTGGGCGATCGCGGAGTTGACGTCTTTGGGCACAACGTCCCCTCGATAGAGCAGGCAGCACGCCATGTACTTGCCCTTCCGGGGGTCGCATTTCACCATCTGATTTGCCGGCTCGAAGCACTCCGCCGTAATCTCGGCCACCGAAAGCCCGGAATGGTACGAGTGTTCGGCGTTCAGCACAGGGGCGTATGTGGTCAGCGGGAAATGGATGCGAGGGAACGGGACCAAGTTCGTTTGGAACTCGTTGAGATCGACGTTGAGGGCGCCGTCGAAACGCAATGATGCTGTGATGGACGATACGACCTGGCTGATCAGACGGTTCAGACTCTTGTAGTCGGGGCGCTCGATGCAGAGTTTGTTCTGACAAATGTCGTAGATGGCTTCGTTGTCGACCATGAACGTGCAATCTGTGTTTTCCATTGTGCCATGAGTTGTTAGTACCGCGTTGTAGGGCTCCACAACGGCCGTTGACACCTAAGATGATAATGAAAAGCGTTAGTAATACTACAAAATACTGTTTCCCGCTGGGGTTTGAAAGCATAATCTTCATTGCGACTTCATGTAGCATTCAAAACCCAGTCTGAAATACGTTTTTTTAACCTAGTGCTTAAGTTAGGACAAATTGACTTTAAAATGTGACGTTGGTGATATAATCATAACCAAACCGAAGGAGAATTTCCGGTGCAATGTAAGCTTTGGTTCAATTAGTGCACATATCAAGACACAATGCAGTTCTGACAAATCTAAGGAGAACCAACCTTAATCGATTGATCGTTATTAGTTCCTGAAGTTGAAGTGAGTGAAGATTTACATCTTCGATGACGTACCTGAGGTGCTGGATACACACAGATCTGTAATTTGCTCTTCTTTCCGTACTCCTCTATGAGATGTTGCATTAAAAGTGACGTGAATCCCGAACCGGTGCCGCCCCCGAAAGAGTTGAAGATGAAAAATCCTTGTAGCCCCGAGCACTGGTCTGCAAGTCTGCGTACTCGGTCCACCACTTTCGCTATGACGTCCCTTCCGACGGTGTAGTGTCCTCGAGCGTAGTTATTGGCCGCATCTTCTTTCCCGTTTATTATTTGTTCCGGATTGTACAGGTTTTTGAATCTCCCTTGGCGAACTTCATCTGAAAGATTGGTCAATGAGAAATTAAATTAGCATCAGGAACGAAATACAGTTTTGATCGTTTCGACACTTTGTCTTGTGTCTTGACTCGTGAATCTTGCTCAAAAGCTGTTGGTGGAGGTGCCGGTTCTAAAATTCTGTTGGTTTTCTTTTCGATAGTCACTTTTGAGACAACAGTTAGCCTACTTGGCCTGGATTCACGAAGTGGGGTTATAAAAACCCCGGTGGTGAATTTATTATTACCATAGTGATAACCAATAAAATTCACACGACATTGCAAAATATGATTGGCTGAAAAAATATCCCCGATTTTAGCCCCACAGCTTTCAACCCCGTGTACGAACAAATATCGTTTATGACACATGCATGTATGAAAGAAATTGATACTTCCATTTCATATAGCACAATTTGAAAGCGAAAGTTTAGTTTAGGGAAAACCAAATTTTTTCTAAAAGCTGTGGAAATTAAAGATAATACGTACCGACCACCGTGGGTTCCAAGTCTACAAGTATTGCGCGAGGGACTTTCTTTCCGTTGAACGACTCCGAAAAGAACGTGTTGTAGCAGTTATCTTGTGAACGTTCGTCTGGTTCCGATCTCCCGTCGGGCTGGATATCGTGTTCCAGACAATAGAGTTCCCAGCACGAGTTCCCAATCTGGACACCAGCCTGGCCAACGTGGATTGATATGCACTCACGCTGAAATCAAGGAAACAAGGAAAGTTGTGATTTGTGAGAACGAGCATAGCTCCAAGGAGTCAAGAACTGTGAGCGCCCGACATAACGGCCATAGACAGAGCCAGTTGTGTCGGGCAAATAATTCAAACTACTGACTCACCATTTCGCGCGTTGATTTGGATTATTCTTTATCAAAATTACACTTGAATTTGGATTACGCTATAAAATGTGTGTAAATGAGTAAGAAATACTAAAAATTTGTCATTTATGTCATGCCGAAAGTTTCTGAAATTCAGAAGTAAATTTTTCTAGAAAAAAAGCCAGCTGCCATTGTTGGAGACAATTTTACTTTCTTGGTATCCATGGTTATGTACAGAAGGCGGTGGGTTTGGGTGGGATGATATTGGTAGGTCGATTTTGACAGCTTGAAGTTTAACCTGTTGATGGCACGATGGATTTAGTAGATGATAATAATTTTGTCAGGAAAATTGCTCTCTAATTGGTTCTCCATGATGATATTATAACATAACCCACACGATAAAGCAAAAAAGGAACACATTATGATATATAAAGGGAAAATATACGAAAGTGCAATATCTTCTATGAAACTTATATGTTTCTTATAAAAATTTGAACCTTCCATAAATGTTTCATAAATGTTTTTTGTATGTACTTCCGTGTGGGCACACTATCGTGACGCTTATTCAAAGAAACATAATGAATGAATGATGGACGAAGTTGTTCGTTTTCTGCTACCAATACATAATGACAGCAACATCTCGATATTAGAGGTACGTGTTCGAGTCCACGTCAAGCCGCTTTGTTTACTACTTGCTTGTTTACTGATCCTGATTTATAAAATGTTGTGGGAACATAACATGTCTGGAGAAAATGCCCATCATTCTTATAGTAAATAAGTTACAACGACCGGGTAACAGTCATATAGTATTATGGTTCGTCGCTATCAAACCACAAAGAGAACTTATTCGAATGACAATTTTAGACAGCTGCTCCTAGAAAGAAAACACAAAAAAACATATTCGAGACTATATACAATCGTCTATTTATTTCCAAATATTTCTGGATCTGCCGTGGAAATCCTGGACTGGCTTGTCAAAGTTTCAGCCTAGATACTCCAAGTCCAACCAAGGGCACCAAGTAAGCAGTCTTCTTTATCGGTGAAAGACTCTAGAAGCGCGCGGTCCATGGGCAGTATGATGCCCAGTAGCTGACAGAGAGCACTACATTTATTGAAGAAAAGCGGTTGCCCCCTAAATTTTAAAATCTCATCCCTATCAACGTCATGGAATAACTTTCTTGGAACCGAGATATCTGCAATTAGCTGAGCATCTGCAGATAATTATTCATGATAGTTCGCTTTAAGCTATTCATTTCTTAGCCTTAGTATAAGTGATCGTGTACAACAAAGAAATAATAGAGATAAACTTGATATTTGTTTAGTATCAACTCTGCCACCAAAGTGGTTGCCATACGGACACAGAATAACATTTTAAATACAATATAATATAAAATAGAAATTAAGTATACTTCATCAAATTTTGGTTGGGCCAACTTACCTGCAGTTTATTACAGAAATAGCATTCGCCGAAAAATTCAAGCGTGCACTTTTTTGCAAAGGTATTTCCTATCCATTAAAACGTTTTTTTGGTATAGCACAATTGGCATGATGGCGGTTCACAACAGCAAGATCAAGTGATCAAAAACAAAGTTGGCGTCCCACAACCTGCAGGAAACACACCAGAAAACGCAAGGCAATCTTCTCACTGTTTGTTGGACTGAAAAGGGGAAAGAACATATTTTGATAATTATTCGACTAGCCTATTATTCTCAAGAAGTAACCTTCAGAACACTCAAAATTGCCTTTAAAACTGCACGTGGGTTGTTTACGATCTGATGGACAGGTACCTCCTTAGCACTGGCGTATGAACAGGGGAGGGGGGGGGGGGCAAGGGGGGAAATGCCCCCCCCCCCCCAACTTTTAGGCATAGGGGGGCAACTGGGGGGCAAATTTTATAGTTGAAATCATTCATTTTGTCTGCTGCTCAGAGTTGAGTATACCTATAGTGTTTCTGCTTAGCTGAAGTTGAACGAAATCTTTTGACTCGTAAAAACAAATCACTTCCAGGAATATGACTATAGCAGTAGCAGGAATCCAGACTAACACTGTTTATGTTATAGTCTGAGTCATACATGCACCCAGACTGGGAGAGGGAGAGGAAGGCTTTTGTATTGCTAGTGTAGAGCTGGAATTCGCCACGGCAAGACGCTCTGCTGTATTCGATGTGCGATATTTACAGGCATCACAGAAAACGTGATAGTAATATTTCGTAATGCGTTGATTTGATATCTTTAAATTAAGGATTCTAAATGTATATTTCTTACCCCCATGTTCCCAGGCTGCAATTTTATCTCAAACCCTCAGATTTGCTTTAAAAAATATAGCCCCCCCCCCCCTCCCCCCCACAGTCCGGGTTTCACCACTGTCTGTCTTGCAGCTTGCCCCCCCCCCCCCCCCCCCCCAACTTGAAAAGCGTTCCTACGCGCCTGCCCTTAGCCCAAAAATTTTGCTTTGATGTACAAAGTACAACAAGATTTACAATTCGGCAAGATAGGTGCTCTAAATAATATTGTTGTGTCCTGCCGATCACATCTGATTTCAAACACCGTGACCTAAATGCCATTCATCCCTATAAAAAATCAGACCAAATCTGTAAAATTGATTCAGGTATAATCCTTAAATTAAAAGGTATTTACCTGCAGTTATTCGAGTTATTTTGATGTAAACGTTGCCGTAAGGGGTGTCCTGTTGATGCGATTAGATGTTTTAGTCTGGTAGATGTAGATACCGACGGGAAATAGAACCCGCACCAAATTGAACGCGCGTCTGGTATGGTTGCATTATTCGCTTTTGGTCATAACTAGGATTTATCTAGATTATTTATCTGTCTGGAAATCATTGATGATGAGATTTACGAACTAGACTAGACGTACGCGTTTGTACGTTTTCTATACCAATAATTAAACTGGAAAACCTTCAAGAAACATTGAAATGCATTATCCTTGTACAATTACATTGCTTATATAAACGACCTGACGTGCATTTCCGATCTTTGCGTCCAAATCATCGGTAAAGCTAACTTTGAGACTAGTCTACTCGTCGGAAGGACTTTATAATGTGTTTTGTGTTTTTCTAGCACCTCCCTGACAAAAGGGTTTTAGCGCAATACAGTTACTTTTCCTAACTAGCTCGATTGTATACCAATTTGAAGCTCTTTTAAAAGCGATAAACATTAACCACTGGCATGAAATTAATAATTTATAAAAACTTCAGATACTTTTTCAATGCAAATATTTCGGACTCCCAAAATAATTTTACTACCTTGTGTTCAAGTTTTTGTTACATTGGAACTTTTACCAAGAATTGTGAGGAAGGTGCAAATTATGCTGCCGTGCCAGAGATCAATAATTTCAGGGTCGACATTTTGGGATGGTTGCATGTTCTGGAAGATGCAAATTTCAATTTCAATTTAATCAATTTCTTCAATTTTGACTTTTTATGTCCGTATTATATGGTACATGGAGATTATCTTGTCAGCTAACTCTGTATGTAAGTTTGTGTTTAAAGCAAAATTGCTTTAAAACAAGCAAATTGTAATTCGTTTTTAAAGCAAAATTTCTTGGATACATTTCATCGGCCCAAGCTTCGTCTTCTCCAATAGCAGTCAAGGCCATGCAGCACCGGGTATTCCCTCGGCTTCCTTCAAGGCTAGGCAAGCTTCGTCTTCTCCAATAGCAGCCAAGGCCATGCGGCACCGGGTCCACCCTCGGCTTCCTTCAAGGCTAGGCAAACTTCGTCTTCTCCAATAGCAGCCAAGGCCATGCGGCACCGGGTATTCCCTCGGCTGCCTTCAAGGCTCGGTTACAAAGTTTAAAAAATTAACATGGACAACAATAGGGATTTTATCAATCAGAACCGATAACGGCATAACGTAAAAGTTACAAAATCGCTAGGCTGGACTTTTGAACGTCGGAGCTCAGTTTTAGAACCTTGTCTCTACGACCAATGGAGAATATCAAGGTACAAATATAAGCGCATTGTGCAATAATTGCACAAAGCGAGCTTAGATCAAAATAATGAACACAAAGATATCAACTATTACTTATAAGGTAGGAAAAGTTTTTGATGTTCAAGTGATGATAAATATCACTTTTCAAAATAAACCAAAAGACACGTTTATTTTATTTTTATGTACACAAATTAGCCGCGAAAGTTGGGGACCCGGATTTTTGGAAGGCTAATTTGTGTACATAAAAATAAAATGACTAGCCAATTACGAGCTTTTGTAATTTAAATAAGATTATAAACATGTTTATTTTTTTATTTTTAGTATATAAAGACAGCAAACATTAAATTATAAATCGTTTAGGTATCACACTCTGCAGCTCTCATCGTTTCAAATACCAGAGACACATGAACTTGACTTATTTTCCGTATAAGCACTTATTCTTCCCCTGACTTCTCACGTCCAAGATAAACCTATTTAATATTCATATTATTCATATTCCTAGTTATATTTTCAACTTACTTTTTTATTGGTTGCTTGTGATTTATCTTGCCATTTTGATTCGATTGGAATCTGTAGTCAACGTCTCCGGCTCATATATAATGCAGGCAAACAATCTATAACGATATTCTTATAATAAGGCCGAGACTAAATTGCCGATCCTCGAGCCTCGTTCCCCGCAATGGAGCCGAGTGCTGCCACTTTTGAGCAAAACCAATGCACCTGTTTTGTTTCACCCAACACAAAATGTACGGTACTATTATTTACTACCTACTAGGAAACGCTGCTAAAGTGTTCGCGTTGAAGATGGGCGTAGCTGTTCGTAGCAGATAAGTTGAATTCAGAACGCCGTAAACAGCCGGTCGTGATGTTTCGATGTGGTTTCGATGGTGTCAAAGATAAATATTTGAAATTGGGAAAATTTGGAAAAAATAAGCACTTTCAGATCAATTTCGTTCTTTTCCAAATTTTCCAAATTTAGAAAATTGACAATTTTTCTGCTTTGAAGGGGAGGGGTACGGAGGATTTTCTTGAAAAACGCAGGGGGTCAAAGTTGAGAACAAAAGTAGACACCCAGAAAATGTCATCGCAATCGACGCAGGCGTTTGGCCTGTAGAGCGCGCGCAAACACACATACAAACACACATACAAACACACAAGTGTTTTTTTACCAGTAGTGAAATTAAAGATTTCGCTTCGCTCATCAATAAGTATACAATTAAATTGATTGATTGATTGAATAGGTAATTGATTGAAACGTCATTCTGTTGCTTATTTAGACATCCGCATGTACAAACGAAAAAAAAAACCCTTGCAAGAAACTTGTCTCTTAATAGTTTTGCAAACTGAGACATTGCAAAAAGGGATCCATCAACATCTCGTAACAGATGCGATTTCTCACGTCCGGGGACCAACAAGCCGCGGTCTAGGCACATTAATGTGACAAAACATTTCGCAAGATATATATTTTATTGTCACTCCATTCTAATACCTATTGTTAACCTCTTTAAAAATATCGTCGATAATTTCGTCGTTCTTGTAGGCGTTGTTGTCGTAGGCAGCGTCCGCCTCCGAGGCGCGCTTCTTGATCGCATCGATGTCTTCGTCGATGAAGGACACGTTGTCGTACATCTGCAACGCGGACGTCGAAGGGGCCAGACTCGCCGACAGAGGCTTCGAGCTCTGCGGGCCCCAGTTGGGTTTCGGCTTGAACAGCATTCGCCAGTCGCCCTGCAATACAGGCTCTAATTTATTGTCCTGTTTGAATTGTATTGTATTATTTATTTCAACAAATCATACTATTATTATCATTACTATCATTCTTATTTAAATTTTTTTCTTATTACCATTATGTTTTTAATTATCATTTCTACTATATATTCTATATTTTATATACCTACCCATATTATTGCTTTAACCTGACGTTGCCCACACTTGTATTCTATACCAGTCACGGACAAAAATAAATAATACAATTTTTGTCCGTGACTGGTATAGAATACAAGTGTGGGCAAAGTCAGGTTAAAGCAATAATATAGGTAGGTATATAAAATATAGAATATATAGTAGAAAAGATAATTAAAAACATCATGGTAATAAGAAAAAAATTTAAATAAGAATGATAGTAATGATAATAATAGTATGATTTGTTGGAGAGATTTACGTATTTACATGGTCAACATATTTGCATGGTAAAATTCATCAAGGGAGTAGAAGGGGTTGTTTAGAAGGAAGGTACGCAGTTTAGAGTCAAAGGAGCTGCGGGTAGGGGAGTCTTTAATGGGTGCGGGAAGGTGATTGTGAATTTTGGTGCAAAGGTATAAGGGGCTTTGTTCGAAAAGTGTGGTTTTGTGGGGGAGGGCTCGGATTTCCTGTCTTTTCCTCGTTGCGTGGGAGTGAATGGAGGAGTTAGGTGCGAATAGGTCAGGGTGGGATCTAGCTAGGGTGCTTGTAATTTGTATGAGGGTGCAGGTGAGGGTAAGGATTTTGAGAGTTATGAAGATCACTTCCAGATAACAGTTTCAGTAAATCGCCTCCTATCGGCATGAGACACATCACTTGTAAGGCACATAATATGTAGACCTGCACGCAGAACACATTTTTAAAGTTTGGTTGAAGAATTATTTTCAGGGTGGCCAAAATCGCACAATTAGCACGTTTTTTTCACGAAACAGACCAAAAGTTGCCGAGTTCTCACGGCCACATCGTTAAAGTTATCATTCCAATATTCGAGTATGTTGTAGATAAAATACGTACATAAGGGCGACCATGACTCTTTTCCCCAATTTTTCTTTGCACTTTCGTTTACAATGGCTGTAAAAATAGTTGAAAAAAAGAGTTTCGGGGTATTCTAGCATTCCAGGGGCTTATTTTCGAAAAAAGGACCATGGTCGCCCTACTTTACGTCTTTACTGAAATGTTGTAATGATAACTTCAACGAAGTGGCCTTGAGATGTCGGCAACTTTTGGTCTGAAAGCTGCCTTCATGGACCCATGCTAATGCTAGGCACGAGGTAAGAGTTTCAAAACTGTCCACAGAGCCTTTGTATAGGCTCAAGACATGGCTTGTGAGTTTTGAAACTCTTAGCTCGTGTCGAGCAGCAGTGTGTCCTTTTCCAAGATTAAAATCAACTCTCCCTAACGTGAAATGGACTTTAGGTATCCCAAAATCATAATTTATGATCATGAGCACCAATGAAGTGGGCCGAAGACCAACGCTCACTTTTCGCTGTCGGTTCTTGTAGATCTGGTAGCCTCCCAACACCGGAAGCGGAACCAGCGAGGAGCTGGCGATCAACCAGCCCAAGCCGTCGACCCAGTCCGGGAACTTGATGACGCCGTACGACGCCGGCGTGTAGTCGATGAACGTGAAGATGATGATGCCCTGTGTGCAAAACAAGTTAAAGTTCTTAGACTCTCGCTTCCCATCTCCTATCTTTACCACTAGTTTTGAAACACAATTATTTCAAACTGGGTTTTGAATGTTTAATGAAAGTCTCACTGGTTTCCCAACGTTTCGTATATTATACAGTTACTTCCTGCTACACACGTGTACACGTGTATACACGTGTATGTGAAACTAGTTTGCATTATTAGTTTGTATTTGAGACAAAGGAAACAAACTATGGATGGACGGCCTCACAGGTGCTGCGACGTTTTTTGTGGGGAATGACTTTTGGAAAAGAACGGGTGACATTTTTTGAAGGGACATTTTTTTGAAGAACGGGTGACATTTTTTGAAGGGACATTTTTTTGAAGAACGGGCGACATTTTTTGAAGGGACATTTTTTTGAAGAACGGGTGACATTTTTTGGATGTTCCTGTGGACCGACTTTTTCCTGAAATGCCCGGGCCGGTATTTCCCCCTATCCAACCCTGATTGTAACTACGCTACGCCTCAGGTTCTTTTGTCAGCTGCTCGGGGAATTGGGCTTGTAGAATACCGGATTGCTGCTGATAAACAAACCTGAGACGTACTATAGTATATGTTACGAAACGTCGGGAAACCAGTGAGACTTTTCATTTAGCATTCAAATTCCAGTTTGAAATGGTTGTGTTTCAGCAGTGGTTAGTGTCCAGCGGAGCACCGTTTTGACAACGGGCCCTCAATGGTTCAGTGGTATAATGGCTTCGATGAATGGCAGGACTATGAACTTTACCTAAATATCCTGTAACGGAGAAGTGATTTCTGTTGCCGGTGCGTATACCTTTGAGTTTGACTTTACAGTACCTACCTATCGAAACGTAGCAAACTTGCTTAATTAAAATTCTTACCATGATATTGAAAGATCTTTTAATGATCTTGTGATAAGAGATCTTGTGCCACGATATGGCAACCCTGCTGAAAATTCTTACCTTGATATTGCAAGGTCTTTAAGATCTTGGGATATAATAGATCTTGTGCCACGATATTGCAAGACAGTATTCCTCCATAAATCCGTGCTGGCGGTTGCCAGGACAAATAACAATAATTACCTATCTCGTATACAAAAACACTGAGCGAAGGTGGAGGTACTTGTATACTGGCCCTAATCAACTGTCAATCTGTAACTTTTCCTAGGCTCACGAATACTTTTCACAAAGCACGCGTTTAATTAAACCACCCTGAAGAGTTTAGGTATTTTTGGTAATCATAGAGTTCATAGAGTGGTATTCATAGAGTGGTATTCGTAGAAGGCTTACCACCAAGAATATTTCCGAGACAGCAATCCACATGAGCCACCAGTAGCGCATTGCGAAGCCAGGCAGGTCCATCTTCATCTCCTTGATTAGTCCGATGAACTTGTCCATTCCTAGAGAGGGAAATGAAACACACATCGTATGTTAGGTCCATGTTGAAGGAAAGGTGGCGAGTTGATGGTATTTTGATCTCTTGCACCCGTAACCAGCTTGTGAACTGCACATTCGAAATTTTGTCGATAGTATAATTAGTACTAACTGTGGTACTAATATATTTAATGATAATCCACCCACCCCTATCCCTGGTCCTATGACAAGAAGCAAAACTGCATTTACAAGACAGTTTTAAACGACTTTGACCTACTGGCTAAATGTTTTAACTGGCGACCTAAGCCATGTTTTAAAATTGTAGGCTAAATGGATTCAAGGTTATAGTGTGGATATGTGACAAAACGTGGATTAAATCACCGTATATCCACAATTATTCCCAGCACTCCACCACTGGTCATGGACAATCTAACGCTCTCATGTGCTTTCATCATAATAAAGTGTCTACCCCAATCCTTACCGAAGACCCACGAACAGAGAGCCAGCTCCATGAAGCCGATGAAGAGGATGGACCAGGAGGCGGTGTTCCAGTCCATGAGGGTGAAGAGGAAGACGCCGCCCGAGCAGCACATGGGCAGCGCCAGCAGGAAGCAGGCCATGCACACGGCGGCCGTCACGAGGAAGTTCCACTTCCGCAGCCACGGCCAGTTGTCGATGATGGCGGTGCAGATCGCCTCCACGCCTCCGAACTTCACCGCCAGGGCAAGACACGTTAATGGCGGAATAGACAAGTGCAGACAGGAGGAGCGACCCTAGGAGCCGTGTGTTTTCGCTTGAAGGCCGATGCCAGGGTGTGGGAAAGACTGTGAGGTCTTATGGACTTTGCATTGAAACCGCCCTCATTTCAAACCTTTGCATCAACGGAGCTATCCATCAAAACTGTATGCAATTTTTAAATGTAATAGAAATAGCAGTGATTCTTATGTAGTACAAATTTCAACATCATGCGACCAACAGGAGCTTGTTGACAGGCCTCCAAACTCGGCTAAAACCCGCCTCACTCCTGTGCTATTCGTGTTCGTTTCCCACAGTCGACCCGTCCAGCAAGTCAGACCGAAGCGCCGTGACGTCAGAGGGCCGGACAGGAAGGAGTTGTGTATTGTTTGTCGTGAACGTACCTGACTACCAAGCCCGAGGATGATGAGCATGAGGAAGAAGAAGACCGCCCAGAGCTGCGGCAACGGCATCATGTTGACCGCCTCCGGGTAGGCGATGAACGCGAGTCCGGGTCCGTCCTGCACCACCTCGTTGACGGGCACCCCCAGCTCGTGCGCGAGGAACCCGAGGATGGCGAAGATGGCGAACCCGGCGTACACCGACGTGAACATGTTGACCAGACCCACGAACAGGGCGTCCCTGTCGCACAAGAAATCAGAGTGTTGCTGTCAGTGGTTCGAAAACTCGGCGTTATGTAAAGCTCCCTGGACCCCTATTCTGTCACTTTTCAAATGTGAGATGAAATGAAATGAGAGTGAGAACCTTTATTTGTTCCATATGATAACATAGGCGACCGTGGAGTTGTCACTCTCATTTCTTGTCATCTCACCTGGAAAAAGTTACGGAATAGGGGTCCTGGGGCGTTGCGGAATTTTTACATTGTCCCATCCATCGCTATTTTTACCGATCCTTTTCAAAAACATTACGGGTCTCAGTTCAGTGATTTCGAAGATGTCCTGACAATTTCATCAAAATCGCTTCAGCTGTTTGACTGGGAGAGCGCGGACAGACAGACAATTACAGGCAAAAAATTAAAGATAAACACGGTATACTTTTTTAATAAGTAGTCAAGTTGAAGTCTTCGCTCGTTCGTCCGATGAATACGACCGAGACACGCACCTGTGACAGTTGTTGTCGAACTTGTTGTAGCTGGCCAGCGTGACCAGGGAGCCGCACCCGATGCCCAGCGCGTAGAACGTCTGACTGGCGGCATCGCCCCACACGCTCGCGTTCAACAGGTACTCCCATTGCGGCGTGATGTAGTAGATGATGCCCTCGTAGGCGCCGGGTAGTGTGGCGCCTGGCACGGGGGCAAAACATCAGCGCACTCTGGCGATACAAAACCGCACCACCGAACTTTAAATACAATATAATTAATTTGAGTTTGCCACTTCTCGGGGATCTCATAATATCTTAGAGTTCCATGTTTCAGAGTCCACCAGGCGGTGGTAAGGTAAAGCTGGGTTTACACGGTTCAATGTTTCGTTCAATGCATTGAATTCAATTTTGAATTCAATGTTGAATTCAATATTTTCTCGTTTAGGACGTGTTCAAAATATCGTTAAAGTTTCCTTTCAAGAGAAGGAATGGTTTTGCACTGCCTTCTAGAAACAACGCTTTTGGGAAGCTGTACCCCGAAAATGTTCCCCGAAAATTGGCAACACAGGGCTGTGAAACGGACAGAGTTGGTGCAAATTCTTGACAGATGCCAAGATACAGAACATGACTTTGTCCGAAGCCCTGAGGTGGTTTTGACCGGTAATTCGTGGATGTACAATGAAGTTACCTCTGATGAGCAACGCAGTGAGCACGAAGTACGGGAAGACCGACGTGAAGTAGACCACCTTGCCCATCGAAGCGACCCCTTTGATGACGCACAAGTAGCAGACGACCCAGGCGATGAACAGACACACGACCATCTCCCAACGCAGGATGCCCCAGTCGTCCCAGGTGGCCCCGCGAATCCCCATCGCGTAGTCGCTGGGGAGGGGAGAACGATCCAGAGGTTATGCCACAGGCATCAGATTTTCCACTCCGATACTCCGTGTCCCGTACTAAAGCAGCTACGCGAAAGCCCTCCGCCCGCAATAATAGTTTCGCCGGCAGTCAAGGGATGGAGCCACTGTTTGTTGTTATCGCCTGTAGCCAAGGTAACTGTAACCACCTGAGGAACATTGGGTCCCTTGATTATAATTGACCTTGTGCCATGGCCTGGTAGATGAAGTCATAACTGTAACCACCTGAGGAACATTGGGTCCCTTGATTATAATTGACCTTGTGCCATGGCCTGGTAGATGAAGCCATAACTGTAACCACCTGAGGAACATTGGGTCCCTTGATTATAATTGACCTTGTGCCATGGCCTGGTAGATGAAGCCATAACTGTAACCACCTGAGGAACATTGGGTCCCTTGATTATAATTGACCTTGTGCCATGGCCAGGTAGATGAAGCCATAACTGTAACCACCTGAGGAACATTGGGTCCCTTGATTATAATTGACCTTGTGCCATGGCCTGGTAGATGAAGCCATAACTGTAACCACCTGAGGAACATTGGGTCCCTTGATTATAATTGACCTTGTGCCATGGCCTGGTAGATGATGTTAAAACAGGTTGCCAACGCACCCCAGCGATTGCCGGCCAAACTACTAGCATAAAATTTTTGCCGCAGCCATAGCTAGGTATGGTAGAATGTCTGGGTAACCCTATGTCTGTGATGCTATAGCCATAGCTAGGTATGGTAGAATGTCTGGGTAACCCTATGTCTGTGACGTAGCCATAGCTAGGTATGGTAGAATGTCTGGGTAACCTTATGTCTGTGCCGTAGCCATAGCTAGGTATGGTAGAATGTCTGGGTAACCCTATGTCTGTGACGTAGCCATAGCTAGGTATGGTAGAATGTCTGGGTAACCTTATGTCTGTGCCGTAGCCATAGCTAGGTATGGTAGAATGTCTGGGTAACCCTATGTCTGTGACGTAGCCATAGCTAGGTATGGTAGAATGTCTGGGTAACCTTATGTCTTTGACGTAGCCATAGCTAGGTATGGTAGAATGTCTGGGTAACCTTATATCTGTGGTATATTGTAAAACCAAAGCCTGCAGTGAAAATGTTTATTCCACGCCAATTGCTTTGCGAGGGCATCTTGTTCGACATTTTAAAATTATGATCTCTGTCTTTGGATTTATACTATCTTTAAAAATGGTTATGGTGGGAAGAGGTCCAGAACTGACCTTGCCTCGTTGAGTACAGACTAAATGTGGGTTTACACGGTTCATTGTTTCGTTCAATGCATTGAATCTAATGTTGAATTCAATGCAGTGAATCTAAGGTTGAATTCAATGCATTGAATCTAAAGTTGAATTCAATGCAGTGAACGAAACATTGAACCGTGTATACCCAGCTGTATATGCATAAATGTGCATATTTAAATTCATACAAATTAGTCACCATAGTCCGACAGTTCTCTAATACAATGATTGCAGATAATGTGGTTCCATAAGGACCAAAGTCGAACTAAAAATAACATCAGTATGCAACCGGAACGACTTAGCATAGTCTACTATCTATATGAGCAGGAAAATATTAAGATTATACGTATGAGTTTACGACAGTTTTACAAAACCGAAAAATTGGGAACGCACATGGCAGTAAATGGTTTACAACGTACTTACAACGTACTTTACAACGTACTTACAAAGTACGTGGAAGCAGTTTTCCTATTTCTAGGCGTGGGACTTTCTATTCGGCACAGCACAAGTTAAGCAACAATCTACTGAATCAGATAGTTGATGGATGACCGAAATAAACACCCTAAAACATCGAGGATTGGTAGAAGGGTAGCGAGCTGGAGAAATGCTCAACCGAACTGGGGTACGAACCCGGGACCTCCAGCCCGGGGAGGGGTGGGTCGCCGGTTGGGTTAAGGGATCTCTTAATTGCCGGGCATCTAAGCATTGCGGGGGTGGGTCTCCGAATTTCGGTTGCTCGTTTTTCCAGCTTCGCTTCCCATCAACCATTGCATGTGATGGTAGGCGTAAGCCATTAACAATATCCTTCTCATGAGAAAATCCATGTTGGGGGACCGGGACTAGTTGTTAGAGGGGCTAGTTACTAGAGGGGCTAGTTGTTAGAGGGGCTAGTTGTTAGAGGGGCTAGTTGTTAGAGGGGCTAGTTGTTAGAGGGACTAGTTGCTAGAGGGGCTAGTTGCTAGAGGGGCTAGTTGTTAGAGGGGCTAGTTGTTAGAGGGGCTAGTTGTTAGAGGAGCTAGTTACTAGAGGGGCTAGTTGTTAGAGGGGCTAGTTGTTAGAGGGGCTAGTTGTTAGAGGGGCTAGTTACTAGAGGGGCTAGTTACTAGAGGGGCTAGTTGGTAGAGGGGCTAGTTGCTAGAGGGGCTAGTTGTTAGAGGGGCTAGTTGTTAGAGGGGCTAGTTGTTAGAGGGGCTAGTTACTAGAGGGGCTAGTTGCTAGAGGGGCTAGTTGTTAGAGGGGCTAGTTGCTATAGGGGCTAGTTGTTAGAGGGGCTAGTTGCTAGAGGGGCTAGTTGTTAGAGGGGCTAGTTGTTAGAGGGGCTAGTTGTTAGTGGGGCTAGTTGTTAGAGGGGCTAGTTGTTAGAGGGGCTAGTTGCTATAGGGTCTAGTTGTTAGAGGGGCTAGTTGCTGGAGGAGCTAGTTGTTAGAGGGGCTAGTTGTTAGAGGGGCTAGTTGTTAGTGGGGCTAGTTGTTAGAGGGGCTAGTTGCTAGAGGGGCTAGTTGTTAGAGGGGCTAGTTGCTATAGGGGCTAGTTGTTAGAGGGGCTAGTTGCTGGAGGAGCTAGTTGTTAGAGGGGCTAGTTGCTAGAGGGGCTAGTTGTTAGAGGGGCTAGTTGTTAGAGGGGCTAGTTGTTAGAGGGGCTAGTTACTAGAGGGGCTAGTTGCTAGAGGGGCTAGTTGTTAGAGGGGCTAGTTGCTATAGGGGCTAGTTGTTAGAGGGGCTAGTTGCTAGAGGGGCTAGTTGTTAGAGGGGCTAGTTGTTAGAGGGGCTAGTTGTTAGTGGGGCTAGTTGTTAGAGGGGCTAGTTGCTAGAGGGGCTAGTTGTTAGTGGGGCTAGTTGTTAGAGGGGCTAGTTGCTAGAGGGGCTAGTTGTTAGAGGGGCTAGTTGCTATAGGGGCTAGTTGTTAGAGGGGCTAGTTGTTAGAGGGGCTAGTTGCTAGAGGGGCTAGTTGTTAGAGGGGCTAGTTGTTAGAGGGGCTAGTTGTTAGTGGGGCTAGTTGTTAGAGGGGCTAGTTGCTAGAGGGGCTAGTTGTTAGAGGGGCTAGTTGTTAGTGGGGCTAGTTACTAGAGGGGCTAGTTGTTAGAGGGGCTAGTTGTTAGTGGGGCTAGTTGTTAGAGGGGCTAGTTGTTAGAGGGGCTAGATGTTACAATTGATTTAGAAACATATGGGATTTGAAATATCGCCGTGTCTTTGATATGAGTGTTAGCCAGTGGCGTAGTCCACAGTCGTGGCTATCACGTGACTATTTAAACAAAAATGTTTTTTTTTTAAATCGTTTCTATCACTCAAAAGGTGTTTAGATAAAATATGAAATGTCGAAATTGTAACAACAAACCCCGGTATGCCCTGCTGTACCTAAAATTATGCACCCAAACTGTACAATTTATTGCCTGATCACTTCAAAACAGATGTAAATTTACCTAAATTCAAAACCCTTATCACCAAATGGCTACTGGAAAAATATGACACAGAAAACTCAATTGAATCTCAAATCTAACAAAACATAAAAAGAATTCCAGGCCTTTTCTCTAATGTTTTTCTTTCTTCATCTAACTGTTATTATTTACTTGTAAAACGCCATGCTGAATTATGTTGAATGATATTTTGAAAAAATCTCAATTAATCGCCCACACACGAGTGAAAACTCACGTGGGATTTTTCTAGTTTTTGTTTCCTACATTTTTAACCACGGAATTGTGTTTGTGTTTGCCAAGAGAGAAACGAAATAAAATGAATGAAATGAAAACGAATGAATGACACACACACTCACTTGTAGTACTCTTCCGACGACAGCACCCTAGTCACCAGAAACCGGATGTTGGTGATGTTTCCGGTGTCGGGGTCCTTGCATTCCACCTGCGAGGCGACGACCAGGCCTTCGGTCGCGCAGATCTCCTGCAGTGTGCGGCACGTGTTGTTGTAGAAAGTGACAAACGTGGTGGGGTCCTCGGGGTCCACGGCCTCCTGGCACTTCATGTTGCCCGTTTGGCTGAAACAATCTACGAGCACACGCGTGTTGTTGTAGAAAGTGACAAACGTGGTGGGGTCCTCGGGGTCCACGGCCTCCTGGCACTTCATGTTGCCCGTTTGGCTGAAACAATCTACGAGGACACGCGTGTTGTTGTAGAACGTGGCGGGGTCCACGGCCTCCTGGCACTTCATGTTGCCCGTTTGGCTGAAACAATCTACGAGGACACGCGTGTTGTTGTAGAACGTGGCGGGGTCCACGGCCTCCTGGCACTTCATGTTGCCCGTTTGGCTGAAACAATCTACGAGCACACGCGTGTTGTTGTAGAAAGTGACAAACGTGGTGGGGTCCTCGGGGTCCACGGCCTCCTGGCACTTCATGTTGCCCGTTTGGCTGAAACAATCTACGAGCACACGCGTGTTGTTGTAGAAAGTGACAAACGTGGTGGGGTCCTCGGGGTCCACGGCCTCCTGGCACTTCATGTTGCCCGTTTGGCTGAAACAATCTACAAGCACACGCGTGTTGTTGTAGATCGTGGCGGGGTCCACGGCCTCCTGGCACTTCATGTTGCCCGTTTGGCTGAAACAATCTACGAGGAACGCGTCCCTATCAGACGGCCGTGAAGCAATAACTAGGAACCTACGCAAAAAATTGCTACTTTTGGAATCAAACCTGACAGTTGACATCATTTAAAAAAACATTATAATATTTAAACAATTCCAAGAAACCAAGCTCTCACTCAGATAAACGCAGTTAAAGTTATTTTTATCTAGCGGCAATTATATGAGGATAATGGCTGGAGATGAGGTACCAAAATTCTATACCACCTAACTGGCATCTTACTCTTTGTCACTGCTGTCCAAAAAAATATTAATTTTGAGCTAAGGTCTGTGTCCTGGGATTATTTTTGTCACCCTCTGCATTTTCTTTTTTGGGACTTCCGGATCAGACGGCCGTTGCGTTTTAAGCCCCGTTTATAGAAGGGAACATTTTTGACGAATGTGAAAATAGCTTATCTCTAATTAATGTTGTTCTGACTAATTATATATACAGTTTATCACTATTTTATGTTATACTTATATATTATGTTTAATATAAATAAGATATTATATGATATTATATTCACCAATATAATACGAATTACAGCCGTGTTGTTTTTAGGGCATAAAATGCTGTGATGGACTTTTTTTGTCAAAAACTCTCCCATGTAAACGGGGCTTGATCGTTGAGTTGTGTTTGTGTCATTTTGCGTCATATCGTTTCGCGGTACTCTATTGACATTATTGGATTTGTTAAACCATTGAACACACTTTTAAAATGTTAACTCACACGTTTATATTCTTCATTTCAAAGCAGACAAAATGAATCAATGAACATTGATGTTGATTGTTGATTAATTATGTGATGCGCCATAATTTACGTAGCCGATAATATTTGCAACAATAAGCGTGAACATTTGGTATTTATGTGTTTGGCCTAGTTTTGCAACTGAGAATAAAATATAAAAAAGGTTACTATTTTAGTGGAACTTGAAGATACAATATAAGAACTCCTTGCACAACAATGCTCAAATTGATTTTTTCTTAGACTCATGTCTACTATATCCTAACTTTAGCACTAGTTTTGAAAAAAACTATTTCAAACTGGGATTTGAATGCTAAATCAAAAGTCTCACTGGTTTCCCAACGTTTCGTAACATATACTAGTTACTTTATCAAGGGTGAAAGCTTGACTGACGTTAAAACATGAACAAAAGAACCAACAATTATTGTAATTAAACTAAGCTTCCTAAATTTTAATTATCTTGTCAAAATCCAAAAATAATGTTTCAAAAAAGTTTTAAATAATTATTTCAGGACCCTGACGAGATTTCTTTTGTTCATGTTTTAACGTCAGTCAAGCTTTCACCCTTGATAAAGTAACTAGCACATGTTACGAAACGTCGGGAAACCAGTGAGACTTTTGATTTAGCATTCAAATCCCAGTTTGAAATAGTTTTTTTCAATGCTCAAATTGGTTGGGCAGTTGTAATGTGGGTGAATACTCACACTCAGTGTTGTAGTCGTGGTCGCATTTTCCCCAGGCCAGTTCAGGCGCGAACGACTCGTATGTGTAGAAGATGGTCCAGGCTACGATCACTTGGTAGTAGATCGTGATCATCGTGATCACCGCCAGGGCGCAGTAGCCGAGACCTGCCGGCCAAAAACAATGACACTCAGTGTGTTCGTAAACTCCTTCTTATCCACCGAAAGCCTAGAAGTTGTTCGTAAACTCGGCACATCAGTGGGCGTGGCTAAATATTTTGTTGATGTGAAACCGTGCCGTGCCGTGCTTCTAGCCTTTGCTCACCGAGCACAGGCGGAGGTGATGTGGCGGGAAAAAATATGAAATGGGAAATGACCTGGAATTTTGATGGTCAATGATAGTGAAATTTATGTGCAGTTTGACGAAGAAACATATATCGGATTACCTTTCGGTAATTTTTCAAACTTTCTGCAGACATATAATTAACTAACTCGAAAATGATTTTGAGATTTTGAGGTTAGTTGTCAGCAGCCATGTTTTTTTTTGCCAGTGACGTAGTTCGGCTGCTCATCTGTTCGTAAAGAGGTGATTTTAGGCTCTCACATCACTTCCACCAGCAAATCAATTCGAAGTGTTTTCGAACACACTGACTGTTGAAAGCGTCGAAAATCGCGCGCAGATTTCGATTTCTGTTTTCACTTTTGAATTGTTTTGTTGGCGTGTTTGAGGACACATGGAAAATTCATGCGTATCAGAGAAGTTTTGCAAGGGCTCTAGGCCTGGGGCACGAGAATTTGTTTGCATCAACTATAGAGTAGGACAGTATTGTTGTGTAGACGCCAGACATTGCGCGGTCAATCATTCGATGCTCAGACCATTCAACCCTTTAGCGAAACAATGGGACGGCCTGCGAATGTTGACACATTTGGCTCTTCTAGCAGCAGGGGAGCCTCTTTGAGACCTAAACACCGCCCTCCTTCTAAACGTGACAGCAGGGGAGCCTCTTTGAGAAAGAAACACCTCTCTCCTTCTAAACGTAACAGCAGGGGAGCCTCTTTGACAGTGAAACACCACCCTCCTTCTAAACGTAACAGCAGGGGAGCCTCTTTGAGAAAGAAACACCTCTCTCCTTCTAAACGTAACAGCAGGGGAGCCTCTTTGACAGTGAAACACCACCCTCCTTCTAAACGTGACAGCAGGGGAGCCTCTTTGACAGTGAAACACCACCCTCCTTCTAAACGTAACAGCAGGGGAGCCTCTTTGAGAAAGAAACACCTCTCTCCTTCTAAACGTAACAGCAGGGGAGCCTCTTTGAGAGTGAAACACCGCCCTCCTTCTAAACGTAACAGCAGGGGTGCCTCTTTGAGAGTGAAAAGCCGCACTCCTTCACGTGAAAAATACTAAGTTCTAAAATATTAATACTAGGGCGAACGCAATTTGTGTTGCGTTGAAGATGAGCGTAGCGGTTTGTATATAGCGCAAAAAAATTAAGGCAAGAAGCTTATCCAAATCATGGAGCAGCAAGCCGGACCAATGCTTTCTCAAAACTTCTGATCACTTGAAAATATAAACGATTCTTACCTTTCTTTGTTTCTGTCTGAGCTGTCGGGTAGCGGAAAAATGCTCATTTTGAGATCATTGAGCATTGTGCATGTTAATACATAGCTGTATTATATGCCCAAGGGTTTTTTATTGGGTTTTATTGGGTTGGTTTTTATTGGGAAAAATCTGGTGTGATGTTTCGATTAGGTTTCGATGGTTTCTATAGGCAAATCGAAATTGGGAACATTTGAAAAAAAATAAGTACTTAAAAATAAATTTCCGTACTTTTCCAAACATGCCCAATTGTCGAATTTTGCTCTTTTTTCTGCTCTGAAAGTGAAGGGTGTGGAGGATTTTCTTGAAAAACGCAGGGGGTCTAAGTTGAGAACAAAAGTAGACACCCTGAAAATTTCATCCCACTCGAAGCAGGCGTTTGGCCTGTAGAGCGCGCGCAAACACACATACAAAAAAAACAAACAAACAAACAAACAAACACACACCAAGTGTTTTTTTTAGCAGTAGTGAAATTGATGATTTCGCTTCGCTCGCTTCGCTCGCTACGCTCATCAATTAAAATTCAAAGTTAAGTCGTTGTACATTTCTAACCTGCAGGCTGTTCGAACTCAGTACATAATATATCTAACTCTGTAAGAATATAGCTGGCTGTAGGTTCATGAAATCCATTCCACGTCGAGAAGGAGAGTGGATTTGCGTATTCCTCGAGGACCCCCTGCTTTTAGACACGAGCCAAATGTTTCAAAACTCACAAGCCATGTCTTGAGCCGGATAAAAGGCTCTGGGCAGTTTTGAAACTCTTAGCTCGTGTCTAGCAGCAGTGGGTCCCCGTATGGCAGATGCATATCCACTCTCCTCCTTAACGCGAAATGCAGTGTAGGTAAGCATACACCAAAATCAGTACCTAAGTTATATAGTTATCACTTTTTGTTGTACGACATTGTAATTAAGATAGCTGCTGCTTAGATTGCTTTGTTTCATTTGCTTTTTTATCAGACAAATTTTCAAACGTGTTCGTATTACTTTACGAATGCCTACTGTGTTGAGCAATTGCATATGGTTTTCCAAAATTATACATATTTGGAAAAGAAAACCCAACAAAATTGATCAAAACTGCGTTGCCATCAGCACCGGTTTACTCTTGTTTACGTGCCAAGCCGAGACAAATGACAATTTCGTGCCAACATCTCTATTATGCCATCAAAACTCAATTACGTGACTTAGTTATGTGTCCTTCTGAAATAATTATAATCTTCAAGATCCAACAGACCAAGACACGACCTATTCCTTTTTTATCAACTTGTTGCATTTACGATCGTTCATTTGTATAACTACTCTTTCCGCACTGACGATTTATTCTCTTACGTCAACCTTGATGGCATGCCAAACAAATTGTGTAATGAAACGTGTTTACCTATATCTGAGATTCCATTTTTGCACACTATGTATATCAGTATAGACATGCCATTTCAGGGAGTGTTTGTGCTAATTATCCTTCGATGCATTGTGCCCGTTTGATGTACGATTTCAAGGACATCAAACACTTACTCGATGTCGCCGCTATATTGATGTCACGCTGTAGATTATCATAACAATGTATTTTTAACCAACATACACATTATTCTATTCGAGAAGCTAGTGAAATTCTTGTTGAACCTGATACCGTTGGAAAGATTACAACTGATTGTGAATTTCGACCAAACTGTATAGGTACGTGACTCGGCAAATTGCCGTTAGGCAATCGTCTGCTAATAATTAAATTTTAATCCTAGATTTAATGCAGCGTATTACCTTCGACCATTGCTAGCCGGGATACGCAACTAGCTCAGCGCTGTGTGTTTCCCATGCAACGTTAAAGTATAGGCCTTACCAGCTGTGATCATCGGTCAGATCAACTCTATAACCTTGATTATCTCGTTATGTATTGTTATTTAAAAGATTATATATTTACTAGTACATTCTAAATAAGTAAATTTAATTTTAGAAGTAGCTAAATAATCCCCTTGCTTGTTTGTTTTAATGTTTATTTAGTTTTAAGAAAACGGAAAAACGGCAACATACATGTTGAAGACAGTAAGAGCTGGCACGGCATACTAGTTGCCTATCCCGTACCGGAGCAGTGATCGAAGGTATTACACATAAAGCTCGTCCTTTAAAAGGTACCATGTCACAGAGCATATTTTTTTATGCGACCTGTGAAATTGGTCCAGAAACCCAATTACGCAGGCGCGGCCTCGGCTCGTCCACGCACACCTACGCACACCGCGAATCGTCAAGCACCTGTCGTTTAATTCGCGCGCGGTAAAGAGAATAGACGTTCCCGAATCTGTGCCAATAAAACTGATCTAGGACAAGGTGACCCTGCAGATAGCCTAGAGGTCGGTCGCTTTGCTAATCAGTCGCCTACCTGCCTGCTTAACCAGTCTTTCCACGTGCGAGCGTGAATAACCCATACCGATGCATAATATAACCATTCAACTGTCTTATGAAAGATTGTCAAAGATCAGTCCTGTCATTGTTCAACTGGCGTATATGTTTCATTTCTAAGTTGCTTTCGGGAAGTCCCATATGACTCGATACTGACTCGATGACTGTCATCTCAGGAAAATGCAAAGAAAATAATAATAAGAAGCATGTATGAATGAGCATGGTAGCAGCAGTTTTTAACCATCGCAATCTGTAAGTAAAAAATTGAAATCTGTAGCAGTCACGAGCTAAAACATTGTTTTCTTTTATTTATTTCCAAAGTTGAATTATCTATAAGTTATAATTAATAAATTGTACATCAAACTTCAAGGATGTTAGGGGAGGGACTCAAGATGGTTCAGTAACGTTTGGTCGGGTTGACTAAATGTCATGTATTGAGCCGGTCAAACTCAAAGGCTCTGTGGGCAGTTTTTGAAACTCTTAGCTCGTGTCTAGCAGCAGTGGGTCCTCGATGAAGATGCCAATCCACTCTCCTTCTCAACGTGAAAAGGAGTTTATATGCATGCTGTACGTTAGGAGAAAGGTAACGCCGAGCCGTCGGCCATGTTTTTAATACTAGTTTATAAGGAACCGACCGAGCACTAATTCCTGGCGGTTGTTGCAAATTGACTGAGCGCGCGAAATAATTTAAATGACAGCCACCGGGCGTGACGTTTGTAAACAATTTTACAACGATGAGAAACGAACCAACTATTATCCATATCCTGCTGCGTTATTGTTAAGTGTCGGATGTTTGCTGATTTGTCACAGTGTCATTATGGCGGCGCTTGCCGAAATGTGCAAGGTCAGGACGAATCAGAGCGATTATTTGCAACTCAAACCAGCGGTGCAGTCCAGGGTACATGAAATTATACGGCGTAAACTCACCTTTCATTTTCGAAAATAGCGTATACTCACATTTAATTTTAACCGAAACACGCTGGTATACGCTGGTACCTAAGCGATGTTCTAGTTTTTAAATGTCTATTTTTCTCGAGTTTTCCATACTTAATCTAAAACACGTACTTTAAAAATATTTGTATTTAGATGTTTTACGGGGTAGATAGTTGTAAAAATGCAGTGAGTCAGAAACGTTGGAATTCCATAGAGGCAGCCTCGTTATTATTATGCCGCTACCCTGTATGTACATTTTTACAATGATTTTATATGTAATTAATAATAAGCATTTAACCAAAGTGGCTAACGAAAAACTGTGTGATTATACTTTTAGAAAAAATAACAATCTTTATGATCTGGCGACAGTTAATTATAGCAAGGGACCAATTGCTCAAGGTGTGAAAATTTTTAACCATTTACCTTATGAAATAAAATGTAAGGTACATGAAAACGATTTTACAAAACGACTAAAAAACTTTTTATTGTACAATTGTTTTTATTCATTGAACGAGTTTCTCAACGACGATTTTACTGTAACTAAATGACTTTCCAATGTTATTTGTATGACCAATCTGGAATAAAAACAAATTATTATTATTATCAAAATTATTATTATTATTATGGGCCGGTTAGATTTAAGCAAAAAAAAATTAATTTTTCAAACTAAAGTACCTGTAATATGCAAACGTTATAGCAGCAAATCATATTTGACTAAAGTTGGGCATTTTTACCGCCGTTGAATGCATTATCATAAACGAGACGTCGATGAACATTTAGACAAGCGAGCGGAATTTTATGTCGATGCTAATAATGCAAGTGCGCGACTCTTAATAATGTATTATTGACATGAAATAACAGTTAGGAAGTGTGCCACTCGCCGAGCTTGCAGCAAAAGCATTATTCCGTGATGACGTAATGCCAGGTATTCTCTTATAAATCGATATCATCATAGGAAATGGTATGCAGCTTTTTCCGGATTTTTTCTCGAATTTAATTGTTGTTGTCGATTTAAATAACCTGTTTGAGAGTTGGCGCGTGTCAAGATAAATAATGCGAGCAAATTAAAAGGCAAACTCAATTCACGCGGTGGTATTTATCAGGATCTGCACGAAATCCGTTCGAAACCTGCCTTGAAATGGAATCAAATTACTGCCCAATTGATCATTGATGAATCTTAAATCTTATGAATTGAAATCCTCGATTTCACTACCCCCCCCCCCCCCCCCCCCAAAAGTATCTTGTGTGGTTTTTTTGTTTGTATGTGCGCGCTTCATAGTCCAAACGCCTTGGTCGATTTTAATGAAATTTTCAGAATGCCTACCTCAACTTAGACCCCCTGCGTATCAACAAAATCGATCGGGAAGCTTAGGGGTAAACCAATTTTCATTGGGTAAACCAATCGAAATGGCAGCATGGCACGGCACACTAGTTGCTTATCCCGTACCGGAGCAGTGAGAGCTGGCACGGCATACTAGTTGCCTATCCCGTACCGGAGCAGTGAGAGCTGGCACGGCATACTAGTTGCCTATCCCGTACCGGAGCAGTGAGAGCTGGCACGACATAGTAGTTGCATATCCCGTACCGGAGCAGTGAGAGCTGGCACGACATACTAGTTGCCCATCCCGTACCGGAGCAGTGAGAGCTGGCACGACATACTAGTTGCCTATCCCGTACCGGAGCAGTGAGAGCTGGCACGACATAGTAGTTGCCTATCCCGTACCGGAGCAGTGAGAGCTGGCACGACATACTAGTTGACTATCCCGTACCGGAGCAGTGAGAGCTGGCACGGCACACTAGTTGCCTATCCCGTACCGGAGCAGTGAGAGCTGGCACGGCATACTAGTTGCCTATCCCGTACCGGAGCAGTGAGAGCTGGCACGGCATACTAGTTGCCTATCCCGTACCGGAGCAGTGAGAGCTGGCACGGCACACTAGTTGCCTATCCCGTACCGGAGCAGAGAGAGTTGGCACGGCATACAAGTTGCCTATCCCGTACCGGTGCAGTGAGAGCTGGCCCGGCATACTAGTTGCCTATCCCGTACCGGAGCAGTGAGAGCTGGTACGGCATGCTAGTTGCCTATCCCGTACCGGAGCAGTGAGAGCTGGCACGGCATGCTAGTTGCCTATCCCGTACCGGAGCAGTGCGAGCTGGCACGGCACACTAGATGCCTATCCCGTACCGGAGCAGTGAGAGCTGGCACGGCATAATAGTTGCCTATCCCGTACCGGAGCAGTGAGAGCTGGCACGGCATACTAGTTGCCTATCCCGTACCGGAGCAGTGAGAGCTGGCACGGCATGCTAGTTGCCTATCCCGTACCGGAGCAGTGAGAGCTGGCACGGCATACTAGTTGCCTATCCCGTACCGGAGCAGTGAGAGCTGGCACGGCATACTAGTTGCCTATCCCGTACCGGAGCAGTGAGAGCTGGCACGGCATGCTGGTTGCCTATCCCGTACCGGAGCAGTGAGAGCTGGCACGGCATACTAGTTGCCTATCCCGTACCGGAGCAGTGAGAGCTGGCACGGCATACTAGTTGCCTATCCCATACCGGAGCAGTGAGAGCTGGCACGGCATGCTAGTTGCCTATCCCGTACCGGAGCAGTGCGAGCTGGCACGGCCTACTAGTTGCCTATCCCGTACCTGAGCAGTGAGAGCTGGCACAGCATACTAGTTGCCTATCCCGTACCTGAGCAGTGAGAGCTGGCACGGCATGCTGGTTGCCTATCCCGTACCGGAGCAGTGAGAGCTGGCACGGCATACTAGTTGCCTATCCCATACCGGAGCAGTGAGAGCTGGCAAGGCATACTAGTTGCCTATCCCGTACCGGAGCAGTGAGAGCTGGCACGGCATACTAGTTGCCCATCCCGTACCGGAGCAGAGAGAGCTGGCACGGCATACTAGTTGCCCATCCCGTACCGGAGCAGTGAGAGCTGGCACGACATAATAGTTGCCTATCCCGTACCGGAGCAGTGAGAGCTGGCACGGCATACTAGTTGCCTATCCCGTACCGGAGCAGTGAGAGCTGGCACGGCATGCTAGTTGCCTATCCC
Organism: Nemoura dubitans; assembly: GCA_921293005.1. NCBI lineage: Eukaryota > Metazoa > Arthropoda > Insecta > Plecoptera > Nemouridae > Nemoura > Nemoura dubitans. The sequence continues at coordinate 1,619,735 of OV121078.1, read as the reverse complement.
GTACCGGAGCAGTGAGAGCTGGCACGGCATACTAGTTGCCTATCCCGTACCGGAGCAGTGAGAGCTGGCACGGCATACTAGTTGCCTATCCCGTACCGGAGCAGTGAGAGCTGGCACGGCATGCTGGTTGCCTATCCCGTACCGGAGCAGTGAGAGCTGGCACGGCATACTAGTTGCCTATCCCGTACCGGAGCAGTGAGAGCTGGCACGGCATACTAGTTGCCTATCCCATACCGGAGCAGTGAGAGCTGGCACGGCATGCTAGTTGCCTATCCCGTACCGGAGCAGTGCGAGCTGGCACGGCCTACTAGTTGCCTATCCCGTACCTGAGCAGTGAGAGCTGGCACAGCATACTAGTTGCCTATCCCGTACCTGAGCAGTGAGAGCTGGCACGGCATGCTGGTTGCCTATCCCGTACCGGAGCAGTGAGAGCTGGCACGGCATACTAGTTGCCTATCCCATACCGGAGCAGTGAGAGCTGGCAAGGCATACTAGTTGCCTATCCCGTACCGGAGCAGTGGGAGCTGGCACGGCATACTAGTTGCCCATCCCGTACCGGAGCAGAGAGAGCTGGCACGGCACACTAGTTGCCCATCCCGTATCGGAGCAGAGAGAGCTGGCACGGCACACTAGTTGCCCATCCCGTACCGGAGCAGTGAGAGCTGGCACGGCACACTAGTTGCCCATCCCGTACCGGAGCAGAGATCGAGGGGTGTACGCACCATGGAACAGGGGCGCCATCCGCATGAACGCCGTGTTGGGGCCGACCCCGGAGTACTGGCCGACGATCAGCTCCAGGTAGAAGATGGGCAGCCCCATCGTGAACAGCATGATGATGTAGGGGATGAGGAACGCCCCTGCGAACGAGATTACAGTGACCTTGAGGGTATTTTACGAGCCTTTGACAATTGTCGCTAACAGTTTGTTAACAGTGCCCCAGGACCATCGGCAGCCAGACGAAGCTTGTCTAGCCTGGAAGGGAGCTAGTGTAAATCAAGTGCCGACATACTATAGGCGCTGACCCTGTAAATACTTAAGCCGTAAACACCCGATGATATAATTATACTAAATGGGACTTTATAATCGATAAAGACTTGGTGGGCCGGGCGCATAGTTAATTGAAGCGGCAAAAATCTATCACTATAATATCCATTTTTTAATATAGCTATACAGTCACCGTTATTAAGTGCTGTCTTCATGTTAATACATACAGTGGACCTACAGGTGTATGATTACCTTGATGAGTATACACTTGGAAATCTAAATTGCCGTTCAAACAGCATGTAAATCAATGTGTATGTAGTTCGAGAATGTATTCACAAATCTTAACTGCCTTTAAGTGCTGAACGCACTGCGTTAAATATTGGGTTAAGATGGAATTGATCACCTTGGCCAACGAATATCTACCAAACAATTGTTCACAGGAAAACTATTAGTGACAGCCCCACTAAAATAGCTCACCTCCTGGGTAATGTGTAAGGCTTTGGAATGGCGAAGCGGTTCACAGCCGTGGCTAGATGGTGTAGTATAGTGCGGTTTTGCTCTGGTTTGAATGACTTTAGGTCCTAAAAAGGACCGTGGTCGACGTTTCGTCGGCGCCAACGCCAACGAAACGTCGACCACGGTCCTTTTTAGGACCAAAAGTCATTCAAACCAGAGCAAAACCGCACTATACTACACCATATAAGGCTTTGTAATTCAGTAAGGATAGTTTTTGTGGTATGATTAGTTTGGCTAATTCACGTCCGTAACTAAAGGAAATTATGGTTGCTATGGAAACGAATACTTTCCATAGTTTCGAACGTTATTAGCCAAACTAATGTGATCACCGTATTTATTCTTACGTCATTTGGGTGCTTTACACATTTCCCAGGAGGTGAGCTGTTTTAGTGGGGCTTTCAGTAATAGTTTGCCTGTAAACAATTGTTTGTTAGATGTTTGTAGGTCAATTATCATTCCACCTTATTATTTGGCGTTGCGGCAACCCATCGAAATAACCGGTCTCTGCGCCATGTTGCTTAACCTCGTAATTTCATCGCACCAACCTCCACCGTTCCTGTAGACCAGATAGGGGAAGCGCCAGACGTTCCCGAGACCCACGGCGTAGTTGAGACAGGAGAGTACGAACTCGACGGGACTGCCCCATGCGGCCCTTTCTGGCACCACGGACGCCACCTTCTCGTTGGTCGCCGCAGCCTCCGTTTTGAGATCATTGCTGGCGGTCTCGGCCTTCGTCATCGAGCTGCAATTTAGTGAACAGAGATTGGCCAAAGGGAATTGGTGCTCCGGCCGACGTAAAAGATTGCTTTTTGCATCAGGGTCAGGATTCACAAAAGAAGATTCTGTGGATTCCTCCGGAGTTTTGACTAAACCCCCAAAAGTTTACCCCATTTCGTATTCACAACGCAGGATTCGGTCTTTTTTGGAGGAATAATTCCCCCATTGAAAACCCCTGCTACTGAGCAGGGGTTTTGTCAATCTCCCTAACTCACCTTTTCAAGTTTCAACACTATGTTTTCATATTATGTTTTCCTGCAAATAAACAACGGCATCTATTCCAATAGAAAAGTTTATTTTGGCTGATTATGCAAGTACTTGCATTTTAATTTGAAAGTGGAAGCTAAACTCTAGCAATTTTGGATTAGGTTAGGTGATATTGAAATCCGAGAAAACTGCAGGTGAGTCGTCAACTGTCTTTTTATTTCGAAATGAGCGCCAAAATTGACAAACTCTGACCGGTCAATTTCAATTTACCTCCCCTCCAATTACCTCTTTTGAAATCATAATTGGGGGAAGAATAAAATCTCCTTTTCGCCAAAACCCCCATAGAAAAATATTGCTGTGTTATCCGAATAACGGAAATCGGTTATTAACAAAACAGGATATGAGGTGTATAGGTAAATCGGAGTACGCACTTTGTTGTTTGGATGGCTATACTGAATGATTTGTAAAATTCATTTGATGACGATTATGACTTAAAACCAAATTGCATACAACGTCAACCTTGGAGTGACGTAAATTCTGACACGTGCAAAGTAGCCACCCTAGCTAGTCTTCTAATTACCCACCCTCTGAATCTGAAAGTATAAAACACCTCTGTCGAAACTTCCACTGGCACATTTTCGGGTACCTCCTGAGCATGATCTCTATTAGTTACCAGGACCCGGATTCAAAAAAAGTCTTAATTTTAATACCGTATTAGAGATAATACGGTTTTAATATTACCTCACTAATACGGCATAACTTTATTACTGTGGTAGCGCTATTCCGAATTCATAAACAAAATATTATCGTGGTATTAAATTTCATCACAAACTCAGAAGTGTTGTCTTGACTTTTGAAATTTGGACCAATCAGTGCCAAGTGCGCATTTATTCAAATACCGTTTGTCTGCTGTTCTTCTGTCGTCTGTCAGTTGGAGCTGTGGGAGCGAAGTGTCAAAGAGGTTTGAAGTGTCAAAGATGTTTTACTTGTTCTTAATTCACGGGAATATTGTAAAATTATCATAGTGACATACTCCGAAATAAACATTAAATGTTATTTGTGAACAGTCAAACAAAAATCTCATAGAAAATAAGACATTGAAATTCGTAATAAAGAAAATACGGTATTAGGAAACTATTTGCGAATCCGGACCCAGGAGAGTAATTGCGTCACTGCAAATGCAGGTAGAATGACAAATGGCAATATAATAATGGATGAGTTAAAAGGTATTTCAAAGTATCACATTGTTATCATCTCTATATAAGTGGGTTATTTGCAATTCAATGTAGACAATTTAAAATGTCTCAATAATTGCAGATGTGTCGGTATTTCATACCAATAATTATTAAACCTATTTTGCTTCACGCGAAAGTCATGACAATCACTATGAAGTCGTAACACAACAATTGAATCTGTGCAAAGTAGTTATCTTTTTGCATAGCACAGTTTAACATGATTCAATTCGTATGGCACCTTATCTATAACAGCTGAGTTGTGACTCATGCTTAGTTGCAACTAATTGTTTAAACGAAAAGCATGCAATATCTTTTAATGTAGCTATTTACAAGAGTATGGAGTTAATGACTTTCCACTCACATCTTTTCACATCGAGTGTCTGATAATGCACGATTAACAGCTGGAAAATCAGCAGGAGCCGAAAAATCAACCCACGCGGTAATCTTTGAACTGGCACTTAAATGAAACTACCTGCATTCGTGTGTGAATGAGTTTTATATCACAGAGTGGATTTGCATCTTCCTCGAGGACCCACTGCTGCTAGACACGAGCCAAGAGTTTCAAAACTGCCCACAGAGCCTTTTGTCCGGCTCAACACATGGCTTGTGAGTTTTGAAACTCTTAGCTCGTGTCTAGCAGCAGTGGGTCCTCGAGAAGATGCAAATCCACTCTGCTTCTCAACGTGAAATGGAGCGTAGATTACAGAGTCAAGAACCATAAATCAAATGAACTATTTCAAACTGGGGTTTGAATGCTTAATAAAAGTCTCACTGATTTCCCGAAGTTTCGTAACATAATATACTTTAGTCATCTACGAATTTTTTTCCATTGACATCCATTTATTTATTCTCAGTGTACCAATTACATATGAGTTGATTATCCAGACTATACATATGACTGAAGGATGACTTTCTGAACGATTATAGCTCGACAGACTTTGAAAGACTTTGAGAGCGTGAACATTAAAGGTACCGATAATTGTTAGCAACCTAGGCTTCCTAAAAATGAGTCAAACACTTATTATCGACTCTGCCAAAATAGGTTTCTTAAAATTAAAGAAATCCGGAGAAAATCTATTATTAAAAATCCCAATGAATGCAATAGGACAAGCATCACGTGCTTGTGATGCTTGTCCCATTCAAGCATGAGTCCCATGCAATTTAATTACCATAAATCATTTTGAAACGGAACTATATTGACCATGGGACTCTTAAACCTTAGTTAAACTCTGAAACCCAAACAACCCAAAACCAAACCCAAAACCAAAATAAAAAGGGTTTTTTGATGTTCTATATCCTTTGGGGGTAGCTTTAGTTATACAACGTAATATACAAAGTTTAATACTTAAGTCATACTAATCAGAGGGTGGATGCAATGACCCCCCCCCCCTACACTTTTTCAACTCAAACTCCATGTTATTGGCTAAATTTTATATGTCAATGAATGTTCTTCTGAGTTCTGCCATAAACAATGAAAAAACGGAAGAATACATCCAATAATTAGCATAAACACCGAAAAGAATGTCACATGCCAGCACATATTGACTGAGAAAACAATTCCCTTATGTGTGGGTTATGCGCATTGTGGGTTACTACCATTATATGTAACCGTTTTTTTTGACCCACATTATTAACAGATACCGAAGATAGGCTTGAAAGGTAAACACAAATGTCTGTGGTTTCTTACCAGTGATTTTATTTGAAGATCTTAAATTCTTGATCGTGTCAATTGGCTTTGCCAAACTCGTATATTTTCTTATCAACGATTTAGAAGTTTTTGGAACAGAATTACTTCGCCCTTGAATTGCATTCGGGAATTGTTCGCTACAATCTAAGCGATTCGAAGAGCGGTTTACATAACCGAAATTCTAGTTCAAAAACGTATCTTGAACAAAATAAATAATTAGCGCACAAAATGCTGTTTCGCGATCGATTTAAAGTTCATTGTTGAGCATCACAGCTTAATCAATAAAATTAATACCTGAATTTAGACAAACTTAACAAAAACTCAACCGTCAAAACATGAAAATCTTATAAAATGTACACTTATACATTAGTCCAATGTAGGTAAACTACAAATGAACAACTCAAATACCTATAAGTATCTAGGTATTTGTGATTACGACCACATTATCTACAAAGCTAGACGATTAAAAATCGCAACACTTCACCAACACATGCACACGGTAGACTTGAGTTGAATTGTTATCAAACAACTTCACCGACACGTGATTCTCACAAACACGTGCGTTGCCAAAACTTAGCGAAGTTCCAGCACTGCGCAACCTTCGCCGTTGACAGCAGCACTGACATGTAGACTCGCAAACACCTTGTGCCCGAACCTCCCTACTCCTCGTGCACTCTAACGTCACGAGTACGATACTTATTACTTTCCAACGCGAGAAGGTGGTCTTAGCCAATGGGAGAGCCCGTCTTTGAGACTGAATGCATCTATGCGCTTGTTGCTGTGACTCATTCATTCAAGCCATTCACCTTCCTGGTCCGGGAACGATTTGGTGTTTGCTTATTTTCCTTGTGGCGGTGTCTTGAGTTGTCTTTTTTCTGGCACAATATGTCTCGTCAGATTTCGTTCGGAGTTCATTAATTAATAGCGCGGCTTTACTTTGTGGATTGGCATTTTATTATTTTATAAACCTCTTTCAAGGTATGTGCCTCAGGTTTGAATGAAAGTATGTCAGAATTTATTAGTAACGAGTTTTTTTAAGGTACTTTTTTCGCTATGTTTTTGCACTTTGTTCATATAGAATTAACGTGATGACGTATATGATAACTTATCGCATATTTATTTGTACAGCCAAAAATGGGAAGTTGGTTTGGAAATATGAAATGATTTACACGCACAAACAAAGTATTAACACTCCATGATTTATGCAAGAAGTTTTGCCTAAAATGACTTGAATCTCATTGTTTAGTGAACATTTCCTCGACGACGCACATTTCAAAATTCCCGAGTTACCTTTTACCAATAAATAGAAAAAACATATTATATCTCCCATCAAGATCTTTATCCTCGTAGAGTTAAAACCCAATGGCACTGGGACTTTCTCTCCCATCATTTTAGCAGGCTTTTCCTCGTTCTATTGACGTCTTTCATGACGTCTCTTTGCGAAAAGTCATGACTCATACAGCTTCGGTCTCAGCGACGTGACGCGAAAGCTTGGGCGACGGGTTTGCATCAAAATCACTGCATATCTAATGTATAGCGGTTGCGAATTTGTCGCCGAAGGCTTCGTTTCACGCGACCGTATACGCGCAAATAGCTTTCACGACCTGCATTTATATTTACTGTAATTGATAACATTGTAATTGATCGTTTTATAAACAGTTGCCCAATCTTTATATTAAGGTAATATCATCAATTATAATAGGCATGTTATGAATTCTTACCATTTAGCCAAGGATTAATGGATTAAGATAAAAAAAGATAAGTAATTCTGTTGTGATGTGCCTGCACGAGGTGATGAACTATTTAAGTTCTAAGACTCTAATCTTAGTAGGTAATGAGTAAACTTAGCTGCTGTATACCCCTAGTGGATTAGTTTCCAGTTCAGGTGCACTAACGTTCAAGAAGAAATTCTTTTTGTAATTACTTTGTCAATCTTATTTGACAACAATTGTCAAAACCACTTTCAACTCGTCAATGAATTTGTAAAATATAATGATTGTTTAACCTTATCCGCGCTAGTCATCCCAATATTATTTGATAATATTTATTATCATTATTTATTTTCCAGTTTCAAACAAATAAACATCAAGTATCAAAAAAGGTACGAAAGCTCAGCTTAGCGTAAACAAAATGTGAGTAAGCTGAGCTGACGGGCAGCTTACGCTCAAATTAACCACTGGTCCATGTTCCCTATTCCCTGTCCAGTCTTGTCGAACATGGACCAAAATCCAATATTAACCAATTTACCAACATCCAAATTGAGGCCCGTGACCTTGAAAGCAAGTGTTGTGCCAAGGCATGGCAGCCATCGACAGCACACATTGAATTTCTTTCCGAGCACACAACCAGGGCCTTCTGGGTGGAAAGCAAGTGTTGTGACAAGGCATGGCAGCCATCGACAGCACACATTGAATTTCTATCCGAGCACACAACCAGGGCCTTCTGCATGGAAATGTTTCCCATCGCTCTTATGGCGCGAATGTTGCTTGGAGGCTGTGGTAAAATGGTAGAGTCAAAAAATCATCGGGTTGAATCTCGCTCAAGGTCAAAGCCACCGAGATACTTTTTTGCCATGCGAGCAAATCGAAACAAATCCATTCATAGGGCGCTGGCAAGTGGCGAGTTCCTTCTTGTGAACATTAATTCGTTTCTTGACGTTGTCCAAAATATTGCTAAATATTGCAAAATTATCACTTCTTTTGATGACAACCCAAAAATGATGCATATTTTTTCATTAAAAAAGTACCATTTTAATCACTAACTTTTTCTCCATTGCAATAACAATGTTGGGTAGCGAAACTAGAGGTATGCACGAAACATATGCAAAACTAAAAGTGCTGTCAAAATCTTAGAAAATATGGCTTGCAGGAGCCGTGTCGGCTGCACAGCTGCGCACGCGTCGAACTCACACAAGTGCAATTAATGAAATAACGTGTTATTATAATTTATCCTCATGTCGGAATTGAGTTACAGGTTAGCAATGAATCATGCTTTTTGGCAACTAACAATAGATAGCAATAAAATGTGTCTTGATAAGATATAATTTTATATTGCAGCTCCTTGCATTTCACTGTACACTAAACCGATATAATCTATAATTTTATTTGACAAAATGTGCGTGTTAATTAACATTTTCAAAGGAGTGTATCTGAGACTCATGTTGAGTTCGTGACGTAGGATGCGAATATTTGATTGATCGAAATAAACTCCGCATTGTTAGTCACATGCTCCAGTTTCAATACAAAACGTTTCGGCAATGTATACCTATGCCCAGCGCATTAAAGTCTCTGGCCACAAATAAGTGGACGTCGTCAACTTTGTTATAATTGGTAAAAGAGAAATCTGAGCTGCACAGTCAATTTATCATCCGATCGATTTTAACAATGTACCTAGGTACTTGGCACGTAAGTTTCTTATAACTATTGTTCCATCAATGACCTGCCACAATACGTGACAAATCAAAACACGACCACTATTTTATTTGCTGACGACACCAGTATTCTGGTTACAGCGCAAAGTGAGGAGGAATTGAATAAGAACATGACACATGCCCTAGGACGGATAAACGAATGGTTTGAACCAAATAGATTAAAATTAAACTCCGAAAAGACACACACAATTGTATTTAAAGGAAAATCAACAAACTTTAATGTGACAAACGCCTACACTATACCAAATGAAGTAAAGCATAGCGCATTTCTAGGGGTAGCGCTGGACGCAGAGTTAAATTGGAAAATACATACAAGAAAAGTTAACAAACGAGCTAGTGTGGCCTGCTACATGTTGAGAATGTTAGCGAACCAGGTGGACGAATCTACACTTAAAATAGTGTACCACGCTCAAGTTCACTCTATTTTAACTTATGGCATAATAGCATGGGGAAGTTCACCCGAATCCCACTAATTGTTCATAAAACAAAAATGGGTAAAATAGGGAAGAGGGGAACATGCAGAAAAGCTTTTAAAGATTTTAAGATTCTGACCTTACCATGTGCTTTTATTTTGGAAGTAATTTTATTTGTTTATGACAATCCTGCAATATTCCCGAAAAATGAAGAGGTGCATGAGATTAATACAAGAAGAAAAGCAGAATTAAGAGGAAAAATGAGCACACGGGAAATAAGCAGGAGAAATGTTATGTATCTAGGTGCATCGTACCACAATAGGTTGCCCTTGCGGCTGAAGAAAGCACATGCAAGCAGAGATAGTTTTAAATATGACATTAAGAATTTTTTGATTAAACATTGTTTTTATAGTACTGACGAATTTTTACATTTTAAAGAATGTGATTGTAAATGTGAGGAATGTTTTAAAACCTAACGAGTGTGATGGGTTTTAGCAATTGACAATTTTTAATGCTTGTGATGACAAATATTGTAATTACGCAAAGGGCATGCACCTAGGTGCAATAAAATGTATTCAAATAAATAAATAAAAAATAAATAAATTACCCGTTCACAACCAGTGCTTTTTTTTTGTGCCGGAACGCACCGGAACGCCGTTCCGGCACCTCTTTACGATGCTCTAAAAGAAAAATTAAAACTCGGCGGGAATATCTGCAATCGCTGGAGATATGTACACTCCATTTCACTTTAAGAAGAAGAGTGTATTTGCTAACCCTCCTCGTCAGCCCTCTGCTACTATACATTAGCTGAGTTTACAAACTTTAATGCCATGTCTTGAGCCAGACAAAAGGCTTTATGGGCAGTTTTGAAACTCTTTGCTTGTGTCTAGCAGCAGTGGGTCCACGAGGAAGATGCGAAGACAATCTCCTACTTACCGTGAAATAAGGTTTAGTTCGTCCGTGTTGTTTTTCGTGTGCCCGCGTGCCTACCGAGTTTGTGGATATAACGAAGAAAATTACTTATTTTTTATTTACAATAATTAAAAGGATTAGATGGAGGGGGGGGGGGGGGGGTAAAGGATAATTTTCTATCATGAAAATTGGCGTTCCGGCACATTTATTTTTGCAACACAAAAGCACTGTTCACAACAATTACTTGTCAGATTGTTTTAATTACTTTATGGGTAGCAGACAGAAGTTGTTGTTCTACGTGCTTGTACTCCCTTGTAACTTATAGAAGGAGAAATTCCCCAAAATAAATGTTATGCCAGATCGGCTCCCAACTCGCACTCGCCACTAGAGCTAGATTCGAAACCGGCAATCTCCTTCTATCGCGTTTCTGAGTAAATTGCATTTAAAATTTTCTGATGTCGGAATTGGTTCAGTAAAACACTGGGGAAATCTGTTTTTGCAACCAGCGCTGAACTTCTCCCATTTAGACCCGGGTTTTCAGTGGCACGTTAAATACCTAACGGTCAGTTAACATGTTATTTGCTTAGCAACGTCCAATCAGAGCCCTTCATTGTCTTGCTAATAGACCGTTAAATCTTGACGGGCCACTGAAAAACCTGCACTAAAAGTGGTTCTATCATTTGGTCTTGGTAAATCCGCGGTAACGCCGATTTCTGCAACTAATTCTGTGCAAAGAACGCAGTTAATAGGTTTAATGATGAAAGCATATTTTTTTTTAAATCCAGCAAACGTTGTTTTTGTATCTTTTCATAGCACGACTTTATTTTCATCAAAGAAAGATTTGAAAAATGCGCCGAAAGCGTCATTTTGAAAGTCCGGTGTCAACATTGAAATGTTGTTGTCTCGCAAGTTGGTTCGGTGACCTCAGTTATTCTTTACTCCAGAGTATTCAGCAGAAAATCTTCTTTCAGGTACACAGAAATTTGTAAAAATGACAAGTGTATATCATAAATAGATTTCCTGGTTTAAGAGAGAAGTAAACGGTTATCGTTTTGGTCGGTTTTCGCATAAATTTCACATTCGTAGGGAACGTCTACTGGCTACAAATTATTTACAAAAATTTTGAAAAAAAATACTCATTTTGTGAAAGAGCTGCTGAATGGCGGATACTATTTTTTTCAAAATTTTTGTAAATAATTTGAAGCGTTCCCTATGAATGTGAACTTTATGCGAAAATCGACCAAAACGACAACCGTTTACTTCTCTCTTAAGAGCCGGTTTTGACCCGATTTGCAATGCTGCCCAAGAAAAATTTCTAGTTTTTAAACCTTCGTATCTTTCTTATCAAGCAGGTGACCCCAGAATATTTGTGTACCGATGGATGCGGCGTAAATTTTTCTATATGTCACAACAATTTGGTCCATATGAAAAGTAATAGAGAGATTTGCTAGAACTACTTTAATTCTAGTGGAGAATGCCATATTTGGAACACAAACTGTAGATTCTCTATCGAATACTGTATAATCTAAATCGTTTTGCCATTTTTTGGAGGTTGCTATTTTTTAATTAATAGCACAATGGCGTCATAGCCGAGTATAGAATGACAGAAGTCACGCAGGTGGAATTCAAAATAATTGGTATGTGTTTTGTAAAATAGAGAATTACTGCAGCAAATCGCGAAGTAGGCAAACAATGCTTTGCCAATTTATTCATTTATTCAATTGATTATTTGTTAAATAATTAGTAGTTACTGTAATACTTATTTTACAGTTGTTAAACAAAATTCGAATCTAAGTTGGGAGGAACCAGTTAAGCTACGAACATTTACAAAATATTAAATTTCTTAGGCTCATGTTTACTTTGTCCATATGCTATTTTACGGACAAACTATCAGTGGCAGCCCAAAACAAAATAGCTAGTGCACCAGGCAATTTATAAGGCTTTCAAATAATGTAAGAATCAATTTTGTGTTATTGAGGAAAACCTTCAATGGCTCTAAAAAGGGTTAAAAATATGGAGTTTCGGGGTATGTTCTATTTAGCATTCCAGGGGAAAATTTTCGAAAAAAGGACCTTGTTTGCGCGCATGGTTAGAATCGTATACATTTTCTAAGTGATCAGAATTTTCGAGAAGGCTTTGTGGACTGGCTCGCTTGTAGCTTCATGGTTTTCATGGTGGCATGGCTTCTGCCTGCACCTTTTTATCTGCAGCTGATCCGCAGTACAAACCGCTACACTCATCTTCAACGCAACACAAATTGCGTTCGCGAAGCCATAGTAAAATATAAATGTCCGTACTTTTCCAAACTTTCTCAATTTTCGAATAATGCTCTTTGAATTGAATTGAATATTTGAATTTGAATTGAATATTGCTCTTTTAATTGCTCTTTGAATTTTGCTCTGCATCGAAGGGGAGGGGGTATGGAGTATTTTCTTAAAAAACGCAGGTGGTCTAAGTTGAGAACAAAAGTAGACACCATGTAAAATTCATCCCAATCGAAGCAGGCGTTTGGCCTGTAGAGCGCGCGCAAACCCACGTACAAACAAACAAACAAAATAACAAAAAAACACACAAGTGCTATTTTTAGCAGTAGCGAAATTGATGATTTCGCTTAGCTCGCTTCGCTCATCAATTACGTAATGGGTTTAATTTTCTTCTATGTAATTTTGTTTGCAGCATATTTCTTTTAATCTAACACATCGACACACTGCGACATAATATGCTGGCAGATGCAAAACAATTAGCCACATGTCAAGGAGATTGCACGAATGCCACAGATGTCAACACTGTTATCTGATCGAATTTAGACAGATCTTTTAAAAATGTGTAAATATTATTTTATCACAATTTTATTACAATGCATTGTAGTTGGTACTTGGTAAAAATAGTGTATTAATTTGGCGTTTATGCTAAATAAAGTAACTTGGGCTTCGCGAACGCAATTTATGTTGCGTCGAAATGAGCGTAGCTTTTTGGAGTAGACAAAAAGGTGAAGGCAGAATGGTGCAAAACGTCATATGCCACAATATTTGAATCAATATTCCTTCTATTATTTTGATGGGATAAGGAAATCAACATTTCACACGGGTTTGATTGAATTTCGTATATAAAACGATACAATTACAATGAAAAGTGACAAAATCCAAATTAAAAGAGAAAGCTAAGTTTTGCTTTAGGTATTACGTATCTGCAAACGTTCGTAAAAAATAGTCAGAACTTTCGGCTCTACGGCGTTATCAAATTTTCGAAAAATATTCAAATTTTCGTATATTTTGACTAGTTCAAAAACACTACCACAATGGCTATCAACATTAGCAAAAACCTGTATAATGAAACAAAAATCATCTTATCTGCATTTTTAAAAAAAATACGTCATCATACAATTTGAAATAAAGTTCCTTTTCCCGTCTTCAAACCCCCGAACTTGAATGAATAATCAAACTAAGACTTTTAATTGCTTTCCAAAAGCATAAAAATAGGTTTTAACAATCTCCACAAGTGATATTATTAAAGCGTTTTGTTTTCGGTCTTCTTAAAATGTTACGTTTTGCAATTAGGGTACCTATCGATAATTGAATTTAAAAAAATGGTAATAAAAACTTTACCCCCTGGGGTTACTGCTAATGTTAAACCTGCTTCGTGAAGCTGCAATCAGTCCCAAGGTGGTTTGCCTGTTAGGTTAGATAAGTTAGATAAGTTAGGTAAGTTAGAAAAGTTAGATAGGTTAGATAGGGTTTCTTGTTAGGTTAGATAGGTTTTCTTGTTAGGTTAGATAGGTTAGATAGGTTAAATAGGTTTACTGTTAGGTTAGATAGGTTAGATAGGTTAGATAGGTTTGCCTGCTAGGTTAGATAGGTTTTCTTGTTAGGTTAGATAAGTTAGATAAGTTAGATATGTTTTCTTGTTAGGTTAGATAAGTTAGATAAGTTAGATATGTTTTCTTGTTAGGTTAGATAGGTTAGATAGGTTAGATAGGTATACTTGTTAGGTTAGATAGGTTAGATAGGTTTTCTTGTTAGGTTAGATAAGTTAGATATTTTAGATAGGTTTTCTTGTTAGGTTAGATAAGTTAGATAGGTTAGAAAGGTATTACTTGTTAGGTGAAATAGGTAAGAAAGGTATTACTTGTTAGGTTATATATTTTAGATAGGTTTTGTTGTTAGGTTAGATAGGTTAGATAAGTTAGATATTTTAGATAGGTTTTGTTGTTAGGTTAGATAGGTTAGATAGGTTTTCGTGTTAGGTTAGATATTTTAGAAAGGTATTACTTGTTAGGTGAGATAGGTACCTGTGTCCGATGGACTTCACTCGAAAGGCTGCCAAGAAATGACTTCACTCCGACCTGTCATTGACCATTGCCGAAAGTCCTTGTAAGAGATTACGAGATTTAGATTATCAGCCCGCATCGTATTCTTTTATCTTATCTGATACCTAATTATTTAGAAGGTGTGAACCATACTAATTCTGTGTTTTTTTTAAGCGCAACAATAAATTAAGATGTTTATTGGTAATGCAATATTTATTGTTTGATGGCGATTTGCATTTTCCTCATCGGATTTATGAGTTCTAAACTAGAAGTAGGCACACTAAACTCCATTTCACGTTAAGAAAGAGAGTGGATTTGCATTTTCCTCGAGGACCCACTGCTGCTCGACACGAGCGGACAGTTTTAAAACTAACTAGCCATGTCTTGAGCCGGACAAAAGGCGCTGCAGTTTTGAAACTCTTAGCTCGTGTCTAGCAGCAGTGGGTCCACGAGGAAGATGCAAATCCACTCTCCTTCTTGACGTGAAATGGAGTATAGTTACTAGTAGTAAATCTCAATGTTACGTGTATAAGGAGTCCCACGGTGGCAGTGAGGGATGTGGGTTTAGAGTTCAGCGAATCCAGAAATTATTCCCTTTATTTCATATTATTATTTAATAATTTAATATAAATAGTTTTGAAACGTGGTGATAATTATCACTTACGAACTGTATAGAGGCTAACGAAAACCTACTCCGGCCGCTCTCCAGCGTTCGGAAACCTGCTCGGAGTGACCCGATCGACGCTATTCTGCTCCCGAAAACCCAGTCTGGAGCGATCAGAGCGCTCAACTCGCGTACCATCTTTCAGCCTGGTGCGCGAGTTCTGTTCGTACGAACGGGCGGGTAATTTTAGACCGTTCAACCTACATGAACGTTTTAATGTGCATACACTGACAGGTACGTAAGCACAATATGTAAAATACTTACCAATACGACCGCCAATACCATAGCCAACGGCTAGTACTTGATGCATTACCGGTTATGCATTGCCAATAAAGTTCAGCTAGTTCGTTGTCGGCCATTTTCGAATTTCCGCGGTCGACTAAAGTTTGCGTTCGAAAACGTCCGCATCTCGGAGAGCTCTGACCACGTGACAGATCGCTCGGTCGAGGAGGTTTCCGTAAGCCTCTGTAGATTTGTCGGCTGATCGACTTTCAAATGCACCTGGTTAAGGAAAGCGCTATCTAGGTGTGAATTTGTCAACTAACTGGATAACTTATCGATGTTGACGACTTACCGTAGACTACTTTACCGATGATGCTACTCTCAGGTTTATTGTCATCGGCTGGGGTCATGGGGTCGCTGCTGACAAAAGAGCAGCTGATACCTACTCTAAAGGAATGCACCTTCCACGCTCGAGGGATTCGTTTTGTCGGAGTTGAACGTAGTAGTGACCATGGGGGCTGTGGGTTCGAACCCTATTTTTTTTTTACTGTGAGTTTTAATCGAAAACGGTTCCCTCTTGAAACCTTCGACCATTGCTAGCCGGGATACGCAACTAGCTCAACGCTGTATGTTTCCCATGCAACGTTAAACTATAAGCCTTACCAGCTGTGATCATCGGTCAGATCAACTCTATTACCATGATTTTGTCGTTATGTATTGCTACTTAAAAGATTAAACATTTACTAGTACATTCTAAATAAGTAATTAAGAATTTTAGAAGTTGCTAAATAATCCCCTTGTTTGTTTGTTTTAATGTTTATTCAGTTTTAAGATAACGGAAAAACGGCAACATATATGTTGAACGCAGTAAGAGCTGGCACGGCATACTAGTTGCATATCCCGTACCGGAGCAGTGAGAGCTGGCACGGCATGCTAGTTGCCTATCCCGTACCGGAGCAGTGAGAGCTGGCACGGCATGCTAGTTGCCTATCCCGTACCGGAGCAGTGAGTGCTGGCACGGCATGCTAGTTGCCTACCCCTTACCGGAGCATTGAGAGCTGGCACGGCATGCTAGTTGCCTATCCCGTACCGGAGCAGTGAGAGCTGGCACGGCATACTAGTTGCCTATCCCGTACCGGAGCAGTGAGAGCTGGCACGGCACACTAGTTGCCTGTCCCGTACCGGAGCAGTGAGAGCTGGCACGGCATACTAGTTGCCTATCCCGTACCGGAGCAGTGAGAGCTGGCAAGGCATACTAGTTGCCTATCCCGTACCGGAGCAGTGAGAGCTGGCACGGCATACTAGTTGCCTATCCCGTACCGGAGCAGTGAGAGCTGGCACGGCATACTAGTTGCCTATCCCGTACCGGAGCAGTGAGAGCTGGCACGGCATACTAGTTGCCTATCCCGTACCGGAGCAGTGAGAGCTGGCACGGCATACTAGTTGCCTATCCCGTACCGGAGCAGTGATCGAAGTTTAAACAAGGTGTTCTCTGCCTACTTATTTAATGACTCAATTCATTTTCTCTTGATCAGTATGCATTCGAGCGTGGTTGCGTGGTACATCCATAGAATGTCTATTTATCTTACTCCAACTCATAATTTCTTATTTGATCTTATATCATCTTCGCTTATTTCTCTTCCGACCATTCACAATATTTCAATGTTTTGGGATATCCCACCGCCAGCTGCCACCAAATGTAGTGCTATTATAGAGCTCCATTGACTGCTTCTAGAGGAGGTTACAACATGCGCAGAAGCGAATTGATCGTTAGAACATATGGTTTAAAACATTTGACCGCTTCTTTGGTGAGTTTTTTAATTAAATTCATCATTGTGAATCAGAGATCTTCACTGGCTGACAGTTAAAACATTTGACCGCTTCTTTGGTGAGTTTTTTAATTAAATTCATCATTGTGAATCAGAGATCTTCACTGGCTGACAACGAATCCAGTACATTCGCTGTGCTCCTTCCAGAATTCCAGTGATCCAGTGGATTCCAGATTTCCAGTGAACCCAGAGTTTCAGTGATTATGTTGTATTTATAATCCTGGAAAATCCGACTCATCAAGGAAAGACTATTAACCCTTCTATTTGTGCCCACATGTCGACTGTCTATCAATAAAGTCTTGTTGGGTTTACGGTTATATTTATGGTTACGGTTTGGTATTTTTCAGTGAAAAATATAGCTTTTATATGCACCACTATTCATTATAATATTTTTATGTATATTTCCATTGCAACAATGTTTTTATTATACCTACCATAATAATCATAACCCCACTTAAGAAATAACCACTTTGAAAAAAAACTGCATATAAGATTTCAGTTTTCTGTAATTTTATTTACCTGTTTCTTAAATTACAGACGGTAAAATTAGTATAAAATAAAATATGAGCAATGCTTTTTGTGATTGGCAAGATCTAACTGGATTCTGAAATGTAACTTAGAAAGAAACACGAAATTCCTTCAAATTCCTTGGCTTGTAACTACACCCTCCAGGGCAGGCCTTACGGATTCTGGGGTTCCCTGGTTTGTGAGAGGGGGGGGGGGGATGGGGCATCACAGGCGTTCCATCAGTTATAGTGTCAATAAATCACATAGTTTGTATTGTTTATTTTCCATTGTAAAAAAATATATATGCCATGATTGCACATGAAAACAGTAGAAACAGTCTTTGGAAAAAGTCAATTCTCAATTCAAATTCTCGTACATTTAATCATTTACTCATTCACACAATATTTACAATGACAAACATTCAAACGTTCAATATTTATTAAGGAATCTTTAGACCCGTGGCCCAATCGGGTGAAGCCACAAAACAGAAGTGGATTTCACTGTCAGCTGTGCCAGTGGCGTGCCAGGCCCAGATCTGGCACATTGTATAAGAGAGATGTAAGGAAAATAATTATTACCTGAGAATTGTAACAAATTATGAAAATTTACTCGTAAGAAAATATTGCGTTATCGTAAGAACTTTCGTGGTTTTAGAGTACAAAAAATGAAAAAAAGCGATGTGCATTTTCCAACTTTTACTAGTCTAGTTTCAAGACAGGTTGGCCGGCTTTATTACATCGCCAAAATTGGTATGGAGGGGGGGGGGGGCTGCTGCCGCTGCTATTGCACAAAAACAATCACAAAACAATTAAAATTTGATAAGATAATTTACGCAGCCATACGTCATAAATAAATGGAATTATTATTATTATTATTATTATTATTATTAAATGGAATTATTATTATTATTATTATTATTATTATTATTATTAAATGGAATTAGCGAATATTTTGAACAAGGCAGGTAAAAAAACACGTCATCTATAAATAATACAAAAATTCACACTGAAGATCAACCAAAAGTTAGTTTAGGAAAAAAGAAAAGTTTTCAAAAGCTTAAGGCTCCTGAGTACTTCCACTGCCGTCACAGATGCGACCTTTGCTAATATGCAGTTTTTGACTAAACCGTAAAAGATAAGCTAATAAAGTAAGCGAGGGAGTTGTAGACAAAGAGTTTATCTGTTTCGGTAACGGAACCTTTTTCGAAATTTTAATCTCCTTCGTCTCTTAATCGATTCACGAAAAAGCGCAAAAAAAGGAGCAAAATACAACATTTTAAGAAGCGGTTTTGACCCTTTTAGCGCCAAAAAATGGAAAAACGGGTCCGTTACCGACACAGATTGACTCTTTATCTCCAACTCCCTCCGTTACTTTATTAGCTTATCTCTTACGGTTTAGTCAGAAAGCGCCTAATAGCAAAGGTCTGAATCTGCATGACAGTGGAGGAACCCCGGACCCCTATTCTGTAACTTTTCAGATGTGAGATGAAATGAAATGAGAGTGAGATAACATAGGTGACATTGAAGTTGTCACCCTCATATTTTCTTGTCATCTCACTTGGAAAAAGTTACAGAATAGGGGTCCAGAGGTCTTAAATTCTACAAACTTGTGTAGCATAAAAAGCTTAGTCCACAGCCGTGCGCGACCCACAGCAAGTCAAGGTCACACAATCACTGCCTAAAACGGTCTAGAACAGCTTCCTCGATTCAGGCTCCTTCATCTTTCTTCTGCGGATGCAAAAGGCGGCGAGGAGGAACAATCCGATAATGACTAGCAAACTCACGGTTATGCTCACTGCGATCGTCACGGTGTAGTTGACGGGATCGCCGCCAGGGGTGGTTGTTCCAGTAGGGTCGGTGGTTGTTCCAGTAGGGTCGGTGGTTGTTCCAGTTGGGTTGGTGGTAACTTCAGTTGTTTCAGTCGTTACTTCAGTCGATTCAGTCGTAGCTTCAGTCGTTACTTCAGTTGTTTCAGTCGTAGCTTCAGTCGTTACTTCAGTTGTTTCAGTAGTAACTTCAGTCGTTACTTCAGTTGTTTCAGTCGTTACTTCAGTCGTTTCAGTAGTAGCTTCAGTCGTTACTTCAGTCGTTTCAGTCGTAGCTTCAGTCGTTACTTCAGTTGTTTCAGTAGTAGCTTCAGTTGTTACTTCAGTTGTTTCAGTAGTAACTTCAGTCGTTTCAGTAGTAACTTCAGTCGTAGCTTCAGTTGTTTCAGTCGTAGCTTCAGTCGTTACTTCAGTTGTTTCAGTAGTAACTTCAGTCGTTACTTCAGTTGTTTCAGTCGTAGCTTCAGTCGTTACTTCAGTTGTTTCAGTCGTAACTTCAGTCGTTACTTCAGTTGTTTCAGTCGTAGCTTCAGTCGTTACTTCAGTTGTTTCAGTAGTAGCTTCAGTCGTTACTTCAGTTGTTTCAGTAGTAACTTCAGTCGTTACTTCAGTTGTTTCAGTCGTAGCTTCAGTCGTAACTTCAGTTGTTTCAGTCGTAACTTCAGTCGTTACTTCAGTTGTTTCAGTCGTAGCTTCAGTCGTTACTTCAGTTGTTTCAGTAGTAACTTCAGTCGTTACTTCAGTTGTTTCAGTAGTAACTTCAGTCGTTACTTCAGTTGTTTCAGTCGTAGCTTCAGTCGTTACTTCAGTTGTTTCAGTCGTAGCTTCAGTTGTTACTTCAGTTGTTTCAGTCGTAGCTTCAGTCGTTACTTCAGTTGTTTCAGTAGTAACTTCAGTCGTTACTTCAGTTGTTTCAGTCGTAGCTTCAGTTGTTACTTCAGTTGTTTCAGTCGTAGCTTCAGTCGTTACTTCAGTTGTTTCAGTAGTAACTTCAGTCGTTACTTCAGTTGTTTCAGTCGTAGCTTCAGTCGTTACTTCAGTTGTTTCAGTCGTAGCTTCAGTTGTTACTTCAGTTGTTTCAGTAGTAACTGCAGTCGTTACTTCAGTTGTTTCAGTCGTAACTTCAGTCGTTTCAGTAACTTCAGTCGTTACTTCAGTCGTAGCTTCAGTCGTTACTTCAGTTGTTTCAGTAGTAACTTCAGTCGTTACTTCAGTTGTTTCAGTCGTAGCTTCAGTTGTTACTTCAGTTGTTTCAGTAGTAACTGCAGTCGTTACTTCAGTTGTTTCAGTCGTAACTTCAGTCGTTTCAGTAACTTCAGTCGTTACTTCAGTCGTTTCAGTCGTTACTTCAGTTGTTTCAGTAGTAACTTCAGTAGTAACTTCAGTCGTTTCAGTAGTAACTTCAGTCGTTACTTCAGTCGTTTCAGTCGTTACTTCAGTTGTTTCAGTCGTTACTTCAGTTGTTTCAGTAGTAACTTCAGTAGTAACTTCAGTCGTTTCAGTAGTAACATCAGTCGTTACTTCAGTCGTTTCAGTCGTTACTTCAGTTGTTTCAGTAGTAACTTCAGTAGTAACTTCAGTCGTTTCAGTAGTAACTTCAGTCGTTACTTCAGTCGTTTCATTCGTGGCTTCAGTCGTTTCAGTCGTAGCTTCAGTCGTTTCAGTCGTTACTTCAGTCGTTTCAGTCGTTACTTCAGTCGTTTCAGTCGTTACTTCAGGGGTAGTCGTCGTAATGATTTCATTCTCGCACTTCTTGGCGTCCGGGTTGAACGCTATCCCCTCGTCGCACTTCCCAAGCCCCGGAAAAAGGATGTTCTCTATCAATATGCACCGGAAGTAGTAGCTAGGATTCCCGGCCAGAACCCCGACCTCTCCTCTGACAGTGCATTCGGGCACCGGGCCTTCCGCACCGCACACCCCAGGGTCGTCGTCGGGCAGGTCGCACTGGTTCGTCGCTATGTTGTACGCCTGCGTCCCTTCGCAGTCGTGCACCGTGGAGTACTCATTCGCCGCCGCGCACGCGTGGTACTTGGTGCAGTCGTCGGGGTCGGGGTACTCGCCGGCTTGCAGACAGAGAACGGGTCCTCCGCACTGGCTGACCATCGAGCAGACGGGCTCTCTGGTGTCGCTGAACTCGTAGCAGTACGTCTGCTTGGCGGCGCAGTTCTGGATCACGTCCAGGGAGCCGTCGGTGCACTTGAGGATCTGCGTGCAGTCGTCTGCGCAGTAGAGACCCGGGGGTTGGTCGATGTCGCAGACGGCGCGGTTGGCGAGGCGTGGTTGGAAGGGGTGCGCCACCGTCGATGTCAGTGCGAGCAGCTGGAACGTCAGGCGTTGTTGGTTATAAGATTTGTGGGTACGATATTGACGTACACTAGAATTAATTTTAGTTTGCCATTTTTTGTGGATCTTTCATCATAGCGTTACCATAGACATAAATGATAAGTTTTTGTCATTAAACCTTAAAAAAAACGGTATTTATCATTACAATTATTTACAATTTTACTCTTTACTAATCGTAAAAGAGTCAAATGATACTAATCATTAGGTAATTTTAGGCTAACACGACTGACATATCAATGACCGATTTCACCTAAGTCGTTTAGACTTGGTTCAAACCTGGTTTAACGACAATATTATATAAACTTGCTCAGTTTTCAGCATTTTGAAAGATTTGAAATAGGAAAATGATGTGTTTATACTTCACAAAAAAGATGCACAAATATATTTAAAATTGGTGTTTTATATAGAAAGCAGTGGTCTGTCTCATTAAACATATTGTGGCTCATATATAATATATATAACTGTCAATATTTTCTGTCCTTGCAAATCAAAACCTAGCCCGTTGGCGGTTTAACTTTTAAACTGTGCTCGAAGTGCCAGGAAAGGTAGTGAAAAGAACTTCAACGTATATTTACATCACAAAATATTCATTTTTGGAATACAAACAGTGTTAAAATTCACATTTGTCTCGTTTTCCGTGATGTTATCGAATTTCACTGGATGAAATTTGAAAAATTGTCAGCTTTTTACTAAAAGTCAAATGTTAGTTTGAACCTGGTTAAATTCTGGTGTAGGTCGATAGCGAAATATCAAAATCACAAATTGTTTTCTATTTGATAAGGACAATATTATGTGACTGATTTGAGCAGATACCAGCTCAGGCAAACGACGTGAATGGAATGGGTCATTGGAAATCCACATTTTCCAGTTTAGCTACTCTTCAATTTGTGTCTATTTGCACGGCACTTTTATGCACCTCTTTTTGGCAATTTGTGCGTGTTTAGCCTTCTGTTTTGGCATTAAGAAACAATGCATGTTTCCCATAACTCTGGCAATGTTGTTATTTTGACGTGGTATCTTGAAAGCAAGATTATTGCCCATTGTTATCTAAGTTGGGCGTAATAATGTTTAAATTTGTCGATTAACTAATGCAGTTAATTTGTGCAGATCATATCTCATTGCTGATGCCTATATACTAGTACTTTAAATCAGACAATCGTGGAAGTTAAACTAGATTAGTGCATTAAATATTGGCTCTCACAACTAGTTCGTACAGTGGTATAATAATTAAAAATATCCTCTATATATACTTGTTTCATTTTGACTTTTGAAGGTTTTTTGGGGGAACGTCCATGTATTATTTGTATCCGTCATTGTTGCATCAGTTTTTGAAATTTTCTAATCATATAGATGCAAAGTGGCGCCCCTGTTGACTCCCCCCCCCCTTCTCCCTTTACCCACCCTACCCTCTAGACCTGGCGACATGCCACAACCTCATATTCTATTTAAACGAGCGTTAAAGTCCTGAACGAAAAACTAAATATCGAAAGGTAATAATTACGTTAAATTGGCATAAGAAATGGGTAGGAAAAATTCCCAGCCATAGCAAGCAGCAGCCAAGTATATCGGAATTTTTTGTACTTTGTCTTATTCCCAATAACAAATACAATAGGGCACTACAGCAAGTTAACAGAAGCGTAGTGTGTTCAATTTTGTATTTTCCCCTGTGCCATTTTCGAGTCCATGCAGAATTGTCACAGGCTATATAAGTAGTATTTTCTTTTCCTGATAATAATATAGTCATTTTCCCTCTTCTTCCACTCTAAGAGAACGGAGGGAACTAACTTTAGGGTCGCACTGTGTACTAAAAAGCGCCGAAGGATCAAACGGGCACCAACTTCAGAATATGAATATTAAATAAGAGTTTGGTGTGCAAAAATGCTAATATCTTACCTGCGAAAAGTGGCCACCAGAATAAAAACCCGTATTGTGACAGACCTTTGAAATGCTGGCAATGTGTGGCTTGAGAACATGTCACGAAATACTTTCATGGACACTTTAAAATATGGACAGTTGTTTGACAGAACTGAGTGCAACTTTATTCCACTCCGGCATTATTTTGTTGTTTATGCTTTACACTCATGGAAGCTGGTGCCAAAACATCTGAGCTTGGAACTATGTACATATTGTACAAACATGTTTCTTTTATTAGTTCAAGTTCCAAGTATGTTATTCATGGATATTTTCTTTTCAACTTAAATATAAGCTCGAATTCTAACTAGCCCGTATGAGTAAAACTGATTCGTAGCATACCGTAGGTTTAATTACTCTTTGTCCGTACACCTATAAAGCCACCTGCCCGGAACGCACCCCCTGCCATTTACACACCCCACACTCAAAATAATTGGGTAAATTCGCGTACACAATTTGTTTCGTACGACATCTCTGGAATTGCTGGAGAGCGAGGAGATTCTTGTGGGAAATAAGTTTGAGGTAAAATGATTGATCGATTATGATGCACAACTTGGAAAATCTCTCAACATTTTCTCTTTTCAAAGCGTTTAAACTTCAGATTTCTTAGACTCATGTCTACTATTTCCTATCTTTACCACTAGTTTTGAAACACAACTATTTCAAACTGGGATTTGAATGCTAAATAAAAGTCTCACTGGTTTCCCGAAGTTTATACATCCTAGTTACTTCTTCAAGGTTTTATTCACATAGCTTTTTCGTTAAAACTTTAACCCCTTATTTTTAATAAATTTCAAGCTGCGCTTTTGTTAATGTTTGAATGCATATTTTGTGCATAAAAGTGGATCTCTGTTAAAATATTGAAGCCAACAAATAAGATCTAAAAGACTGAACACAAAGCACATCTGGTTGATACGATTGTTCTTTGCTATCAGAAGAAAATCAAGTGCAGCAACAAAAAATTTCAATTTAATTTCCAGCAATCTTCTATTTTAGACGACGGTTCAATGTTTCGTTCAATGCAGTTAATTCAAGGTTGAATTCAATGCATTGAACCGTCTAAACAACGAATGAATTCAATGTCGTGTTCTAAATATCGTTCAAGTTTCCTTTCAAGAAAAGGTAGGGTATGTTACTGCCTTCTACAAACAACGCTTTTGGAAGGCTGTGCCTCCATTTTCAATGAGTTTAAAATATGTTTGTAAACGGCTTCCGTCAAAAGCAGTCAACTTTTCAATGTTACATTCAATGCATTGAATTCAATGTTGAATTCAATGCATTGAACGAAACATTGAACAGTGTTCACCTAGCTTGAAAAACTAATTTTCAACCAAATTTCCAGACTTACGGCCACGATAACCTTGAATTCCATCTCGTCTTGAACGGCGAGAAGATGGTGCAGCTTGCTTGCCTGACAAACTCCCAATGAGTCTGTTCAATTCTGTAGCCTTCCGTCGAGTACCCAATTCCAAAGATTAATCACACATCTTCTAATCGCTCTTGTACCAAATCGCAGTTAGTCTCAAATATCTCTAATCTCGCGGGCACTCTGATTTATCAGGTGCATATGGCGAGTGGCGATAAAATTCCTATGCCTGCTGCTGTATATAAGAGCAATGAATGCATCAAAGGTCATTGCTAAGGTATTGAATACTAATTATTGCTTTAAGGTGACGGGAACCCAAGCGTATATTTTTACATACAAACTATCGAAGAGACAGTCCAAAACAAAATAGCTAGTGCCCCAGGAAATTGATAAAGCTTTCAAATAGAGTATATAAGTCATTTTAGTTTTATGATAAGATTTTCTGAAAATTCAGAATAACTGCCAAAAAATTTTTTTTGGTTGGTTATAAACCAGGTTGGTTATAAGTACGTACTCGGATCGCTTCCCGCGCAGAATTCATCTGGACCTCTATTCTGTAACTTTTCAGATGTGAGATGAAATGAAATGAGAGTGAGAACCTTCATTTTGTTCCATATGAAAACATAGGCGACCTTGGAGTTGTCACTCACATTTCTTGTCATCTCACTTGGAAAAAGTTACAGAATAGGGGTCCTGGACTCAGCACGCACCCGGCCATACTCATGGTATACTTTATTGACCCATACTATACTTATAACATTCGGATCGCAACGAAGCCTTTGTTTACGGAATCCGCACTGTTATGGAACCAATTGACAACGTTTGCATCTCGAAATATCTCACTCGACAATTTAGTATCAAGCTTTTACTCTGGTACTTGACCTCGCGTATTGGATACACCTTACTAGTCTTATAGCGCGCGAATAGTGCTTTAAGACGAATAGTGCTATAAGACGTATAGTGCTATAAGACGAATAGTGCTTTAAGACGAATAGTGCTTTAAGACGAATAGTGCTATAAGACGAATAGTGCTAAAATACGAATAGTGTTATAAAATAGAACCTCAACCGCAAACGGCACGAATCAGTTATAGAGATTACGTGTGACGTCACCGCTGCGCCGTCAAGGTCGACGTCATCAATGTTTTATCTCATTCAAATCAAATTTGCCAACTAATGGAGAGCAAAGATGAAATCAAGTATCTATTGATTCTCTATCGGCTTGTGGATTTTTTCCCAGAGTTTTGCATCCAAGTTCGTGTATGCATGAAGTTCCAAAGCCGCTCGCTCGGGCTGGATGCAAGGCTTACGAAAACCTACTCCGGCCGCTCTCCAGCGTTCGGAAACCTGCTCGGAGTGACCCGATCGACGCTATTCTGCTCCCGAAAACCCAGTCTGGAGCGATCAGAGCAATCAACTCGCGTACCATCTTTCAGCCTGGTGCGCGAGTTCTGTTCGTACGAACGGGCGGGTAATTTTAGACCGTTCAACCTACATTAACGTTTTAATGTGCATACACTGACAGGTAGGTATGCACAATATGTAAAATACTTACCAATACGACCGCCAATACCATAGCCTACGGCTAGTACTTAATGCATTACCGGTTATGCATTGCCAATAAAGTTCAGCCAGTTCGTTGTCGGCCATTTTCGAATTTCCGCGGTCGACTGTAAAGTTTGCGTTCGAAAACGTCCGCATCTCGGAGAGCTCTGACCACGTGACAGATCTCTCGGTCGAGGAGGTTTCCGTAAGCCTCTTATAAGAGTCTTATAAGGGTAAGGGGCCAACATGATGACACTTATCTATTGGCTGTTCGAATGCCAGGCTATACGGACGCCATGTTTTTACCAAGTTGATCACGAAGCACGTGGCAGTTGTGTGTGACTCTCTAAACGTATATAGGCTACCTCGCTGCGACCGATTACACACGCCAACCCCAGGGACTTTGATTGCAAGCCGAGCATACATTTCCCCGCAAAACAAAAATTCGTAAAAATTATACGAAACGAAACTTGTGTAAGCAGTATCCGGCCTCATGCTACTTCAGCAAGCGTGAAATTCATATTTGCCGAATGAACAATACGGGAAGCATTTCAATGAATACCAACGTTATATATTATACATCATATACATTATTGGAATGGCGAAGCGGTTCATAGCCGTGGTTAGATGGTGTAGTGTAGTGCGGTTTTGCTCTGGTTTGAGTGACTATAGGTCCTAAAAAGGACCGTGGTCCTTTTAACTACACCATAAATACATTATTATTTTTTCAAATCTATTTATTTGCAAAAGTTGCAAAAGGACCGCTAGACACAATTAAACAATTAAACAACCTAAAAATATATTTTACTTACATTTCAATCAAGGTCTCAAGCATGTTTTACGCTGTTTAAAAATAATCATAATGTTACATAATAAAGAATGGCATCGTGATATACTTTGTATAAGTATTAGCCACTTTTACGATCGCCTTTGCGTTTGTGATCACTTTGAGTCTTGCCGCTTTTAATTGAATTGTAAGGATCAATCAAATATATTTTAAAGAAATTGGTCCGCGACAGAGAATTTCGTATGCCTAGAGGGAGGGGGGGGGGGGGGGAGAATGTGTGCTCCGCTAGCAGAGCACTTACGCACCATGAAAACACACGTTATCTATCGGGATTGTCATTGAAATTAAAGGTTTTTAATATTTATATGCTTGTCGTTCGTCTAACATGACGCTATTTCATTAAATTCCCATTGTTTCTCTAGCGGGAGCTAAACATGAAAAGTGAATTAAGATTGGCTTCGAGCGAAGAGTACTTTTGTGAAACGCCGCATCTCACAGCAAAGGTCGACGGTTGCATTATCAATGAGTTCGCATGTTGCAGCCAATCAGAGTGACAGGGTTCGAAATTGTGTATATTGTGTAACTCCAGCTGTAGCGTCCACACTCAAAACCCTCACTATCTCAGAATTTGACAAAATTTACAGGAAGCTTAGAACACAGAAAATAAGAACACCCCTATTAAAGGGTTTTGACATACGCCCAACGGCTTGCCCGTGGCGGGGCACGGAAAAACCCAGATTTTTACATTTTGCCCCGCACGGCGAATCACTGTTTTCACTCCAGCGTTTGAACAAATTGACTTAGAAAGATGGGACTTGTTCTAAACTGACAAACACGCTTTTATAAGCAAGAAAAAAATATATATACTGGTTTCTTGTTAAACTTAGGGGTGGAAAAAAACCACCCCTACATTTCAACCCTAAATAACTCTGGTTGTAATTTTTATTTCGTTTTCATATTTTGTTTCAAGCATTTCCAGTTAATTATCTATATAGAAACTAAATATGAATCGTGGGCTAAGATGGGTTCCGAAGTTATGATTTTTTTACTGTATAGATGTGTTTATACCTAGGTGTGCTTTTGCACGTCTGTAAGAATGGTATATGCAATATACCCGTAAATTCATGTTATATAAATTTTAATTTAAAATAATGTTGGCGCGTTAAGATTCAATTTACTCACTCATTTTTCTGTTTGCCTCGGACCTATCACTCTGGCTTCTTTGACCGACGCCGAGGAGGAGAACACCCGCGTGTCCACCGAGTGCTCAGACACGGGCACGAAGCAATGAAGTTCTTGCGTGCCGGGAATCGGCAGGGAGGATGCAAACCGTTCTTCGAGCAATTTCTCGGTAGCCCGGTGGTCGTCGATGGCACCGTACGCGAAGGTGATGGTCGGGATGGCTCCGACCGCCCAATCGAACAGTTGCCGGGGCGTCATTATCTGAGACTCGTAGGGGCGCTGCAGACTAGCCCCGGCAACTGTTCGATTGGCAGTGTTGTGACTTATCTAGATCAAATTATCTAGTTATCTTTATCTAGATAAAAAAATCTTTATCTATACTCCATATTTTAGATAATAGATGATTTTAGCCAATTTTATTCCAATTTTTGACATTGTCATTCAGATAGTCATTATTTCCAAAACCATTGCCATCCCAAGAAAAAGTTTCAAACATGTATAATCTTGAGAGTAATGATTCGGGAATTGGCAATCTGATTCCAAGAGCTCATGTTTTACTGTAAAGTAGGTGTAATATAATAGTCACTAATGTGGCTTTTGGAATTTTGCCACAATCCAACATCATTTTCCAATATTCCCAATTTCAAAAATTATCTATTATCTAAAGAAAATTATGTAGATAGATTTTTTCATCTATTATCTTTTATCTAGATGATTTAAAAAACCCATCTTTTATCTTATCTAGATATCAAATTTGCCAATCATCTTCATCTTTATCTAGATGAAAAAAAAAATTATCTAGTCACAACACTGTCGATTGGGCGGTGTGATCGCCGGACATCCGGAAACGCACCACAGAACAACTTTTCTTTTTTAATATTCAAGCCCAAATCCCCAAATCAAATCCCCAAATCAAATCCCCAAATCAAATCCCCAAATCAAATCCCCAAATCAAATCCCCAAATCAAATCCCCAAATCAAATCCCCAAATCATATCCCCAAATTATCTCTGCGCCTCGTGACGAGATTCCAATGTGGTCAAAGTCGAAACTAGAACCAGCCCCGAACGGCGCGGGGTTTCGCTAGCGTTCTTAGTTTGTTTCCAGAACATTAAAAATTTGGCGCCATCAAAGATGTGGCGGACGGGCGCATCATATTCACGCTACGCCACTGATTGTGGTGCAACAGATTCCCTTCCCGGACCTATCGGTGACCAAGGTGGTATTACCGGACCTATCGGTGACAAGGTGGTATTACCGGACCTATCGGTGACAAGGTGGTATTACCGGACCTATCGGTGACAAAGGTGGTATTACCGGACCTATCGGTGACAAGGTGGTATTACCGGACCTATCGGTGACAAAGGTGGTATTACCGGACCTATCGGTGACCAAGGTGGTATTACCGGACCTATCGGTGACAAGGTGGTATTACCGGACCTATCGGTGACAAGGTGGTATTACCGGACCTATCGGTGACAAGGTGGTACTACCGGACATATTGGTGATAAAGGTGGTATTACCGGGCCTATCGGTGACAAAGGTGGTATTACCGGACCTTTCAGTTATAAAGGTGGTATTACCGGACCTATCAGTGATAAAGGTGGTATTATCGGACCTGTCGGTGACAAAGGTGGTATTACCGGACCTATCGGTGACAAAGGTGGTATTACCGGACCTATCGGTGACAAGGTGGTACTACCGGACATATTGGTGATAAAGGTGGTATTACCGGGCCTATCGGTGACAAAGGTGGTATTACCGGACCTATCGGTGACAAGGTGGTACTACCGGACATATTGGTGATAAAGGTGGTATTACCGGGCCTATCGGTGACAAAGGTGGTATTACCGGACCTATCTGTGACAAAGGTGGAATTACCGGACCTATCGGTGACAAAGGTGGTATTACCGGACCTATCGGTTATAAAGGTGGTATTACTGGACCTATCGGTGACAAGGTGGTATTACCGGACCTATCGGTGACAAAGGTGGAATTACCGGACCTATCGGTGACAAAGGTGGTATTACCGGACCTATCTGTGACAAAGGTGGAATTACCTGACCTATCGGTGACAAGGTGGTATTACCGGACCTATCGGTGACAAAGGTGGTATTACCGGACCTATTGGTGACAAAGGTGGAATTACCGGACCTATCGGTGACAAAGGTGGTATTACCGGACCTATCGGTGACAAAGGTGGTATAACCGGACCTATTGGTGACAAAGGTGGAATTACCGGACCTATCGGTGACAAAGGTGGTATTACCGGACCTATCGGTGACAAAGGTGGTATTAAGGATTGTGTACGGAGTAAGGAAAAGGGGTTCAATCAAAGAAAGCCAAAATATTATATTATATTCCTTGTTCCTTTGGCTTTTTCGAACGCTTCACAGACCAAAGCTGCATATTTAGTGGGCATATAACTTTTCAAAACTCTTTCACATTGCCAAAAAAGTGCACCAACAATATGTATACTCATTGAATTTTGTCTGCTACTTGTCTTTATGCTTGTTATACAATATTTTGTATTATTTGCAAAGCAAGCTGACAGTAACAAGACACAGGATTCTTCTAAACTTTTAATCTGCCACAATCATCCCAAGAAGCAAGTCCGCAAAGGCGAGCACAAAAGTGTCAGCAAAGTCCTCGGAAAATAAACCCTTGTCATTTTATTATTATGTAGACAAATTAGCCTCCCAAAAATGTTGCCCATTCCAAGTGGGACGAAAGCACCAGCCGCGAAAGTTGGGGACCCGGGTTCAAATCCCGGAATGGGCAACATTTTTGGGAGGCTAATTTGTGTACATAATAATAAAATGAATAGCCAATTACGATCTTTCGTAATTTAAAAAAGATTAAAAGAAAACCCGTGTCATGTTAATCACGCTCCAAACCACCAATAAAGATTGCATCGATTCGATCGTGTTGGATATGAATATCGCCAAATCCAATCGCTTTTCCCGTGCAAGAGAGTGCAGATATAGGTATACCGATACTAAGAAAAAGTTTTTTCAATTTTAGAGATAATCTTTCAATTGCAGGCCTTAATCAAGACAGTAATGAGCAAAATAAACATTGGAAAGATAATACAATTGATGTGCTTCAAGTGGTTATTTAGTGACGCGCGATAGATTGATCGCAAATTGTTGATGTACCTACCAGATAATTAACTTATTGTGTTGCTGTTGTACATTTTCATTTAGTGTAATGATTTATTTTTAGCGGTGCGCACATTCCTGGCCAATCAGGGAGCAAGTAATTATATTATGTCTAATTACCCTATACCTAGGAGGGTCACTAGCCACTGCGCAGTCTTATCTCTTTTACTTAAACCATACATGCTAGTATAGGTACCTATTGTCTTTTAATCTTATTTAAATTACGAAAGCTCGTAATTGGCTATTCATTTTATTATTATGTACACAAATTAGCCTCCCAAAAGTGTTGTCCATTCCGGGATTTGAACCCGGGTCCCCAACTTTCGCGGCTGGTGCTCTAACCGCTGAGCTAAATGGCCATTAAATTTGGGAGAAGTAATTTGCATACAGGGTGAGAATTGAATGTCCCCCGGGGGGGGGTATGGTCCAGAGTCTACGAATACTCATAGTGGCTCTGGTACCGCGTGATGCTATACTGCAACCACATTTTACATTCAACCTCGAGTAACTCCAAATTAACGTTGGATGCGTTGAATTCTCTTTTAATCTTATTTAAATTACGAAAGCTCGTAATTGGCTATTCATTTTATAATAAAAAAATATAAAAAAAAATAAATAATAATAAAAAATAAAAATAATAATAATAATAATAAAAAATAAAATAAAAATAAAAATAAAGGTACCTATTGTCTTTATAGTTTACAATAAAGCAATCGAGAGGTTTATCTTAATATGCCCACTATAATATTATACTATAATCCCTATGAAACTCTAGGGCCAGATTCACAACAACAGAAAATATATAATGTTTTTCAAAATTGATTCGGAACAAGACTTGTATCATAGGCGTGCGCAGGGTCCCATCTGAGGTGGGGCCAAACACCCAATTCCCCGTCAACCGCTTTTCCAAAATCCCATTCCCTAAAAAACCCCTAAACCCCTTCATTGCCAATCATCAGGTAGGTAAGCACACAAGAGGGACGAAAGTGACAACGCAGCTATTTGCAAGGAGATCCGTCAGTTGTCACTCTCGAAGAGAACACAATGGAGCTTAGCAGAGCTTACAAGGGTCGGCACGCGTCTTCCTACCCCAAAATCTCAAGTGGTTTTGACCAGTAATTCACGAATGTATACTACATTAGATAATAGTATAGCCCAATTTCACGTCCAACAGTAACCGTGCTTTGCTATACTACTATATCACTACTACTACTACTACTACTACTACTACTACTACTACTACTACTACTACTACTACTACTACTACTACTACTACTACTACTACTACTACTACTACTACTACTACTACTACTACTACTACTACTACTACTACTACTACTACTACTACTACTACTACTACTACTACTACTACTACTACTACTACTACTACTACTACTACTACTACTACTACTACTACTACTACTACTACTACTACTACTACTACTACTACTACTACTACTACTACTACTACTACTACTACTACTACTACTACTACTACTACTACTACTACTACTACTACTACTACTACTACTACTACTACTACTACTACTACTACTACTACTACTACTACTACTACTACTACTACTACTACTACTACTACTACTACTACTACTACTACTACTACTACTACTACTACTACTACTACTACTACTACTACTACTACTACTACTACTACTACTACTACTACTACTACTACTACTCCTACTACTACTACTACTACTACTACTACTACTACTACTACTACTACTACTACTACTACTACTACTACTACTACTACTACTACTACTACTACTACTACCACTACTACTACTACTACTACTACTACTACTACTACTACTACTACTACTACTACTACTACTACTACTACTCCTACTACTACTACTACTACTACTACTACTACTACTACTACTACTACTACTACTACTACTACTACTACTCCTACTACTACTACTACTACTTTTCATGGCTCTTGTGTTTAATGAATCAATTAATCATAAGATATAAGCGTCCATGGTTTGAAGGCATCAAAATAGAAAAATAGAAATTATTTTCAGGGGGTGGGGGGGGGGGGAGGGGCATGAACTGTGAGCCCCCACCCCCTCCCCGTCGTAGATCCTTCGCGGTATAGTTCTATTGATTGAGATATATGTTATAAGCGTTTTGTTATAAATGCCCTTGAGAGTTTTGTTACGTTAGTTTTGGAATTTCTATTAATGTTTCCAACGTGGCCGTCATTATACATTATTATCAAAGTAAAGCTATCAGTCCCTAAATAAGATACCCAGAAAGACATTATAAACATATCATAATACATAACCTGCAATCAAAACTCAACCTATCACCACAGATAGAAGTATACCCAGATGTCCCACTCCCACACTAAAGCAGCTACGCGAAAGCCCTCCGCCAGGAATAATAGTTTCGCCGACAGTCAAGGGATGGAGCCACTGTTTGTTGTGTAACCAAGGTAACTGTTACCACCTGTGGATCATTAGGTTCCTTGATGATATTGACCTTGTGCCATGGCCTGGTAGATGATGCCATAACTGTAACCACCTGAGGAACATTGGGTCCCTTGATTATAATGGACCTTGTGCCATGGCCTGGTGGATGAAGCCATAACTGTAACCACCTGAGGAACATTGGGTCCCTTGATTATAATTGACCTTGTGCCATGGCCTGGTAGATGAAGCCATAACTGTAACCACCTGAGGAACATTGGGTCCCTTGATTATAATTGACCTTGTGCCATGGCCAGGTAGATGAAGCCATAACTGTAACCTCCTGAGGAACATTGGGTCCCTTGATTATAATTGACCTTGTGCCATGGCCTGATGGATGGAGCCATAACTGTTACCACCTGAGGAACATTGGGTCCCTTGATTGCAGGGTTGGCATTGAAAAACCCAGCCCAGTAAAGAAAAACCCGCTTCAAAAACCCACAACTGGGGTTTTCATATCATTTGTATTACTAGGGGTTCGCGAACGCAATTTTTGTTGCGTTGAAGATGATCGTAACGGTTTGTATAGCAGATAACAAGGTGAAGGCAGAAGATCGAATACGAAAACTTTCTTGAAAATTCCGGTCACTTGAAAGTTTAGACGATTCTGATATTCCTTTGTTTCTCTCCGGGCTGTCAGAAAGCAAAAACTAGCAAATTATGAACTCATTGAGTAATGATAACATAATTACAGAAAAAATAACTTGCACGAGGGTTCTTATAAAATTACAGATAAATTTATGACGCGGATTGACTTTCAATTACTTCTATAAACAAAATTGACTAAACTTCTGATAACTGCCAAATATGGCTTGGCCATACTTGAAGTCAACAAAGCAGGTAACGAAGGAAACAGACGCTTTTTGAATCAGGCGTCAAATCACGAAAAATCACCCCAAAAACGAGAATAAAAACCAATCACAGAAACCAAATGACCTCAGATTTTCAGGCAAAATACATTTCTATAAAGGCGACATGTTCATGAGTTTTGGTGAAGATATGTAGGTACCTAAATAATTTGACAGTTACAGAGTTTCAAAATTTTGAAAAAATAATAAATAATAAAAGAGTTGTAATCCGATCTTGTCCAAAAACGCGGAGGGTCTAAGTTGAGAACAAAGGTAGGCCCTCCTTAATTTTCATCGAAATTGGTTCAGGCGCGCCAACACCCAGACAATGAAACAAAAACACTACTTTTTTGGGGTAGTTAGATCGAAGATTTGCTCGCTCGCTTCTTTCGCTACTCTTATCAATATTCATTCCAGACCACCATGCCTATTTCACTGGTTACTTTTTCATTCAAGTACTTATTTTTTCTTTTTTTCCAACGATTACATTTTTTTAAATGAAAAACCCAGAAAAACCCGCCCAGGCTGGGTCACATAAGAAAAACCCGGGTTTTTGCCACCTCTACTTAATTGTAATTAACCTTGTGCCATGGCCTGGTGGATGATGTTAAAACAGGTTGCCAACGCACCCCAGCGATTGCCGGCAAAACTACTATCATCAAATGTTTGCCGTAGCCATAGCTAGGTATGGTAGAATGTCTGGGTAACCTTATGTCTGTGACGTAGCCATAGCTAGGTATGGTAGAATGTCTGGGTAACCTTATGCCTGTGACGTAGCCATAGCTAGGTATGGTAGAATCTCTGGGTAACTTTAAGTCTGTGACGTAGCCATAGCTAGGTATGGTAGAATGTCTGGGTAACCTTGTGTCTGTGACGTAGCCATAGCTAGGTATGGTAGAATGTCTGGGTAACCTTGTGTCTGTGACGTAGCCATAGCTAGGTATGGTAGAATGTCTGGGTAACCTTATGTCTGTGACGTAGCCATAGCTAGGTATGGTGGAATGTCTGGGTAACCTTATGTCTGTGCTATCACCTAATTTCCTTCGTATATTATGACAATGCTAGCATAATCGCGTATATATCGCCAGAAGCCCTCGACATATTTCTTACAACGTTGTGAAGGCTGGCACGGTCGGATTTTAGTGTCACAGTTTGACACTCTCATTTCAAAACAAAAGTACAAAACAAAAAAACAAAAAAACAAAACAAAGTATAAGTTTCGACCAGCTCCGAACGCAACATGAAGTTGTCGCTTACTCTTGTGCTGGGTAAGTTTTTGTGATTCTTGGGGGAATTAAAGTATGTACGTTCGCGAATTACTGGTCAAAACCACTCTTGAGATTTTGGGTT
This sequence comes from Nemoura dubitans, assembly GCA_921293005.1. Taxonomy (NCBI): domain Eukaryota; kingdom Metazoa; phylum Arthropoda; class Insecta; order Plecoptera; family Nemouridae; genus Nemoura; species Nemoura dubitans. The sequence continues at coordinate 1,583,229 of OV121078.1, read as the reverse complement.
GGGAAGACGCGTGCCGACCCTTGTAAGCTCTGCTAAGCTCCATTGTGTTCTCTTCGAGAGTGACAACCGACGGATCTCCTTGCAAATAGCTGCGTTGTCACTTTCGTCCCTCTTGTGTGCTTACCTACCTGATGATTGGCAATGAAGGGGTTTCCCCGAAAATTGGCAACACAGGGCTGTGAAAGGGACAGAGTTGGTCCAAATTCTTGACACATGTCAAGATACATTTCCGTGTTAACAATTGCATTGTCCGAATTCCATTTGAAATGGCATTTGCAATGCCATTGAAATGGTTTTGACCAGGAATTCGCGAATGGACATATACTTGTGATTTTTTTAAAGGTTTTTGCTGGATACAAACTGTTTACAATGAATCCTTTGGTATGAAAATCTTTACACTGCCCAATAACCACTGGCACAAAATGAGAGATTCATCTTTTTCAAAATATATAAGCCTGAGAACCAAACGCTACAACAACGCTACAAAACAGATATTTTCACAGATATTTTTAAATAAAACTCTCCTGGTCAAATACGACCTCAAACATATTTGATAGAGAAATCATTTTTTTTATCTCCATCTGGTATAGTACATATAGCCATGTTTTACTAAACTTAATTTTTATTTTATTTTTAAACATTAAATAATATATTTTGTTGAAGACAAATTTTAAGATGGTTATTGCATGCTTGATGTGTATTTATATATACGATTTATATGGAAATATGGAAATATGCATTATGAAAATATGCAGAGCAATACTTTGTACTGTTGATTACATAGACCCACGGTCAAGGCTGATCAGTGATCACTTTCAATAATAAAATAGTTTTTTATTCAAACTCTTCGTGTAACCAATATTTTGCCAAATTGATATTTTCCATTTTATATAATTACGGATCAAGCACATTTCATATTGTACATTTTTTGGAGAGTTGACTCAAACTTGGTACACCCCTAAGTAGATGGTACAAGTGTAACATGATCCAAGTCCTCGTGTCTTATTTCTTTCACATGGGGTGACCAAAGTCGAAAACTGATCAATTACAAATTTAAAAAATATATACCAAAGTTGCCGACATCTCAAGGCCACATCATCGAAGTTATCACTTCAATATTTCAGTATGTTGCAGACAATAGAAGTAAATAAGGGCGACCATGGCTCATTCCCCAATTTTTCTTTGCACTTTCGTGTACACTAGCTCTAAAATGGGTAAAAAATGAAGAGTATCGGGGTATGTTCTAGCATTCCAGGGGCAAATATTGAAAAAAAGGGCCATGTTCGCCCTTATTTTCATCTTTTGTCTACAACATACTGAAATATTGAAATGATAACTTTGATGATGTGGCCTTGAGAACTCGGCAACATTTGGTCTGAAAGCCACTTTCTGGCGAACTGATATATTGTGCCCTTAAATTTCTCTTGGGAGGAAGACAAATAATGAAATTTACTTTTTTAACCCTCTGCTAAACAAGCAAATAGCACTAAAACAATCAGTTACTAATGTAGTGGTATTGGCACATTTATGCACTTATCGGTATAGAAACTAAACCCATAATTAAAGAGCTCATGTGGTCCCAGATTAGGTAGAATTTATAGGCGTTCTGTGAAGTATATTTTTCTAGAAAAACTTCTCTTTCGCAAACTGTTTCATTAGCAAGTGTATAAGCGGGCTCTCATAGAAACGTTTTGCGTTTTGAACCGAACCGACTTGAACATTGAACACCTACTTGAACATTGAACACCGACTAGAACAGCTGCACCATGTGGGAAGGGATGGGTAAAAGGGGCCCAGGCAGGCGAAATGGGGGGGGGGGGGGGGGGGCGCGGGCGCAACACCCGGAAAAATCTTAAACGTTCAAGGTTAGTTCGTATTGGTTGACCCTTGAAAATGGCCAGACAATTTGGTCAAGACGTTAGGAAAGAAAATCAAACTTTAACACAGTTTAATCCAAAAAATAACGATTGTAATAAACCTTGCTTTGAAAATCTAACTTGACGTAAAACTTGCGAATTGCAAGACATAGCGTTGCGTAACATTGTGGGTGTTGGTTGAACGCAGTCCCGTAACTTGTACCTGCTTGTACTTGATGAATGAACATTGACGTTGCTTATACGACACAATGGGGGTGGGGGGGGGGGGGGCTTCTATCTTCAAGAAATTTTTGATTTAGAACATTTTTAAGCTGCAAATCTATACATACCCGCTGGCCTGCACAGACTGAGCACACAACTGTTCTAAACCCACGCCCCTTTTTCTTTCCAGTGACAGCCAGCATCCAAGGTCTCAGCCCCTTCACCATTCAGTTCGTCAACGCCCCAACCCCAAACCCCAAACCCAACCCCAACCCAAACCCAAACCCAAACCCCGCCAAGACGTCCTACGTCATCAAATCCGCCAACGCCGCGCCGCCACCGGCCTCACCCACCCCAAACAACCCCGCTGCCCCAGCCGCGACCTCCCCGAAGCTAATCACCCCCAACGCCCCAACCCCAAACCCCGCCAAGACGTCCTACGTCATCAAATCCGCCAGTCCTACATCGCCCGCGCCCAAGGCCGCAGTCATCCCCGCCGTGATACCCCAACAACGCGCCTCCCACTTCGTCTCCTACCCGGTCGTCGGCGCCTCCATCAACCCTCTGCGAACAGTCGGCAGCGTCAACCCCACACCGCGCTGGGCGTCTTCGTACGGCAGCTACCCGTATTCGCCGTACGCGTCCGTGTCGAGCTACAACTACTACGGCAGACCAGCAACTTACGCCAATTACGCCACAAATTACGGCACAAACTACGCCTCGAACTATGCCACGAATTACGCCACAAACTACGGCACAAATTACGGGTCTAACTATGGAACCTACTATCGAACGTCCCCAGTGTATTCACCGTACACTGCCACGCCGTGGGCCAGTACGCTGCGATCCAACGCGTACGGCACGTCTCCGTACGCGTACGGCACATCTCCATACGCGTACGGCACGTCTCCATACGCGTACGGCACGTCTCCGTACGCGTACCCCTACTACACCCAGTCTGCGTATGCCACCAACAGCATGTTCCCGTGGCGCACATATGCGCCGGGGTCTTATTTCAGCTATGTAAGTCAACCATCCCCAGCATTCATTCCCGGGACAATACCTGCTCCAGTGCCGGTACCTGCCCCAGTGCCGGTGCCCGCTCCAGTGCCGGTACCAACAGTGCCGACAGGGCCAGCATTGCCGACAGGGCCAGCAGTGCCGACAGGGCCAGCATTGCCGACAGGGCCAAGCAGCCCCTCGGCCCCAGCAACCGGGCCAACCCCTAGTCCAACCGGGCCAACTCCTAGTGCAACCGGGCCAACCCTTAGTGGATCCAGCCCAACGCCAAGCGGCGGTTGATCTTTTGTCACAAAATTGTCGAGTTTCCTTAAATCACGTCTGGTATATTATTTGATTTGTGAGCTTACAATAATGCTTGTTAATTGTGTACAAGTTCCACTGTGGTATACTAAATTTTAAACTTTGTTCACTTTTTCAATGCTGTTTCAATATAGCAGCTACTCATTGCGTGATTGAAACATGTTAATAAATCGCCAACATGCATTTTACAGTGCAAACGTCGTCGCTTTTTGTTTCGGATAACCTAGGGCCCCTGCGGGCCTCAAAAATCTTATCGGAGGACCCCCTGAGCCCAAAGCCCCCGAGCACTGGTATGCCTGCTCCCCTCTAGTTACGCACTGGGCCCGAGGCCCCCGAGCACTGGTATGCCTGCCCCCCTCTAGTTACGCACTGAGCCCGAGGCCCCCGAGCACTGGTATGCCTGCTCCCCTCTAGTTACGCAATGTGCCCGAGGCCCCCGAGCACTGGTATGCCTGCTCCCCTCTAGTTACGCAATGTGCCCGAGGCCCCCGAGCACTGGTATGCCTGCTCCCCTCTAGTTTTGCACTGAGCCAGAGGCCCCCGAGCACTGGTATGCCTGCTAGTGCTAACCTCTAGTTACTCCACAGTTTGTGTTCCTTCCAGTTCCTTAACCAATTAATCAAACTAGTATGTTAAAAGATTGGTAAATGTACCAGTTATGGTATAATGAGCAAGGTAAAAATGCATTGTAGCATGAACTCCATGTATGTTTTTCAAGTACTTGTCTGTAAACCTTGTGTAAGCAAAGTAGATTGATGACAACAAATCAAATTAATTAGATACGGCTCAGCAAACAATTATTGAAATAGCCGCCGAATAGGGCGGGGGATCAATAGTATACTTCGCTGCCGCTGGGCGATTTTAGGCGCTAGCCAGCAGCGCCACCGCCGGCTCGGCGATTCTGCTGGATTCATTCATTACCGCCTCGTGTTTTCTTTTCTGTTGTCTTTGCGCAATTTTGTCATCTAATTTTACTAAAATGCTGTTTAGCAAAAGCGTTTTTAAAGACAGAGATGGAAAGCGCTTTCGTTGTTTTGTTACGGATGGAGAAATGAAAAAACTTATTGTGGCCCTTTTAACGGTAAACACGGTAACCTCATATTACTTTCTAATAATGAATCGAACACTAAAAATTTTTACAATCTGGCTTGGAGTATACACGTTAATCTTTTTATAATATGTTTAGTTGTATATTTTCTCAAATGCAATTATTTACTCTCACACTGTAGCAAGGAGGTGCAAAGGTCTCGAGAACTATGACAGAGTTGAAAGATTGTCGTCACCAGCATCTCCTAATCTCGTGCCTAAATTACAACGTGGATGAGAAGGTTACAGAATGAGGCCCTGGCCGACAATCTCATCAAACAGAGCAGTGACCGAGAAGCACTTCGTACCAGAATGGCGCTGGTTGCCAATCGACCTAGAATGGGTAGTGAGAAGTTGCACTTTAAATTGTGTTGAAGAATTCCGCAAGTACAGGTGGGTCGCATGATCTGGTATTCGCTAGGTACTACAACAAAACACATAACAAAGATAGCCCCAAAGAGAAGTCACTGTTTATTGATTATCCAATTTGGATTCTCATTGCTAATGAACAGCTACATGTTTCAATCCATAGTTGCAGCTATGGGTTGCTATGGATTGCAAAATTGTCTCAAATGGCTTCATCAAAAGTGAGATTAGCCCGAGTCTCTCAGCGATTTTATGACGTTTCGTTGGTTAAGTTAATCAAAACCTAGCGGGCAAGGGTGATTTTGCCGTTCATGACTTTGGGAAATACATATTATTCTTCTTAAAAACTTGCTGTTTACGCTCCAGACGACTCCGTGCAACAATTCAGTGTATTTTCAATTATTTGAAAGAGATTTCAAGCATATTTTATTCATTTGTGTTCATCTTTAGCAACATTTTACGCGTTAGATCAAAGTTTGACATCTTCTCTTGACAGCTAAGCTACCTACCCAAATCGTTTCTGTGTCACCCCAGGAAGAAGTGTATCATTTTGCAAATGTTCTTACCAACAGCGTTTAACATTTCGGAGCCCTTTCAAAGATTCAAAGCCATTTACGAAAACGGAAATCTGTACTGAAATATAGAAATGTCAGCATCAAACTTCGGAAAATGATCCTGCTTTCTTTGAACTCGAGTGTATTTGGCCAGTGCAGGAAAATTCGTAGAGATTTGATAGATTTTAGTAGCAATATCATTGATAGGTTCCTGCTAGAGATCTTTGTTTTCATTTATTTTTCAGATGGAAGAACAACAATTAGATACCGAGGTGATAGATGCGGAGCTGGTGACGGCCACGGAAAACTTCACAGTGAGAGAGGAGGGTGCCCCGGGGGAGGCGCCGTGCCCCCGGGGGAGGCGCCGTGCCCCCGGGGGAGGCGCCGTGCCCCCGGGGGAGGCGCCGTGCCCCCGGGGGAGGCGCCGTGCCCCCGGGGGCAGTGGCCAACCCCGCGGTGAGGTTGCCAGAGGATGTTTTTGAGCAGGACCTGCATGCCCTGCTGGCCTGCGCCCCACCTAGCAGCACCATGGACGGAAAGGGCTTGGGCCACGCTGGCGGACATAAAAGGTGAGACATACTGGCTTTCATTTGAGGAATGTTAATTTAATTGATTCAAATCAAATCGGTCCCTTTCAATTCACGGCTGGACTGCTCGACATGCCAGGCAACGGAAGTAGTGTGATTTGAGCTCCAGCTCGGACCGACTGCCATCATATTATGACGTTGGCTCAAGCTCACAGCTGTTAACAGTGTGAAGCAAGCACCACACAACCAGCTTGTGCCGCAATACCTTCTCATGCAACTGCAACCTAACCTAACCTAACCAAACCAGTTAATAATTGTGAAACTTTGCTATTTTTAGCATAGCTCCGCATGCAAAAAACGTCTAGACGTGTTTTAACATAGCAGAGATGTACTCTTCTAAAATTACTTCCACGGTTGTTAGGTTTGGCGTGTCGTAACCCTAGCAACGGTAACCCTTCACGCTTGATTTACGCATGATTTAGGCTCCAAACAGCATTTCAGCGGCCGCCGCTTGGTTAGATCCAGCCAGAAGCAAATAAACTTCCTTCACGGTGACTTTGGTTCCACAGTTTCATGTTTCATCGCTGATATTCAACCAACTTTAAAATTGTTAGATTTGGCGAGATGAGTTCTCTGCTTCTAACGAGTATGCATCTTAATGTACTTCCTGCTTTACTTTCGGTTACAGTTGACGGCACTCCATAGCTTAGAATCATTACCTAAACTTAATCGATCCTAGTTTATATTTTATTGCAGCTGAAATATTACATAAAAGGCATAATAGTTTTGAATAAGAATTTGACGGTCTGGCGAATTACCAACTGTTTTTTCGGACTTGGATCAAGGTACGTTATAACTGCATAAAAATATTTTCCATCAAGCTTATTTACGAATGGTGGTGGGCTGGCAATATCCTGACTTTGAACATGATCCAGGTATTCACAGCACACCACACGTTGACTCAAATGATAGTCTATGCTTGAATATTTAATATTATTGAAATATTACCAATTTTGAATGCAATTACCTTGGCAAGCAATCAGTAACAAAGTACGGAAATATTACATAATTACTTGATCAAATCAAAAGTCTAGGTTAGTAAAGTAAAGTTGGACCTGGTTGGCAAATCATTGACTACAGAAACTCTTCAGTAGTTATATTTCTCCAAAAAGGCAAAGTTTCACAATTTAGTACTGGTTAGGTTAGGTTAGGTTAGGTTAGGTTGCATGAGAAGGCCTTGAGCGAGGCTGCGACGCAAGCTGTGCGAGCGCGCCCGGAAACTTATTACTGTAAACAGCTGTGAGCTTGTGCGAAACCAATGACAGATGGTCCGACTCCGAGCTGGAGCTTAAATCACACTGCAGCTGCATCCGTTGCACATGCCTGGCATGCCGGCAGTCCAGACGCGAAAACACGGATGAGCTGGAGCTTAAATCACACTGCAGCTGCATCCGTTGCACTTGCCTGGCATGCCGGCAGTCCAGACGCGAAAACACGGATGAGCTGGAGCTTAAATCACACTGCAGCTGCATCCGTTGCACATGCCTGGCATGCCGGCAGTCCAGACGCGAAAACACGGATGAGCTGGAGCTTAAATCACACTGCAGCTGCATCCGTTGCACTTGCCTGGCATGCCGGCAGTCCAGACGCGAAAACACGGATTATTATAAACGCTTTGCATTTACAACATTAATGCGAATAACTCTAAATTTAGTGTGACAAGATTCTTACCATTTTTGGAACCACTGTATACAATAAAACATTTTCATTTAGTGCTTCTTTAGAATCGTTACTCAATGACATAACCTAACCATAACCCCCTGCGTCCGGCATGTATGTGTCCAGCCGCATTTGCCACAACAATGCTACAACTACAAGAATATTATATTGTTATTATTGTATCTGCAATACCTAGGGGGTAGTTACTCTATAGTGGCAAGTTTGTCCAAAATGCCAATATTAATTATTTCCCTTCCAGGCACTCGATTGTGCTAATATTCGACGGATGCAGGCTCGGTATCTGATAGAGCATTTGAAAGCGCAGCCAGGCAACAATAATAACTTTTATAACTTTATGGAACCTTGCATGCTTACAGTTACATCACACGAGTAATATTAAGAATATGCATTCGAGTGTACGTTGAAACATTACATTTGCTGTGAGAGAGCTATCAAATGGCTCGATTGCCAACCGAGCACCTAGGTCGTGTTTCCATCGGTGTCATCGATATACCTTTTCCAGTTTTTGTTATTTTTGTGTGAAAAGGCCACTGAGAGGCACCCATATGAAATTTTGATCAGACTGATGTAAGTATATAGGTAGTTCTATATGTAAAAACCCTATGGAACTAGCTAGTGTTCAAGGGGGTGTGCTCACCCCAGACAATAGATAGCTGGAAATAAACCTGCAATTATTGTAATGGGCTAGAAATTGATAACCGATCGTTCGTTATGTCAATCAAAAACATGTTTTCTGTGTTTTTTACTACCTTTATTTTTAGTCCTCGAGGGGGATTCCATTTAAGGACCTAAGCGACGCTTCCATGCAACAGAACGGACATTCTAGCCGTGACCACCATTCGAGCAGTGAGACCACCTTTTGTATACCTACGAGCTGGACAACGATGGACGATACTTCAGGTAAGGATTTACAACAGTTACATTAATAACTATCTTCGTCGTGCTTTCCTGCCTACATCACAGTCTTGTGGTTTTAGTTTGTGTGGCAAATTGTTCCCAGTAATTACTGTAAATTGACCGAATGTAGGTCGTTAGGCACAGTAGGCCAAATGTGGCCAATGGCGGCTGCCCTCCTATTCTCGGGACATCGACAAAAATAACTGTGTCCACTAATACTATCAACGCCTGCAGCATAAACCTTCTTAGAATTACTATTTGATTCCAGATTTTTCATTTAGATGTGTCGATAATTGTTGAAATGATCAGCTCCACGTGCTGTCCATTATATTAAGTAGTAATGTAAGCAATTTTTTTCCCTCAGAGAACTTCGAACTTTTTGACTGGGCCAGGCACGGAGAATTTGTGGCAAAAATGTTCGCCGAGCTGAGTAGAAAAAGGAGATTTTTTTGACTGTGTAATAGGAAACGGAAGGCCAGGGGAGTGCATAAGAGCTCACAAAATCCTGCTAATGACAGGAAGTCTTTACTTTTTCGTGAGTAACGTCCAGCAGACGGTCTTTATTTTATTTTATTGTTGCATCAACGTTTCCTTAATGTGCACTCCTTTCATTCAGTGGTGGCACTGGAAGCTTCGGCTGATTTAATGGCCAGCTACAGCTAGATGGATCATTTTGTATCCATACCGTTCTTGATCTAATTTCTATTAATAGCTTTCGTTGTCTCAATGTCAACTCAAAATCAAATGTCAAATCGGGGGGGGGGGGGGGGGGATGGGGGCTTGACCGCCCAGCTTCCCTTGACCGCCCAGCTTCCCTTGACCGCCCAGCTTCCCTTGACCGCCCAGCTTCCCTCGACCGCCCAGCTTCCCTTGACCGCCCAGCTTCCCTTGACCGCCCAGCTTCCCTTGACCGCCCAGCTTCCCTTGACCGCCCAGCTTCCCTTGACCGAGACCGCCTATGGTCCGCATGTTATCTGTTATCTGCATAGCGCACTGGATCGTGACGTTTGCTATCAAAACAGACCAAAATGTTCGAAATACGTATAGAAGCCAAAAAAAATTTATAAAGCCCCGGATTTCAACAAATTCAGAAAGTGCAAACGTACATGGTTACAGTGTTGCATTTAAAATTTGATTTTAGTATAGAGTCGTATGCTGGCAAATGAGTCTGGTCTGAATTCTTTCTCCCAGTACAGGATTGTGTAACTTTGTTTTCGTTCGATTCGGCTCGTGATCACTCGATTTAAAATCGCTGCCCCCATGTTGAACCGCGGGGCAGTGGAACAGAAATCAAATGATTTCGTAACCACAAGAGTCGTGCCATCGCATTCCTGTCCTTGGTCTTGGCCATCCCATTTTGTTGTGAATCACGTTGCCGCTAGGTTTGCCTGTGGCGGCCACAAATTCAAAGTTAATATAAAGGATCATGTCACAATTGCAAATGCAATTTCGGCAGCGATGGAGGCCAGACAAGGATAAATACCGCTAGCATTGCATTTTGGTGAATAATTAGGAAAGACAGAAAGGAGCCGACTTGCTCAAGTGCTTTCACAGTTCTTCAACAAACGTTTTTCTACATTTTATTATTATGTACACAAATTAGCCTCCCAAAAGTGTTGTCCATTCCGGGATTTGAACCCGGGTCCCCAACTTTCGCGGCTGGTGCTCTAATATAATAATATATATATATATATAATAATAATATAATCTAATAGAGCACCAGCCGCGAAAGTTGGGGACCCGGGTTCAAATCCCGGAATGGACAACACTTTTGGGAGGCTAATTTGTGTACATAATAATAAAATGAATAGCCAATTACGAGCTTTCGTAATTTAAATACGATTAAAAGAGTTTTTCTACATTGGTTCTTCTACGATTCTTCTCCAGTTAGAGCTTTTATATAATAAGGTTAATGTACGAATGTGTCACTGCCTGCTAGATTCTAGTGACGGTAGAGGTCAGTGTATCCCACAATTTGTCAACTCTGCAATGGTGTCTAAATTTGCAGGAAGACATCACCCTAGACGACGCCGCCCAGGCCGGGCTCGTCCTCCCGAGGTGAGCTCTTGGACCTTGATAAAGTAACCAGCACATTACTAAACGCCAGGAAACCAGCGAGACTTTTGATTCAGCATAGAAATCCCAGTGTTGCGATGGTAGTGTTTGAGTACTAGCGCTGAAGACAGGACAGTAGACACGAGTCTAACTAAATGTCACGTTTCACAGCGAACCACCGACGCTCGCTTGCAGCCGACGACGAAGGGGGTCAGGTGCGCCAACTGCGCCACCAAGAGGACGCCTTGCGGGCGGCAGCACGACGAGAGTGCGACTGTGTGCCAACGCCTGCGGCACATTTTACAAACGGCCGCCGGCTTTGCAATAGCGTTGACCTTAACGGTGAGTCATGCTAATGGATGTTGGTTATGATAATTTGTAATGATTGATAATGGATGTTTGTTATGATAATTTGTAATGATAATGGATGTTTGTTATGATAATTTGAAATGATAATGGATTTTCTTTGGGTTTTGGTTGGTTTTGAAAATGTAGATGGGTAAAAATCTCGTCAGGGTCCAAAAATAATTATTCAAAACTTTTTTGAAACATTATTTTTGGATTTTGACAAGATAATTAAAATTTAGGAAGCTTAGTTTAAAAACAATAATTGTTGGTTCTTTTGTTCATGTTTTAACGCCAGTCAAGCTTTCACCCTTGATCAAGTAACTAGCATATGTTACGAAACGTTGGGAAACCAGTAAGACTTTTGATTTAGCATTCAAATCCCAGTTTGAAATAGTTTTTTCAAAACTAGTGCTAAAGTTAGGATATAGTAGACATGAGTCTAAGAAAATTAACGATAATGGGTGTTTGTAATGATGATTTGTAACGATAATGAATCCGGCCGCCAGACTCGTTCCACGTGGTGGCAGACATCGACCGTATTTCTGTGCCCGGCCGCCAGACTCGTTCCACCTTGTGGCAGACATCGACCGTATTTCTGTGCCCGGCCGCCAGACTCGTTCCACGTGGTGGCAGACATCGACCGTATTTCTGTGCCCGGCCGCCAGACTCGTTTCACGTGGTGGCAGACATCGACCGTATTTCTGTGCCCGGCCGCCAGACTCGTTCCACCTTGTGGCAGACATCGACCGTATTTCTGTGCCCGGCCGCCAGACTCGTTCCACGTGGTGGCAGACATCGACCGTATTTCTGTGCCCGGCCGCCAGACTCGTTCTACCTTGTGGCAGACATCGACCGTATTTCTGTGCCCGGCCGCCAGACTCGTTCCACCTTGTGGCAGACATCGACCGTATTTCTGTGCCCGGCCGCCAGACTCGTTCCACCTTGTGGCAGACATCGACCGTATTTCTGTGCCCGGCCGCCAGACTCGTTCCACGTGGTGGCAGACATCGACCGTATTTCTGTGCCCGGCCGCCAGACTCGTTCCACCTTGTGGCAGACATCGACCGTATTTCTGTGCCCGGCCGCCAGACTCGTTCCACGTGGTGGCAGACATCGACCGTATTTCTGTGCCCGGCCGCCAGACTCGTTCCACGTGGTGGCAGACATCGACCGTATTTCTGTGCCCGGCCGCCAGACTCGTTCCACGTGGTGGCAGACATCGACCGTATTTCTGTGCCCGGCCGCCAGACTCGTTCCACCTTGTGGCAGACATCGACCGTATTTCTGTGCCCGGCCGCCAGACTCGTTCCACCTTGTGGCAGACATCGACCGTATTTCTGTGCCCGGCCGCCAGACTCGTTCCACCTTGTGGCAGACATCGACCGTATTTCTGTGCCCGGCCGCCAGACTCGTTCCACGTGGTGGCAGACATCGACCGTATTTCTGTGCCCGGCCGCCAGACTCGTTCCACGTGGTGGCAGACATCGACCGTATTTCTGTGCCCGGCCGCCAGACTCGTTCCACCTTGTGGCAGACATCGACCGTATTTCTGTGCCCGGCCGCCAGACTCGTTCCACGTGGTGGCAGACATCGACCGTATTTCTGTGCCCGGCCGCCAGACTCGTTCCACGGCAGAGACAAGTGCATTGCGCCGTTGGGCAAAGCTGGTTCACAGACTGGAAACCAGCAGCGTCTGGCCGCCTCGATTGCGTTCCCACCCGGCCCACGATTTGCTATTGTGGACAAGAAGCCGCGATACGTTGGCGAAAGATTTGGTGGACATCGTGGTGCTTTGTGGTGTCGTGGACTAATGTACGCTCTTTCTTTCCCCGACGCAGGTGACTCGACGGCTGCTCGCGGCGTGGCGGCCTGCCGAGGATCGCCCACTCCATCCCCGGGGGCCGCGGCTGGGTCCACTTGGTTTTTTGTTTTTCTGAGAGTATTTTTTTTATTATTATTTTTTTTTTTAAGTTATTTACTGTCATATTTTTGTTCAGATATTTAAAAGTCATTGTGTTATGCATCGATAAGGACATATTATTACTATATTATACTAATACATATTATTTATTACTTATTATTATTTATATTACATATTTTTATTACATAGGTATTATACTTTTTCTATATTTATTCTCATACCTAGGCAAGGTACATGTGCTTATACTAATACTTAGAATAATAATAGATATAGAATATACAGATTAGATATAAAATACATGTACATATTATCATATAAACACCGTGTTGTCTGTACCGACATAAAGATATTTTACAAACTTCACGCAACCGAAAACTTCAACTGCACGCAAGTGATCGGCACTCCACGGTCAAATCCACTGAGATGTGATGTGATGTGATGTGATGTGATGTGAGGAGTTTTCATCAGAATTGCGATGAAAAACGACAAGTTATACAGTCGACTGCAGCTGCAATTAAATCCGTTGTGTTTTGATGAAATACAATCAGAACCGTTCAGTTTCCTGCTAGAAATTTTTAGTAAGACGGGTCTCTGATGGTAGGAGCTAACTTATTCTGTCGTGCAAATTAGGCAGTTCCACTTACAAGTGGCTTTTACGTCTAACTCATCTCCCAGCGGCCAATTTCTGATTCTGAATTCCGATTCCATTGCTATTCTGGAAGGTAGGGACGAAGTTGGAAAAATGTGTTTCCCGGTTGCCCGTGTTGCATCCCGATTGCCGGTCGATGGTCCACCGCTAAACCTTTTGAACACACATTCTCCCCGCTTGGTCTGGTGGGATAGGCGACCTCTGAAGGACAGGCCAAGAAACTCATAGACCAAAGATTATTTGCAACGCATGCATCGTTCCCATCCCAAATCCCGGTTGGCTGATTGAAACAGCACGCAATGGTTGGAAGGAGCGACCTGTGGTTAATTTGTGCGTAAACTCACGTAAACCGCCGTTTCTCTAGGTACCCTTTTTTCATGCGTAAACTCCGTTTACTCACCTTTTCTTCTCTCCCCTTTTATTTTTTCTCATTCCTAGCCTTCATGAAGTGATTATTTAAAGGAATGATGCTTTGTGTCTGTTCAATTGTATAAGGAATGTAGATTGCAACGTTATGTATGGGTACCTATGCAACGTTATTTGAGCTCATATAGCAACGTTCGCGATGTTTCTTTACTATAGCAGCGCAAGCCACAAACAGCCCTTTGAGTGGCAGCCCCGGCAAAACAGAGCGAGCGTTAGGGCAAAACATTTCGCAAGTCCAGCAAAAGGTAATCTTCCAGTAGTTTTTGCATCTGTTTATCCTGAGACATAGCTGATATGATTCATCCCCATCCCGCTAAACACTATAATCAAATATATATTTTTTTAAATTCCTTCTATTATTTTAGTCGAGCATTCATCCTCCATGCGCTTAGAGGGGAGCGTGGAGGTGACACTAGTGGTTTGGTTTGCACTGCAGTAAATAAAAAATTGCTACATTTTACACTACATTTTTACACGTGAGAATGGAGATGCAGGGTCAGCGTTGCTCGTGACGGAGACCACCACGATTTCTACATAATTATGCAGTCCTCGCAATGCGTGTTCCTGTTCTGTAGATTTATTCGCCGACGGGATGAGGGAAGGGGTACTGGTTCATTATATTCATGTTCTGAGATGTAGAATCATTTTAATGCGTAGCTGCATTATGCATTACTGCATATTACTGCATAATTTGTCAGCGCAACACTAATTAGAGGCATTTACTGTTGATGACATAATACCTATCGTTGTGGCGGACTCTAGTAAAAGCATGCTCCTGCCCGCGGAATTCCAGATTTACTCTTTATTCTCTGGCGACTAATGGAATGTTTACAATAATACAACCCAACCAAGCGCTGACGAAGTCAGCAAAACTGCCCAAACTTGTCGATAACACGGCTCGTTGATGGTGAGATTGAATGTCAATTTTCTCCGATGTTATACATTATTATGATTGGATGTGACTGTATCAACTAGTCTTTTTTTTTTTTTTTTTTTATAGATGGAGAAATTTGTTTACCGAACACCAGTCAGTTCTTCCGTACCTCCTGGTAGTGTGGGGCTCATCAAGGTCGATTACCGAGGTACTACCCACTAAAACTCCATCTCTTCTCCCCCGCCTTCGGAACCGCCGCGAGGCATTACATCAAAGGCGGTCTAGGGTCGGTTCATTGTTTACGTTTCTCTGAAACGTCGAGAGCTTTGGGTTCTGCGAGCCAAACATTGCGATACTCGGATGTTATGCCTTGACAAGGCGCTCGACATTTGATGTGTAAACGTGAAATTAACTGCAATGGACAACCTTCGATCATTAATAGCCGGCTATTAATTATCAAAGGGACAACACTACAGTTCCAGAAAATGTTGGGACTATCACGGGCAATTAGGTCATCATCACTGTAAGTTTCGTCGAGGTACCCCCACCCCCCTCATTTTTTTCACAAATACATAAACATTTTGATGCAATTCACATATACAAACACATCCCCAAACACACATTACAAACAAATCCCAGGCTGTAGTTAGGGGATGGAGAAAATGTTGGACCATCATGGGCATTTAGGTCAACTCTGTGGTCATCATCCGTGAAAGTTTCGTCGAGGTACCCCCCTTTATTTTTTCACAAAAAGTAACATAAACACTTAGATGTTATGTTAAAGAGTTATGCGAGGAAATGATTGCAATGCTTTCTTATGGCAATTATTTGCCTGCACATAAGTCATTGACTCTGAAACTCAGTGTCTATATATTCGTGCATGGTCAGATAATAAATGCTGGGCAGAGGATCTTGAGTTTTGTAGAGCCAGCTAGACACTGTTTCGGCAAATTCTTTAGTTTCAGCCAGAAAGCCGCGATGTTATTGTAAGCCATAATATTGCCGGTCCATGGCATTCCTGCAGTATTGCTAGCGACAGTCTTGTCGAAGGTGCGAGGATGCTTTCGAAGGCCGATACCTCGCTGGGCCATATTCCCAAGCCCTTGAGTGGTGCTACGACAGTGTTTCTAGACTACTTCGGCACTCAATTATTGCCATGGTTGTATGAAATTTGAGTAGTTAACTACTTTGTGAATTTTTCTTTAGTTCATTGGAGCCTGTTTTCGGCATTGCCTTTTCACACTGTTTCACAGAGTGAACATAATTTGCATTGACGCGCATATTTCGAGCCTAAGCATCAAGCAGGGACCATAAACACAAATAAAAAGCCTCTCTGAATGCTATACACTTCATAATGTAAGTATCTGATTAAAAGCTACGAAAATGGTGAGTAAAATCACTAAAATTAGCATAGGATCTCTTGGGGAGGCTCAAAATGTGGCACTCCTACTTGTTGATATCGTTGACTTCGAAACCGCACCATGGCAACAGCTGTCCAGGCTATTTGAGTCTTGAGATCAGTGGTTACCCGGCGGCTAAAGAGACTGAATTCAGCGATCGAGGCCCCCATGAGGAAATCGTTTCGAAATCACTGGTCAAAACCTGAGAACAGTGCGAAAGCCAACCGCCAGACAATGCGCTCACTATCACAAAGTCTGAGAATTACATGTGTGATTGTCTCTGCATTGTTGATTGTGTTTATAGCTTGACGCGAGTGACATTCAATGTCGAGGCACCGCTTCTCTTCATATTTTATTTTTATTTATAACGAAAAAAACAGAAAAGAATTGACACCTGCGGTGCCCCGGCGCCCTTGGCGCTCCTTCGATAATTTCTGGGTTGCCAGCCTTATACACACGACCTAGGAGATGAGCTATTTTGTTGGGGCTGTCACTAATGGTTTGCAGATATTCGTAGGTCAATGGGTTCACCGGCAATCAAATGGCGACTGTACCAGCCAGCCACCCCTCCAGTCCCCCCCCCTCCGCGCCGCCGCTCCTCGCCACTGCTGTCCTGAGGTGCGTTTAATTTGACTTTTTCGAAGCCAGCCTGGCCGTGGCCAGGCTGGCCACCACTAACCGCTAACTAAACGCCTGCGTTTGACGTCGGCCCGCGATTTTAAGTTTGACAGTTGTTTCCGCAATGGCAATTGCAAAATACAAGCATAATAATCAAAATATAATAAAACACTTACTTCGGCTATCGATAATAGTCAAGTTTTTCGGATGGTTGCTATTATCTGCGCTGAGAACGGTGTGGTACTCTCGATTCAGCGTGATTTGCGCCATTTTCAAGAGCGCCGCCATGACAGCCAGCATTTGGTAGCCAAACCTCAATCGCGGCCACGGCCAGGCCGTGGCCAATCCGCCAAGGCCACTCCAAATAAACGGCCTGGCCGCGGCCTGGCCGTCCAATTAAACGCACCTCTGAGCTCACTGCTCAGCAAACGCATTCACTTCGCGCTGAGCTTCCCGTCGGACAGGTCGTCTCGCCCACTCTCCGTGCCTGCTGCTTGCTGCTAGCTCGAGGTCCTCCTTCCGTCGTCATCTGCAACCTATCAGTCTGCCTCGCCGACAGCCACAAGGTAAGAGTACATGTGGACAGTTTATTAAATTCTGCTTCCTCAAGGTTTGCCCTCGAGTTTGGTGTAACCTAAAAGCCCCCCGATTCGCGAGTCCCGTGTTGAGTGTGCAGTATAGATTTGCGTGCCCCGCTTTGCTGCAGATCTATGTGCCTTGCTAACGGGCACTACGAAGACATAGTCACTGTTTTCGGAGTTCGGAGCCAGGTAGCTACGTAATAAAAGTTAAAACTTGAGGTAATCCGAGTTCCTGATTTGTGCAGAACTATCATTGCCATTAGAAATTAGAAATTACATTTTTGATGAGCGTAGCGAGCGAAGCGAGCGAAGCGAAATCATCAATTTCACTACTGTTAAAAAAAACACATGGTGTGTTTGTTTGTTTGTTTGTTTGTTTGTTTTTTTTTGTATGTGTGTTTGCGCGCGCTCTACAGGCCAAACCCTTGGGCATATAATACATCTATGTACTAGGGCGAACGCAATTTGTGTTGCGTTGAAGATGAGCGTAGCGGTTTGTATTTTGCGCATTAAAAGATTGAGGCAAAAGCATATGAAAATCATGGAGCAACTAGCCGGGCCATTGCTTTCTCAAAAATTCTGATCAATTGAAAATGTAAATGATTCTGACCTTTCTTTGTTTCTGTCCGAACTGTCGGGTAGCGGAAATATGCTCATTTTAAGGTCATTGAGCATTGTGTATGTAAATACATAGACGTAACTCATGCCCAAGGGTTTTTATTGGGTTTTATTGGGTTGGTTTTTATTGGAAAAAATCTGGTGTGATGTTTCGATTTGGTATCGATGGTTTCTAAAGGCAAATCGAAATTGGGAACATTTGAAAAAAATACGCACTTTTAAATAAATTTCCGTACTTTTCCAAACATGTCCAATTGTCGAATTTTGCTCTTTTTTCTGCTTTGAAAGTGAAGGGTGTGGAGGATTTTCTTGAAAAACGCAGGGGGTCTAAGTTGAGAACAAAAGTAGACACCCTGAAAATTTCATCCCACTCGAAGCAGGCGTTTGGCCTGTAGAGCGCGCGCAAACACACATACAAAAAAACAAACACACACAAAGTGTTTTTTTTAGCAGTAGTGAAATTGATGATTTCGCTTCGCTCATCAATTAACATGCACATTGCTCAATGACCTCAAATGAGCATATTTCCGCTACCCTACAGCTCGGACAGAAACAAAGAAAGGCCCGAATCGTTCACTTTTTCAAGTGATCAGAATTTTTGAGAAAGCAATAGTCCGGCTAGTTGCTCCATGATTTTCAAATGCTTTTGCCTCAATCTTGTAATGCGCAAAATACAAACCGCTACGCTCATCTTCAACGCAACACAAATTGCGTTCGCCCTAGTATTTTTCATGCATTTTGCTATCGATATCCTGTCAACCTAGTATGTAGTATGTAGTATGTTTAAGCAAACATACCAATTCCTATAGAGCTACATTTAAAAGATAGCTCAGCCTGATAAGACTAATTTGAACGGTAGGTACCTACCTGACCCTCGGCATTTCGACTAGCAACGAATAGGCATTGGGAGTAAGATCCAACCCGCCGTGGCTAATCACCACTCAATTTGCGCCGTTTCAACTAACTGCCTACGCTTGGCATTCTCTTGGCGTTGTTACCTGCTAGAGTTTACATTATGCCGATGAACTAGCTTTTGATTTAGATCGACAGTTTCAATGTTAATGTCCATATGCCATCACAGCAATGTCATAGCCCCTTTTTATTACTCGGCGTATTATTATTAAGGGCCGGATCTATAGGCGTAAGCGACGTTGGCGACCGCTTAGGGCGGCACTTTTCTAGGGGCGGCATTTTCGCTCCTGCAATTCGACTAAATTTTAAATAAATATATTTATTCTCTACATTTTCGTTACAAATTTTCGTTACATTTATTGTGAATTCTTAAGAGCATTTTAAATTTTTAAGCAAAATAACATGCCATACCAATAGTGCGAACGTTCACTGGACACCAAATGAAACCAATTCATGTTTAGGTAGAATTTGCGCTCGCGGAATGTTCATCACAGAGGGCGGCTTTCGCCCAAAGACTGACGGTATGCGTCATAAGTAAGGCCTAGTCCCGACGCAGTTTGACGCATGCGGTGTCCTCGCCAGCGTTTCACAACGTCTCATTTGATTGCAGCTTCGGGGTTTCACCAACGTACGCTGATTTGCGCCGATTTTCACCAACGTCTGCCGAGCTTTCGGTGCCGACTGCTCTGAGATTCCGTCAACGGCCGCTTTGCCGACTTCTGCATCTTCGGAGCCTACGTCGTCCTTCCACAGCAATGATCAAGGTAAGCAAAGCTCCAGCCATATTTCCGGTCAACTTGGTAGTTATAGTATAAACATTAAAACTGGTGGTTACTTAATTTTGAATCGGTAGTGACTTCGGGACTGGAGTCCAGACACCCAACAATCCCAACATTCTTACAACCTATAAACAAGCTGGCAATACACACAGACCTACGCTTTTGAGCTGTGGGCTGAGCGCGTCGGATTCCAAAGCGCAGTGTGTATTGTGAATCCGTCTCGTTCTCGGCCTCGGAGCGTTTCGGGCTCCGACGGACCTCATAACGCTGAAACCTTGTCATGACCTCTCATGCCGTGCGATCATAACCTCATGCCTCACGACACGGCACGAGTCGTTCCCACCGCTAACGAGCACAGACTTTTACCACGCGGCCGTTGCCACATTTAAGACTGTTGGAGTGAGTGCTTACTCGGGCCACTTCCCGCTCAAATTTTACCTCCTACTGGATACCAACTTCTGGCCACACCGTTTGTCCGATCGTAACGAAACCCATGCCTACGGAATCCTCACACTTTTGGTAACAAATTGTGTGTTTGCCAATCTCAAAAAATATTCACTCATCTAGTGTTTTCAAGCGTTGTAAAACAAGTCTGTTTCGTCGAAATATTGAGCGCATCCTCGGGCAGCTTCCCGCGCAGAATTCACCTCCTACTGGATACTAACTTGTGGCCACACCGTTTGTCCGATCGCAACGAAACCAGGGTCAACGGAATCCTCACACTTTTAGCAACAAATTGTGTGATTTATAACCACGAAATACCAACAGAAAGATAAAATACAGCTTCATGAAATAATCACGAACAACCACACCAATAGCCTTAATGGACTGCCTCTTGCCTTTTGCCATTCGGATTCCTAGAGACGTACGTTTGATTTTCAGGATTGGCGGCTGCACGTGGATTGCTTTTGGACATCTCGGAAGCCCTGCGGTCAGAGACATGCACTGTTTTCGACAAAGCTGCTTTCGATTTCAAGGTACTTATTATTCAACAGCTATGGTCTACATTCATATTGCCGGCACCTGGTTCAATCTCGGCTCACTTCTACCAGTCTTTCTTTCTTCCGCGTTAATATTTTCTAAGATATGTCGAGTGTTTAAGTATGTTTGAGAGTTTTCCCGTCTCGACGGAAAGACTTTGTTTGCGCTGCTATACTCGTGATGTTTGTGCTCATTATTCGGTTTGATTCTCATTGCCCTGGCTTTTTGCGTTGCGTCTCGTCTTCCTGTTTTACGTTCCGGGTGTCAATTTTTTCGAAGCGTAGTTTGCCGTCCAAATTTCTAACAGTGTTCATTTGATTTCAGCTCGAACAGCTGACGACGCCAACCAATCGCTGAGCTGCTTCCGCTCCCAACCTATCGGCAGTCGACATTTCGAGGTACGTTTGCCTTGTTTACATTCGGTGTGCCGGCGCCGGGTAGGATTTCGGCTCTCTTTTAGTTGAAATTTAGTTGCGGTTTTGATTTTCCATGTGTTTCGGCTGCGCATTGATTGTTTTGGATTTAGCAATTGTACTGCTCTATTGATTTAATGGTATAGCAACATTTATAGGATTTTAAGTCAGTTTTGCGCGAGTGATTCTACTTTCGTTCGATTTTTCTATCATGTGATTTGTTACCGGAATGTTTGGTGTTTTCCCGATTGCCGAATGTTTCTGACAGGATGTTGTGTCCCAGATTCGCGCCGTCCGTGAAGCTACGAGCGTCGACGAGCGAAAAGTGCTACCGAATTGGAAGGCACTCGACTTCGACCATCTCGACTTCGACTTCAACCATCTCGACTTCGACTTCGACCTTATCGACTTCGACTTCGACCGTCTCGACTTCGACCTCCGACCATCTCGACTTCGACCATCTCAACTTCGACTTCGACCTTATCGACTTCGACTTCGACCTTATCGACTTCGACTTCGACCGTCTCGACTTCGACTTCGACCTTATCGACTTCGACTTCGACCGTCTCGACTTCGACCTCCGACCATCTCGACTTCGACCATCTCAACTTCGACTTCGACCTTATCGACTTCGACTTCGACCGTCTCGACTTCGACTTCGACCTTATCGACTTCGACTTCGACCGTCTCGACTTCGACTTCGACCTTATCGACTTCGACTTCGACCGTCTGGACTTCGACTTCGAGGCTCGGAGCGCGGAGTCCGGTGGCCGCCGGCTCCTCCGTGTCGGTGCCGAGGTAGGAACCGCATGCGTCATTCGCTTGCTGCACGCGCGGCTCGGAACCGAGTCTCGACCCAAGCGTCGTCCCAGCGAAAGACGATCCACGAAACCTTGGTTCGGGAGGCGGACTCGACCGCTTTCGGTGACGGCTTCCAGGCGGGATCCGTCCGGGACGCGGAGAGCTGCGACCGCGATGCGTTTTCTTTGCGCCCCGTTTTACGTTCCGGCTCTAAAACCGCTTGCCGTTCTCGACGTTTGTATATGCTCTAGGCTCGGCTAGGTTTTACAGGTTACCATTGCACGATTCGATGTAGTGACGGATTGTTTGATGGGTATCCGCCGCATTTCCTACAATCGCCCACATTTGTGTTCGTACCTTACGGGCTCCAAATCGGCCCTTAAGAGAGAAGTAAACGGTTGTCGTTTTGGTCGATAAAGAAACAAAACGACAACCGTTTACTTCTCTCTTAATGCCTTCGTATAACGCAGTTCACGTATACCCCTTTAACATTGCAGTTCCTACCTTGTATACCTTGGGGGCAGGCTGTGTACCCATGCTCTTGGACAGCTGTTGCTTACTACGAAGCTAGAATTCCATCATACAGTACGAGTTGAAGTGATTAATGTGAATGAAACTTTTAAAATGCTTTTATGAAACTCTTTGAATTGGGATCATTCTGTACACAATGCTGGAACAACTATGTTAGTTTTAACCTATAAATTAATGTCTGTTTATGTACTTCAAGCGTCTTGAAAATCGCCAAAATAATATAACGCAAACAAACATAATATATATGGGTCTGTCTGTCCATTGTTAATGTTTTGACTCAAAACCAGGGCAATCATTGACCGTCCTGAAAGAATATTTGGAACAAATAATAATTTTTTTATTATCAAGTCTTTGGTATAATGATAAAACAGATACATACTTTTTTTTTACATCACGTACGACACTTTTAAATAACACTAAGAAATGATTTTAGAAACTTTAAGTCTTTGGACTAGGAAAAAACTGTAATTTGTGAGTGATATTTCACTTGAGGATCGCTCCAAAAGTTCTCAATATCCCACAAGCATATTTTCAGTACAGCCTAGTTCTTCATCTATATCATCTAAATCCATAGCTAAAAATTTATTTGGCTGGGATATCATGTTCAATAGTAGGACTTGTAATTAGAATCACAAGCGCGTTGGTCTTTGGGCAAAATGGCACACTGCTATTAACATGGTTGGTACGAAGATAATTATAGAGCACTGGGTTGTATTCTTTACCAGAAATGGAATACAACGCATGTCACGGATATTGAGATCTGCGACCGATTTTTACATCGCTGTGCATTTCTTGAAAAATTCCATAAGCTTCTACATTGGTAAAAAGCGGGTACCGGCACGCTGTCACTTTTCACGCGGTGCGGTAACCATTTCCACCCGGTTTTTTCCGGTAACCATTCTTTCCAGGATCTGTCCTGCTGATTTCTTCGTTGTCATACAATAACTGCATATATTTTGTTCGTACTTCATGGGACAACCCACGCGTTATTTTTGGAGGCTCGATGATATTTTAAGCACCAAAACTGTTTTCGAAGTTTCGAAATTACCGCTTGTTTCGTCCAAGGGGACTTGGCAGAGCTTTTCCTGTTTTCCTGAAGCCTTGCCCAAAGCAGATGGGGAAATTTCAAGCTTTTCAGTATTGGAGATCATAGCACGTCCTTTTGCGGCCTGTGATTTATCCTTGTTCAATTCTTTTTTTTACCTCGCTAAGACTCGCATCTAACGGAGTCTAGGCCGTCATTTTCTTTTTTCGCCTCGACATTTTCAACGTCTTCGGGCATATTATGCGTTTTGCCCGTCATGCCCCAGGGGCGGGGCAAAATGTACAGACCCAAGTACCGAGCAAGGACCAGTCTTTTGGGTGCAAGCGGAAGGTAGCTCTCGGCGAGCTCAAAGCACACGCAGCTCGATGCACGTTCACTGCCGGTTGGAGAGGACCGACCCTCAAAAGTTTCATATAGGACATTTGGTGGCACACCATAAAGCAAATGTACTACTCTCCTTGAAGTATTCTGGGATTTACGAAATTGCGACCAGCATCTTCAAGCCTGGAAATTAATTCTAGTTAAATGTATGCAGCTAAATGAATGTAGCTAAATTTAAGTAAATTTTTCCCCAGATGAACGATTCAAACAAAATTCGTTTGGCCCGGCCACCTCGTGCGCTCATAACGAGCACTCGGAACACTGGATCCAAGAGTTATCGGTATCCCCATACTTTCCTTCACAAAATATGCAAAAGAAATCTTTTTCTGGGCTGTAACGTGAAGCTGCAGATGTAGATGGCATGCTCATGGTATGATACTTCAGCCAATTTATTTTTAGTTGATGCCTTCTTCGTCGCAACTGCCGATTTCTGAGCCCTTTTTGCAAACTTCGTATCAAGTTTTTCTTTTTTAATTCGTGCAACATTCATCTTGAGAGCCTCTCTTTCCTCAAGTTGTTTCTTATACGGTGTCGACAGAAACGTTTTAGACGTTTGTATAGACATGTAAACCCATTCCTTCCTAAGCTCAATGCATAGTAATGCATTTTCACACTCCAGGCACTCCGGTTCGAGCATAAACCATAATATGTCGTCATTTCAACCCAGAGAAACTCGCCCTTAGTTCTGTGGTATGCATTTTTTTGTACAATGTACTCCAGGATTGCTCGTTTTTCAACGGCGTCGTAGAATCTGTCGAATGGTCGACAAAAAAATGTCGTAGAGTTATCGACAACCGCAAAGAATACAGTTTATTTTACGAAGTGTCTATATCCAATGCACGTGCATTACAAACGCATCGTGAATATAGCGCTGTCTGATGGGTTGCTGTAGTGGGTTGGGGGGGGGGGGGGGGACGCCACGGAAAGCCGCTTGTGGTTCCCACTCCCGCGTTTTGCCGCCGCTCTACGTCACGAACTATACCTAGCGGCCAATTTTAAAACTAGCTTTCAGCTGTCATTTTTGTCGGCTGTTTCTCGGCAGTCGGCATAATGTCAGTTGCGAAGTCAAATACGAAATCTAAAACCGTGTCGGTTCGTCAAATATTTTATAACCATCGTGAGCCCATCATGAGCCCAGAACCATCATTCTGCATCTTCATTTTCTCGAGTTGATACTGGAGGTGCTCCACTCGAATGCCGGGATGGCTCTTTACTGCGGCTTCTGAGCATGTGGCACCTGCATTTCGGAGGAGTGAGTCTCCAATGACCATGATGAGGCTTGCAAACTGACGGTGGAAGGTGATACACAGTTATTTTCACTTCTGTGGCTTTGAATGTTTCTTCAATTACTTCTTGAACCTCACTCCAGGGGATCCGGTCAAGACCGGCAGCAATGCGAGGCATCATGAGCCCGAACCTAATGCGACGCCAAACTGTGCTCTTGTATCTTTTGAAAAGACGAGTGAATGCTCGTCGGGACTCATGTTCATGCACTTGGCAATTTCCGTCCAGGCCCGGTCCTTGTTCGGCTGGTTATTGTTGCCGCCCGAGCCCACATTGAACATACATTCCCTGTGACGAACTAATTCTATTACACTCTCCATTTTACTCATTCTACAATCACTCATACTACACAAACAGAACGAACTCTTGAACCTAACCAGCAAAACAACGTGCTCAAACAGGGGCAGATTGCGATTTGATTGCTGGCCCCCTGGCGGTACGCATTGGAGACATACGATTCCGGCGGTTTCGCTCCGCTTTTCGCCGCGCAAGTAGGAGTTGGGTCTACTTTTGCGGGGCGGAATGCGGCGGCGACCAGCGGCAAGAATCGACGGCTGCTATTGGTCGAGCAATAAAAACCGCGCCGCGCAGCACGATAAACGCGGGAGTGGGAACCAACCTTTAAAGGTTAGGTTCGACAGCACGAGTGCAGATGTCGTTTCGCGGCTATTTAGTAGGCCGGAGTCTCGTTCGTTATCGGAATTAACCAGGCAAATCGCTCCACCAACTAAGAACGGCCGTGCACCACCACCCGCCGAGTCGAGAAAGAGCAATCAATCCGTCGAACCTTCCAGTGTCCGGGCCGGGTTTACAAGGCGGCGAAATCGCTGAGAAGGCACGCTGCGAACTGTGGGACGCCCCCGCACAAACTTACTTCCCCCATACTTCCCCCGGAGCCATACTGCTAAGCAGCATTTTAGTAAAATTAGATCGCAAAAGTGCGCAAAAACATGCGTTGGGCTCACCTTGAAATCGAAAGCAGCTTTGTCGAAAACAGTGCACGTCTCTGACCGCAGGGCATCAGAGATGTCCAAAAGCAATCCACGCGCAGCCGCCAATCCTGAAAATCAAACGTACGTCGCTAGGATTCCGAATGGCAAAAGGCAAGAGGCAGTCCATTAAGGCTATTGGTGTGGTTGTTCGTGATTATTTCATGAAGCTTTATTTTAACTTTCTGTTGGTATTTCGTGGTTATAAATCACACAATTTGTTGCTAGAAGTGTGAGGATTCCGTTGACCCTGGTTTCGTTGCAATCGGACAAACGGCGTGGCCAGAAGTTAGTATCCAGTAGGAGGTGAATTCTGCGCGGGAAGCGGCCCGAGGATACGCTCAATATTTCGACGAAACAGACTTGTTTTACAACGCTTGAAAATACTAGATGAGTGAATATTTTTTGAGATTGGCAAACACACACTTTATTGCCAAAAGTGTGAGGATTCCGTAGGCATTGGTTTCGTTACGATCCGACAAAAGGTGTGTAAAGGACACCACGAAGAAATAGTCGCCGTTTTCGAAATTCGAAGACGCCAGACGGGCGTCTTCCATTATCATCACACACATCCATTATCATCACAAATTATCATTACAAACATCCATTAGCATGACTCGCGGTCTGGCACGAGGCTCAAATTTAATTCAACCTCGGGGTATATTCTTGTGTAAAGAACGACTCAATTTTGCCGAGTCTCGGCAAGACTCTGTTCTTTGGCGCCGAATCCGTGCTGGGTGTCGTCTGTGTTTTGAATCGTGTGCCATTGCGGCGCCCTAGCAACCGTCGCGGTCGAGGGCCCGGCTCCGGCCGGTGAGTCTCCGGCTCCGGCCGGCGAGACTCCGGCTCCGGCATGTGAGTCTCCGGCTCCGGCCGGTGAGTCTCCGGCTCCGGCCGGCGAGACTCCGGCTCCGGCCGGCGAGACTCCGGCTCTGGAATCTGCGGAGGCAAAACAGGCGGCGGTGAGTCGTACGACACGTCTGTCTCGGAGGGGTAAGAAACAATTGATGATGTACTTAAAAAAAGCGTAGACACCTCTTAGTCTTAGGTAATGTAAAAGGCGTTCAGATTAACGCTGCAAGCTTTGCACACTGTCTTGCCCTCGGCGTTTCGCCGCTAGACGGGCGTCTTCCATTGTCATTACAAACATCCATTATCATTACAATTTATCATTACAAACATCCATTATCATTACAAATTATCATTACAAATTATCATTACAAATTATCGCGCCATGGAGGCGCGTGACGGAAAACTTACCAACCAGTATTATAGACTGTTTTAGTATGGACCGTTTTTCTACTTCTGGTTTTAAAATAAGGATTGGTGATTCTGTGATTCAGTCGTGTACATTCGCTTCGGAATGCGTCCAGAATTCGATTCAGGTCCGGAATTCGAGAAGGGTCCGGAATCGATCCAGTCGTATATATACCTAGTATTCGCTTACCAATATTGTGCTGCGCGCGCATGCGGCGCTCGAGACTCGAGTTGTGGCGGAACCTGACGGCGGGCACCGGAATTGCGGACTTTGCCCGCAAACCGCGACGTGAGTGTCGGGGTTCTTCTGGGTGTAACACCGCTGGTTAGAGATGGCCGATACCAGCCAAAGAATCGATTCTTCGATTCGATACGATTCTCAAGAGACCGATTCGATTCCTCGATTAATCGGAATGGAAATAATCGATACCCCGATACATTCGATACTTTCGATTCTTCAAAATCCAGCGCAAGCCTTTGAAAGGTTTTTTGAACTAAACCCAATTAAAATTAATTTAATTTTAATAATGCTTTCAAAGCATTATGTATCACAAAATTTGTGATACATAACGCTTCTTTAATTTGACTTATTTAATAGACTTATTTAATAAGTCTATAGGGAGAAGAAATGTTGCACATTCTGCTGCAGTTCACAACCGACGTGCAATTTTCATGAAAACTGTTCAAATTTATTTAGCAAACCATCACCAATGGAAAGAAAATACACAAATCAAGGAAACTGTACACTTTATTAAAAAACATTGCAACTCATCGTTGGAACCTAGAAGCCCCACGCATCGTCCTGAAGTGAACTTAGGAATATCAATTTTGACAAACGGTCGCCAGTCAGCCTGTTTCGCGTCTGCGTCATGATGTGTCCAGCCTTCGAGAAAATCCTTTCGGAAGGGACTGATGTCGCCACGACTGGGAGGTACTTCATGGCGACTTCAAAAAGGTTTGGGTAAATGGCTTTCAAACCGGACCATGTTTGAATTGGATCAGCCTTGATGTGGACAACTGGCTGGTTGAGGTATTGTCTCAACTCCGTCGGCATTCCTCCGCTGTTTTCGGCTGCGCTGGTTGATGCGGCTTGCTGCACAACTAATTCGTTGTGACAGCTCCATAAATCATCTTCATTTGAAAGCTGTGGAATGCAGGCATTGGCTTCAACTTCTTCAGTGCGTCGAGGTCCTTTCAAAATAGCGCTTATGCCTGAGATCGCGTGGGCACACGCCGCCGGACTTTGAAAATGCAGGCGTTTAAAGCGCGGATCCAATAAAGCGGGATAGGAAAGCAGGTTGACCTGCTCCACAGCACTGAAACGGCTTTCTATCTCAGTTAGCAGACAAACTTTCAACCTATTCGCAAGTTGGGATTCAGGTAACGACTTCTGAATCTGCTTCGTTAGGCAGTTTATCATTGGTATTACCTTGCTGCTCGTGACATAATTTTCAGCTGACATCTCAC
This sequence comes from Nemoura dubitans, assembly GCA_921293005.1. Taxonomy (NCBI): domain Eukaryota; kingdom Metazoa; phylum Arthropoda; class Insecta; order Plecoptera; family Nemouridae; genus Nemoura; species Nemoura dubitans. The sequence continues at coordinate 1,554,328 of OV121078.1, read as the reverse complement.
GCATACACACTTCTATAGGACGAAGAAGCTTAATAATTTCTTTAATTGATTCTAGGCTCGTGGCAGAAAGCATTGGTGGTGATTTAGGATTGAGTAGCAGGATACTTGAAACTTCCGTGCTCAAAGCGACAAACCTCTCAAGCATGTAGAAACACGAGTTCCATCTCGTAGCAACCTCCTGTTTCAGCTTCAAGCAGGTCCCATCAGTTTTGCCTTTAGCCTTTTGTGCCCTGCGAAGTTCATCTGCAGCAGACACACTTTGCTTAAAATACGTCACAATATCCTTTACCTGCTTTATCCGTTCAGCAAATTCAGGTAAATTTTTTTCAGACGTGGCAATTACTGGCACCAGATTAAGCGTGTGTGCGAAGCACGCAAGATGCTTGCTTCTCCCAAATCGGTCCTTAATTGCCTTTACGATATTGCAACCATTGTCCGTCAGGACCGCGATAACATTATCCTCATCAATATCCCACTCATCTAGAGCGCGACCAAAAACTTCGTTAATATGAGCAGAAGTGTGACGCTTGTCAAGTTCAAAAACTCCTATCGTTGTTGATCGCAACTTTAAATCAGTTAAGAAATGTGCTGTGAGCCCCAGGAAACTCTTGGTGTTCAGGGTCTCAGTCCAAACATCACAAGTGAGAGTGAGGTTGGCCCCATGAATTGATTTCTTAAATTTGTCCTTCAAGACGTCATATTTATGGTCAATCAGTGACCCTAGCGTCTGCCTTGATGGGAGCGTGTAAAGAGGAACAGCGGTTTTCAGCACACGTCGAAGCCCTTTAGACTCTACGAACGATAGCGGCAGATTTTCGCGGGCTACCATGTAGACGATAGCATCCGTTACAGCATTGCTCCTGCCTCCACCTTCTGGAAAACATAAAAACTGATATTAGTGGCAAGTACCTCCCTCACACTCCCGTAACACAGCGGGGGAACTAAGCCGCAACCACTGAGGTTGGTGGCCCAAAGGTCAAGCAGAACCAATACTTACAGCAAAATCTTTTTGACTACAAAGTTTCCCTCCACCTCTCAAAATTACCAGACCATTTCAAACTAACAATCAGCATGCCAATATGCATGCTTATGTCTGAGTACGTACGTTGATTGATTACTGATGCATAGCATACCTCTAAACGATGAAACTCGACCCATCGCTGCATCTATTGTTCCTTGGCGTAGGTTCGGCGTAGGTGGAGAGGGCATCGGAGATGACCTGGACGATGAGTCGCTTGTAATCGGTGACAGCAAGAAGTCTCCCATATTCTAATGGTAAAAATGCATTGTGCTAGTGAGAGCTCTCAACACAGTAAAAAAATCACTTTCTGTACTTGACCTGCTCTCTAGCAGCTAAATGGAATATAATTAAGCAGTACCTATCCTCTTCACAGTCCTCAGTCAGTTGAATTCTTAGGGAACCAATTTGTACAGACTACAGAACTGTACTTACTTGAACTGAACTACTTGAGATGAACTGCACTTACTTCAAAGAACATGAATGTACTTGGATAACACGTATACTACACATGAAGCAAGCTATCTCTAGAGAAACAGGGCCAATAGTTATTTTCTAATCAGTTAAACCTACCATACTGCGGCTAGAGCCAATGGAACTGACAGACGTTCGCCGTCGTTGAACGGCGCTTGAAGCCGACGCTGGCGAACCCGGAGCATCGCCTTCCGTGAGGCTCTAAAAAAAAAAGCGGAATAGGTACAAGCAAATTCGCTAAAAGAATATTTATCGAAAAGTTATTCTCACTCCATGGTTCCGAAGTAGTACAATCGATGAAACTAGCCTATATATTTATGGTAAGTAGATAGCTTACCAAAATCCGGGTTCTGCTAGAGCTAGGTGTGGCTGATGATGAACGTCCTTCGCAAGCAGGAGCCAACATCACCAGCTCCGACGATGTCGAGGAACCCACAGACGTTCGCCGTCGTTGAACGGCGCTTGAAGCCGACGCTGGCGAACCCGGAGCATCGCCTTCCGTGAGGCTCTAAAAAAAAAAACGGAATAAGTAGGTACAAGCAAACCATTAAAAGAAGGGCATAGAAAAGTGGTTCACAGTCGCAATTGGATGGTAAACGAATATTTTTCGAAAAACGTTCTCAGTTTATGGTAGGTAGGAGGTACCTAAATAACCTAACAGTCGATAATACGTATTATGTATTAAAAACTCGCCAAATTTCGGGTTCCGCTAGAGCTAGTTGTGGCTGTTGTTGAACGTTCTGCGAATGCCGGAGCCAACATCAACAGTCCCGACGATGTCGAGGAAGCGGATGGATTTGGGCTCATTGGTATTGGTGGATCGTCGGCGTCGAAATAGTTGTCCATTTCACTTTCATTTTCACAAGATAAACGGTTTTGCTGTGCTGAAAACTGTGAAACTGCTTCCAATCCACCCACGCGGTCGCGACACATATCGACTTCTACGTTGCCCGAAATGTTGTGCCGAGTATACAAATGTTTTTTTAAATTTGTGGTATTGCCACAAGTTTTTAAAACGGTTTTGTTCACACACAGTTTGCATTCCGCTGAATCTTTGTCCAGTTTCACGAAATATCTCCACACCACGCTTCTTGTGGGAGCCATCTTGAATTGTTTTCACACTTCACAGTTCAATCTTTTCTTTTCTCTCGCTGAGCAGTGAGCAATCTGTCCTCCAGATTGCGTTTGATAAACGCCGTGCCCGGCCCGTGCCGTCTCTCGGAATCGTTCGATTCCAAGATGGCGGCGGCTCCGAAAGAATCGATACTCCGATTAATCGAATCATAAAGAATCGAGTAAAGAATCGATTATATCGAAAGCAAATAATCGATTCTCGGCTAGTATCGAAAAGAATCGGCCATCTCTACCGCTGGTTGCAGCGGTCGCAGATGAATGCTGAAACAGAGGAGGCCGAAATCTCTTAGTCAGCGTCTCCAATTCGTAACCCTTACGGGAGTTTTCCCATCTCTGCTAAGTACGAAGTCACCGGACACAGAATATACTTGGACCAACAACAGAATTATAATAATATACACGATTATCATTTGTTTCAAGAACTAGTAATCAAATCGAGAGTCCATCTCTCGGTGTTTAAGCAATGGCAGTGGCGTAGCTTCAAATCGGAGGCCCCCGGGCAAAATAAAATGTGCGGCCCCCCTCCCCCCCCCCCCCCAACACCCACCCAAACCAACTACACAAACTAATTTTTACTAGTTTACTAGTGTCTGTAGCTCCTTGCGACTGCCTCTGCGAGGCCCCCGTGAGTCGGAGGCCCCCGGGCTTTACCCGGTTCAGCCGGGTGGTAGTTACGCCCCTGAGCAATGGAAATGCTTTGGGAAAATACATTGCTAGCATGGGCGCCGGAATGACCGTGTCATAACCTGTCGGATGCAGGGCCCAAATGGGTTTTGTCAACACCGTGGCACTTGGCTGTCCTAAAAACTTGCCCCTCGTTGAAAGCAAGTGCTCTCAAATCGCGCGCTCGCCAACCCCACACTTCGGGATGTATGTCGCATTCGAGCGATTGTCGCCCTCGGCGTTTCGCCGCCAGACGGGCGTCTTCCAGTATCATTACAAACATCCATTATCATGACAAATTATCATTACAAATTATAATACAAACATCCATTATCATTACAAATTATCATTACAAATATCCATTATCATTACAAATTATCATTACAAATATCCATTATCATTACAAATTATCATTACAAATATCCATTATCATTACAAATTATCATAACAAATATCCATCATCATTACAAATTATCATAACAGACATCCATTATCATTACAAATTATCATAACAAACACCGATTAGCCTGACTCACGGTTGCGTTCATCGCTTGAACAACGACGGCGGCGGGTTCACACCGAGCCGCTTTTATTATTATTTAATCTTTATTGTAACAGGTTAAACAAACCCACCAGTACAATATAATAAAACACAACATCACACTTCACAAGTAAATAAAATTATAAGGACACAAGTCCACTTCTTACATCACAATAACATGACTAAGTTCTTAATGGCAGTCTTGAATTCCCTTGCCGTCAAAAGGTGTATATCTATGTCGTTTGATTCACATAAGCTGTTGTACACATATTGAATACGATTAAGACACGAGTATTTAAATACATTTATTCTGCTGCAGCAGGATCCAAACGTAGCCCTATTTCTTGTTTCCCTTGCTGGTACTCTGAAGTGTATATTACTGAGGAGATAATCCCCCTGAACATGGATAATATTGCGTAGAAATAACATATCAGTTACCACTCGCCTCTTATAAAGAGTTGTCAAATCTAATTCCTTACATAACTGAAGGTAATTCCTTCTGTGGTATACAATGTTGTTTTTGTGGCACATAACCTTAATAAAGCGGCGTTGTACATTTTCTATGTGGTCAACGTTTGTTAGGTGGGCATTATTAGGATTCCATATGGCTGTGGCGTATTCAACTTGTGGTCTAATAAGTGTTACAAACATTCGTTTGAGGGTTTCTTTCCTAAAATCCTTCATGCAAGTTCTTTTCTTTTTTCTTTGTAATTTCTTTGTATGAACATGAAGCAGGCGTTGCAGACGGTCGCGCCATCCTCGTCGTGCCGCCAGCGAGAGGTCGAGGAAGCGGAATTTAAGAAACTGTCCACATGTACTCTTACCTTGTGGCTGTCGGCGAGGCAGACTGATAGGTTGCAGATGACGACGGAAGGAGGACCTCGAGCGCACAACTGGCAGCAGGCACGGAGAGTGGGCGAGACGATCTGTCCGACGGGAAGCTCAGAGCGAAGTGAATGCGTTTGCTGAGCAGTGAGCTCAGAGGTGCGTTTAATTGGACGGCCAGGCCGCGGCCAGGCCGTTGCAAGGCCGTTAAGCAGTGAGCACTGCACAGCAGTGGCATTATTAAGTTATTGTTCGTTCCTTGCGATCATAATACGTTTGCTAAAGTAGTCTATTTCGAGCTTGAAGCAACACATTTTACCGTAATACTGTCACCGCTCTAGTAATCGGCGCAGTGTTCGACCGCACTGTCGTTGTTTCTTGTGACTAGACATGTCCGCGTCCCTGTTTTCCCGGTACGTTGTTGTCTGGATCGCCGATGCTTGCCGCGTTTGCATCAGGGACGATGTTGCTGGCTCATAGCGGATGACAATTTCCTTCCCGTCTTGAGATCTTCCCATTGGATGGCTTTTCTCTTGGAGACGATGATGACCAGGATTTCCAGGATGAGGACTGTGGCGTATTATGAATGGAAATTACTATTGATGTTATCCCTCCGATTAGATGCTGAATCTGCTGTAACTTCTCAATGGTATTAATTCACGAACTCGATCAATGATTTTGATGGGGAAAGATATATTTTAATGACTCCCAGTTCCACGGTCTGATCGTGTTATCAAAATCCTCTTGATTCAGTGGTGGTATCGGAAATAGTATAACCATAATGGTCATTCAATGCCAGGCTAAATAATACTCGGCTAGCTAATTATGCTTTATCTTTATTTTTAATTCGCATGTTTGAAATGTAGCAATTAGTGCATTTCATTTAAGTTAAGGAGCGTTCAGATTTTCAGGACCTCATGGCGGCAGTACACAATATTTTCCAACAGCCAAAAGAAAACAATAGAAATTGAAGAAATGTTGAAGAACTTGAAGAACTGGAGAAGAATCGTAGAAGAACCATGTAGAAAAACGTTTGTTGAAGAACTGTGAAAACACTTGAGCAAGTCGGCTCCTTTCTGCCTTCCCTAATAATTCATCAAAATGCAATGCTCCCCCCTCGTGGACTACCACCGTACCGTGGTGAGGGGGTTTGTGTGGTCCGATGACCCGGGAGGCCATGCCGGGAGGGGAGGTTTCGCTCCCCGTAAGGTTAAACTTTTACGAAATACGTAACAACTTGAACGTGATAATCTCGTCAAATAATAGGGTAAAAGCCCAGTTATGGATGATGGTCAGGTCTATTGAGTTAACTCGGTTAAAAAAAAAATGTTACAATACATTTTTTATTGATACCTTTAAGAAAGTACAATCAATTCTGTGAAATGTAAACAATATTTTTAAAACGGAAATTTACCTTCAATTGAAGTGTTATAAAAAAAGGTCAAAAAATTCAGAACTGGCACCATTGCCCAGTTTTGGATAAGTTTGTCAAAAAATTAAAAAAAAATATATGCTATTGCCCCATCCTTTAGAATTACTTTTTGGCAGGGCGCACATTAATATCTTGATAAATCGCATAGTTATGAATTTTTTTGTAACTCCTTGCATGTGCCCGGATTTGAATAAAATCAGCTAATCATGCGGTTTGCATTCCTGGCAGACAATTTGCTTCCTTTTTGACAAGTTGGAAAATCTTTGACAAGTAAGGTGATACCATACACGGCATGCACAACAAGAAAACCAATTTTCCCCGTGGCAGTCGGTGTGGAATCCACGATGACAAACTCCGCACGGTGTCGCCAAATCATCGGCATTCACGGAGTGATCATCGTCTTCGTCGTTCTGGCTGCCATCTACTAGTACCAGATCGTCTTCTTCATCGCTAGTTGGGGTTGGAATTCGCTTTCGCTTGCGAGAAACTTTTTTCTTTTTCAACTCCTTCTGTTTTTCCTTTTCTAAAACCTCTGCTAAAAACTCATTGGAAGTGATGCAACGAGTCTTCGTCACAGCTCTTGATTTTTTTTTTTGTTCCCTCCGATTCAGCTATTGGGGCAAACAGTTCCTTCAGGGTTGCTACAACAGGAGACGTCTTGGCCGGAGATCGATGCGGTACACCGGACCCGGAAGCAGCGGCGGTCGGTGTAGATACAACAGCAGTCGTACCTGGAGTTCGCGAACCGATCAGCCGATTCGCACAAATTTTGTCCTTGTTGAGAGGCCAAATACCACTGCCGACAAACCCTCCGATAACAGTTGACTGGCTAACAGCCTTTATCCAGGAGGGAGTGAAAATTTTGAAGAAATCGTACCGATTCAATCTATTTTTTTTTTGTGCGCCGAAGCCGCTTATCACTTTCCTCTTTAAAAACATCTTTCAAGGCTTTAAATACGCCAACATCCATCGGTTGGTACAAATGTGTGGTATGAGGGGGATAACAAATAATGTGAACATCATTTTCTCTAGCTAAAACGATAATCTCTCGCGTTAAATGTGACCCATGGCCATCGAGTAGCAAAAGAACGGGACGTTTGGGTGGAATAAGTAACAAGAACCTTGTGAACCAGTCAAAAAATAGGTCCGTAACCATGTAACCCTTTTCAGCATGAGCAAAGACAGTTCCTTCCGGAGCGTCTTGAAGTAATTCTCCGTTTAGAGACTCTCTTGAATATTACCATGGGAGGAAGAATTACCGTTCCAGACGCGTTTGCACATGCAACCACAGTAATGTTTTCACTCCTTTCTCCTGACTTTTTCTTGTTCACAATTTTTGTTCCCTTGGGTGCAGCTATCTTTCTGCCTTTAGCAACAATTTGCAAACCAGACTCGTCCATGTTGTAAATGTCTGCGGCTCGAACGTTAAGTTCTTCGTACTTCTTTTCCAACGTAAGAAACAATTCATCCCTTACTTCTACTGTCGACATTTCCACCCTGGCAACCGATAAATTTTTGGGAGTCCTCAGAGAAAGCGAGTGCCGAGCCATGAAACGTTGGTACCAGCGATTGCTGGGCTTTCCGGACTTGAACACCGGCGGAACCATTTTCGCTCCCACTTTCGCAGCCATTTCAATGATTTCTTTCCGTGTCAGGCCATATCCTATAAGTTGAAGTTCTACAATCGCTTCCTTCAGCTCCTTTCCTTGATCTACACCAAGGCATGGCTGAGGTCCTCGGGCAAAAACCCCATCATTGACGGCACCGCTGACTCTCCGCCAGAGCGTTGCGTACGGCACATGATAATCCTTGACAGCAGCATTTACTGTACATCCTCCATCGCGCACTGCATTTACTGCCATACGTAAATCTTCTTCGGTATAATCGCGTGGCATATTATTGATTCTTGAAATTAAGCTGAAATTAAAATCAACGTGGTGAGAACCTAACCTTTAAATCGTAAAAATGTCACGACTTTCTGTCTCTCTGCGTGAAAAGAAAACAGCCTGCATAAAAGAATGAAACCATTGATTAACGATAGGTATAATAACGAATAATTTACGGAAAAGGGTTGAAAAGTTTGACAATCATTCAGTTATCAGTGAAGTGGTCTCAAAAGGGTTGAATTTGAATGCTCGACAAGGCATTCCCCGGTCGCGGTCGACAGAAATACACGCGACAGGTATATCAACCTTTTGGGGGGGGGGGGGGGGGGGGGGGGGGGGGCTTGTTTTGTGAAGATTCGGATGATACCCTTAGTCTGCCCACATGGCAATATCCCGTCTGCCTTGTCGCTGCGATTTGCTAGAGAAATCCCCGCGTCGAAAATTGAGCATTTCAGAATTGATCAATTAGACGTTCGGAAGGCTGGATGATACTTAATTAAAACGACACCTAGCCAACCGAACGAGCAAAATGACCCGTTCTATCGTCTGCAGCAACTACCGCAGACTTGGGCTAGGTCAGGGCCAAGAGAGCGCATGGAAATGGATTAATGCGAGCCTATTTACATAATAATATTTACAATTTAAAACCGAAATGGATTGATAAGTATACAATCGCAAGCAAATAGCAATACATGTCAAGTAATTAAATTTAAATACAGAAACTAAAGTAAATAGATAACATCAATAACAAGCAGACCATAAGCAAAAGGTTTGCACGTCATGTAGAAAATAATTACAACAAACTAAATACAATAAATATACAACGGAAAGAAATAATGAAAAACTGTGACAAGATATTTTAGAAGCAATATGAATAAAAGATGTATTACCCAGGGTGAAACTAAATACCAAAATATTGGAAGCAAAAACAATGAAATGAATGGAGATGCAGGCAAGATGCAATTGAATCGATTGAAGTTACTTCTCTAGCCCTGAGTGCAGCTCAGCAATCGGCCCTTGACAATCTCGTACACAATCTCGCGCCTAAAATACGCCATGTCACACTGAGAAAACACAAAAGGTGCCTTACGGGCCGCAAACTCCCCGCTCACACACACCCACACCCCGCAGTCGACATCGTTATCTTGACGCGGCGTCTCGGCGTAGACCGCTGTCCACCCCTCCGCGGGCCTTCCCCAGGATCGCGCCTCCTCGCGGACGTAGTGCAGCAGGGCCTAAAAGTCAAAATAATACGATGATATGAAATCTCGATAATTAACGCCGGTAATTGCAGTTTCACTATAATTAACGCATTATCTTGTATACTTATAATCGTGTGTAATTAACGCATATCCTGTACATCACGTGATAATTGAGATATCAGTTATTTATTCACTTACGTCCAAGCAGCCGGGATTCCGCCCCCCAAGACTGTCAAGGTACTCGATTCGCCTGACAGCCGGGTAGACAGTCGCAAGACACCAGTGCTTGCCGAGGTGGACGGGCACGAGAACGACATCTTTGGCGAAGATATCGACCTGTGGAAAAACATAAACATAAAAGTAAACTCAAAACCTTACAAGTTACGGCAAAAACGTCGAGCAAGAGTCAAAAGATTAAGAAATTCAGTCTCACCCCTTTGGTCCACCTCCGCACGCCCTGGTGTCCGCTCAGCACCAATCTGCTGTAGAAATGGGTGCTGAACGCGTGCACCGAAGCTTATCAAGCTTTTAAGACTCAATTTAGACAGCATGTTCGAGGCCGGATTTTCCGTCCGCGCGATCACGTGTGACCAGGCACCTTGCAACAGGTCCCTGTACAAATTACTCGGTGTCGACGAGAAAAGGCCATTTTTCATACACCCGCCGGGTCACAAGGTTTATGCCTTATTCGATGTCCCTCATTTAATAAAGAGTGTGAGGAACAATCTGATTGCGAAGGATTTTATCGTGGAGTTCGATGGGGAAGTCGCTCGCCAGGTTTCGTGGCGCGATTTGGTGCAGGCCTACCAAATAGACTCAAGCTCGAAATTGGCAAGGGGTTCCGTTAAGTTATCGAGCAGACACGTGGCCCCGAATACGTTCGAGAGAATGAACGTGAAACTCGCAGTTCAGGTATTTTCTAAAACCGTTTCCGCCGTAATTTCGACCCTCGTGAAAACGAGCCAAATTCGCAACAACACCGCCGAGTGGACGGCATTGTTTTGCGCACGGGTCAACGACATTTTCGATGCCCTAAACAGCTCGCGAGTCACTGTGCCCAACCCGCACAACTGCGCGATTGCGAAATTTCCTCCTATCGCGATCCAGTGCCTAGTTGACGCGGTTGACTTCATTGAGTCGTGGGTCGTGATAGTGAGATCTGACCGTGATTCGTTGCGTCCCCCTTGCTTCTCCGGGCTAAAATTGACAATTGTTGGTGTTCTCCTTCTTTGGGACGACTTGAACTGCGAGTGCATACCCTTTCTCTTGACTCGTCAACTTAGTCAGGATGCTCTGGAGAACACTTTCTCGGGCATGCGTCAGAGGGACGGCTTCGATCGTAATCCTTCGGCGCAGCGGTGTCGACGGATTATCCAGTGTCTGATCATGATGGCAGTTATACGACCGGCGAAGACGGCCAATTGCGCGGCTGATAATGACGTCAGCGTAATGACCCTCCAGCTGTGTGTCGACGCCGATTTGGACCTAGATCTGGATGATCCCGAACCCGGCCCGGTTGAGATTGACGATGAGTGGGACAAGCTGGCCCCTGATTTTGCGCAGAAGGTCCGAGAGGCGGTGGACGTAATCGAAGCCAACATGGTAATCGAGCAACAGAGCGAGGAGGTGGATGAGTCCGAACTGCCCGATGAGGTGGATGAGTCCGAGCTGCCCGATGAGGTGGACGAGTCCGAACTGCCCGAGGAGGACTTGTTGGCGGTCGATCTCTCAAAGCCAGTCGTGATTCACCCGGACTCGCTAAATTCAACATTGGAGACAAACGCTATCTCGTATTTTGCTGGGTACGTTGCTTTCAAATGCAAAAAGCGGTTCGGGTGCGACGATTGCCTGGTGATGATGGTGAAGACCGACAGGGTCCTACGCGATACGAACGAGCTGTTCATATTGTACCGGGCCTATATCACCGCCGACGGGAGCAAGTTGGGCGGGCTGCATCCACCTACTCCTCTCTTCCGCGAGATAGTTTCATTGGCGCTGACTACTTTTGCCAGGGTTTTCCCGCAAGTGTTCGCTAAATGTGGTGTCAGAGCATCGATCATGGACGCTGTGTTAGATGCCGCCAAAGCCAAGTTTCCCGTGTTCTTTGCGGGGAACCCGGAGTGCGTCGCCCACCGAGAGTTCGCTTTGAACCATCTTATCCGAGTACGTGTGCTCAAAGAGTGCAAGTGGCAGGCGCTCGTGGCGAGGATGCCCAAACAGAGCAGCTCGGCGAGCAAGCAAAGCTCTGCAAAGGCGGTTCAGGCGAACTCTCGGAAGCGAAAGGCGGCAGATGACAAGACTGCGAAAGATGACCCTCGGTACCAGAAGCTCCAAAATTTGAGAAACGTGTGACGGGTTTCGTGTCTTGCTCGGTTAGGTTAGGTTCCACGTGTGTTGGAATTGTAAGTATAAGTAGGATTGACGGTTCGATATGTTGCGATTAGCCTTGCTCTGGCGCCCTCATATAATTGTCTTTGTCATAAGACATGCAGGAGCCAGTTGCATTGTGATTGCAGGGGTGGGTCTTCGGAGTGGGCTGTGATACTTATACTTTCAGACTGTTGTATATTGTTTTATATTGTTATATATTGTTATATATTGTTATGTATTGTAATATATTGTAATATATTGTAATATATTGTAATATATTGTAATATATTGTAATATATTGTAATATATTGTTATGTATTGTTATATATTTTTATATATTGTTATATTTTGTAATATATTGTTATATATTGTTATGTATTGTTATATATTTTTATATATTGTTATATATTGTAACATATTGTTACGCATTAATCCATTTCCATGCGCTCTCTTGGCCCTGACCTAGCCCAAGTCTGCGGTAGTTGCTGCAGACGATAGAACGGGTCATTTTGCTCGTTCGGTTGGCTAGGTGTCATTTTAATTAAGTATCATCCAGCCTTCCGAACGTCTAATTGATCAATTCTGAAATGCTCAATTTTCGACGCGGGGATTTCTCTAGCAAATCGCAGCGACAAGGCAGACGGGATATTGCCATGTGGGCAGACTAAGGGTATCATCCGAATCTTCACAAAACAAGCCCCCCCCCCCCCCCCCCCCCCCCCCAAAAGGTTGATATACCTGTCGCGTGTATTTCTGTCGACCGCGACCGGGGAATGCCTTGTCGAGCATTCAAATTCAACCCTTTTGAGACCACTTCACTGATAACTGAATGATTGTCAAACTTTTCAACCCTTTTCCGTAAATTATTAATAAACCCTACATTTGAGTCATTTTGGTATCTCTGTAAGTAGATGCATTTCGCAAAATACTTCCTTATCGAGCTCATCACTTATCGTCGTTTCTCGACCCATTTCCGGTCGCAGGTACCTGTTTTTTTTCACTGTCACATTCACTGTCGTTCCAAACCAGCTGTCGACGTGCATCCACTCACCAAGGCTGAGTTCATTAGTGGAAATACACGCAATTTTGTGTTGGGTTGGGAAAGGTCAGAATTTAATCCGGGCGACTTGACGTGTCAGCGTCAAATTGACTTGGCTTCATTACTGGCCTTTCAGTGCGCACGACATTTCCCTGTTGTGAGTGACTAGGTATTTTTGTTGGATAAATTTGACAGGAAAAAATATTTAGCTGTAATAGTGCAAGATGGAAAGAGATAGAGATCCTATATACGAAAACGCTTTATCTGTCCAGCCAGTGGATTAGCGTAAATATTATTTGTTTTGGATGGGGAACGTTCAGAATTTATCCTGATCGACTTGACGTGTCAGCGTCAAATTGACTTGGCAAATTGACTTTTGCCATAACAGCTGCCCTACTTTGAATCACAACAATAAATCAATAAACTGTTTGTTTACACCAAACATACATTCCATATATCATCTCATTAGCTCTATTTGGTTGTCCACAAAATCTAGATGATGACTAGATTTCTTGCGTTTGTTTGTCCCGGCTAGGTTTCGTTTACTGCATGATTGCCTATTATGACGTCACAGCGTAAACCGATATCTAGATAATAACTGCATTGCATCTTGTTATACAATGGACAACCAAACATGCTTCGAATTCTTGTTATTAATTTAAACCTAACAAAACTTTACAGTTGCACTTACATTTATCCCCGTGGCGGCTTTGCTATCCGAGCGGTGGACGGGCGCGCGCTGAGCTGCATTACAACGGCTCGAGACGGCAGCCGGCAAGCGATCACCGTGCCGAAATCGCCAGTTCGAACTAGCCGCCTGTGCACCCGCGGTTTACACATGGCGCTGCCTATCGAGTCCGCGGATAACCTCTCCGCGGCCGAGCGCGCCCTCTAGCATAAAGGCTGATCATCTAGCCTACCTATCGTTAATTATCGTTAATCAATGATGAAACATGTAATTAAGATCTTCAATACCTCTTAAAGATATTTGCCAAATTTCAAAGCGATAGAATGCGTATTACCTCAGATTTCGAAGAATTTGTTGACAGCTAGATTTGGCGCAGATCCGCCGACGCCATTTTTCGATGTGTCACAACAAGCACATTTATTATTTCGTCTTGTTACTAGGGTTGTGGCTCAACCTAGCAGCAAAAAATGAATCTAGACTGCCAAATGTTCAATCGGTAAGTAAAAAAAATATCTGCTGCCAATCAAAATGTTCCACATGAAATAAGAGGCCTTTCAAAATATGTATCCATTTCCGGGCACTTTTTCAAAACCGGGCTTTTACCCTACACACCAATTGCTAGAAAAGTCGCTTAAAGTAACATATTTTCTACATCTTAAACATTGGAAGGGAGGCGAAGCTGGAAAAATGTGCACCCGAACCGGGATACGAACCCGGAACCTCCTGCTTGCCGGGCAGGTGCTCTACCAACCGAGCTATTCGGTCACACATTCTCCCTGCTTGCCGGGTGGGACAAGGGGGTTCTCCAGGGAGACGAGAGGCCGAGCGACCCGTACATGGGACGGGTAAACGGACTCGGCCCCAGGACGGCGATGGCGCAATCACTAGACCCCTTGTCACGTTCTCAGATGAAGAGACACGAGGTGGATGAGAGGAAATTGTTACTGGTTTAAGCAGACACCAGTATGCATACTGGTGTCTGCTTAAACCAGTTACAATTTCCTCTCATCTTAAACATTGTTTGCAGTAAAACGAAATATCCGAGGGCCCGATGCTAGACATGCCTGAACCCCTCAAGTTACACCCCTGCTGAGTTGACATTGAGACAACGAAAGCTATTAAACTATACAACAACTAAAAACTATTAAAACTATTAAACTATAAAACTATTAAACTATGCAACAATAAAATAAATATAGACCGTCTGCTGGACGTTACTCACGAAAAAGTAAAGACTTCCTGTCATTAGCAGGATTTTGTGAGCTCTTATGCACTCCCCTGGCCTTTCGTTTCCTATTACACAGTCAAAAAATCTCCTTTTTCTCCTCAGCTCGCCGAACATTTTGGCCACAAATTCCCCGTGCCTGGCCCATTCTAAAATTCTCGATAGTATTAGTGGACACAGTTATTTTTGTCGATGTCCCGAGAATAGGAGGGCAGCCGCCATTGACCACATTTGGCCTACTGTGCCTAACGACCTACATTCGGTCAATTTACAGTAATTACTGGGAACAATTTGCCACACAAACAGAAACCACAAGACTGTGATGTAGGCAGGAAAGCACGACGAAGATAGTTATTAATGTAACTGTTGTAAATCCTTACCTGAAGTATCGTCCATCGTTGTCCAGCTCGTAGGTATACAAAAGGTGGTCTCACTGCTCGAATGGTGGTCACGGCTAGAATGTCCGTTCTGTTGCATGGAAGCGTCGCTTAGGTCCTTAACAACCCATTCACGCCCACAACTTTTTTTTTATCCGATTAAGTTGAAATTTTGGAAACTAGGTCCTAATTTATGTAGAAACAAAGTGAATTCTCAGTTTTTCTTTTTTTTTAATTGGTTTCCAATTTATTGATTGGGTCGCAAACGACCCCTTGGGCACAGGCTGGGATACATATTATTATTGTTACCTACTTAGTAGTGAATATCATTATTTATTATAAATTGAGGTACAAATTGTATGTATGATTCAGGGAATTCAGTGACATTCATTTTCAGTGAAACTGAACAAAGCATTGACGTGTATACATTCATAGGGATACTTTTTGTAGGTGGGTATGTTCCTCTTCCCCGGAAGCGAATGTTTGGCCTGTTCTTGGAAACGGCATACATTACTGATTATTTTACAATGTTGGTAACAATATTCTCGTCTACAAACAAATAAAAAAATTCACACGGGTGGCTTTCTTTGTCCAACGTTATGGATTCCAGCGGTTCTGGTTGGATTTTTCCCGCAGTCGCATTTTCTGGCAAATCACCGTCTACCTATTGCCGCAGTTCAGCTTGGGGACGCGACTTCTTTTTCTTGACAGTCTGTCTAGCATTCTTGGTGGTGCTCCCTCTTTTCCTAACTCTTTTAGATAAGCCAGCATTAGGTTGAGCTGTAGACGAAGTTGTAGTTGCAGTGTCTATCGGAGTGTTTTCGTGATGACAGTCATCATCTGAGTTAGGTCAACATCAAGGTCCCCATTATTTAGGACAATTTCAGCTGTTGCCAAGAGTTGTTTCCTGCTAAGACGATCAGGATCGTTGCACTCGTCTTCGTCCATCGGTTTCAGGGCCGCTGTCTTCTGGCGGAGTGATGTAGATGTCAATGGAATGAACGCCTGTATCATCTTGTAATATAACTAGGATCCCAAGGACGCCAGGAATAACAATACGATTATATACACTGTAGAATGTAGCAGAGCCACCATGTGTAATTACCGGAAATGCAACATACCAGACACACAGGCAGTTGGAGAGGTACAAGAGTCCTAAAATTAGAATACCACAAATCGTAATAACTAGAATGTCTTTCTTATGACTACCCTAATCTATCCTACCTACGGGTGGAGAGACTTTTCGGCGCTTAATCGGATCCGCACACGCACTCGGTACCGCTTAGTTCGTGTAATGTTGTGGGCCTCGGCCAATTACCTATCCGGACGCGCTTGCACGGGGATGAATCCTTCGGACACAGCAGTCGTCGGTGGTAGGACACCAGCGTTGCGACGGTCGAGTAGTCGGTGTTGTCGCGTCGGCGGCGTCGAATCCCGGCGTCGAGTCGTCAGACCAGGACCAGACGTATCGGTCCCGATGTCGAAAACCGTGGTGGCGCGCTTCAGCGATATTTGGATGTGTATATATTTATATATATGAAAGTATATCCGTGGTGTAAAGCGCACGAGTAATTTTATGAAGGAGAACGGTCCACTTCCGTACCTCCGGCAACTGGTTCACTAGGGACTCCACAGCTCACTGTCTCCTCCACCTCCCGCCGTCTCCACCCTCTAGCATTTTAACATAATATGTTAAAATGCTAGAAACATATTATGTTTAAAGTAAAGCCTGGCGTCTAACTTGCAAACTAACCTAAGCTATAAGGGTGGACTACCCTTACTATGCTAGGCGTCTCATTACAAGGGTAGGTACGGCTAGTGAAATCATATCTTTTGTGAGCGCACTTTTGCCGCTCAGGAGGTCCTATGCTACCTGCTCTTTGCTGGACTGTGACATTTGGTCGGTCGGCCCGACACTCGGCCGCAGCTGTTGTTCACTCTTGCCATTTGGGGGGAAGGGTACCTGCTCTCCGGCGTCGTATGAGGGTCCAAGTCCCCGAATTCTCTCGCTCTTTCTAGTCAAGTATGAAGTTGCTTCCTTTCCTTGCGATGGCGATGTTTGACGGGGTTGCCAGTTTTGCTCTTGCTGTGGTTGTGTACGACGTTCCTCCTGGCTCTGGTTTTCGCGCTTCTTTGAAGGAGTACTCCTGTCGCTGCTTTGCTGTTTCTGCTGATCCAGATGACTCTGATGATTTATGTACAGCCGTTGTTGTTGGTGTAACTATTGTTGGTGGGTTTGCTGCGGCAGTGGTGGCGGCATCAGTGGCGTCATCGGTTGCTTTCGCATTTGTGGCGGCTCCGTTACGTTGTGCGCTCTTACGATTTGCTTCGTGGTTTCATCCACCCGGTAGACTACCCCGTTCACTTTTAGTTTGTCAAATGTGACGATCGCGTCCTGATTTTTCTGTCTGGCGTACATCATTTCCGCTAACAAGATTCTTCTGTCTTCAATTACACGTTGAGAGAAATATTCTGAAATACTGATGTCAGTTCCTTTCAAGTTTTTCTTGTGTCTTAATATTTCATCTCGTGTTTTGAAGCTCAAAAACTTAACAACAATTGCACGGGGGAACTGGCCCCCGGCAACACGATGTGCTCTTTCGATATAACTGTTGTAAATCCTTACCTGAATTATCGTCCATCGTTGTCCAGCTCGTAGGTATACAAAAGGTGGTCTCACTGCTCGAATGGTGGTCACGGCTAGAATGGCCGTTCTGTTGCATGGAAGCAAAACTATCAAACTTCTGATCCATAGTTTCCACGAACTCTCCAGTATCGAGAGCCTCCTTTGGAAATTTTGTTCCATCGCCAAATCCAGCTATGGTCATAATCGCTGCAGCTACGGGATGGCTTGGCTTCTGGGTGGCAATTTCACTCTCATTTTAAAATGATCCCTCTGGATTCAAGGGTTTTCGGTCAACTTCAGTGACATCCGAGCTCCCTGTTGGTCAAGCTCATAGGATGTTTGCGAGCTGACTCCATTTGGCAGTTTTGGTTCTGAAATTTTCATCTGTCCACCAAATGTTGTACTTGTAAAACAAGTTTCTCATACATTTAAGAAGGTGTGGTGGGTCAAATATTACGAAAATCTTCTGTTCCTGGACTACGAAGAATGGCTCAGTGGTGACTCTGTTAGTTATTGGCCAGAGTAAGTTTGTTGCTCCCTCCTTCACTAACAAAACAACGAAAGAGACCGGTTCGGTATTTTAAAAAATTTTATAATATTTAATATACAATAATATTACATTTATTAAATTGAGAGGAAATTGTTACAGGTGAGAGGAAAACGGTGATGCAACAATAAAATAAAATATAGACCGTCTGCTGGACATTACTCACGAAAAAGTATAGACTTCCTGTCATTAGCAGGATTTTGTGGGCCTTGAAACTTTCCCCTGGCTTGCCATTGCCAATTTGGCAGTCAAAAAATCTGTTTTTAGCCCTCAGCTCGCCGAACATTTTGGCCACAAATTCCCCGTGCCTGGCCGTGGAGGAAAAAAAAATACTTACATTACTACATAATATAATGGACAGCACGTGGAGCTGATCATTTCAACAATTATCGACACATCTAAATGAAAAATCTGCAATCAAATAGTAATTCTAAGAAGGTTTATGCTGCAGGCGTTGATAGTATTAGTGGACACAGTTATTTTTGTCGATGTCCCGAGAATAGGAGGGCAGCCGCCATTGACCACATTTGGCCTACTGTGCCTAACGACCTACATTCGGTCAATTTACAGTAATTACTGGGAACAATTTGCCACACAAACAGAAACCACAAGACTGTGATGTAGGCAGGAAAGCACGACGAAGATAGTTATTAATGAAACTGTTGTAAATCCTTACCTGAAGTATCGTCCATCGTTGTCCAGCTCGTAGGTAAACAAAAGGTGGTCTCACTGCTCGAATGGTGGTCACGGCTAGAATGGCCGTTCTGTTGCATGGAAGCGTCGCTTAGGTCCTTAAATGGAATCCCCCTCGAGGACTACCACCGTACCGTGGTGAGGGGGTTTGCGTGGTCCGATGACCCGGGAGGCCATGCCGGGAGGGGAGGTTTCGGTCCCCGTAAGGTCCCCTATACCGGACAGGCTCCCGGCGAGGACCCAGACCAAGAGTAGTCCGGCCGCGCCGCTGTTGCGGTACGCGGACTTTGGTCTAGGGAGGACCTGTGCACTCTTTTCTTTCTAACTCTTCCTTTCACCACCTTTCCTTCATCTCCTGTCTTGCTTTATTTCTTGCCGCCTCCCGAAACCACCGTCTGTCTTCTGCGGCAGCGGTGTGGCTCCCTTCCAGTTGACGATATGGCATGTGTTTTTTGTTCGGCTTTCGGTTCTCGAATTTGACGCACAGTCGATTGTCGGTGCCAGGCGGCTGGTGACTGGTGGTCTACATAGGGAGTACTCGAGTCTTTGCCTTCTCGATTCTCTCCCTTCTCTGTCCTATATCCTTGTCTTTTCTTCTGGCCGACTCCTTGTGCAGGCCAAAACGCTAACCCACATGTTAGCCGTGTGTGGATACCTTGAACGGGTGGAAAGAATTTTCCTGGGGGTTGAGGGGGTATTCTCCAGTTCGCCAGCAGAACAGACGCGGAATATCTTCTAACACGCCTCTTCGGTTTCGGCTTCACTCAAAACAGGCGGCTGGGGGCTAATCCACCCCAGTCAATCGGCTCGTGTCACGGCCTTAAAACATTGCACAGGATGAGTGGGGGGGACCCGGTGGCGTGATGGCTGTACAATAGTTGTTTGTCCCGAACTCTACGGTCACTCGCGACTGCCGGTGTTTCCCCCGCTATATCTCCCGGACTACCCCGGCGAAAGAGGTACGTTGTACGTTGTACGTAAGGGAAGTCGCCGATTTTATATCGGCGCTACGTCCCCTAGGTTGGGCTCCGTGGTGGGCAGGGATCGCGGGAGATGAAATTTTCGATGTTTTTGCATGGATTCTCACAACAAAACCCCCTCCCCCCCCCCCCCCCCCTAAATATCTACCTGGTTTGCTCGACAAACCTATAAGTGTTCGCTCGCTTCAAACAAGTACATTTCCAAAATTCTTCGTAATCAAACGAGACGAACAAGATCGAAGCAAGTCGTTTATCGGTGTGTCGCCTTTCAAAATCAATAACTTCATTTCTAAATACATCGGCTCCACCAACAGCGTCAGTCGGCTCCGTGACGGAGCCCTGCTCGTCGTAGTTTGCCTTGCGGAGCAGGCGCACAAGGTTGCAATCCTTAAACTTTTAGGAACCTTTCCGATGACACTGACAGTAGAACGCCACTCTACACTGAACACCTGCAAAGGCGTAATTGTCTGCCCGGATTTAGTTAATATAGACGAGAAAGTGATTCTCCAAGAGTCAAAGGATCAGAATGTCACTGAAGTCCGTTATATCCACACTCGTAAAGATAGTGTTTTGAAACCATCGCCACTCCACCTGATTACTTTTAACACCACCGTTTTGCCGGATAATCTTTTTGTCGGTTTCATCCGAGTTGGAGTTCGGCTCCACATCCCGAACCCATTACGATGTCTACGCTGCCAGAAGTTCGGCCACACCCAGCACACGTGCAAGAGGCAGCACGTGTGCCCAAACTGTGGCAAGTCGGCCGCACACGAGGACAAGCCCTGTGATCGGGAGGCCAAGTGCCTGAACTGTGGTGGCTCCCACCCGGCCTGGTCCAGGGACTGTCCCGTGTGGAAGAGGGAGAAAAAGGTTTAAGAAATTAAAACAAAGGAAAAGCTCTCCATCGGTGAGGCCAGGAGGCAGTATAACCTCCTTTTCCCTAGGACCGAGCTCCCTAAATCCTTTGCTGAAGCTGCCTCTAAGCAAATCCCAGCTCATGCCACCAACTCCGCTTCATCCGAAATGAAAGATATGATGGAAATGATGACAAAGAATCTAGCTGGGCAACAAGAGAAAAAAGAAAAACAAGAAGAACAGTCGAAGAAAATTGAAGAGCAATCGAAGAAAATTTATGAACAGACCGAACAGATGAAGCAACTAAGAGGAGAAAATCAGAAGCTCAAAAATAGAAATCGAGAAATGGAAGAAGAATTGGTTGCTTTAATGGAAATAAAGCAAATTAACTCTTTCGAAAAATATCCAAAACCGAAATTCATCAGAAGTTTTATATAATATACTGTATTAAATATAATGTAACAACATAATTTTGGTTTTTTTGCAACTTTAGTACATGTTGCTTAGTGCTTTTCAATTTAGTAGAATGTAGGAAGCCTACTTTGGCAGGATTACTAGTTTTAAGTTAGGTGGAACCCTACCAAGTTGGCGCATATGAAGTGACTTTTAAATATTTTTTTGCCGTAAAACCATAAGTCACAGCGCAAATCAAAATCTAGTGCTCTAGGAAATTTAACTGGCTTTCAAATAAAGTCGGTTGTATTTTTGGGATGCGATTGGGCTTGCTCTAATTTCGGAATAACTAAAGCAAAGTGTAGGCTTCAATCGAGTTATTCCGAAATTTAAAGAAAAGTTAGCAGCCGATCGTTTTGGTTTTTTTTACATCTCATGGACATTGATATTACCTAGAGCATGAGCTATTTTTCCTCTTTGAATTTCGATTGTAGAAGTCGTAATTAAATCAAATCTGATGATAACTTTTTGATCAGCCTCGTGCGCTCCATGCGGTGGAACTTGCAACTGGTGACGGTGGTGATAGAAAGAGAGGGAGTATGCTCGGTCTCGGCTCATCTCTTATACCTCGTTCACACTACACGAGTTAATCATGATCATGTCCTCAACTCGATCAAATATGGCGTTGATTGGGTTTCAAAAGTCAGTTGGTGTTCACACTTGTTTCCTTACTTGATCATGATCAAGTCATTCGGACAAGTTCGGAATATGCTCGGGAAACGAACACAACCGGAAATCGCGACGAATCTAACCTCACTGTATCACCGAACTCATGGCACACGGAACACGCTCCCTATTTAATGTTGCAACGTTTCCGGTGGCGGATTTTGAAATAATCACGAACTCTTCCGAGCGTTCACGACGCTTCCCGAATGATTTCATCACGATTAAATATTTAACTGAGTTGTGGAAACCCAATCAACGCCATCTTTGATGGCGTAGAGAGCTGATCTTCCCCCTCGTGGACTACCACCTTACCGTGGTGAGGGGGTTTGAGTGGTCCGTTGACCCGGGAGGCTATGCCGGGAGGGGAGGTCTCACTCCCCGTAAGGGTTCCTATACCGGACAGGCTCCCGGCGAGGACCCAGACCAAGAGTAGTCCGGCCACGCCGCTGTTGCGGTACGCGGACTCTGGTCTAGGGAGGATCTGTGCACCCTTTTCTTTCTAACCCTTCCTTTCACCACCTTTCCTTCACCTCCTGTCTTGCTTCATTTCTTGCCGCCTCCCGAAGCCACCGTCTGTCTTCTGCGACAGCGGTGCGGTTCCCTCCCAGTTGATGATTTGGTTATCGTTGTTGGTTAATCTTCCAGTTATCGATTTTGACCCACAGTCGATTGTCGGTGCCAGGCAGCTGGTGACTGGTGGCCTGCATAGGGAGTACTCGAGTCTTTGTCTTCTCGATTCTTTCCCTTCTCTGTCCTGTATCCTTGTCTTCTCTTCTGGCCGACTCCTTATGCAGGCCAAAACGCTAACCCACATGTTTGCCGTGTGTGGAGCCCTTGAACGGGTGGAAAGGATTTTCCTGGGGGTTGAGGGGGTATTCTCCAGTTCGCCAGCAGAACAGACGGGGAATACCTTCCAACACGCCCCTTTGGTTTCTGCTTCACTTAAAACAGGAGGCTGGGGGCTAATCCACCCCCAGTCAATCGGCTCGTGTCTCGGCATTAAAACCTTGCACAGGATGAGTGGGGGGGTGCCGGTGGCGTGATGGCCGTTTTATTGCGGTTGGTCCCAAACCCTACGGTCACTCGCGGTTGTCGGTGTTTCCCCCGCTATATCTTCCGGACAACCCCGGCGCTCTGGCCAAATTTCTGGCTATTACGTCCCCTAGGTTGGGCTCCATGGTGGGCAGGGATCGCGGGAGACGAAAATCTACAGTTTTTGCATGGAAACTGAAAACAAAACCCCAACTCCCCCCCCCCTAATTATTTACCTGGTTTGTTGGACAAACCTATAACTGTTCGCTCGTTTCAACCAATCACATTTCCAAAATTCTTTGTGATTAAACGAGACGAACAAGACAAATGCAAGTCATTCAACGGTGTGTCGCCTTTTAAAATTAACAGCTTTATTGCAAAGTACATCGGCTCCACCAACAGCGTCAGTCGGCTCCGTGACGGAGCTTTGCTGGTTGAAGTTTGCTCCGCGGTGCAGTCCCAGAAGGTTTCAAACCTTAAACTCTTGGGAACCTTCCCTGTCGCAGTCGAATGTCACAAAACCTTGAATACATGCAAAGGTGTTATCTTCTGCCCTGATTTAGTTGGCATCGACGAGAAGGTAATACTCGAGGAGTTAAAAGATCAAAATGTTACGGAGGTTCGATGTATCCACGCCCGAAAGGACGGAGTTCTTAAACCATCCCCTCTGCACATAATTACCTTCGACAGCACTTGTTTACCACAGAGTCTTTTTGTTGGTTTTATCCGAGTTAGTGTTCGTCAACACATTCCTAATCCGTTACGTTGTTTAAACTGCCAGAAGTTCGGCCACACCCAACACACGTGCGAGAGGCCGCACGTGTGCCCAAACTGTGGCAAGGCAGGCGAACACGTTGACAAACCCTGTGATCAGGAGGCCAAGTGCCTGAACTGTGGTGGCTCCCACCCGGCCTGGTCCAGGGACTGTCCTGTCTGGAAAAGGGAAAAGAAAATTACGGAGATTAAAACCAAAGAAAAACTGTCCATTTCCGAGGCTCGCAGGAAATACAACCTTCTTTCTCCTCAGCCCATTCTTACCAAGTCTTTTTCTGAAGCCGCCAGCACACCACCTGTTGTTCAGGCTTCCAAAGAAGCAGCCCATCCCACCGACTCCGCAGAACTCAAACAACTGACGGAGATGATGGCTCTTCTTTTGGCCGGTCAAAAACTAAACAAAGAAAAACTAGAAGAACAAACGAAAAAGATCGAAGAACAAACAAGAAAAATTGACGAACAGACAGAACAAATCAAGGAACTCAGAAAAGAAAACCAAACACTCAAAACCAAAAATAAGAAAATGGAGGAAGAACTGATTTTGCTGAAAGAAAAATCTGAAAAGCAAAAGAAACCAGTTCCTGTTAAAACCCAAAGCAGCGGTCAAGACGGTCAGGAGTGCCTTGCCTCCCAAAGCGAGGGCGACAGCATGGACTGCAGCGGTCCTGCTGTTGCCAAGGAGAAACGCCCGGCTGAAAAAGAGCACATCACAGCGACAAAGAAGCGTGCCAACTCGCGCAGCAGGAGGCATTCGCCCGTTGTGCTCTGAAATGGCGCTCCTTCAGTGGAATGTTCGTGGGTGTCACATTCGCCGAGACGAGATTAAGCTTTTAAGCTCCCATTTTAACCCTTTGTGTCTCTTTCTCCAAGAAACGCATTTTAAACCACCTGACAAACCTGTTTTTAAGAACTATTCGTTGTATCGTTGTGACGATCTAACTGGCAATATCGCTCACGGTGGAGTGGCCACGTTGGTCTCGGACAGTCTGGTGTCAAGTCCACTGCTGCTCACAACACCTCTCCAGGCAGTGGCAGTCCGGGTCCACGTGCCACAACCTGTTACTTTTTGTAACTTTTATCTTCCTGAGTGGGCGCCAGCTACGGCCCCAAACCTTCAAAGCCTTGTGTCACAACTCCCCCACCCCTATGTGTTGTTGGGTGACGTCAACGCACATAGCCCCCTGTGGGGCGACACAATGGCTGACGGCAGGGGTCGTTTGCTCGAGAGTTTTATCGATGACAACGATCTCATTCTTTTAAACAACGGACAAAAAACTAGGTTTAACTCTTTTAATGGGAATTTCTCGGCAATAGACATTTGCATTTGTTCGCCTTCTGTGGCACCTCTGTTCGAATTTTCTGTGCATGACGACCTCTGTGGAAGTGACCACTTCCCGATCATCTTGAGGCTCCAAACCGACTTTCAGATCCCCTCCCGCCCCGCTCAATGGAGCCTAAAACGGGCGAACTGGAAGCGGTTTGCAGGACTAGCAGACCTCAGTGGTTCACTCCAGGAAACGGACGCCAAATCAAAAATAAGAAGAATTTCAGAAATAATAGTATGTGCAGCAGAAAAGGCCATCCCACAAACTTCCACGAAGCCGCGTCGCATCCCTGTTCCGTGGTGGAACGATTCGTGCGATGAGGCGCACAAGGCTAGGAGAAAGGCTCTCCGCGTTTTCTCGAAGAGGCCAACCGATCAAAACCTGCAGGTGTTTAGGCAGCTACGTGCCAAGGCCCGTCAGGTTTTTAAACAGTCTCAGCGTCAGTCGTGGAGTAATTATGTTTCGTCACTCACTTGTGTCACGCCCCTCACCAAGGTGTGGCACCGTGCAAATAAGATCAGAGGCAAGCACAAACCAAATGTAATTTCAGGTATTAAGTGCAATGGACACCTGTTCACGGCCCCCAAGGAGATCGCGGATAGTATTGGCCAACACTTTGCAGATGTCTCCAGTTCCCGCCACTACTCGGCATCGTTCCAACAGATCAAGCACACAGCAGAGCGCAGACAACTGTCGTTTGTCTCTGCCAACACCGAGTGCTACAATATGCCGTTTAGTGAGTGGGAGCTGGACACCGCCATACGGACATCGAAGAACACGTCTCCGGGGGCCGACAGGGTCCATAACATGTTCCTCAAAAACCTCACGCCTGATGCCCGATCCATTTTGCTGGACACGTATAATGAGATTTGGATTACCCAAGCCTTTCCAGATGAATGGCGGCACGCCATTCAAGTCGCAATCCCAAAGCCTGGCAAGGACAAGCAACTGGCGGCCAGTTACAGGCCAATCTCCCTGACCAGCTGTCTTTGCAAGGTGATGGAGAGAATGGTCAACAACCGACTTGTTTGGTGGCTGGAAACCAAGAAACTTCTCTCCAATCTCCAATGTGGCTTTCGTAAGAACAGAAGTACCATCGACCATTTGGTCAGGATGGAGGCCTTTATTCAGGACTCGTTCCTGTGCAAGCAGCACGCGATTGCTGTATTCTTCGACCTGGAGAAGGCCTACGACACCACCTGGCGTTTTAACATTTTAAAATCCCTGTCTTCATGGGGTTTTAAAGGTCGACTTCCTGTTTTTATCACCAATTTTATGACTGACCGCACTTTTAACGTCCGTGTTGGCGATGTTTTATCCGACACGTTCACACAGGAGAACGGCGTGCCGCAAGGGAGCGTGCTCAGTGTGACGCTGTTTGCAATCGCAATCAATGGTATCGTGGATTGTGTTCGTTCCCCAGTTTCCGCCTCACTGTTTGTTGACGACCTCGCGATCATCTGCCGAGCTCGGTCGCTCGCTACGTCCGCTCGACAAATCCAGATGACGGTCAACAAACTAGTGAGGTGGGCTGACAACATGGGATTCAAGTTCTCCACCACAAAAACCACTTGCGTGCATTTTTCAAGGCATCGAGGTCTACACCCAGCTCCCGATATTCTTCTTAGGGGAGCTGCTCTGCCATTTGCAAACGCTGTCAAGTTTCTGGGTCTTTGGTTCGACCAGAAACTGAACTGGAAAGAACATGTTCATCAGCTTAGAATGAAGTGCCAAAAATCGCTTAATCTGCTTCGCATGCTCACTGGCACCAGCTGGGGTGCCGATCGGGTCGTTATGCTTCGGCTCTACAGGTCGTTGGTGAGATCCCAATTGGATTACGGCAGTATCGTTTACGCCTCGGCTAGGGATAGCTACCTGAAGCCACTAAACACCGTTCACAATACAGGTATTCGGCTGGCCACTGGCGCCCTCCGCACCAGCCGGCTCGAAAGCCTGTTCTGTGAGGCGAGTGAACCGCCCCTAGCCTTGCGCAGGCAGTACCTTTTAACATCATACGCCGCCAAACTACTGTGTATGAGGAAGCACCCGGCCTTCGCACCTGTGTTTAGGCCAAGCTTTGAAGCTGCTTACAATGCCAAACCGAACTCTACGCTGCCGGCAGGCATGCGATTGAATCGTATTCTGGTGGTAACCGCATTTCGATTCCCTAGGGTTTACCCACATGGCATAAGCGCCACACCCCCGTGGGTAACCATGCGTCCATCTTGCATAATCGATCTGGCGGCAAACAGTAAGAGCTCCACTAGCTCGATTGTCTACCAAAAACAGTTTGCTGAGCTTTGTTCGAAGCACCAAGATTTTATAAAGATTTTTACAGACGGGTCAAAGGATGACAGCGCGGTTGGCTGTGCATTCACTTCTAGTCATAACATATCGAAAGGTTTTAAACTCAACGACAAATGTAGCATTTTATCGGCCGAACTTTATGCAATTTTATCTGCTCTGAAACATGTCGAGTCGAGGAACGAAGAGAAAGCGTTCCTCATTTGTTCAGACTCGCTGAGCTCCCTTCAAGCAATTGAAACCCTGTATTCCTCACATTCTTTTGTCCAGGAAATTCACTCGCTGCTGACGTCACTTTCGTCGAGGGGCGTCGGGGTGGTGTTCTTCTGGGTCCCTGGACACGTGGGGATACAGGGCAACGAGCTAGCAGACAGGGCGGCCAAGGCTGCATTGGAGAAAGATGTCGTTGATAATGACAGGCTGAGTTGCACCGACTTGAAAAACTTCTTCAAGTCTTCTTTCAAAAATAAGTTCCAAGGCATGTGGGACCTTGAATCAAACAATAAATTAAAAGAAATAAAGTCCACCGTTGTTCCGTGGCAGTCGTCGACCAGGTCAACGAGGCGGGAGGAAGTTGTCCTCACGCGCCTGAGGATCGGTCACACCCTCCTCACACACTCATTCTTATTCTCACTTGACAAGATCCCGCCCAGGTGTGAGGCCTGCAACGAGGTGCTGACTGTGCGTCATTTTCTCATTGAATGTCACAAATACAGCGGAGAGCGAAGGCGACTCTCGCTCGAAAGCACCATTGACAAAGTGCTAGGTGACGACCTAAAACAAATCGATCAACTGTTCAAGTTTTTAAAAGCAACAAACATTTTAAAGAATATCTAGTCATTTTGGTTGTTGTGTTGTGTTCTGTTTTGTAAATTTTGTTTGTTGTTCTTTGACGTAGTGGGACTTTTGTGTTCCTCTTGAAGGATTTTACTTTTTATTTTGTCTCGAACTTTTATCAGGCGCAAAATGACCTCAAGGTTGATGCGCCTTAAAGCCCCACTATTCATTCATTCATTCAGAGCTGATCTTGATCAAGTCTGTAGTGTGAACGAGGTATTACCCTTTGTGAAGGCAGGTATACACAAAGAGTGACAATGAAGTTTGAAAAGGGGTGGGTTTGCTCGTGGTCGAGGGTATTTCAGCATCTGGAGAATAAGTAGTAAAAGCTATCTCGAAATAAACAAAACATTCCTCTTGTATTTGCTTCGAGCACTTCCTCATTCAACATCAATCCGTCAACATCGTCGTCACTTTGGTCGAGGGATGCACAGCCATCGTCATCGGATTCAGTTGGAACTGCAAAAAAAATCCATTTTCAATAAATAAACCAATTTGATGAAATAATTAATTATTTTGACCGGTATTGGTTTAATAATCTATAGCAACAAATTACACAACTGCAATAATAATTTATGTTATATTATAGACTATAGATTTTAGTCTATTATGAATCTCGTTAGAATTACTGAAATTCTTATTAGCTCCACTCCAAACCACATTTTTGAATATGCACTAATTACAAAGGGGGTTTGGGAGTCGGCATTTTCTCAAAATTACAATATGGAATACAAATTTTGAATTCTAGACTGCGTTCTTACAATCACTAACTCAATGCGGTTCTCACGCTGATTTTTTTTTTGCTTGAATTTTCTTGGCTTTTGGGGCGGGGCGTCTTGCAATTGCATCCAATGTGAGGAGGATCGCTTGCCAACGTCCCCCTTGGGATTCGCCCCTGGGCCATTTCGGGTAAGAAACACACGAAATAAAAACGTTTCATTTTGGGTATGTATTCTTTTTCCCAAGATAGGTCGCGGTCAATTCGGAGCACCTAAAAGATTTGAGTTTGATTGAGCAAAGTTGTATGATAATTGGTAACTTTCCAATTTAAAATGGGGTAAATCATTGATGAGCGTAGCGAGCGAAGCGAGCGAAGCGAGCGAAGCGAAATCTTCAATTTCACTACTGCTAAAAAAAACACTTGGTGTGTGTTTGTTTGTATGTGTGTTTGCGCGCGCTCTACAGGCCAAACGCCTGCATCGAGTGGGATGAAATTCTCAGGGTGTCTACTTTTGTTCTCAACTTAGACCCCCTGCGTTTTTCAAGAAAATCCTCCACACCCTTCACTTTCAAAGCAGAAAAAAGAGCAAAATTCGACATTTGGGCATGTTTGGAAAAGTACGGAAATTTAATTAAAAGTGCGTATTTTTTTCAAATGTTCCCAATTTCGATTTGCCTTTAGAAACCATCGAAACCAAATCGAAACATCACACCAGATTTTTTCCAATAAAAACCAACCCAATAAAACCCAACAAAAACCCTTGGGCATGAGTTACATCTATGTATTAACATGCACAGTGCTTTATGACCTCGAAATGAGCATATTTCCGCTACTCTACATCTCGGACAGAAACAAAGAAAGGCCAGAATCGTTTACAATTTCAAGTGAGCAGAATTTTCTAAAAAGCAATGGTCCGGCTTGCTGCTCCATGATTTAGGCTTTTGGCCTCAATCTTTTTATGCGCTAAATACAAATCGCTACGCTCATCTTCAACGCAACACAAATTGCGTTCGCCCTAGTATAAACTTACGTTACAACCGCCTTCACTGTTCAATACCAAATCACAATATTGCCGATTGGCTATGGCCAATTGTCCCTGAATTTGGTGTCGGAATTTGTGATTGTTGTCAAAGACAAGCTCCCCGTTTTCGATATAAACACACAGCTGGTTTTTTTTTTATCAAATGCGGCATCGTATGGTGATTGTTTCCCGATAGCATAGAGGCATTTGACCTCCACTAATCCATCAAGACCAACCAGCCCATCTGGGCTCGCACCCTGGGGCCTTACCTAGCGCGGCCATTTGGAGCGGCTACCAAGCGGCTAATTAGCCGGGCTGGCGGTGTTATATAACCCGGACCTAGAGCGGCCATTTCAACAATGGGCAGTTTGTTGATTTCGTAGCACCACTAGCAACCAGTATTACGGTGGTGCTACGATGATAGCATTGTCTAGAAGGCATACTGCTTTTTAAACGATCATCATTGTGCAGTGAGGTCAAATCAACCAATCTCATGGCTCGTTACTAAAGTCAGAGTCGATGTGCCCCGGCAATACTTCGTTTTATTTAAGAAGATACCATACCGCTGGGAGCGCTAGTAGTCACTGTAGCTTACATAACCGCCAATTTGACAAAACTGAAATCCTGTCATCATTTTTTGTACCTTATAATATTACCAAAGCTTATGTTTTTTCTCTTAACTATTTATTCGTTGCTATTTTTACTCATGATTATGAAATAGATTCATGTTGTAATTTTTTTATTGGTAGCCGAAATAGTGTTTTGTTTTCCCGCAATTAAAATTTAAATTCACGAGTTGGTAGTTCGTGAGGGGGCAGGCCCAGCTGTGGCATCTTCTCTCACGGGCTAGACTATAAATAACCCGGCCGTAATACTGCCGCGCTAGGTCGAGGTTACTGCTTGGTGCTACGGTGGTGTTAATTAGCCAGGGTAGATTGCTAGTAATCCCGGGACTACAAGTTGCCGAGCTAGGTAAGGCCCCAGGTATGGCCAGTCAGGGTGCACAAAAATACCGGACTCTACTACAGAGACTCTTTTCATCTCTTCGTACAACTTGATGGCCACAGGCTCGTTATCAACGCCATATTGCACTGCCCGCGAATATATCTCTTTGCCATACATCATCATTTTCACCTGGAGAGGAAACAAATATCACGGCGTCAATTTACGCAAATGTAGCCTAAAAAACTCGAGACTCGCCCTCACGCGCTTCTGTTCCTCCTTTGCCCTCTTCTGCTCCTCCCACTGGTTATTGATGAACTCTTACAGTGGCTTTTGTCCAACCAAATTACAATCACCAGATCTGAGATAACCATAAGTTGTGCAGGATGCAAAATGAGCCGGTAGGTAATAGATCTGCTGAGCTATGTGGTATTACGGGTGCATTAGCGGTACTAGAGAAATTAATTAGCCGTTAAATAAGTTAAATCACAGGTTATAAAAAGTTAAAAAAATATTATATCAAAGCTATATAATATATATATATATATATATATATATATATATATATATATATATATATATATATATATATATATATATATATATATATATATATATATATATATATATATATATATATATATATATATATATATATATATATATATATATATATATATATATATATATATATATATATATATATATATATATATATATAGTCTACCGTGCTTCCGAACGCGGGTGGTCGACCTCTGGGTATTCTTGTCGTAAAAATGACTCAATTCTTACATTAATTTCGTATTTCGAATTTTAGTATTCTTATTTTTATTAATAGTATTTTATTGTATTTCTATTGTTATTTGTCAATCTTATATTGATCAAAATATGTCTGTACACCAGCATTTTTTTTATGTAATGGTTTAAAACGACAATAAATTAAATTAAATTAAATTAAGAAGGGAAACAAATTCACTTTAAAAAAATCATGAATAATTTTTGTAAACACTTCCCCGCTGACAAGATGTTTATACACGATTTTGTCATTTTCTTCGTGTAATATGTACTGTGGTACTGTGGAGTGCCCACGTCAACGTCGACCACCGTGCTTCCTTGGAACCACCGTGCTTCCTTGGAACCACCGTGCTTCCTTGGAACCACCGTGGTTCCTGCGGTTCCGCGGACAAGGTGCCGCCGACTTTTCACCTGTTGGCGCCGGCCTGGACGACGGGCAATGTTAAGTCGAACGTTCTATGGGTGTTTTTCTCAGCCGCTTCAACGCACGTTGACGCTCTGCTCGGAACTTGGGAGTTCCCAGCCTTCTATATACGTGGCCAGACGCCACGAGTCTAGAGTAAGAAACTAGAACAGATTGGAACAAGATTCGTAGGTATGATTCGTAGATTATGTGATAGGACCATTTATCTACTTGGTTATTACGCGTATCGTGCCGTAACATACGCCGTGGAAAGGTTGAGCTTTGTCGAGAATCAGATTACGTCTCAGCATAGTCCCAATAATAGGGGGAAATAATGTTCTTCCTGACATTATTGAAACTTCGGATGCGTGATGTGTTTGTATTGAATTGAATTTCCGTTGCAAGGCAGAATGAGATATTAAGGAGACAGATCAGTTCCACCCCTCTCTGGTCTGGTTCACCCTGATCTGGTCCTGATCAGACCAGATCAGGCTACAGTACATTTAAATGTACTACGGTACTAAATGTACTGTGCCCCGTGTGGCGTGGGCCAACTGTAGTTGCAACCGCGTTGGGGACCATTGCTCGCGCTCCCGTGCGGCTTGCTCGGTATCATCATCATATCGGTGTTTTTCTTCATCCCAAAGTGCTAGATGCTACGTAAAATGTGACCATTTTCCCAGCGCCAGCCTGTACTTTACTGCTGGCTCGCTACTGATCTAGCGGTCTAAGGCTGTGCTTGTGATTGTTTTGTCGACGCCTTGTTCTAATCCCCGTTCTCGTTGTGTTCCCGGTTTTGGTCCGAGCGCGGTGGATTCTCGCGAGTCCGTGACGGCCGCGTCTTTCCGCGGCGATCCTCTTGACGGCGACCCTCTTGACGGCCTCCCTCTTGACGGCCTCCCTCTTGACGGCCTCCCTCTTGACGGCCTCCCTCTTCACGGCCTCCCTCTTCACGGCCTCCCTCTTCACGGCCTCCCGGAGTGCACGACGAAGAGCTGCCCAACCTGTTGGACCTGCGACGCCGAACAATCGAGTACGTCGGCTCAGACCTGCCCCAATCCGCCCCGTGGTTCCCAGTTGTCCCCTTATGCCCCCATTATGCACCCTTGTGCACCCTTGTGCACCCTTGTGCACCCTTGTGCACCCTTATGCACCCTTATGCACCCTTATGCACCCTTATGCCACGGTCTGGAGGGAGAGACGTGCCGTAGCATAACCTGGTAGGATGTGCCACTAAAGCAATGGGTTAACTCATCCGAAAACCATAATTCCGGGTATTTTACGGTGGATCAAGTACCTTTCCCCAGGTAACCTTATACCCAGATCAGGTCCCTTGAAATGTGCCTCCGAAAGTTTCGCATGAGGAAGGGTTTGTGCGTGCGAAGGGTAGGACCAAGTCCTAACAGTACCTAGACATAGAGTTAGCCGACCTGTAGTTATTGTCCCACGCTTTAGGCTAGTAATATCCGCCAGGGGCCTCGCCTAGTGTGGGCAAATGTCTGGGTTACAGCGGGACTCCACTATTCAGGGTCTGCCGCCATGTCAATTCATGTGGGAAAACAGTCACTCAACTTGTGAGTGATCCAGACTTCAACTACGTTGCACTTTTTGGGCCTCATCCTAGTCATCTTGTTTGGCGCAGGTTTAATGCCTTGTGCTACACAATGTTTCTCCTGGGGTCTTTGTTCAGTAACTTGACCAGTTTTGTGCCGATCCGGATTTCCTTCAGGGTATCTTGGTCGACCGACGTCCTTTGCCTTGGTTCCGCATTTCAGCCCAGTAGGGCGCACGGTTGCCGTGATACGAAATCTCATATCGACCCAGTCCGAGACCCACGGCAGCCTCCTTCTTCGATGCAAAGCCAATCCATGCAACAGTGCCACTAGGATCGTGCTGCATAAACAAGCACATTCTGTCCCATGAGAGAACAGGCCCGGTTTGACATGGTTCTCGTGAAGGTTGAAGTCTACATTTGTTCGCGGTTGTTTGTTCCAGGACGCAGGATGCTGGACCGCTCGGCTGCAAAAGGTTCTTGCTGAGGATCGCTGCCAGCTGCCAATATCGCCGAGCGGACACGGTGGACTGTGCAATACATACTCGCTGTTGCTTCGCACTAGACACAATAAATCTTACGTTATTTCGTCATTGTCTCTATTATGTATCTTTGCTGTTGTTCAGCAATAAACGCATGATAAATGGAACACATCGTCATTGGCCAATACATTTCTTGGCTGCCTTTTCCACTTTCCGTTCCCAGCACCGTTCCTAAAAAAATGCATGGGACAGAATTAGTACAAATTGGAAATAAGAACGACTGATATAATATGCTATCGAAACGTAATAAAACGGCATTTAAATGTTCAATTTTTTAATGTTATTGAATGGTTGCAAATTTGAAATCGCCTCGTTAGGATAGGAAACGTTGCATGATGTCTGTACGAAGCCTCTGTTGTCCAAGCAATGCCGCAAAGAGTGCACGAGTCTTCTCGAGCGTAGTGATGCAGCTGTAACTTTTGACTTGGTACCTATGGAGCGTTCTCGTCCCCTCGGCCGGGGTACGGGGATTAGAAAATACCCTTGTTTTAAAGGGGACTGCAGCATTTTTATACGACCACAACTAGAGGTAAGAACAAAATTGCGTTTGGTATTTGCACATTTTTATCAAACTTGAATTGCTTTTTAACCGAAAACGAGGAGGGAATGGAGTGATTTGACCTTCGAATTGTGTTCAGGGGCCTTACCTAGCTCGGCCGCTTGTAGTCCCGGGATTACTAGCCATCTACCCCGGCTAATTAACACCACCGTAGCACCAAGCAGTAACCCCGACCTAGAGCGGCAGTATTACGGCCGGGTTATATAGCCGGGGCACATCGACTCTGACTTTGGTAACGAGCCATGAGATTGGTTGATTTGACTTCACTGCACAATGATGATCGTTTAAAGAGGAGTATGCCTTCTAGATAATGCTATCATCGTAGCACCACCGTAATACTGGTTGCTAGTGGTGCTACGAAATCAACAAACTGCCCATTGTTGAAATGGCCGCTCTAGGTCCGGGTTATATAACACCGCCAGCCCGGCTAATTAGCCGCTTGGTAGCTGCTCCAAATGGCCGAGCTATAGGTAAGGCCCCAGGAAACAATACCAGCAATAGTTAAATTAATTGGCCCGTCAATCCAAAACCAAGACAGGGCACGGGGGTTTGAAAGTGACTTTAGGTATCGTTTGACACTATTTGGAGGCCAGTCTAAGACGGCGTTTCGTAATTATCATAATGAATCAAATTTTTATTAAATGGCCTATCAATCCAAAACCAAGAAAAGGCACGGGGGTTTGAAAGCAACGTTGTGCTAATAGCTATCGGTTATCACTACTCAGATGCCAGTCTATGTTATGGTTCGTTAATTATCCTTATTTTCCTCATGGCAATGCAATTAGTATGTCTGGCATA
Source organism: Nemoura dubitans (assembly GCA_921293005.1). Classification (NCBI taxonomy): domain Eukaryota; kingdom Metazoa; phylum Arthropoda; class Insecta; order Plecoptera; family Nemouridae; genus Nemoura; species Nemoura dubitans. The sequence continues at coordinate 1,519,029 of OV121078.1, read as the reverse complement.
GGGGTTTTGTATGCAACATTGTAGGACATGTGATGGTCAGCACTTGTCAATGTCGAGTGATAATTTGGTAGACCTCGAAATCTCCCGATCAGCTCACGCCCCGATTCACCCATGGGTGTCCTAGGTTCACCGTGCTGGCCGCTTTGAAAATAAATGCCAGTTCTCGAGTTTACCACATGATCATGCTTTGCCAATCGTTGTCAAACAAAGTACCTAACCCGTGAAATAAAGTGAAATGAATAAGTGCGTAGAAAACTTTTTGGGTGTAAACTATTTTAATATACGTTAGATTGGCATGTTAGATTGTTTAAAATTTTCTTTCGATTGATGATTGTGTAGAAGGCTGCATAGAGCCATTATAGAACAATAGCCAACTGAAATGAAATACTTCCCAATGCACTTGGTTGTCCTAAAAACTTGCCCCTCGTTGAAAGCAAGTGCTCTCAAATTGTTTAACATTTTCTTTCGATTGATGGTTGTGTAGAAGGCTGCATAGAGCCATTATAGACCAATAGCCAACTGAAATGAAATACTTCCCAATGCACTTGGCTGTCCTAAAAACTTGCCCCTCGTTGAAAGCAAGTGCTCTCAAATCGCGCGCTCTCCAATCGAACACTTCGGGATGTGTCGCATTTTGAGCGTCGCCATGTTGTTCCCCGTTTCGACGATCGACATTGTTCTTTTTAGCGGTGATTGCTAGTGACCAGGAGAACATTCTGTTATATTAGTTACCGGGAAAATAGAAAGTTTAAGTTTAAATATATCCTGGTGTCTTCTCTAATTAATAATGCCTCGAATCATGATCAAAGGTGGTGTGTGGAGGAACACCGAGGTAAGCAAATTGACGTTTCGCTTTCTATGCTATTTTAGGTTATGTTGATTATCGCAATGAACATTATTTCAGACTATTTTGATACGTATTTAATGATTATGCTGAAGCTGCGGTGATTCTGAACTTTGATAATTACCATATTTGATTATAGGATGAGATCTTGAAAGCGGCGGTAATGAAATACGGCAAAAACCAATGGTCTCGTATTGCTTCGCTACTGCATCGCAAATCAGCAAAACAGTGCAAGGCACGTTGGTATGAATGGCTCGATCCCAGCATTAAGAAGACAGAATGGAGTCGTGAAGAGGACGAAAAGCTGTTGCATCTTGCAAAGCTCATGCCTACACAATGGCGCACAATTGCACCCATCATTGGAAGAACGGCGGCACAGTGCCTGGAGCGTTACGAATATCTACTGTAAGTACCTAGCATGCCTCTTACAATGAAATACGTTTTAATAAGCGGAATTTTTCTAGTATCTTGAAAAAATCCCATTACCTTAGTCATTCAATGGTTTCGTGCCTCAAAATCATCAAGCAGGTATTATTCAAACACGAATCCCATCCAGACCCATTATAGGCAAATAAACACATTTTTACGACCATTCTGGATCCTAGGAACAAATCAATTAAAATTTTTAAGAAACATAGATCACAGTAAGTAAGGGCAGCCGTCTATAGTAAATTACCTACTATATATTGGTAGGTACTGTGTCCTGTCCATAGTGACAACAATTTTATATTGCCACTGACAGTATTCAAAACCATTCGTTCATTGTTGCAGTGACCAAGCTCAGAAGAAGGAAGATGGAGACGATGCCGCTGACGATCCTCGCAAGCTCAAACCCGGCGAGATAGATCCGAATCCAGAGACCAAGCCGGCTCGGCCAGATCCCAAGGACATGGACGAAGACGAGCTCGAAATGTTGTCGGAGGCTCGAGCCAGACTCGCGAATACACAGGTAGGTACCTGGGGCATTCCTGATTTTACCATCTAAATACTACCCAAAACTCTTCACCTGCAGAGGTTGTTCCTTTAGTAGGAACTTCCATGCCCACTTGCTTTATGCTGTACTGAAAAGAATCTTTTACCTTAGGTATTAATTACTAATTTAAGAATTACAGTCATTTAAGAAGTTAAACAATTATGTCAAACAGGACTTGCAAGTATCCAAGGTTTGTCCTACTTGAACGCTGTACGGCGGCATCCCTTTGATTTCGAGCTTGCTAAGCTAGTTGCATGTCCCGGCTAGCAATGATCCAAGGTTTGTCCTACTTGAACGCTGTACGGTGGCATCCCTTTGACTAGCTTGCTAAGCTAGTTGCATATCCCGGCTAGCAATGATCCAAGGTTTGTCCTACTTGAACGCTGTACGGCGGCATCCCTTTGACTTTGAGCTTGCCAAGCTAGTTGCATGTCCCGACTAGCAATGATCCAAGGTTTGTCCTACTTGAACGCTGTACGGCGGCATCCCTTTGATTTCGAGCTTGCTAAGCTAGTTGCATGTCCCGGCTAGCAATGATCCAAGGTTTGTCCTACTTGAACGCTGTATGACGGCATCCCTTTGACTTCGAGCTTGCCAAGCTAGTTGCATGTCCCGGCTAGCAATGATCCAAGGTTTGTCCTACTTGAACGCTGTACGGCGGCATCCCTTTGACTTCGAGCTTGCCAAGCTAGTTGCATGTCCCGGCTAGCAATGATCCAAGGTTTGTCCTACTTGAACGCTGTACGGCGGCATCCCTTTGATTTCGAGCTTGCTAAGCTAGTTGCATGTCCCGGCTAGCAATGATCCAAGGTTTGTCCTACTTGAACGCTGTATGACGGCATCCCTTTGACTTCGAGCTTGCTAAGCTAGTTGCATATCCCGGCTAGCAATGATCCAAGGTTTGTCCTACTTGAACGCTGGACGGCAGCATCCCTTTGATTTCGAGCTTGCCAAGCTAGTTGCATGTCCCGACTAGCAAAGATCCAAGGTTTGTCCTACTTGAACGCTGTACGGCGGCATCCCTTTGATTTCGAGCTTGCCAAGCTAGTTGCATGTCCCGGCTAGCAATGACCCAAGGTTTGTGCTACTTGAACGCTGTACGGCGGCATCCCTTTGATTTCGAGCTTGCCAAGCTAGTTGCATGTCCCGGCTAGCAATGACCCAAGGTTTGTGCTACTTGAACGCTGTACGGCGGCATCCCTTTGATTTCGAGCTTGCCAAGCTAGTTGCATGTCCCGGCTAGCAATGACCCAAGGTTTGTGCTACTTGAACGCTGTACGGCGGCATACCTTTGATTTCGAGCTTGCCAAGCTAGTTGCATGTCCCGACTAGCAAAGATCCAAGGTTTGTCCTACTTGAACGCTGTACGGCGGCATCCCTTTGATTTCGAGCTTGCCAAGCTAGTTGCATGTCCCGGCTAGCAATGATCCAAGGTTTGTGCTACTTGAACGCTGTACGGCGGCATCCCTTTGATTTCGAGCTTGCCAAGCTAGTTGCATGTCCCGGCTAGCAAAGATCCAAGGTTTGTCCTACTTGAACGCTGTACGGCGGCATCCCTTTGATTTCGAGCTTGCCAAGCTAGTTGCATGTCCCGGCTAGCAATGACCCAAGGTTTGTGCTACTTGAACGCTGTACGGCGGCATCCCTTTGATTTCGAGCTTGCTAAGCTAGTTGCATGTCCCGGCTAGCAATGACCCAAGGTTTGTGCTACTTGAACGCTGTACGGCGGCATCCCTTTGACTTCGAGCTTGCCAAGCTAGTTGCATGTCCCGGCTAGCAATGACCCAAGGTTTGTGCTACTTGAACGCTGTACGGCGGCATCCCTTTGATTTCGAGCTTGCCAAGCTAGTTGCATGTCCCGGCTAGCAACGACACAAGGCTTAAAACGCCCGCGAACCGCTCACCGAACCCGACCGTCCTTGTCCAGGGCAAGAAAGCCAAGCGCAAGGCGCGCGAGAAGCAGCTGGAGGAGGCGCGGCGCCTGGCCGCGCTGCAGAAGCGCCGCGAGCTCCGCGCCGCCGGCATCCGACTGGGGCCGCGCAAGAAGAAGAAGCGCGGCGTCGACTACAACAAGGAGATCCCGTTCGAGAAGCGGCCGGCCATCGGCTTCTACGACACCAGCGCGGAGGCGGTCGACCCGTCGGCGCCTGACTTTTCGCGGCTCCGGCAGCAGCACCTCGACGGCGAGCTGCGCTCGGAGAAGGAGGAGGTCGGTGTATTACTTTACTTAGACCTGTTGGGTGTGATGTGACGTCTGGTCACAGCACACACAAAAGAATTAACTCAAAGGTACATTTATTTGGGCAAAATAAAAGTAATCTCAGTTTTTATCTCAAAGACCAGAATTGTAGACGCGGTCTCGTTTCTAGTCGGGAGCCGAGTCTTCTTTTGTTCCCCTCCTTCACCCTGCCTCCTGGGTCCATGCAGGCAAGGTCAATTGTGTGGGAATGCTTCCCCACAGACCCATATTATCTTCAGCACTAGTTTCGAAACACATCTATTTCAGACTGGGATTTGAGTGTTAGATAAAAGTCTCACTGTTTTGCCCACTTTTCGTTACATTTCCTAGTTACTTCTTCGAGGGTGATTGCTCGAGCTTTCACCCTTGACAAAGTAATTAGCAAATGTTACGAAACATCGAGAAACCAGTGAGACTTTTATTTAACACTCAAATCCCAGTCTGAAATAGTTTTTTTCAAGAGGTTTGTGTCTTTCATGATTGGCAGCGTGCGAATTTCATGAGAGATTGGCACAAGTGGATTGGATGAAGGTGAGTGGATTTGCATCTTCCTCGAGGACCCACTGCTGCTAGACACTAGCTAATAGTTTCAAAACTCCCCACAGAGCCTTAAGTCTGACTCAAGACACGGCTTGTGAGTTTCGAGACTCCTAGCTCGTGTCTAGCAGCAGTGGGTCCTCGAGGAAGATGCAAATCCACTCTCCTTCTCGACGTGGAATGGAGTGACTGCTGTCTTGATGCTGCGGTTCTCGCAGAGGGACTGGCAATGTGAACGTGATGCAACGCAGTGTGGGCTGACATTCATCGGTCAGTGTGTACTGGCTCTAATGCTGTGTTGGATTGGGTTCATACAATTTAAAAAAAAAGCCTTTTCCCATCTCCAATCCCCCAAACTTGAAAGAATAATCAAAAGATGTCATTTCACTGCATTTTAATGCTTTAAAATATTATTATTTGAATCAAGTAACATCGTGTTCAAGCGTGTTTTTTTTCCGGTCCAATTATCATTTTACATTTTGCAAATATCGAAATGGTGCAGCGCGTTAAGCTCCTAAATGCCCCAAGCCACGTTTTTCACATGTAGTCCGATGCATTTTAAATAATCATCGGTTTTAAACTATGAACTGTAAGTTCAAGCTGTTAAATAGGACTAACGTTTGTTCCAAAAATAAACATTTACTACCTATATTTTGAAAAAAAACTATTGTTATATACACACAGGATAAGGAGGAAAATGGGTGGGCAGGTAGATTAAAGAATCGAGTTTCAAAGGTATAGTTTTTGTTCTTTTCGAAGGTTAGATTTTAAAAGGTTTTGAATAGTGGGTTTACAATTCTTGAGACAGCATACGTTATGCACTAGGTTTTACTTTTTTCACATTTGATAAGATAAAAAAACGACCATGAATTATTGCTCTTTTCTTATTTTCAATATTGATTTTGAAAATACCAATTTTTCGAGGTCGTTTTTCTTTGGGTATTTGGTTGGTTTTTAAAATGCAGGTGGGTAAAAATCTTGTCAGGGTCCAAAAATAATTATTCAAAACATGTTTGAAACATTATTTTTGGATTTTGACAAGATCAATAAAATTTAGGAAGCTTAGTTTAAAAACAATAAATGTTGGCTCTTTTGTTCATGTTTTAACATCAGTCAAGCTTTCACCCTTGATCAAGTAACTAGTATATGTTACGAAACGTTGGGAAACCAGTGAGACTTTCGATTTAGCATTCAAATCCCAGTTTGAAATAGTTTTTTTCAAAACTAGTGCTAAAGTTAGGATATAGTAGACATGAGTCTAAGAAAATTAATCACTACCTATATCATTATAGCACATTCATGCCAGCAACCTCGGTGCACACAAATTTTTTATGTATGTATTTATTCATCTTACAATTGTACCTGGTATGGTACGTGGTAAGGAACTATTTCAGGGTAGTGACTACTTCAACGCAAGCGCCCTTGAACATTAATAATAATAATAATAATAATAATATGTGTTTATTTCATGATTGGCCGAAGCATATGAATTGTCCAAATATAGAGTGAGACATAATGAAAAATAATAAAACCATAATATACATCAATATACATATCAAATAGGTGATACAATAACAGTGGATTACTGTAATCTTATGCATGTTAGTATCTCATAAATTCGTCAAATGTGTGAAAGGCGTGGTTAATTAAAAATTTTTTTACATCAGTTTTAAAATTTGATCCGGATGTGTTACTTTTATTACTATTAAAAATCTCTCATATTTTACTGTGAAATTTAATGCCAACCACTATCGGGTCCATGTTGTTAAATCTAGAAATACATTTCTTATGTACTAACTTGTTGTTTTGAAGGTTGCTTGAAGGAACTATTTCAAGGTATTCACTACTTTAACGCAAGGGCACACGAACGTTGCAGCGCGAAAGACGCAAGGACAAGAGCAAGCTGAAGCAGCGCAAGGAGAATGACGTGCCGGCAGCGATGATGGCCGGGGGCGAGCCGGCCAAGAAGCGCAGCAAGCTGATCCTGCCCGAGCCGCAGATCTCGGACCTCGAGCTCCAGCAGGTGGTGAAGCTGGGCCGCGCCAGCGAACAGGCGCGCGAGGTGAGTCTTGGGCGTGTTCGCGCCGACCGTTTGGCGGGGAACGGTCGTTCGAGATCCTCTTTGATGAGCGTAGCGAGCGAAGCGAAATCATCAATTTCACTACTGCTAAAAAAAGCACTTTTGTGTGTTTTTTTGTTTGTTTGTTTGTTTGTGTGTTTGCGCGCGCTCTACAGGCCAAACGCCTGCGCGAAGCCCTAGTTCAGAGATCTTAGCACTGTTCGCGATCGTTCTTTAGTATTGTGATCTTTTAATTTTATCGAGACCTTCTTTCCGTGATCTTTTCGAAAAGATCGTTTTCCAAAGCCTAAACCGATGTGTTTCAGGAGCACGCGTATTAAATTCTGTGTGTTTTTAATGTGGGATCTCGGCCAACAACATTACTTCCCAATTTCACCGTTTATTCCGGGACGAGCCGAAACAGAGGCAATGAATCTTCAATTAGTGGTCCATTGTTGGCCAAAAATGGACCGTTTCCCTTTTTTTTCTGATACGATCTATTAAACGAATTTGATCTTTTTATAAAACAATCTTGAATTTGAATTTATAAAAAAAAAGATTGCAAACTTCAACCATTTTAAGGGACATTTTTTTTGATGACGATCTTGATCTTTTTAAAAGATCGATTTCAAAACGATCTTCCCCCACTCTGGCTCAGGCAGCAGTTGTTCTTATTAAACCCAGCCCGGGCGGGGTTTTCTGGGTTTTTCGTATTAAAATAGATGACAATGGACAATTTTCAACCAATAAAAATTTTGCTAAAATGAGAAAGTAAGCAGTGAAAGAGGCATAATAGTCTGGAATGTATTTCATTTATCTGGCTTCAAGTTTTAAGGTTTGGACTCTACCATAAAAGTTCTGTAGGTACTACTAGCGCTAGGTACTTCATGCTAACTTGGTAACGACTTGGTAATTAATGAGGTAATTAATTAATTCTTCCTGGGTTAAGTGCTGGTTTTGAACTGATTTCCTACACCGCCCATGCTAAACATCGAGTTTTCAAACCCTCATATCTCCATAACAACATATATCCTCATATCATCATAACCTCATATCTCCAAAACAACATATATATATATATATATATATATATATATATATATATATATATATATATATATATATATATATATATATATATATATATATATATATATATATATATATATATAATATATATATATATGGAGAGTTTTGTTCGAATTACTTTTAGAGACCTTTGTAGGGCTTTTCAGTCCTCGAGCAACTATACTCCATTTCACGTTAAGTAGGAGAGTGAATTTCCATCTTCCTCGACAATCCACTGCTGCTAGACACGAGCCAAGAGTTTCAAAACTCTCGAGCCATGTTTTGAGCCCGACAAAAGGCTCCATGGGCAGTTTTGGGACTTGAAGGCTTTTTTACCCGGTTCAATGTTTTGTTCAATGTAAGGAATTCGAGGTTGAATTCAACACATTGAGCCGTCTAAACAACAATTAAATTCAATGATTCATTGAATGAAAGCTTGAATTCAAGGTTGAATTCAATGTTTTCTCATTTAGGACATGTTCTAAATATTGTTCAATTTTCCTTTCAATATAAGGAAGGGTATGTTACTGCCTTCTAGAAACAAAGATTTTTGAAGTCTGTGCCAACATTTTCAATGAATATAGAACATTGAGTCGCGTAAACGGCTCTTCAAGAGCATTCAATGTTTCGTTCAATGCATTGAATTCAACGCATTGAACCAAACATTGAACCGTGCAAACACAGGTTTAGCTCGTGTCTAGCAGCAGTGGGTCCTCGAGGAAAATGTTAATTCACTCTATTTTCGACCAGAAATGGAGTTAAGTGCACGTAATCAGACATAGGAAAGCTGGGTGGGCACCCCTGTAACGCAGCTCCAACCCACGCATTAACCATTGAACCATTGAACCATTGAACCATGAACCGTTGAACGGTGCAAACACAGGTTTAGCTCGTGTCTAGCGGCAGTAATCAAAGCATAGCAGCAGTAGGGCTATTGGTGTGGTTGTTGGTGATTATTTCAAGAAACTTTATTTTAACTTTCTGTTGGTATTTCGTGGTTATAAATCACACAATTTGTTGCTAAAAGCGTGAGGATTCCGTAGACCCTGGTTTCGTTGCAATCGGACAAACGGTGTGGCCACAAGTTATTATCCAGTAGGAGGTGAATTCTGCGCGGGAAGTGGCCCGAGTATGAGCTCAATATTTCGACGTAACAGGCTTGTTTTACAATGCTTGAAAATACTAGATGAGTGAATATTTTTTGAGATTGGCAAACACACAATTTGTTGCCAAAAGTGTGAGGATTCCGTAGACCCTGGTTTCGTTGCAATCGGACAAACGGTGTGGCCACAAGTTAGTTTCCAGTAGGAGGTGAATTCTGCGCGGGAAGTGGCCCGAGTATACGCTCAATATTTCGACGTAACAGGCTTGTTTTACAATGCTTGAAAATACTAGATGAGTGAATATTTTTTGAGATTGGCAAACACACAATTTGTTGCCAAAAGTGTGAGGATTCCGTAGACCCTGGTTTCGTTACGATCGGACAAACGGTGTGGCCACAAGTTAGTATCCAGTAGGAGGTGAAATTTGAGCGGGAAGCGGCCCGAGTATGAGCTCACTCCAATAGTCTTAAGTGCTCGTGTCTAGCAGCAGTAATCAAAGCATAATAATAGCAGCAGGAGTAAAGTGCACGTAATCAGTCATAGGAAGGCAGGGTGGGCACCCCGCTAACGCAGCTCCAACCCCCGCATTAACCATTAACCATTGAACCGTTGAACCATTGAACCATTGAACCATTGAACCATTGAACCATTGAACCGTTGAACCGTGCAAACACAGCTTTGGCTCGTGTCTAGCAGCAGTGGGTCCTCGAGGAAAATGTTAATTCACTCTATTTTTGACCAGGAATGGAGTTAAGTGCACGTAATCAGACATAGGAAAGCTGGGTGGGCACCCCTGTAACGCAGCGACCGCTAACCTAACCCCGCCATGCTGCAGGTGGCCACCGAGTCGGGCAGTCAGCCGTCAGACGCGCTGCTCGCGGACTACTCGCTTGCGCCGACGGGCGTGGCGCGAACACCGCGCACCCCCGCGCCCGTCACCGACCGCATCCTGCAGGAGGCGCAGAACATGATGGCGCTAACGCACGTGGACACCCCGCTCAAAGGTATGTCCACGGCGCTAAAAGGTACGTACACGGCGCTAACATGAGCATGATGGCGCTAACATGAGCATGATGGCGCTAACATTAGCATGATGGCGCTATCATGAGCATGATGGCGCTAACATGAGCATGATGGCGCTAACATGACCATGATGGCGCTAACATGAGCATGATGGCGCTAACATGAGCATGATGGCGATAACATGAGCATGATGGCGCTAACATGAGCATGATGGCGCTAACATGAGCACTATGGCGCTAACATTAGAATGATGGCGCTAACGCACGTTGACTCCCCGCTCAAAGGATCGCACGGGACGACTCTAACCGCTCTCTCGGTCGCAGGTGGTTTCTAACCGCACTCTCGGTCGCAGGTGGTTTCTAACCGCACTCTCGGTCGCAGGTGGTTTCTAACCGCACTCTCGGTCGCAGGTGGTTTCTAACCGCACTCTCGGTCGCAGGTGGTTTCTAACCGCACTCTCGGTCGCAGGTGGTTTCTAACCGCACTCTCGGTCGCAGGTGGTTTCTAACCGCACTCTCGGTCGCAGGTGGTTTCTAACCGCACTCTCGGTCGCAGGTGGTTTCTAACCGCACTCTCGGTCGCAGGTGGTTTCTAACCGCACTCTCGGTCGCAGGTGGTTTCTAACCGCACTCTCGGTCGCAGGTGGTTTCTAACCGCACTCTCCGTTGCAGGCGGCATGAACACTCCGCTGACGTCGATGGACTTCGGCGGCGTCACTCCCTCGCGCAGCGCGCTCGCCACGCCCAACACCGTGCTCGCCACGCCCTATCGCAGGTACGTTCCGATTGGACGTTGCTAGGCAAATAACAAGTTAACAGACCGTTTGGCATTCAACGTGCCACTGGACAACCGGGTCTTAAGGCTCTGTTTGGACGTTGCTAGGCAAATAACAAGTTAACAGACCGTTTGGCATTCAACGTGCCACTGGAAAACCGGGTCCTAAGGCTCTGTTTGGACGTTGCTAGGCAAGTAACAAGTTAACAGACCGTTTGGCATTCAACGTGCCACTGGAAAACCGGGTCCTAAGGCTCTGTTTGGACGTTGCTAGGCAAATAACAAGTTAACAGACCGTTTGGCATTCAACGTGCCACTGGAAAACCGGGTCTTACGGCTCTGTTTGGACGTTGCTAGGCAAGTAACAAGTTAACAGACCGTTTGGCATTCAACGTGCCACTGGAAAACCGGGTCTTAAGGCTCTGTTTGGACGTTGCTAGGCAAATAACAAGTTAACAGACCGTTTGGCATTCAACGTGCCACTGGAAAACCGGGTCTTAAGGCTCTGTTTGGACGTTGCTAGGCAAATAACAAGTTAACAGACCGTTTGGCATTCAACGTGCCACTGGACAACCGGGTCTTAAGGCTCTGTTTGGACGTTGCTAGGCAAGTAACAAGTTAACAGACCGTTTGGCATTCAACGTGCCACTGGAAAACCGGGTCCTAAGGCTCTGTTTGGACGTTGCTAGGCAAGTAACAAGTTAACAGACCGTTTGGCATTCAACGTGCCACTGGAAAACCGGGTCTTACGGCTCTGTTTGGACGTTGCTAGGCAAGTAACAAGTTAACAGACCGTTTGGCATTCAACGTGCCACTGGAAAACCGGGTCCTAAGGCTCTGTTTGGACGTTGCTAGGCAAATAACAAGTTAACAGACCGTTTGGCATTCAACGTGCCACTGGAAAACCGGGTCTTAAGGCTCTGTTTGGACGTTGCTAGGCAAATAACAAGTTAACAGACCGTTTGGCATTCAACGTGCCACTGGAAAACCGGGTCTTAAGGCTCTGTTTGGACGTTGCTAGGCAAATAACAAGTTAACAGACCGTTTGGCATTCAACGTGCCACTGGAAAACCGGGTCTTACGGCTCTGTTTGGACGTTGCTAGGCAAGTAACAAGTTAACAGACCGTTTGGCATTCAACGTGCCACTGGAAAACCGGGTCTTAAGGCTCTGTTTGGACGTTGCTAGGCAAATAACAAGTTAACAGACCGTTTGGCATTCAACGTGCCACTGGAAAACCGGGTCTTACGGCTCTGTTTGGACGTTGCTAGGCAAATAACAAGTTAACAGACCGTTTGGCATTCAACGTGCCACTGGAAAACCGGGTCTTACGGCTCTGTTTGGACGTTGCTAGGCAAATAACAAGTTAACAGACCGTTTGGCATTCAACGTGCCACTGGAAAACCGGGTCTTAAGGCTCTGTTTGGACGTTGCTAGGCAAATAACAAGTTAACAGACCGTTTGGCATTCAACGTGCCACTGGAAAACCGGGTCTTACGGCTCTGTTTGGACGTTGCTAGGCAAATAACAAGTTAACAGACCGTTTGGCATTTAACGTGCCACTGGAAAACCGGGTCTTAAGGCTCTGTTTGGACGTTGCTAGGCAAATAACAAGTTAACAGACCGTTTGGCATTCAACGTGCCACTGGAAAACCGGGTCTTAAGGCTCTGTTTGGACGTTGCTAGGCAAGTAACAAGTTAACAGACCGTTAGGCATTCAACGTGCCACTGGAAAACCGGGTCTTAAGGCTCTGTTTGGACGTTGCTAGGCAAGTAACAAGTTAACAGACCGTTAGGCATTCAACGTGCCACTGGAAAACCGGGTCCTAAGGCTCTGTTTGGACGTTGCTAGGCAAATAACAAGTTAACAGACCTTTAGGCATTCAACGTGCCACTGGAAAACCGGGTCCTAAGGCTCTGTTTGGACGTTGCTAGGCAAATAACAAGTTAACAGACCGTTAGGCATTCAACGTGCCACTGGAAAACCGGGTCTTACGGCTCTGTTTGGACGTTGCTAGGCAAGTAACAAGTTAACAGACCGTAAGGCATTCAACGTGCCACTGGAAAACCGGGTCTTACTACGACAGTGAAACCGATTGACCGACGACTTGAAATCCGCCCAGCGTTCGGAGTGACGGCTTCGGCACGCCCTCGAGCGAGGTGGCTCTGATCGGGGGCGGGGCCTCGCAGAGGGGCGGAGTCAACCCCACGCCCGTGCGGGACAAGCTCAGCATCAACCCCGACGAGGGCATCGAGGCCGGGTCCACTCCGCTCGCCTTCGGACAGCATCAGCGACAGGTCAGTGGGAATCGCTTTTTATTTAAATTTATTTATCCATTATCATTGTTGATGAGCGTAGCGAGCGAAGCGAGCGAAGCGAAATCATCAATTTCACTACTGCTAAAAAAAACACTTGGTGTGTGTTTGTTTGTTTTTTTGTTTGTTTGTTTGTATGTGTGTTTGCGCGCGCTCTACAGGCCAAACGCCTGCTTCGAGCGGGATGAAATTTTCAGGGTGTCTACTTTTGTTCTCAACTTAGACCCCCTGCGTTTTTCAAGAAAATCCTCCACACCCTTCACTTTCAAAGCAGAAAAAAGAGCAAAATTCGACAATTGGGCAAGTTTGGAAAAGTACGGAAATTTATTTAAAATTGCGTATTTTTTTCAAATGTTCCCAATTTCGAGTTGCTTTTAGAAACCATCGAAACCAAATCGAAACATCACACCAGATTTTTCCCAATAAAAACCAACCCAATAAAACCCAATAAAAACCCTTGGGCATGAGTTACATCTATGTATTTACATGCACAATGCTCATTGATCTCAAAATGAGCATATTTCCGCTACCCGACAGCTCGGACAGAAGCAAAGAAAGGTCAGAATCGTCTACACTTTCAAGTGATCAGAAATTTTGAGAAAGCAATGGTCCGGCTTGCTGCTCCATGATTTTCATATGCTTTTTGCCGCAACCTTTTTTTGCGCCAAATACAAACCCGCTACGCTCATCTTCAACGCAACACGAATTGCGTTCGCCCTAGTACAATGTTGTATGGCATTTAGGGGCTATTTCACCAACGTCGGTTTAATACCCCCTAAACGGTCGTTTAATACCGATTTTGACTGGTGTTTTCTTTTTCTCTACAAAACTCAGTTCTTCAATCATTCAAATAGAAAATTTGGAGTTCTCTCAAATAAAAATGCAAATTGGACTTTTAGTTCCGTGATGATAACCTAAAGGAATATTTGGTGGCCTGAAAACACTCACGTGTTGTGTCTGGAACTACTTTCTTTCACCACTAAACACGGTTTAAAGCTAATTCCCCAACTATGGGGGCTCAAATAATGGACGATGGTTTAGCCAGAGAATTAATAATGACAATAACAAAATAAAATATGTTTCACCTGTCAAAACAATGCATTCTAGAATCACTGCCACTTTGAAATCAAAATTCAAGTATTTTTTTGTGACCTGTCTCAAATTTCTGCTTTGAACTTTTCAAAAAGTCAGTAAATTAGTGAATGTCAAGGCACCGGCTAAATTGGCCTTAAACGCCCGTTTAAGTTAAACTTGGTGAAATAGGCCATTAGAGAAAGATAATATCACAATGTGAGCATTGTTCGTCCGAACTGCAATCACAATACAAAGATCACAATACTTTGGCCCACAATACCTTGATGCTTGGAAAGCCGGGGACAATCACAATACTTTGGCCCACAATACCTTGATGCTTGGAAAGCCGGGGACGGAAAATAAACTATATCACAACAATAATAATTATAATTATAATAATAATTATTATTATTTATTGATCACAATGACCATACTATGGAATTAGACATGTCAGTTATCACTTAACAACTAATGATTCATTAATAGAATAAAACCCATTCTCAATTAAAAACGTCTTGATGGTTGTTTCTTACTTATTTACATTATTTACACAATTTTTAACCTTTCCAATAGTTAATGCTTTATTATTGTAGAACTTTATTCCAACTAGGAATGGTTTTTTATCAATATAATTTGATTTTAGACTATCAACTCTTAATAAATGCCCACTCCTAGTATTTTAATTATGTTGCCTATCATTATTTATGAATATACATATTTTCTATAGTTAACTGGGGCACTATTATGGGACACAAATAGTTACACTGGGATTTGAATGCTCCCTAGTGGCCATATTCCACTAGGGTTGCAACCTGCTGATCCTAGGCCTTCTTACCGCACATTTACCATCACCACCATTGGAACAAAACCATTTAGAGGGCCATGGATCGGCAGGTAGCAATCCTGGGTAGCGATCATATAACTTGGTGATTTCAAAACGATTCGTTTTCAATATCACCGCCTATGGTTTAACCTTCGACCATTGCTAGCCGGGATACGCAACTAGCTCAGCGCTGTGTGTATCCCATGCAACCTTCGACCATTGCTAGCCGGGATACGCAACTAGCTCAGCGCTGTGTGTTTCCCATGCAACCTTCGACCGTTGCTGGCCGGGATACGCAACTAGCTCAGCGCTGTGTGTATCCCGTGCAACCTTCGACCATTGCTAGCCGGGATACGCAACTAGCTCAACGCTGTGTGTTTCCCATACAACCTTCGACCATTGCTAGCCGGGATACGCAACTAGCTCAACGCTGTGTGTTTCCCATGCAACGTTAAAGTATAGGCCTTGCCAGCTGTCATCTTCGGTCAGATCAACTCTTTAACCATGATTATGTCGTTATGTATTGCTATTTAAAAGATTGAATATTTACTAGTACATTCTAAATAAGTAAATAGAATTTTAGAAGTAGCTAAATAATCCCCTTGTTTGCTTGTTTTAATGATTATTCAGTTTTAAAATAACGGAAAAACGGCAACATACATGTTGAACGCAGTAAGAGCTGGCACGGCATACTAGTTGCCTATCCCGTACCGGAGCAGTGAGAGCTGGCACGGCACACTAGTTGCCTATCCCGTACCGGAGCAGTGAGAACTGGCACGGCACACTAGTTGCCTATCCCGTACCGGAGCAGTGAGAGCTGGCACGGCATACTAGTTGCCTATCCCGTACCGGAGCAGTGAGAGCTGGGACGGCATGCTAGTTGCCTATCCCGTACCGGAGCAGTGAGAGCTGGCACGGCATACTAGTTGCCTATCCGATACCGGAGCAGTGAGAGCTGGCACGGCATACTAGTTGCCTATCCCGTACCGGAGCAGTGAGAGCTGGCACGGCATGCTAGTTGCCTATCCCGTACCGGAGCAGTGAGAGCTGGCACGGGACACTAGTTGCCTATCCCGTACCGGAGCAGTGAGAGCTGGCACGGCATACTAGTTGCCTATCCCGTACCGGAGCAGTGAGAGCTGGCACGGCACACTAGTTGCCTATCCCGTACCGGAGCAGTGAGAGCTGGCACGGCATGCTAGTTGCCTATCCCGTACCTGAGCAGTGAGAGCTGGCACGGCACACTAGTTGCCTATCCCGTACCGGAGCAGTGAGAGCTGGCACGGGACACTAGTTGCCTATCCCGTACCGGAGCAGTGAGAGCTGGCACGGCATACTAGTTGCCTATCCCGTACCGGAGCAGTGAGAGCTGGCACGGCACACTAGTTGCCTATCCCGTACCGGAGCAGTGAGAGCTGGCACGGCATGCTAGTTGCCTATCCCGTACCTGAGCAGTGAGAGCTGGCACGGCACACTAGTTGCCTATCCCGTACCGGAGCAGTGAGAGCTGGCACGGCACACTAGTTGCCTATCCCGTACCGGAGCAGTGATCGAAGGTTTAACACAGGGGGCAGTGATTTGAAATCGAGTGATTTCGAGCCAAATCGAACGACAAAAAGTTACATGATCGCTACCCAGGTGGAATATGGCCTTAAGTAAAAGTAGCGCTGGTGCCGCACTGGGAAACCAGCGCGAACTTTATATAGCATTCAAATTCCAGTTTCAAATAGTTGAGTAGCTAGAAGACAAAGCTGGGAGAATTTTCTATTAAACTGGGATAATATATGCCTGGGTTTCTATCCTGGTATGGTTGAACATTTTTGCTGCGTCTTTACATGTATTGTGCGGTTGTAACTTGCCTAGTTGTAATTGTTATTGGTTTCTCTAGTTGTTGTTGATAGAGTACCTAGTTAGGTAGTGCAAGTTTAAAGTTACAGGCTAGGACGGTTTGGCCCGGCGCTCGTAATTGTACTGCCCGCCTCCAAATATATATATATATATATATATATATATATATATATATATATATATATATATATATATATATATATAGCAACTATATATATATATATAGCAAACTCGTTGCCCCAATGCGAGTTGAAAGAAGGCAACGAAATCGCTGGACAGGTCTAGCAGCGAGCAAACTCGTTGCCCGGATGCGAGTTGAAAGAAGGCAACGGAATCGCTGGACAGGTCTAGCAGCGAGCAAACTCGTTGCCCGAATGCGAGTTGAAAGAAGGCAACGAAATCGCTGGACAGGTCTAGCAGCGAGCAAACTTGTTGCCCGGATGCGAGTTGAAAGAAGGCAACGAAATCGCTGGACAGGTCTAGCAGCGAGCAAACTCGTTGCCCGAATGCGAGTTGAAAGAAGGCAACGAAATCGCTGGACAGGTCTAGCAGCGAGCAAACTCGTTGCCCGGATGCGAGTTGAAAGAAGGCAACGGAATCGCTGGACAGGTCTAGCAGCGAGCAAACTCGTTGCCCGGATGCGAGTTGAAAGAAGGCAACGAAATCGCTGGACAGGTCTAGCAGCGAGCAAACTCGTTGCCCGGATGCGAGTTGAAAGAAGGCAACGAAATCGCTGGACAGGTCTAGCAGCGAGCAAACTCGTTGCCCGGATGCGAGTTGAAAGAAGGCAACGGAATCGCTGGACAGGTCTAGCAGCGAGCAAACTCGTTGCCCGGATGCGAGTTGAAAGAAGGCAACGAAATCGCTGGACAGGTCTAGCAGCGAGCAAACTCGTTGCCCGGATGCGAGTTGAAAGAAGGCAACGAAATCGCTGGACAGGTCTAGCAGCGAGCAAACTCGTTGCCCCAATGCGAGTTGAAAGAAGGCAACGGAATCGCTGGACAGGTCTAGCAGCGAGCAAACTCGTTGCCCGGATGCGAGTTGAAAGAAGGCAACGAAATCGCTGGACAGGTCTAGCAGCGAGCAAACTCGTTGCCCGGATGCGAGTTGAAAGAAGGCAACGAAATCGCTGGACAGGTCTAGCAGCGAGCAAACTCGTTGCCCGGATGCGAGTTGAAAGAAGGCAACGAAATCGCTGGACAGGTCTAGCAGCGAGCAAACTCGTTGCCCGGATGCGAGTTGAAAGAAGGCAACGAAATCGCTGGACAGGTCTAGCAGCGAGCAAACTCGTTGCCCGGATGCGAGTTGAAAGAAGGCAACGAAATCGCTGGACAGGTCTAGCAGCGAGCAAACTCGTTGCCCGGATGCGAGTTGAAAGAAGGCAACGAAATCGCTGGACAGGTCTAGCAGCGAGCAAACTCGTTGCCCGGATGCGAGTTGAAAGAAGGCAACAAAATCGCTGGACAGGTCTAGCAGCGAGCAAACTCGTTGCCCGGATGCGAGTTGAAAGAAGGCAACAAAATCGCTGGACAGGTCTAGCAGCGAGCAAACTCGTTGCCCGGATGCGAGTTGAAAGAAGGCAACGAAATCGCTGGACAGGTCTAGCAGCGAGCAAACTCGTTGCCCGGATGCGAGTTGAAAGAAGGCAACGAAATCGCTGGACAGGTCTAGCAGCGAGCAAACTCGTTGCCCGGATGCGAGTTGAAAGAAGGCAACGAAATCGCTGGACAGGTCTAGCAGCGAGCAAACTCGTTGCCCGGATGCGAGTTGAAAGAAGGCAACGAAATCGCTGGACAGGTCTAGCAGCGAGCAAACTCGTTGCCCGGATGCGAGTTGAAAGAAGGCAACGAAATCGCTGGACAGGTCTAGCAGCGAGCAAACTCGTTGCCCGGATGCGAGTTGAAAGAAGGCAACGAAATCGCTGGACAGGTCTAGCAGCGAGCAAACTCGTTGCCCGGATGCGAGTTGAAAGAAGGCAACGAAATCGCTGGACAGGTCTAGCAGCGAGCAAACTCGTTGCCCGAATGCGAGTTGAAAGAAGGCAACGAAATCGCTGGACAGGTCTAGCAGCGAGCAAACTCGTTGCCCGGATGCGAGTTGAAAGAAGGCAACGAAATCGCTGGACAGGTCTAGCAGCGAGCAAACTCGTTGCCCGGATGCGAGTTGAAAGAAGGCAACGAAATCGCTGGACAGGTCTAGCAGCGAGCAAACTCGTTGCCCGGATGCGAGTTGAAAGAAGGCAACGAAATCGCTGGACAGGTCTAGCAGCGAGCAAACTCGTTGCCCGGATGCGAGTTGAAAGAAGGCAACGAAATCGCTGGACAGGTCTAGCAGCGAGCAAACTCGTTGCCCGGATGCGAGTTGAAAGAAGGCAACGAAATCGCTGGACAGGTCTAGCAGCGAGCAAACTCGTTGCCCGGATGCGAGTTGAAAGAAGGCAACGAAATCGCTGGACAGGTCTAGCAGCGAGCAAACTCGTTGCCCGGATGCGAGTTGAAAGAAGGCAACGAAATCGCTGGACAGGTCTAGCAGCGAGCAAACTCGTTGCCCGGATGCGAGTTGAAAGAAGGCAACGAAATCGCTGGACAGGTCTAGCAGCGAGCAAACTCGTTGCCCGGATGCGAGTTGAAAGAAGGCAACGAAATCGCTGGACAGGTCTAGCAGCGAGCAAACTCGTTGCCCGGATGCGAGTTGAAAGAAGGCAACGAAATCGCTGGACAGGTCTAGCAGCGAGCAAACTCGTTGCCCGGATGCGAGTTGAGAGAAGGCAACGAAATCGCTGGACAGGTCTAGCAGCGAGCAAACTCGTTGCCCGGATGCGAGTTGAAAGAAGGCAACGAAATCGCTGGACAGGTCTAGCAGCGAGCAAACTCGTTGCCCGAATGCGAGTTGAAAGAAGGCAACGAAATCGCTGGACAGGTCTAGCAGCGAGCAAACTCGTTGCCCGGATGCGAGTTGAAAGAAGGCAACGAAATCGCTGGACAGGTCTAGCAGCGAGCAAACTCGTTGCCCGAATGCGAGTTGAAAGAAGGCAACGAAATCGCTGGACAGGTCTAGCAGCGAGCAAACTCGTTGCCCGAATGCGAGTTGAAAGAAGGCAACGAAATCGCTGGACAGGTCTAGCAGCGAGCAAACTCGTTGCCCGAATGCGAGTTGAAAGAAGGCAACGAAATCGCTGGACAGGTCTAGCAGCGAGCAAACTCGTTGCCCGAATGCGAGTTGAAAGAAGGCAACGAAATCGCTGGACAGGTCTAGCAGCGAGCAAACTCGTTGCCCGAATGCGAGTTGAAAGAAGGCAACGAAATCGCTGGACAGGTCTAGCAGCGAGCAAACTCGTTGCCCGAATGCGAGTTGAAAGAAGGCAACGAAATCGCTGGACAGGTCTAGCAGCGAGCAAACTCGTTGCCCGGATGCGAGTTGAAAGAAGGCAACGAAATCGCTGGACAGGTCTAGCAGCGAGCAAACTCGTTGCCCGGATGCGAGTTGAAAGAAGGCAACGAAATCGCTGGACATGTCTAGCAGCGAGCAAACTCGTTGCCCGAATGCGAGTTGAAAGAAGGCAACGAAATCGCTGGACAGGTCTAGCAGCGAGCAAACTCGTTGCCCGGATGCGAGTTGAAAGAAGGCAACGAAATCGCTGGACATGTCTAGCAGCGAGCAAACTCGTTGCCCGAATGCGAGTTGAAAGAAGGCAACGAAATCGCTGGACAGGTCTAGCAGCGAGCAAACTCGTTGCCCGGATGCGAGTTGAAAGAAGGCAACGAAATCGCTGGACAGGTCTAGCAGCGAGCAAACTCGTTGCCCGGATGCGAGTTGAAAGAAGGCAACGAAATCGCTGGACAGGTCTAGCAGCGAGCAAACTCGTTGCCCGGATGCGAGTTGAAAGAAGGCAACGAAATCGCTGGACAGGTCTAGCAGCGAGCAAACTCGTTGCCCGAATGCGAGTTGAAAGAAGGCAACGAAATCGCTGGACAGGTCTAGCAGCGAGCAAACTCGTTGCCCGGATGCGAGTTGAAAGAAGGCAACGAAATCGCTGGACAGGTCTAGCAGCGAGCAAACTCGTTGCCCGGATGCGAGTTGAAAGAAGGCAACGAAATCGCTGGACAGGTCTAGCAGCGAGCAAACTCGTTGCCCGAATGCGAGTTGAAAGAAGGCAACGAAATCGCTGGACAGGTCTAGCAGCGAGCAAACTCGTTGCCCGAATGCGAGTTGAAAGAAGGCAACGAAATCGCTGGACAGGTCTAGCAGCGAGCAAACTCGTTGCCCCAATGCGAGTTGAAAGAAGGCAACGAAATCGCTGGACAGGTCTAGCAGCGAGCAAACTCGTTGCCCGGATGCGAGTTGAAAGAAGGCAACGAAATCGCTGGACAGGTCTAGCAGCGAGCAAACTCGTTGCCCGGATGCGAGTTGAAACGGTTTGTCCGCGCCAGGTGAAGGAGCAGCTGCGCGTGGACTTCACCGCGCTGCCCGCGCCCCGCAACGACTACGAGATCGTAGTGCCCGAGGAGGAGGACATGGAGACCGAACCGGACTCGGGTGAGTTTGTCCGCCGTTAACCGAACCGCAATGTCGCCGGCACGAAATTGCCCGGCTGCATTCTGCAGTTGTTTGTTGCCTTTTAATGCGGTTGATCGGGGATGCTCTTGATCAGTTAAATTTCGGTTTTTTAATGCTTTGTTTATACTCCATTTCACGTTGAGAAGTGGAGTGGATTTGTAGATTCCTCAAAGACCCACTGCCGCTAGACACCAGCTATGAGTTTAAAAACTGCCCTTAGAGCCTTTTGTCCGGCTCAAGACACGGCTTGTGATTTTTGAGACTCTAAGCAGGAATTTGTGTAGGTAACTAAAATTTTAAAAGGTGCGCCATTAGCAAATCTTCACATTTCTGACGTTTTTGTAGGAATTTCAATGTAATCGATTATTTAAGTGTCGTCGATTAATCGTTTCTCTCTCACAATCGATTACTGTAATCGATTGCCACCCCCCCGAGCATAATTGCACCGCAGTTAACGACTAACAAACGACGCTAACCGCCCGACGCAGGCCCCAGCGTCGAGGACCAATCGGACGTCGACCTCCGTCTGGCCGAGAGGCAGCGGCGCGAGCGCGAGGCCGAGCTGCGCGCGCGGTCGCAGGTCGTGCAGCGTTCGTTGCCGCGGCCGGCCGAAGTCAACGCCGACGTCCTGCGTCCGCCGCACACCGATCCTCCGCTCACCGAGCTGCAGAAGGTGAGGAAGTCGTGATACGTGGCATTCGATTGCATCTTCCATTGCGTTAGTCCACCGCAGCACACCGAGCTGCAGAAGGTGAGGAAGTAGTGATACGTGGCATTCGATTGCATCTTCCATTGCGTTAGTCCACCGCAGCACACCGAGCTGCAGAAGGTGAGGAAGTAGTGATACGTGGCATTCGATTGCATCTTCCATTGCGTTAGTCCACCGCAGCACACCGAGCTGCAGAAGGTGAGGAAGTCGTGATACGTGGCATTCGATTGCATCTTCCATTGCGTTAGTCCACCGCAGCACACCGAGCTGCAGCAGGTGAGGAAGTCGTGATACGTGGCATTCGATTGCATCTTCCATTGCGTTAGTCCACCGCAGCACACCGAGCTGCAGAAGGTGAGGAAGTCGTGATACGTGGCATTCGATTGCATCTTCCATTGCGTTAGTCCACCGCAGCACACCGAGCTGCAGAAGGTAGGCGTTGGATTCACACGTTTGGTGTGTGACAGGCCGAGGAGCTCATCAAGCAGGAGATGGTGACGATGCTGCACTTTCCTTGTCCCCTTGCGCGCGTTGGATTCACACGTTTGGTGTGCGACAGGCCGAGGAGCTCATCAAGCAGGAGATGGTGACGATGCTGCACTTTCCTTGTCCCCTTTGCGCGCGTTGGATTCACACGTTTGGTGTGCGACAGGCCGAGGAGCTCATCAAGCAGGAGATGGTGACGATGCTGCACTTTCCTTGTCCCCTTGCGCGCGTTGGATTCACACGTTTGGTGTGCGACAGGCCGAGGAGCTCATCAAGCAGGAGATGGTGACGATGCTGCACTTTCCTTGTCCCCTTTGCGCGCGTTGGATTCACACGTTTGGTGTGCGACAGGCCGAGGAGCTCATCAAGCAGGAGATGGTGACGATGCTGCACTTTCCTTGTCCCCTTGCGCGCGTTGGATTCACACGTTTGGTGTGTGACAGGCCGAGGAGCTCATCAAGCAGGAGATGGTGACGATGCTGCACTTTCCTTGTCCCCTTGCGCGCGTTGGATTCACACGTTTGGTGTGTGACAGGCCGAGGAGCTCATCAAGCAGGAGATGGTGACGATGCTGCACTTTCCTTGTCCCCTTTGCGCGCGTTGGATTCACACGTTTGGTGTGCGACAGGCCGAGGAGCTCATCAAGCAGGAGATGGTGACGATGCTGCACTTTCCTTGTCCCCTTTGCGCGCGTTGGATTCACACGTTTGGTGTGCGACAGTCCGAGGAGCTCATCAAGCAGGAGATGGTGACGATGCTGCACTTTCCTTGTCCCCTTTGCGCGCGTTGGATTCACACGTTTGGTGTGCGACAGGCCGAGGAGCTCATCAAGCAGGAGATGGTGACGATGCTGCACTTTCCTTGTCCCCTTTGCGCGCGTTGGATTCACACGTTTGGTGTGCGACAGGCCGAGGAGCTCATCAAGCAGGAGATGGTGACGACGCCGCACTTTCCTTGTCCCCTTTGCGCGCGTTGGATTCACACGTTTGGTGTGCGACAGGCCGAGGAGCTCATCAAGCAGGAGATGGTGACGATGCTGCACTTTCCTTGTCCCCTTTGCGCGCGTTGGATTCACACGTTTGGTGTGCGACAGGCCGAGGAGCTCATCAAGCAGGAGATGGTGACGATGCTGCACTTTCCTTGTCCCCTTTGCGCGCGTTGGATTCACACGTTTGGTGTGCGACAGGCCGAGGAGCTCATCAAGCAGGAGATGGTGACGATGCTGCACTTTCCTTGTCCCCTTTGCGCGCGTTGGATTCACACGTTTGGTGTGCGACAGGCCGAGGAGCTCATCAAGCAGGAGATGGTGACGATGCTGCACTTTCCTTGTCCCCTTTGCGCGCGTTGGATTCACACGTTTGGTGTGCGACAGGCCGAGGAGCTCATCAAGCAGGAGATGGTGACGATGCTGCACTTTCCTTGTCCCCTTTGCGCGCGTTGGATTCACACGTTTGGTGTGCGACAGGCCGAGGAGCTCATCAAGCAGGAGATGGTGACGATGCTGCACTTTCCTTGTCCCCTTGCGCGCGTTGGATTCACACGTTTGGTGTGCGACAGGCCGAGGAGCTCATCAAGCAGGAGATGGTGACGATGCTGCACTTTCCTTGTCCCCTTTGCGCGCGTTGGATTCACACGTTTGGTGTGCGACAGGCCGAGGAGCTCATCAAGCAGGAGATGGTGACGATGCTGCACTTTCCTTGTCCCCTTGCGCGCGTTGGATTCACACGTTTGGTGTGCGACAGGCCGAGGAGCTCATCAAGCAGGAGATGGTGACGATGCTGCACTTTCCTTGTCCCCTTTGCGCGCGTTGGATTCACACGTTTGGTGTGTGACAGGCCGAGGAGCTCATCAAGCAGGAGATGGTGACGACGCCGCACTTTCCTTGTCCCCTTTGCGCGCGTTGGATTCACACGTTTGGTGTGCGACAGGCCGAGGAGCTCATCAAGCAGGAGATGGTGACGATGCTGCACTTTCCTTGTCCCCTTGCGCGCGTTGGATTCACACGTTTGGTGTGCGACAGGCCGAGGAGCTCATCAAGCAGGAGATGGTGACGATGCTGCACTTTCCTTGTCCCCTTTGCGCGCGTTGGATTCACACGTTTGGTGTGCGACAGGCCGAGGAGCTCATCAAGCAGGAGATGGTGACGATGCTGCACTTTCCTTGTCCCCTTTGCGCGCGTTGGATTCACACGTTTGGTGTGCGACAGGCCGAGGAGCTCATCAAGCAGGAGATGGTGACGATGCTGCACTTTCCTTGTCCCCTTTGCGCGCGTTGGATTCACACGTTTGGTGTGCGACAGGCCGAGGAGCTCATCAAGCAGGAGATGGTGACGATGCTGCACTTTGACGCGGCGGCCGCGCCCACCGCGGAGGCTGCGCTGGCTCGACGCGGCGCCATGACGCAGGCGCAGCACCTGGCGTACCTCGAGGCGCATCCGTACAGGTCAGCGGTCTTCAAACGTCTTACTCTCGGGTGTCTACTGTGTCCGATCTCCCCGTGTGGCACGAAAACTTACGACGAACTTACGACGAACTTACGTTCGAACGTTCGGCGGACGTCGAAAAGCCAACGGGGGACGACTTGCGTTCAACGTTGACATTCGCCAAACGTTCGATTACGTCCTACCCGAACGTTGAACGCAAGTTGTCCCCCGTTGGCTTTTCTAACATGACATGACTAACATGACTGGGAAACCTGTGAGATTTTTATATAGCATTTAAATCCCAGTTTGAAATAGTTGTTTCAAAACAAGTACTAAAGCCCAAGTAGCACAAAAACCGTTATTTCGAACGTTCGGTGGACGTCGAAAAGCCAACGGGGAACAACTTGCCTTCAACGTTGACATTCGCCAAACGTTCGATTACGTCCTACCCGAACGTTGAACGCAAGTTGTCCCCTGTTGGCTTTTCGACGTCCGCCGAACGTTCGAAATAACGGTTTTTGTGCTACTTGGGCTTTAGCACTTGTTTTTAAACAACTATTTCAAACTGGGATTTGAAAGCTAAATAAAAATCTCACTGGTTTCCCAGTCATGTTAGATTTGTTATGCTATATGTTGGTTTAGTTATGGAAACCAGTGGGACTTTTATTGAGCATTCAAATCGCAGTTTGAAATAGATTTTTTTCAAAAGGTTCAGTAGTCTGTTGCTCGGGGCAGTATTTTCCAGGGATTCTCAACTCTATTCCACGTCGAGGAGAGTTGATCTGTATCTTCCTCGAGGACCCACTGCTGCTAGACACGAGATAAGAGTTCCAAAACTGCCCACATAGCTTTTTGTCCGACTCAAGACATGGCTTGTGAGTTTTGAAGCAGCGGTGGGTCCTCGAGGAAGATGCAAATCCACTCTCCTTCTCAACGTGAAATGGAGGCTGCAATGCTACCAATCGTACGGATCTCTAGTGGTTTTGGGATTATTGTTTAGAGTTGGCAAGATATACACTAAACTTAACGAAAGCTTGCGGAGCGCTGCGAAAGCTTGTTTCCCCGACTCACCTTGCCTTCTAAGAAGGAATGAACAAACGGTAGGCTGGAGAAGTTAAAAATAATTGAAAAGAAAAACTGTGTTGATGTTTCAATATCTGTGTGCACCACAAAGTCTCATGGAAGGAAGACAAAGCTGGAAAAACGGGATACCGGACAGGGATACGAACCCGGTTTTCGTATCCCGGATCAGTAGCACATATTTCCAGCCCCGTCTTCCATCCTTCTCGTACCGGTTTAGGCATCTATCCCGATAGTTCCGGAAAAACCAAATACAGCAGCGAATTTCTATAGCTAGATAGACTTTGTTCTGGCAATGGCAACGCTGGTCGCTAAACCTTTGCTATGCTCTCGGCAACCCAACAATAATATCACACATTTTAAGTACATTGTTTTTGGTAGACCAATTTTATCATATTATTTTATTCTATCTTGACTTATTCTATAACAAACTATGTACCTACAGTCGTGTTAGCCTAAGATTACCACAGCCTAGTGGACTTTGAGGTAATGTATCATCATTCTCTTTTACAAATTGTAAAGAGTAAAATGATTTATAATTGTAATGATTGATAAATTTTTTAATGGTAATGACAAAAACTTAATCATTTTATTCTATGTATGGTACTCTATGATATGAGATCCCCAAAAAGTGGCAAACTCAAATTAATTCTAGTGTACAACATTGCCACATGGTTTTGTTCCTTGAATTCTTATTATTGTTGTTAAAATGACCCCATTAACCGGTCGTGCGCAGAGAGTACGACTGCGACGACCTCGCAAACGCCAAGGAGACGCTCCGCGAGGAGATGGAGTTCGTCAAGCAAGGCATGGGCCACGGCGAGCTCAGCATCGAGTCGTACACCCAAGTGTGGGAAGAGTGTCTCGCCCAGGTAAGTCTCGGCCGCCTTCTAGGCCGGGCCACCTTCCTGATCTGCACGTACCATACTGGCGATTTTAGCCAGTAGACCTGCGCCGAAGTGTTTTAAAAGCGACTAGGACAAACGGTGGCCGGCCCTCGTTTGCTGATGTACCCTTGGCTCCGTTCAAGGCTCGACTAGCTTTATCTTAGTCATTCACCGACAGCCAATAGACCAGTGCCGCAGGGACAGCGCCAACACAGTGTGTCAAAGGGACAAGGCTAAGCGGTGGCCGGCCCTTGGTGCTGTTGGACGGTAGCAGGCCTTGGTGCCGGCACCGGGTCCACCCTCGGCTCCCTTCCAGGCCAGGCTAGCTTCATCATCAGCCTGTCGTTCACCGACAGCCAATAGACCAGTGCCGCAGGGACAGCGCCAACACAGTGTGTCAAAGGGACAAGGCGAAGCGGTGGCCGGCCCTTGGTGCTGTT
Organism: Nemoura dubitans; assembly: GCA_921293005.1. Lineage (NCBI taxonomy): Eukaryota > Metazoa > Arthropoda > Insecta > Plecoptera > Nemouridae > Nemoura > Nemoura dubitans. The sequence continues at coordinate 1,491,768 of OV121078.1, read as the reverse complement.
GGACGGTAGCAGGCCTCAGTGCCGGCACCGGGTCCACCCTCGGCTCCCTTCCAGGCCAGGCTAGCTTCATCATCAGCCTGTCATTCACCGACAGCCAATAGACCAGCGCCACATGGGGACAGCGCCAACACAGTGTGTCAAAGGGACAAGGCTAAGCGGTGGCCGGCCCTTGGTGCTGTTGGACGGTAGCAGGCCTTGGTGCCGGCACCGGGTCCACCCTCGGCTCCCTTCCAGGCCAGGCTAGCAACGATTTCAATCAATTTCTCCCAGCAGTTGAATGAAAACTCTGCACTCTGCATGTCTTGGGCCATGAGCTCGACCGTGCTTGGAGCATGCGACAGCGGCACAAATCAACCCAAATATATTGACTTGTACAGTCGCGCACAAAATGAAGTTGTCAACAAACAAAAAATCAAATTTTTTTTGGGTTTCGAGCAGTTCTGTGGGTCCTGATTGGGAACCGGGTAACACGGGTACTTTCCGACATCTCCAACATGCACCTACCATAAGTAGAGATACGTGTTTTTAGCATTAATTTTTCAAAATTTTTGCATTAATTATTTTAATTTTTGCATTTATAGCTAAAATGAAAAAATCTATTTTGAGCAAAATGAAAGGATAGTGGATTTTTGGCAGGCAATAGACTCTCTAATGAAGTACAATAATACCACAATAGTAATATCGCTCCTGTGAGGCCTTCCATCCGTAGTTTGTTTCTCCCAGCCCGTCAACGGGCCCAGAAACTGCCCAAAAACTGTTTTTAAAGATAAAAAGTTTCAAATTGGATCTTTTGCTTGGAAATTAGTTGCTATTCCGCAAAATACATGCAATTTAGCTAAAAAGGGTCATTTTTGCTCAATTTAGCATTTACAGCAAAATAGAAAAACCTACCATTCAGTTCCAAATTCCATGAACTATAACGAAAACAAAAATATCCACTCATTTGGATTATTTATATATCTTAGCATTTATAGTTAATGCTAAAAACGCGCATCTCTAGCCATAAGTCTTGGCTCACTCCACGCTGGTTCCCCCGCAGGTCCTGTTCTTGCCGACACAAAACCGGTACACTCGCGCCAATCTCGCTAGCAAGAAGGACCGACTCGAGTCGCAAGAGAAGCGCCTGGAGCAAAACCGCGGCCACATGACCAAGGAGGCGAAACGGGCGTCGCGTATGGAGAAGAAGCTCAAGATCCTCACGGGTTCGTGCCGACTTTCAATCGACTTCGCTCGCAGTTTCAATTTTCTCCGAACAAATAAGATAACGCATTCAGTTTTTGAGACTCGTGTCTGCCATGTCACATCTTAAGCACTAGTTTTGAAACACAACTATTTCAAACTGGGATTTGAATGCTAAATCAAAAGTCTCGCTGTTTTCCCGACTTTTCGTAACATATACTTGCTACTTCTTCAAGGGTGCTGGCTCGACTGATGTCAAAAACGTGAACAGAAGAACCAATTGTCGTTGTTTAACGTAGACTTCCCAAATTCTAATGATCCTGTCAAAGTCCAAAAATAATAACAATAATCCCCCTTGGTAATAAATTATAATAAATCAACAATAAAATAAACCCTTGGGAGCTATCATCACCCTTCAGAAAGTAACTAGTAGTAGGTATATGTTACGAAACCTTGCAAAACCCAGTGAGACTTTTATGTAGCATTGAAATCCCTATATTTTCCTTTATTTATTATTTACCTATATTTTCGGAATCTTCACACTTCGGACAACCAATTAAACCATTTACATTTCGCAAGATTCACTCGTCAATTACTTACAAGAGTTTAAAAATAGCCATGTTTAGCCGGTATATTGAAAGATGTACTTAAGGGTCCCTTGCAGCTTAGAATTTACCTCTTATCGTATACACTTTCCAGGCCACACCCGTTATCTGATCGCAACGAAACAAATATCTACGGAATCCTCACACTTTGGACAACAAATTGAATATTTCAGAACCTCGAAATATCTCTTGGAAATCCATAAAAAGTTAAATTCCATTCACCTCTACAACCATTAATGAATGTTGAATGACCTTAATTGAATTACAATGGAATGGCATAACATTTAATTGCAGGTGGGTACCAGTCCCGTGCGCAGGCCCTGATCAAACAGCTGCACGACCTGTTCGAGCAGATGGAGCAGTCGCATCTCGAGCTGTCCACGTTCAAGTTCTTGGCCGACCAGGAGACGGCCGCAATCCCGAGACGCATGCAATCGCTGACCGAAGACGTGGCCCGGCAGACGGAGCGCGAGAAGCTGCTGCAGTTCCGCTACGGGGAATTGCAGCAGGCGATCGTGCAGCTGCAGGCGCTTTAGAACGGTCGCTGAGTCTGCGCAGAACGGACGTTGGCAAATTAAATTACCTACTCCTTATACCCTTTTCTAAATCTATTCGAACAAAATCTTCTTGCGGCTGCAGGCGCTTTAGAACGGTTGCTGAGTCTGCGCAGAACGGACGTTGGCAAATTAAATTACCTACTCCTTATACCCTTTTCTAAATCTATTCGAACAAAATCTTCTTGCGGCTGCAGGCGCTTTAGAACGGTCGCTGAGTCTGCGCAGAACGGACGTTGGCAAGTTAAATTACCTACTCCTGATACCCTTTTCTAAATCTATTCGAACAAAATCTTCTTGCGGCTGCAGGCGCTTTAGAACGGTCGCTGAGTCTGCGCAGAACGGACGTTGGCAAGTTAAATTACCTACTCCTGATACCCTTTTCTAAATCTATTCGAACAAAATCTTCTTGCGGCTGCAGGCGCTTTAGAACGGTCGCTGAGTCTGCGTAGAACGGACGTTGGCAAGTTAAATTACCTACTCCTTATAAATATTAAATAACCTTTCCTAAATCTATTTGAACAAAACCATTTTGCTTTAGAATGGTAGCTGAGTTTGTGTAGCTGGAAGGAGAATGAAGATTGGCTAATTAAATTACGTAGGTCCATGGTCTTCTGGTACTTATAGATATAATATTCTATAAACTAGGTATTCGTATTCCTATTCGAACAAAATCTTTTTGCAGCTGCAGGCTTTTGAGGAATTACTTCCAAGCTGGAAGTGGAAACATGAAATGGTTTCTACTGAAAGAAAATACATATTACCACTGCAGGGGCTTGAGGATGATAAAAAATATAAAACACAACACTCTTTTAATGCTTGTCAAATTTGTAGACTGTGACAAGCACCATAGCATCAATAATATTATAAATCCAATCATATGATGTGTACCAATTATTAGAGCCGGTGTGATTGTAAAAGAAAAGCTGAATCAATAAAAGAACACTATACATACAAAGAGAATATAGAAATATATCGAGTGTGGCTATGATCATTTTCAGAAGGGCGTTTGGTGCTCGTTGAAGCCGACTACAGTAGGTATTCCAACGTTATTTTGTTATGAAAATAAACACAGCTTGCAAATGTGAAATTAGCAATCTGACCAATCCCCATATAGTTTGCTTGAAGTAAACTGTACGTCACTGAAATGAGTACCTACATACACCTCTGGACACGGAAATCCGCCTAGTAGATTTTGGGCTATGTGCTGAGAAAGGTTTGTCTAAAAAGAGCCTAGGCAGGCCAGGTACCGACCACGTAGATGAGCACATGGTGGCAGGGGATGTCATGTTCATTGATGAGTCGCAACCTAGTGTTGATAAACCAGTTTTATTGTCAGTACCTGCCTCGCAAAACTCGTGAATTTGTACACTGGCATGTTTTGTATCCATTCCACACACCCCCACTGGTATACAACACCTAATTTTATAGTTAGAAGAGAAAATAAAAAAACTTCTCTAATCCTCTCTATGATAGGAACACTTTTATGTTACCACTTTTTTTAATATTAAAGATAACATTATGTTTCCATATCTCAATTAAATTTTATTTGTATTAATTGCCTCCGTTATCTCGATATCAATCTAATGGTTATTACTTATTACCTGTACCCTACCTTTCCGGTGGATTTACCTCGTCCAGGCGGGTCGGAGGTAATGTGATGTAACAAAAGCAATTATGCAATTTAAATTAATTCACATTGCGAATAGGGACCAACTTTTTTGCAAGTACCGAAAAAAAGATTGCATAAATGTGTCTTTCGGGCCGAGAAGACGCAGGAAACCTTTTGAAATTTCTTCTAGCTTAAAAATTAAGTATTTTAGGCCACTGGATTTGCGTGAAATCTAATCGCATAACTCCACACTGCACCGACCCATCAGCTGGGGTCGATTCTCATTTCACGAAGCGAGGCGGCTGCTGATAAGAAAACTGGTTTCTAAAAACGAGATTTCGATCCCCTAAGCATGACATCCAGTCCCTCATCCCATGCGTGGTCGGTACCTGGCCTGCCTATGCACAAACCTATTTCAGACAAACCTTTCTCAGCACCTGGCCGAAATTCTACTAGGCGGATTGCCTTGTCCAGAGGTGTACATCAGACTGGATGAAACTGAATTGATTTAACCTGAAACTTTTAAAACAAAAAACTACATTATAAATATAACTGATTGAACGAATAGTAGGGTTTTACGGCGCGCCAACCTTATGGTCATTTTGCGCCTATACATTATAATTTATAATTCAATGACGGTGTCATTGCAATGACGATGTGATGTGGAATGGGTGTGGGCGGCACATAGCGAGGGCATAAATGATAGAGGGGAGCAGGCAAACCACTGCGCTCGAGCTCCCTCGGGGGTCTCTTCAAGGTCCGAAGGCCCCCCAGAGCAAGCGATGAGAAATTTTTTACTCCACCCGGGTTCGAAAATTTGCGATAAATTATGAAATGTTGTATAAGTTTATCCGAAAAAATGGTAATGACCTTTTTCTAAGGGAATGGACGAAAATCTGGTAAAATTTGAGGTTTCAATTTCATAATAATTTGTCCCAAGGGCTCACCAGGCCCTTGTTTAGTTTGCCCTCCTACTGACGCCGCTAGCACCAATTTTGAAAACCAGATAAAACACATTTTTTCTACGCAACAACAACTTGCAAACAGACTGGAATTGTTGCATAAAATTACAAAAACTATAGAAATCCAAGATTACCGAGGCAGTGCGTTTGGACTTCGACCATTGCTAGCCGGGATACGCAACTAGCTCAACGCTGTGTGTTTCCCATGCAACGTTAAAGTATAGGCCTTACCCAGCTGTCGTCTTCGGTCAGATCAACTCTATATCCATGATTATGTCGTTATGTATTGCTAATTGCTATTTAAAAGATTAAATACTTACTAGTACATTCTAAATAAGTAAATTGAATTTTAGAAGTAGCTAAATAATCCCCTTGTTTGTTTGTTTTAATGTTTATTCAGTTTTAAGATCACGCAAAAACGGCAACATACATGTTGAACGCAGTAAGAGCTGGCACGGCATACTAGTTGCGTATCCTGGAGCAGTGATTGAAGGTTTGGGACACATATGTTTCTGGAAAATGGTTGCTGGGAGCGAGATGGACCAAAAAGTCAATTTGCAAGTATGGGACGGCAGCCGATCCTCCTATACTATTCGGTTAGGCATAATAATTCCTAAACCATGCGACCAATTTGTCGATAATCTTTTCTCTGATCACTAATTGCCAAAAGATAATTAGACGAGCACACGGAAGGACACCGAGCTTCGATGCTTGCGCACGGTCTAGCGCATGAGACTCTTCAGCTTCAGTGTGGGTACGTAGCGGTGATGGAGCCGCGGGCGTGTTTTGCTAATGGTTTAATGCGGTTGGATTAATTTTGAGGTTATAATATCCTGTCTCCTGCTGTTGGCCCTCTGAGATGGGGTGGTTTTCAGGATTTGCATCTTCCTTGAGGACCAACTGTTGCTAGACACGAGCCAAGAGTTTCAAAACTCACAAGCCATGTGTTGAGTCGGACTAAAGGCTCTAGGGACAGTATTTCCTCCTACTGTGACCACGCCTACTTTTATGAAATGCTTTACAGTTTACACTGAATTACGTGGTGCCCACTAGCGATGGAATTTGCTTGTTTTCCGTCGGCCCGGCCCGACACCGGCCCGACCGGCCGTGAGTCCGGCCCGGCCCGAAGTATTTGTCCAAACGTACATCTGTCCGAAGCTGTCCGAGACTGTCCGTCTCTGTCCGAGAGTCCGACTCGGTACGAGAGTCCGACACGGTCCGAGAGTCCGACACGGTCCGAGAGTCCGACACGGTCCGAGAGTCCGACACGGTCCGAGAGTCCGACACGGTCCGAGAGTCCGACACGGTCCGAGAGTCCGACACGGTCCGAGAGTCCGACTCTGTCCGAGAGTCCGACTCTGTCCGAGAGTCCGACACGGTCCGAGAGTCCGACACGGTCCGAGAGTCCGACACGGTCCGAGAGTCCGACACGGTCCGAGAGTCCGACACGGTCCGAGAGTCCGACACGGTCCGACAGTCCGACACGGTCCGAGAGTCCGACTTGGTCCGAGAGTCCGACACGGTCCGAGAGTCCGACACGGTCCGACAGTCCGACACGGTCCGAGAGTCCGACACGGTCCGAGAGTCCGACACGGTCCGAGAGTCCGACTTGGTCCGAGAGTCCGACACGGTCCGAGAGTCCGACACGGTCCGAGAGTCCGACTTGGTCCGAGAGTCCGACACGGTCCGAGAGTCCGACACGGTCCGACAGTCCGACACGGTCCGAGAGTCCGACACGGTCCGAGAGTCCGACTTGGTCCGAGAGTCCGACACGGTCCGAGAGTCCGACACGGTCCGACAGTCCGACAAGGTCCGAGAGTCCGACACGGTCCGAGAGTCCGACTTGGTCCGAGAGTCCGACACGGTCCGAGAGTCCGACTTGGTCCGAGAGTCCGACACGGTCTGAGAGTCCGACACGGTCCGAGAGTCCGACTTGGTCCGAGAGTCCGACACGGTCCGAGAGTCCGACACGGTCCGAGAGTCCGACACGGTCCGAGAGTCCGACACGGTCCGAGAGTCCGACTCTGTCCGAGAGTCCGACTCAGTCCGAGAGTCCGACTCGGTCCGAGAGTCCGACACGGTCCGAGAGTCCGACACGGTCCGAGAGTCCGACACGGTCCGAGAGTCCGACACGGTCCGAGAGTCCGACTCGGTCCTAGAGTCCGACACGGTCCGAAGTCCGGCCCGGCCCGGCCCGGCCCGACATCTCAGATCCGAGGCCCGACAATTGCAAAAAAATCTGTCCGGCCCGGCCCGAAATTCGGGCCGGGCTTTCGGGCCGTTCGAACTTTTATCCCTTTCTCTAGTGCCCACCCACTGGTTTTCGTAAATACAGAGGCGGCGGCAGAGGCGAATGTTTGCTCCGATGCGGGGGAGTAATCCCCCGATCTTCGATCGGTCAATACTGCAGTAGATGGAACGCTGCTGGTCTCGGCGTCAGATGTCACGTCACTAGCGCTGCCTGTACTCAGGACTTGGCGTTCACCACTGGGCGTACAGACACAGGCATCGGTACGAAGCTCGGAATTTATAATGCCTTGAACTTGAAGGGTGGCTAATTAGCGGTAGCCTCGCATCTGCACAATAAACATACCCTCGTTTTCAATATCTGCTGGAAGTGGAACTTACATTTCGAGTGCCGTTAAGGCATTTTTATTATTTATTTATTTAAGCGGTAGGTACATAAAAATGTTTACTGGCCCTTGACCCTTCGATGGCAAGGGTGTGGAATGTGAAAAATATGATGATTGATATAATAATTTACATTTACAATTAGTATTTATTATCATTATTTATACTCTAGGCACAGATGCTCTAGGTTTTAGTCTTATAGGTTATTTTTGTTTAGTGTAAAGCATTCTTAAGTGTGACATATTATGCATTAAGTCTTAGGTTTAGTACATAGTTGGCTCTCATAACCCTATTTGTTAAGCTCGAGTTTTTAATTACAAACTAGGCGCGTTGTAATATGCTTGCTGTTTTGAGTCGGAGGGGGGGGGGGGGAGCGAGCGGGGGCGGGCGTTAGGATGCTTTCAGTTCCCCAGGATGGGAGGACAGGAATTCTTTGAGACTGTAGTAGGGATTGTGGGCGAGGAAGTTTCGGAGGCTAGAATCAAAAGTGGTGCGTTTCAGGGCATCCTTGATGAATGTTGGTAAGTGGTTGAAGATCTTCTATACAGAGGAATCTTTTGTCCTTGTTCGGCAAAATTGCACACAACATTTTCATTAGCACCCGCCTTGTTCAACTGGGGTCTACCTACCTTTCGTTCTCTAATATATCATCAAGGTGTAGATAGCGAACCTGACTCTAGAAATTAATTGTCGGTATGAGGGAGCGCACGTTTTGAAACTAAATGAAGAAGGCAAGAAGCTTTTACGGTTTACACAATAATGAAAATGGAAGATTATAATTAATTCTCTGATAGCTTTAATTTCGTTTCATCGCAAACAACAATTCCTACGACGCATTGTTGTCGAGTCTGCCGATTATGTTTGAAATATTTAGATAAATACATGTCGAAAGCAGTGGCGTAGCTTCAGTAAAGAGGCCCTCCGGCATACCAAAGTGGTCCCCCTACCCACCTCCTCCCCCACAACAATCACCCACAGCCTCAAACAAAAAGTATATTGCCAACAAAGTGATTCATATGTCCCACACGTTAGATTCATTGCGTGGCGTTATACAACTGGGTTTGCAAAGGCGTTCGCAGGGGAAATAGGTGTGACACCGGCCACACGGGAACTCAATGAAATAGCGAAAGGGTGTATAGACAAATTATACCTAAATTGGCTCTAAAATTACACCGTTGCCTATAATATGCCCGTGGCCGCGAAATCAGAGAAAGTGCTCAATGCTGTTGTACGTCACAACAGATTGAAAATTTACAATTTCTATAATATGAGCCCTTTTTGGATAATAATTTATATTCCCATGGTGCAAGAAGATTTTGAATCAACGGTACTAACTGGCATACATAGGTACCTTCAAAATCTGATAACTTGTTGTGCTGTCAAGATCTTATTGACGGTTTAACCTTTGCATAGGTATTCCTACTGTAATTGTATACACACAATTATATGCCGCAAGTAATTGAGAGTACTTGCTTTGTTAACCGTCTGCACACAGATGTGTTTCCTCGTCATGTCCAAAAGTTTCTGTGTCAGGGGTTGACTTACTTTTCCTTCGAACTCCCCATGAAAAACAGCGAGTTTCCGATTTATTTAAAGAAAGGGTGAGAGGACGAATATTATGATAATAATATGTAAAGTTCACGAAACTTTGTAGTTGGTCACCAGCTCTCTACCCATTTTCATAAACATGAGCCAAGAGTTTCAATTCTGACCGAGATATATAAGATGAACACTGTTCGAACTACCACCGTTGGTCCAGGATTTCAAAGGGTGGCCTTTTTATAAGATTTTTCTTTTACTATTACATAACTTTTCTGGCCTTTCTTTCAAATTAAAATACAAAACAGAGCGCAACCGACAAAAGCTTATTGATAAGCGTAGCGAGCGAAGCGAAATCTTAAATTTCACTGGCTCAAAAAAAAAATCAGTTAACCTTGAGAAAGTCGAGTCACAATTGGGGCTATTTTTTCTTTTGTGTCTGTTTGCGGTCTGCTGGCCAAACGGCTGATTCGATTTTGATGAAATTTGCTGAGATCCTTTGCTATTTTCAGCAAAATTGACCTGACAGGGTTTTAACTAGTCAAACTGAAACAAAAGTCCATAATTTCCTTAAATTTTTCACGATCGCTGATACGAATACAGTGGCATGAGACGAAATACGCAACGTTTTTTTGCATTCTTCGTAAAAATTCTCTTTTAATTTACGCTATACTTACTGAGTTGATGGAAGAACAGTGACTGTTATCTTTTTTATCTGTGTGATTAAATATAATCCTTTACCGGAAACAAACTCAGATCAGTTTCACGTCCAAGAAGGCGAGTGGATTTGCATCTCCCTCGAGAACCCACTGCTGCCAGACACAAGCTAGAGTTTCATAACTCACAAGCCATGTCTTGAGTTGGACAAAAGGATCGACGGGCTCTTCACCTCCCCCCCCCCCCCTCCCCCCTTTAACCCCACGCCAATATACAAAAATGTTTTTGGCTCGGAGTATAATTTACTTCCATTTGTTTTCAACTCACCCTGTTGTGTCCATGAATAGAATATATTTTATGTCTCATCATAATACAATTATCATAATACCTGTCCTGCAAATTGTTTACCACTTTTTCCATGTTTTGATGAAACCCATTTTGTGTTTGGTGCTTTATTCATTCCCCAGCGTGAGCGAACGAATTGCTCTCTAGCTAGTACCTACGTTGTTTCACGTATAGTAGGTACTTTTGACTAGAACCAAGGTCAATTACAGTCTCACCCTCTGGGACTAGGCAGTCGTTCGCTAGCTCTCTCGGCGAGCGGAGCGTACTAATCGCCTCCACCATGTGATTTCATCTGAGTGCGATGTTTGTTATTAAACGGGCTTTTGAGTATTGACGTTTGTGCTACGTGCTCTACTATAATACGTACACGAATATTAGAATATTCGCTACACCTTCTAAATCCTAGATGAAAGATTTACGCATGAATATACCGAGATATACGCCATGTGTATTTGTACACGGGAATGTCTATCCAATTCCTGGCTGATCACAAGCAGACCAGATAATTCATGATGTCGTTTGAAGTGTCACGCATTCTCATTACTTTCATCCCCGACGTGAATCCGAGTGTAAGTCGCGTTGTGTTTCGCGTTCGGGAGCAGGTTGTTCAAATCCGACGCCGACGCCGACGCAGAGGATGCCGCGTCGGAGCACGTCTGGCGTCGCGACGCTGCTCCAGTGTCAGTCTGCATGCGACGCCGACGTCGTATGCATCGGCGCCGGCTGCCGGAAGTTCTTCGACGTGGCGGAAACGTCAGGCAAACGTGAAGGAGTCGCTGGTGCGGTGGTTCCATGTCGGTGTGTTTTCAGGTGTGAGTTACTTTACTCAATTTACGTTGGTGATTGCAAGAACTTTTCTGCCCTGTACTGCAATTAAATATAGGTAAGGACGAGACGAAACCTATGTTATATTAGTAACTGATTTTTCTTGGCCTTTTAACTTTATTTTTGCATGGTTAGGAAAACTGCTGCCTACCAAAAGATTGAGTAATTCACACATTCAATACATTGAATTGATCAATTCATTGATGAGCTTAGCGAGCGAAGCGAAATCGTCAATTTCCCTACTGCTAAAAAAAATAGCACTTGTGTGTGTTTTTTGTATGTGTGTTTGCGCGCGCTCTACAGACCAAACGCCTGCTTCGATTTAGATCAAATTTTCAGGGTGTCTACTTTTGCACTCAACTTAGACCCCCTAATCCTCCATACCAATCCCCTTCAAAGCAGAAAAAATAGCAATCTTCGAAATTGGGAAAATTAGGAAAAGTACGGAAATTGATCGAAAATTGCGTTGTTTTTTCTAATTTTCCAAAAATTTTCTGTGACTTTGTCTGTGACCAGACTCGGAAGTACTATTAAACACACACGCATTCAAGCTAAAATTCGTAACATCGACTGTTTATACGACGTTCTACTCTCAATTGATTTGATATTCTTAGGCTTCGCGAAAATAATTTGTGCTGCGTTGAAGATGAGCGCACGAGCAGCGTGTCTACCTTTGTTCTCAACCTAGAACCACTGCGCCCATACGCTCATCTTCAACGCGAACTCTTTGGCAGCGTTTCCTAGTTGTTAATTAATATATAGTACGTCTCAGGTTCTTTTGGCAGCGCCCCGGGACATAGGCAATGTACTGCAACTTTGCACAGCCTTTGCTAAAGGTGGCAGTGGTTCGCTGCCAGCTCCATCAGAAAGGTTCGGGAAAAAGGGGCTACCTGTTTCGCAATCAATTTGAGCGTTTTTACTAAAGATAATTCGCACTGATTAAGTATGTGACGTTAAATGCAAAGAATTGTTTATCCCGGTAGAAAAATAATCTGTACATGACTTTGAAATTTAAAAATCGAAGCACAATTAAGATTTCGTAAATCACTAGGAACTGTATTTTGACGACTGATCACTCAGTTTGTTGATCGTTCATTAGATTTGTAAAGGTATGCTATGATATTATGTTTAATGACCAGGCAGCAAAGACCGCACCGAACCGATTACTGATAAGAAAACAAGTTATCCAGACCGACATCGGCCAACTCTACACAATGGGAGAGTAAGGGGTGTGCAAAACGAGGGTTCTCGCGGAAATATAAAACCCGCTCTGTGGACTTCCAAACCTGAGACGTAATTTAGGTACATTATTCGTTCGCGAGATGCTAGCTCGATCCGGCTTATCGGGAATTTGTTATTGTCCTAGACTTTTTCGAGCCCTTTCTTCCTATACCTTTCAGTCATGTTAAGGTTCAAGTGGAGGCGGGACCTTTCAAAGCAACGGTTGTGGGTGAAGCGTGGGCGTACGGTCCGGGAGCTATAGACCGTGATTGTGACGTCGCTGCAGCTATAATACAGATTCAAATCAAATAAGGAACGCCTCTGTTTGGATCGCACCGCATTTGTGAAAATAAAAATAAAATAAAGCTTGAATATATTTTTTAAAGCTGCTTAAATTTCCGGGCAAAAATGCAAGTTAAACGCATTGAACAATAAATTATTTGCGTTTGATTTCTTTCAAACTTTCAAATTAAACGTAAGTGTTTTCGTCGTACGCGGAGGCTCACGCGGGAACTCCTCCTGGCCATAATACTAACACAGAGTTTTGGGGGGAAATACACGTGTAGTTGAAGGGTTGTTGGATGTCGGGTGGTGTGTTAGGTTATTATACTTTCAAAAATGACAGAGGTGTGCATTTTCAAAAAGTGCCTAAAATGCATCTTTTACGGCATTTGTATACGTAGCTCATAAGGAAAAAGTATGTCATAACTTGTATTAAAAACTACCATCCGACATCAATTGATTCTTTCTCGGTCTATGGTATTTTTTCCAGATGTTTATACTAATAATTGTTGGTGTAGGAAGTTCCCGCGTGAACCTCTGCACCGACCCCTGGCCACGCAGCCTGACGTGTGAATCCAATCGTTTGCAACGCTCTTAGCGGACAGTCACGCCTGCCAAATTCATGTAATATGTATAGGTTTACATCAGTCCTTTGAGCTAACACTTCAGCATTGAAAACAAACTGTAACCCGGAAGGCTTGTCCTCTATGCCTTCATGTAGTGAAACACAAGACTTTTCCAAAGCTTGTATAATCCCACGGCCTGGAGAGCCAGAGAGCTGGAGAGCTCGAGCTAAAAGTTAGGAAACTGTTCACCCGTGCTCGAACTACGAAGTAGCCCACTTTTATAATCACATAGCGAACCCGTGAACTTCCTCAACACGAAAAAGAGTGAGGAGGTAAACGTAACAGAAAACTATATTTTTTAATAATAAAGCAGGCTTTCGACGTCTTTAAAAACAAGCTAATGAAGTGACGACGCTTCTTCGAAGAAACTAGATCAAAGCATCCGCCATGAAGGGGTAATACGCTTAAATAAGTTTAAATGTACGCTACCTACGCTTAAACATATTAACATGCCCCATACTCCTTTCCGAGTTTTGCAATTTAATTATTTATTGTTTATAGTTAGTGATGTAAAATGCAGTTAGTGATGTAAAATGCTCGAGCAATTTCTTTTGGAGAATATTCTCGAGAAAATTCACGAGCACGAGCATTTTATGACAATTTTCTCTCAAAAATTAGACAAGATTATTTATTTGGCTGAGATGGTTAAGGCAAGGTTGGAATAAAAAATAAGTGCACAGTGTAAACAGCATGGGTTTATTGGATGAGCGAGCGAAGCGAGCGTAGACTTGAATTCAACTACCTGTAGAAAAAGTATCCCACGTTTTTTTTGTCTGTCAGCGCTCTCCCAGCCAAACGGCTGAAGCGATTTTGATGAAATTGGCAGGGCATCTTCGAAATCTCTATACTTAGAACCGTAACGTTTTTGAAAAGGATCGGTTCATTACTTTTTCCAATAGTCAATTTTTAAGAAATTTTTCGATTTAAAAAAAAAATCTCGAATCGTTATAAATTTCAAAATAGATCAATTATCTTCACCAAATTTTGTAAACATGTTGACTATTTAGATATTTGTCATTCCTGAAAACCTTAGGTCGGTAGGACTTTCTGACTAGTTTTTTTTCGTATTTATGTAGTGATTTTTCGTGATTTTAGACGTCTGATTCAATAAATACGTGAATGGTTTCCTTGGTCTCCTTATAATATGTTGTCCGTGGTGACCAGTTTTAGTGATTTCAAATTTATCCAAGGACAAAGATAAACGATTTGATAGATATTGCAAGTTGTCAATTTCGTTTGTGGAATGAATTGATATTATGGAATCAGCGCCAAAAAAGTATACAAACTAATAAAACAGCTTTAGGCATAAGGTAGATTGATGTAATTTACGATTTCATTACTTAATAATCACAAAATAAGAATATTTTTGCTATCTGACAGCTAAGAGCAAAAACAAAGAAGAGTCACAGCCATCAAAATTCTGGCGTGACAGAATGGGAAGACAATGGTACCAAGCTCTTGGCTGGCTTGATTATGGCAATATACATCGTGTTTGAAACTAGCTCATCCTACAACGCGATAATGAGCGTTTGGCGTAGGTTGTGCACAGCCTTTGAAGTATTGAAACAAATGTCTAAATGTGCGGGATTTAGTTCAAACTCCAGTGCTCAAATAATGGTTGGCATTGCAGGCAACGGGAAAGAAAATGCTCAAAAATGCTCGTAGCAAACTAATTATTTGTTCAGAATATGCTCGACCTAAATCTCTATGCACACTACATGATTGGCTGCTGTGCTGTTCCCCTTATCAATGTGTTGAACTAATATGGGATGTTAATGATCAATCAAGTCCTTGTTATTAAACATAAGCTGTTTATCCTGTCAGCTCGGTAGGAGGGTCCTTGTTAGTTGATGGGCCGACGTCACAGAATTCGTGTTGTGTATAATGCCACGGTGACATGGGAATGGCGCCAACCCAGGGGATTAGAGTAAAGTTCCTATGCCTCAAGTGTTGTTTATGTTCAAGCACATGCCATAAACGGCTTCTTGAACAATAATCACTCTTCAAATCTGAGCAATAAAGTTCACGACCGGCGCTTTGGGGTGAATGGGAGGGGGGGGGGGGGATAAGGACCTTTGCCTCACAATGGTTAGGTTAAGGCCGTATTCCACCAGGGCTGCAGCCCGCCGACCCGAAACGCCGATTCCGATCCGCCGGCATGTTTTGCTAAACCTCACAGAAACACACGAAAACGCGAAGTTCTAGCTTTTAAAAGTGTAAATTTTGCAAGTTTTCCAAACTTGTTATATGATTCACACTTGATATAACCATTCCTTTATCTTACCCGTTTCCCACCCACCCATAGCACACCCATTTACCCACTACACCCATTTATCCATTTACCTTTGAGGCGCAAATCGATATATGTGGACGTGTTTTAGTGAAACCCAAGCGAAAATAGTCGTAAGCGCCAAACAAAAATGTTTGATGTGTGAAAATAAGGTGTGTTGGTAATGAAGAAAATATGGAAATATGACTTCAGCGTCGTTTTTTCTACCCCTGCCCCCTCCCTTCCCACCGGTTCACAAAAAATTAGTGTATACCCACCTTTATTTCCGGCACTACGCCACTGATGGTGTAATATGAGTGAAGTGCTCGCGTCGTCCATGATTTCCATGACTACCAAAAATGCGTCAAGTCCTCAAAACACTCAGAAATGCTCGCGAGTCCTTTCAAGTCCCCCTTCGTCTCGCTTTCGTCTGTTCGCGGATCGTGGAAACGAACCCAGTCGCCATGAAACCAATTTATCTTGTCTCTTTGACTTCACCCGTTTGTAAATGAGTTAGCGGGATTCGGGGTCCAGAGTGAGTTTCTAATTACAGGAAGTCAAAGCTAGCTGACTAAAAGTTTGACTCAATTTGACTGTAGAATCGACTGAAAAAAAGCACCGAAAATCACGTTAAAAACTACAAAAATGCAAATTAAAACCAATCGGAAAGTCCTACCTATCTAAGATTTTAAGCATGAAAAAATGTTGTTACAATATTTGCTGAAGATGACGTGTTAAGAACATTGACATTGAACGAGATTCGAACGAGATACGAACAAATCCGTAAACAAGATTAGAGCAATGGAAAATTTCACCAAACTCGGGGCAGGTGTTTGGGCTGTAGACCGCGCTCAAAAACACATACAAACACGCGTTTGGCGGGGGGGGGGGGGGGGGGGGGGTAATTGAAGATTTCGCTCCTCTCGCAATACGCTCATCACTAAATGCACTATCGCATTTTCAATCTAGTCTATCTTGTTCGAAATTCCATCTCTTCTTCTATCATGTTCAAAGTTCCATATATTCTTCTGTCTTGTTCGAAGTTCCATCTATTCTTCTATCTTGTTCAAAGTTCCATCTATTCTTCTGTCTTGTTCGAAGTTCCATCTATTCTTCTATCTTGTTCAAAGTTCCATCTATTCTTCTATCATGTTCAAAGTTCCATATATTCTTCTATCTTGTTCGAAGGTCCATATATTCTTCTATCTTGTTCGAAGTTCCATCTATTCTTCTATCTTGTTCAAAGTTCCATATATGCTTCTATCTTGTTCGAAGTTCCATATATGCTTCTCTCTTGTTCGAAGTTCCATCTATTCTTCTATCTTGTTCAAAGTTCCATATATTCTTCTATCTTGTTCGAAGGTCCATATATTCTTCTATCTTGTTCGAAGGTCCATATATTCTTCTATCTTGTTCAAAGTTCCATCTATTCTTCTATCTTGTTCGAAGTTCCATCTATTCTTCTATCTTGTTCAAAGTTCCATCTATTCTTCTATCTTGTTCAAAGTTCCATCTATTCTTCTATCTTGTTCAAAGTTCCATCTATTCTTCTATCTTGTTCGAAGGTCCATATATTCTTCTATCTTGTTCAAAGTTCCATCTATTCTTCTATCTTGTCCAAAGTTCTATCTTATCGGTTCCGAAACCTGAAATCAAGGTATCGCAAAGCAGAAACACGAGTAAGTTTGCAATATAACATTGAATACAAATAGACTTTCAGATAAAATCTTCTTATTATACAATTTGATTTCCCATGTGAAGTTTAGAACGCAATAAGAGATAACGCATTTAAAGAGTTTGCAAGTTTTGAGTCGAGACGTTTCGCATAGAAGCTCAGTTTATGTGTTAGGATGACCTACGCGCATTATTGTAGAAAAACTTTTTTCATTAGGAAATGTTTGTAAAACTCGCATCAAACTTCTTTGCAGAAAGTGATGCATGTTATTGTGAGTGGGAAGGAAATAGATTATATCACTCACTGCTGGGTAGCTTCTTTCCAATTCATTTCGTTTCGTAAACTTTCAGAACTCGAAATCAGTGGATTCAAGAGGAAAGAAATGATTCGGCAAAAACTTTCCAGCCATCTTATTTAATTATTTCTTTATATTTGATGAGCGAAGCGAGCGGAGTGAAATCTTCAATTTCACTTACCCCAGAAAAAGTCACTTGTGTATGTTTTTTTTTTTTTTTGTGTTTGTGCGCGCTCTACAGACCAAACGCCTGAACCGATATGGATGAAAATTTCTGAGTATCTACCTCTGTTCTCAACTTAGACCCCATGCGTTTTTTGAAAAAGATCGGTGCAGTAAATTTTTTATAAATCAATTTTTACGAAATTTTTCGATTTTTGCAGAATTTTGAACCCCTGTAAATTTCAAAGTTCTGAACATAACTTCACCAAAACTTCTAAACATGTTGACCTTATACATATTTATCATGCCTGCAAATCTTAGTCCGGTAGGTTTTTCCAATTGGTTTTTATTAGCATTTTTGTGGTGTTTTTTTCGTGATTTGACGGCTGATTCAATACGAGTCCGGTTTCCTTCGTTTCCTTGGTTACCAGCTTTATTGACCTCGAAGAGAAACAAAGGGACGTCAGAATCCGTATACATTTTCAAGTGATTAGAATTTTCGAGAAGGCAATGGTCAGGTTTGGTGCTCCATGGTTTTCTTGTGACTGCAGCCTGCACCTTTTAATCCGCTATACACAAACCGCTACCTACGCTCATCTTCAACGCAACACAAATTGCGTTCGCGAAGCCCTAGTATTATTTAATTCGCGACGGTGTAGAAAAAGACCAGATAAATTTTGCGAATGCATTTTGTTAGTCCAGATTCACATATGACAGAACTAATCATTCAAATTAATTGTATGCTTTTAAATAAATTGTAAATTGTTTCATACGTATTTCTTCACCGCGTAATACAAATAAAAGCAAACGAGCAAACGCCACAAAAACTACATTCGTGAAACCGAATACTCGAGTACGAGTGCACGTTTTAGCTCTGCACAAATGAAATAATTTACCAGTGTGTGACAACGGCGCCGAGGAGTCAAACAAAAACTTAACGCCAGTATAGGACGTTACGAAAAACTGACAGCGATTACCTTTCTCATTTTTTTATTTTTTTATTATTTTATATAGCGGCGGTGTAGGAAAGTGTTTGTAAAAAGACAAGAACAAAATTAGGTGACTGCATATTGCTAACTCAGATTCACACGAACAGAATCATAAAAATTAATTTTATGCAAAATTTGTAGTTTCTTGAGCGCCATTGTTTAGGTGACAGATCAGGGAGGCGATTGTGTAACTTTGTGGTTTCAAAACCATTCGTTTTCAATATCACTGCTTATGGTTTAACACGGGCAGTGATTTGAAATCGAATGACTTCGAGCCAAATCGAACGAAATAAAGTTACACAATAAAGTGGGTTTCAGACCAAAAGTTGCCGAGTTCTCAAGGCCACATCGTTGAAGTTATTATTTCAATATTTCAGTATGTTGTAGACAAAATACGTAAATAAGAGCAACCCAAATCCCCCTTAATTTGCCTCTGGAGTTCTAGAACATACCCCGAAACTATTCTTTTTTGCACCTTTTTAGAGCCGTTGTATTCGAAAGTGCAAAGAAAAATTGGGGAAAAGGGCCATGAGCGCCCTTATTTATGTCTTTTGTCTGAAACATACTGAAATATTGGAATGATTACTCTGATGGTGTGGCCTCGAGATGTCGGTAACTTTTGGTATGTTTCAAAAATTTTAATTGATTAATTTACGACTTATGTCACCCCTTGTTATAGAAATAAGACCCGAGGACTATAGGCTCATTTTACACTGACATGCACTGATTACATCTACGCAGGGGTGTACCGAGTTTGAATGAACTCTTTAAAAATTCAATCGGAACTGTGCTTGAGTTTTAATTCGTTTTTACACTGCCATTGAACGTTAAAAAAATCAAATGTGTACCGAAATATCAAAGTTGTAACACAAAGTTTTAAGACTGTTCACTGAGCTCCGAAGTCGAGCCGTTTCCTTCACCTCGTACGGTATTCACTTTCCAGGCCACACCTTTCGTAGGATCGCGACCAAACCTATATTTTCGGAATCTTCACATTCCTGGCAACCAATTAAACCAATTTCATTTCGCAAGATTCACTCGTCAATTTCTTACAAGAGTTTTAAAATAACCTTGTTTAGCCGGTATATTGAAAGATGTACTTAAGGATAAATTCCAGCTAAGAATTTACCTCTTACCGTATACACTTTCCAGGCCACACCCGTTATCCGATCGCAACGAAACAAATATCTACGGAATCCTCACACTTTGGAAAACCAATTGAATATTTCAGAACCTTGAAATATCTCTTGGAAATCCATAAAAAGTTGAATTCAATTAACCTCAACAACCATCAATGAATGCAACTGTGCTAAATAAAAATCTTTCAAACAAATCAAACAAATAACATAACATACCTATTATCGTACGAACTCTTCACTTACGCATTTAAAAAAATCAAATGAATTCTGTAAAGAAATGCCAGCACATGGGGCGTGAAATATATCAGTTTGTGCTTTTGGGGGAGCGAAACAAGTTGAGACTTTAGCCCCTTTTGCGTTTTATTTTGACGATTCCCTTTTTTCCCTAAGGACATGCAATTGTAATCATTTACGGTGAACGACGGAAGCAATTCTCGTAATTGGCCTAAAGCTATATCCATTGTGTTGTCCGTTTTTTTTACCGCTTGATTTTCATTTGCACGTTACCATCAAAGTGTATGTGAAGTTGGTGTTTATCACTTTTGATAATTTTTGCAAATGAAAATTGCGGGCTCTCTCATTTCTCATTTTGTTTGTTTTATGTTGCCCTGTCAGTCGAGCGAATTTAATTTTGCTAATTGATAAATGTTTCATCTCAATCGGACACCAAGTCATTAAAATTATATACGTTCACATTGACAAAGATTAATTTTTTGTCCCAAATCTGAAAAATGTTTCGTGCAAAACTTGTGTTCTACACTCGTTGGCAGTTTATAATGACGATCCACGAACTAATATGCAGCTGAAACTTGTAGAAAGTTTGGTGCAAGGATCAATAAAGTCTGTTTTGTGCTCCACACAACCAAACCCCAAATGTCTCCGTTTCAAACTCAGACATTGCCAAAGCTGCACAGAGCACAATTATAGTCATTTGTTGGAATTTTGCGGGAAAGGAGAGGATCCTTTTCATTGCTTTCGTCCTCAAACAAACCAAGATAGAGATTGAAAATTCTTGCCACTATATTCCAGCATCCCGCAGAATTGTGACTCATGATCTTGAAATAACTTTATAGTTTACAGTGTGATTTTGTCAGAACATTGCGTATTGTCAAAACAATTTTTGTCAGCACAGTGTCTAGCTGACTATCTTACATCAATGGGGCCCTATAAGATAGCACATTAAACATTGCGCAATGTTTCAGGAACATTTGAGTTATTTTGCACTTTGACAGGCAAATACTAACAATAATGTAATAAGGGACACTCCCTCCTTGTAGCATTGGATTCCACATCGACAATCTTGAGCACAGCCTAGCGGCGATGGAGTACAAACAAAATCTACCCGCCATATAAATACAATAATACCACTGTCAACCGCGCAAGAACTGATAAATTCATATTATTCACATGTTATCTCATGCGATAAGCATAATTATTGGCAACTAAAATCGCGTAAGCAATGGGGTGAATTCATGTTTTGTCATCTAGATCAGGTGTTACGAGCGGAGTCGATTCTGTGGGACCTTTGCTGCAAAAGGAATCTTTGTCCAAGATAAGTTTTTAGGCAACCGAACCATTTTCGGCATCTGAACTGTCAAACTAACAAGGAGGTATCTATTTTAAACTCAATCACGAGTTATGGCAGGCACAAATTTCGGCTTGTTTACATTATTCTTTCCCCTTGACAGAATGATCACTCTGACGCGATGCAATGTGAGATGGCCTCAAGCAGAAGCAAGCTGAGATTATTTGTTTGCAGTCCGCGCCACTAGGGCGCTCTGTTGATTTTCGCCTAGATTTGAGGAGAGTGTCCCGTATTATAACTGTTAAGGTATTTGCTTCAGGTCATTTAAGATGTTTTCATATACCCTTGAAGTAAAAAGCACCTTATAGCAGCCAATTAATTTACCAAACTCTGTAAAAATTTAAATTAACTTGCATAAATTAAATATTGGAATGGGCTACCTTGCTGATGATCGAAAACACGAAAGTATTATCATTATCAAGAATCTTAGGGCAGAAAGGTCTAAAAGATCCTAGCTCCCAAAGGGCGAAGTTTAGATAACTTCTTTTTGCGATAGTGATTCTCATAATTTCCTGTAGCAGCGTGTCTTTCTTGGAGAAGGGATTCAAAAACCACATTTGCTACTTGCATATTCGCATGACTTATTCACTATAGGTAACTTGTTTATTATGACATATTATTTCTCTTATAGTATTTGCTTCACGCTCGATATATGTGCACCTATTATGCATAATAATGTGCACCGTATAACGACTCGAGCTTCGCGCGGATGTGCTTTCACGAAACTGTGATGAGTTACGTCGAGATGGAGTTTCAAACTATTTCTCAACACCTGCTGGTAATTGAAGTTATGACGCTGCAACACGCCCAGCTCGTTATAATATGTTATCCGATTCAGGATGCGGATTTTCGACAAACTAACACCATTCAAAGTTCTGCGTTTGTAGATAGTGTCAGGCGCGTAGGAACGCTTTTCAAGTTGGGGGGGGGGGGGGGGGGGGCAAGCTGCAAGACAGACAGTGGTGAAACCCGGACTGGCGGGGAGGGGAGGGGGGGGGGGGGCTATATTTTTTAAAGCAAATCTGAGGGTTTGAGATAAAATTGCAGTCTGGGAACATGGGGGTAAGAAATATACATTTAGAATACTT
The DNA here is from genome assembly GCA_921293005.1 of Nemoura dubitans. Classification (NCBI taxonomy): domain Eukaryota; kingdom Metazoa; phylum Arthropoda; class Insecta; order Plecoptera; family Nemouridae; genus Nemoura; species Nemoura dubitans. The sequence continues at coordinate 1,469,528 of OV121078.1, read as the reverse complement.
AATTTAAAGATATCAAATTAACGCATTACGAAAATTACTATCACGTTTTCTGTGATGCTTGTAAATATCGCACATCGAATACAGCAGAGCGTCTTGCCGTGGCTAATTCCAGCTCTACACTAGCAATACAAAATTCTTCCTCTCCCTCTCCCAGTCTGGGTGCATGTATGACTCAGACTATAACATAAACAGTGTTAGTCTGCATTTCTGCTACTGATATAGTCATATTCCTGGAAGTGATTTGTTTTTACAAGTCAAAAGATTTCGTTCAACATCAGCTAAGCAGAAACACGTATACTCAACTCTGAGCAGCAGACAAAATGAATGATTTCAAATATAAAATTTGCCCCCCAGTTGCCCCCCTATGCCTAAAAGTTGGGGGGGGGGGGGGCATTGCCCCCATTGCCCCCCCCCCCCTGTTCCTACGCCAGTGGATAGTGTATTCACTCACACTTTGCCAAAAGCAGATTGCATCCATCTTAGAGGAACGAAAGCCGGCACACGGTGTTAATTTTAATACGTAAGATAAGGAAAGGATTTATGCCTGCATGTATGTTGGAAAGAATAAATATGAATGTTAGTGTCAGAGAAAATAGCAGAAGTAAAGAAAATGGACAAATCATTGTAGAATATTTGAAAGGCAATACATATAGAAGTAGCATAGCGTTTAGAGGAGTGAAAGATTACAATTCATTACCAGGTGTAATAAGAAAATTAGACACTGAAAAGTTTAAATTAAGGTTAAAGAAATTATTGATAGAAGAAAGGGAAAAAAGTGTAGTAGTGTAGAGTAAAACTGGTTGACTGTAATGTTTATTGATTAAGTTTAAGATTACCAATGTAAAACGACTAAAATTGAACCTTTGTTGTTATTAACATCATTTTTCTATGTTAAAATATATCTCAATGTGAAAATGTATTCCTAAATAGCATCTGCTAAAATAAAAAATTACATACATACATACATTAATAAGAGAATCTGGACCATCCCATGACCCATATGTAAAGATAGTCAAATAAAGCCTCTCTTTGGCTCTTTAAAAATCGTCCCCAATCCATCGCTTCTATGTTTCAACGAACCAGCTTTGATAGATATAAATTGAACTAGCAGGTGTTAGGCCGGCGTTGGTATTGAAAAGCCACGGCAAAGTTGTCCACTCTGTTGCTTACTAATCCGGGCCATACGTTTGGGGAACTCTTGCGGGGGAGTGCGTGAATCGTGATTGGAATTTCAATCAGGCCTGTGGCGAGAGTGCTGACAAAAGCCTGGACGGAGGGCGATAGAGTGAACCACTGTCCGCGGGATGCCTATATATACTTAGTTTCAAATTCGATGTTAATTTGTAGTTTATTCGGCGGTGCCCAGTGGTGCAGTGCTGGAAATATAGGTGGGTGTACGCAAAATTTCTTTACCGGGGGGGGGGGGGGGGGCTAAAAATGAAACTTTATTCTTATATATTTCCACATTTTCGTCATTACCAACACACCCTATTTTAACATATCAAACATTGTTGTTTGGCGCTTACGACTATTTTCGCTTGGGTTTCACTAAAACACGTCCACACATCTCGATTTGCGCCTCAAAGGTAAATGGATAAATGGGTGGTGGGTAAATGGGTGTGCTGTGGGTGGGTGGGAAATGGGTAAGATGAGGTGAATGGGTATGTACAGTTTGAATCATAAAACAAGTTTGGAAAACTTGCAAAATTTTCACTTTTAAAAGCTAGAAAAGGTACCAGCGTACACCAGCGTATTTCTTAAAAATTAAGGTGAGTATACCCTAATATCGAAAATAAAAGGTAGGTATACCCCGTATACCTGCGTATACCCTGGACTGGCTTTTTTCTTTGGTTATCACACGGCGCACTTTTTTGGTATCGATTGCTTTTCATTGCAGTCCTTTATGCCGTTAGTTGGCAGATTATCCCCCATGGTATATGTATATCAACCGAAGAATTTTTCACAGGCAAACAAGTTACAGCTCCAACAAAAAGCTTATCCCCAATAGCCATAGGTAATAATATGTAAAAGACTTCAAAAATAAAGTAAGAAGTATGTTTTTGCCATGATTAGTTATTATTAATTAATTACTCTAAGGTATTATTATAGAGAACCTTTATTGTATACTGGTTTGAACCCAAATGTGCAATATAAAAGATACACTCAACAAACACAGCAAAAACATTACACATTACACAGTAATTACAATTAAAGCATAATTAACTGCCGAGCACATGTCAGCGTGTGATACTCTACCTATATGGAATTCCTAATTTATTTTTGTACAAATGAATATAATAAAATGCCGTTGAACACACGCAACATGCTCAGTAGTCAGGTGTCTTCTTAGTTCTTTTGTTCATTGTTAGGATTCCAGACATCAGTGGCGTATTCCACCTGAGGTCTCACTAGCGTAACACACAATCTTTTCAGTGTTACGAAGCGGCGGGAAACCAGGGATACTAAAACATGCATTCAAATCCCAGTATGAAATATAGTTGTGTTTCAAAACTAGTGCTAAAGGTAGGACATAAATAGTACACATAAATTTAATAATTATGGAAACTAATGATTCCCGGGGAGTGGGACATGGTACATGGTATTTGCGCTGCTATTTCTGACGATTGCTGGATACAGCTATACAGACTGGCTAGTGGCTACCGTAGCAGGTGACGATGAGCTGTAGCAGGGCTACTGAATATTTTGCCAGGGATATTGACACAAATCTCCCTCACTTGCAACAGTTACTCGAACATAGAGTTATTCGTGACAATAGACCGCAAGAGCGACGAGCATTGGCGATAGGCATCCTAATTTATAGTCTCGTTAGCTTTGAAAATGTTAGGTTAAGCTTTAGATAACATGCAGTGGTTTAGAAATCCAGTACGAACTTTGTTCTTTCAGTTCAGCGGTTTACATTGCACATGGCAGCGTTGTCATAATGATGGGATCATAACAAACCGAACTTTCTTATTGAATAAGCTTTGTTAGTTTGATGTTACACGATGCTTATGAACTAAAAATGAAATGTTATTCAATAAAGTTCTATCTGGTCTCATTAGTTTGCAGTTGTTAATGGTTTAAATTTATTTATTGAATACTCTCATCTAATTAACAACTCACTATTTAAATCGGGTTCATAGTTATTGAACCAATCAAAATTTACGGAATTTTTTCATATTTTTCGAACTTGGTAAAGTCTTAAGTTTTGAATATTTTTTGATGGAACTTTGCATACTAAAATAACCCAACTCTTATGTAAAGAATATACTGCGGGGAATTTTAACCAAGGAAGCGGTTTTAAGCTGCTTTTAGCACATAAAGGTATTTCAGAACAACTTCAACTTCAACTTAAGAAACTAGAAGAAAATTTTTGCATTTCAGTCGGACATCGCAGAGGTATAAAATTTTGACCAAACTTTACAAAGATATGTCAAATCGGTCAATAAATACCAAAGTTATGATGTATTGAATTCCAAATTTTAAATAAACAAAAACCAAAGAAAAAGAGTGTTAAACTTCCAAGGGCCCTTTTATCATCCATGTTGAGACATACCTTTTCAGTGTTTACTCCCTCTAGTGATCTCAAAAAAAACTAACTAACCAATGGAGCTCATACTACATGCGATTAGGTAGCGGAAGAATTCAACAACAGAATTTCGACATTATAGTACTTTCAATCTAAACTATAAAATTTAATCTTTAAGTGAAAATCAATATCTCCCAATACGCGGCATCGAAATAGAAGTCAGCATTTCTATTAGTTCATCATCATCATCAATATTTTTCATTAGAATTAATGTGAATGTGTTTCTACTCGAACGCAAGAAGTATTTTTGAAAGTATCGACCGTTTCGTTCAAAGGGCGGCACATGAATGACGAATGGCCAAGTCTAACCACGTGACAACCCTGACTTGTCATTCTTGTAGATTGCGGTCCTGTTCCGAAACCTACCGAAGCTACTGCGCATGTGCTGAGCTCAGTAGAGTTCGGCAGATCTGCGAGCTCTAATGACCACTGTGATAATAATAATAATAATAATAGCTTTTTATTCCAGAATTGGTTGCACATACAACATTGGAAGGTCAATACATTAAAATGTTTGCCGGTAATATTCGTTTACCGAATAAAAACAATTATACAATAAAAATTGTTTTAGCAATTTGCACAATCTTTCGTCATTACTTGCAAACTTTATTTTATATATGGTAGATGGTTTAAAAATGTTCACCCCATTTGAAATAGGTCCTTTTGTGTAATACTTGGATTTCAGGTCATACAATTTTGAGTTACATCTTAGAATATGGTCGCGTTGGTTGTCACAGCACATTTCAGTCATATGCCTATTACTAATGACATATATTATTATTCTATAAATATACATACAGGGTAGTGGTAATATTTCATACTTTCTTCATACTTTCATACATTCTTCATACTTTCTTCATAGGTTTTCGGAACGGATCTCGTAAGATTTGTTACTGCGCAGTAGCTTCAGTAGGTTTCGGAATAGGACCTATGAATTCGCGAAATCGCGAAATCTGCATGAAATATTTCGCGTAGCTGCTTTAGTATGGGAGTGGAAAATCTGGGTAACCTTATATCTGTGGTGGTGGTGGTTATTATCATATTTATTATTCATTATGAACTCAACACAACGTGTCCATACAGAATAGAAATTTCGTCCAAAGACATAATAAATAAGTGAAATGAAAGGAAATGCAAGTGGCCAAATAATAATTTAAAAAGGCGGGTGTTTCTCCCTGTTTAATTATTGGGGCCGTGAGCAGAGAGCGAAAGTCCACCCCAGCGTCGTGGTCAGCACTGCAGGAACGGCTAGTCGGCTTTAATAACATGATTAAACAACATGAACATGAACATGAACATGACACAATGAGGCTCGAGTGGGCCGCGTCGTGTTTCTGTTTCATGTTGCGTAATTCAAGCTTAAACCCTTTAATTGGGGAAGATAATGGGTGTGTCATTTGTCATTTGTCATTTGTCAGATTTCTATCTCCCGAATTACAAGCAAAATCGTTTGTTTCCGTCCGAATGGACCCCTTTTGTTCAAAATATCTTCCTACTTTCTCTCTCTCTCTCTCTCTCTCTCTCTCTCTCGTGCCCCTAAACGCAACCCTCAAAGAAAACAAGGCTCCTCCACCTAGCACCCTGAACGCAGCCCGCAGAGCAAACCCGGCAATTCCACCTCGCGCCGCTGAACGTGTTGCCACCGGGTGTACGTGTTGCAACCGGGTGTACGTGTTGCAACCGGGTGTACTTGTCGCAACCGGGAGTACGTGTTGCAACGTTGCAACCGGGTGTACATGTTGCAACGTTGCAACCGGGTGTACGTGTTGGAATCTGGTGTACGTGTTGCAACCGGGTCTACATATTGCAACCGGGCGTACGTCGGCCACCCTAAACCGCGGACATCGTTGGCATCCCAACTGTTCTGATCTTCCTTTGTGGTGATAGCGTCGAAACGGTATCTGTATCAAAGTGCCAGAGCTTAATAGCATTAAATTTCCAAGACTCTTGTTTGCTTGAGATAACCGTAGCAGTTAGCACTAAGTTTTCAAATTACTACACATGAGACTGGGCCGAAATGCTAACATGTTAAGTGAAGTTTAGCTGGTTTCCCGCCTTTTCGTATCAAGTGTGCTAGAAACTTTCTCAAAGTATGGCTTAATGTATCGAAAAGGTGATATTGTTCGAAAGACGCTCGCAGCTTCCTAAAATTAATTAGTTAAAAAACGTTGACTTGATCCTTGTACTTTGTCCCCATAGCATGAAAATTGGTTATAGTCTTTATACCATGCATAGTGCCTTTGTATTATTAATTTTTTTCATCAGATACATTCTTTTGTTTCCAGTAACATTAAGTTTTTATAAAAAGAAAACACTCGCGATCTCAGGAGCATAGGAATTCGGGAACCCTGATGCTTGACAAGAGCAAAATACTTGAACAATCTGAAGATCAGGGTCCAGCTCGTTTTAAAGGCCATAGTATCTCATCTCCTGACGAGCTGTGCTCAGATTAAAGGGGTTGACCTTCTATAACTCATGGCAGACGCAAACAATTTTTTAGGGCCGCAAACAGTATTTATGTGAAGCCCTCTATGACGTCATTGTAGGCTATGGGAATAGTTTTTTGGCCGTAATCACCTTCCCCAAGCACCGATTCGCTTCAAACTTTCGGTAGTGACTTTTGACAGCGATCACTTCGCAATAATAAAATTTAGACTCGATATTACGATTTTGAAAATTTATTTTGATGTTGGAATGATTGGACAAAACGGCAATTGCTCCCCTGCTGTTACGTTTAGAAGGAGAGCGGTGTTTCACTCTCAAAGAGGCTCCCCTGCTATTACGTTTAGAAGGATAGTGGTGTTTCACTCTCAAAGAGGCTCCCCTGCTGTTACGTTTAGAAGGAGAGTGGTTTTTCACTCTCAAAGAGGCTTCCCTGCTGCTAGAAGAGCCAAAGGTATCAACATTCGCAGGCCGTCCCATTGTTTCGCTAAAGGGTTGAATGATCACTCAGAGCATCGAATGATTGACAGCGCCATGTCTGGAGTCTACGCAACAATATGCTGTTGGTCCCTTGGAAAATGATTCCCCATAAGAAGCAACAAATCCCGATTCTTGACGTGACATACGGACATAGGCGTGCGCAGGGTCCTAGACTAGGCATGGGGCCACGCAGCAGGGGAAAATCGACCGACAGAAAATCCATTCCCTATAAAAAACCGTAATTCGCCTCCAAAATCCCACCCTAAGAAAAACGTCGCTCGCTTTTCCAAATGTCCCTTCCAAATACATTACAGGCTGGGCAACGGCTTAGCCTTCGCACGACCCAGCCTGGAGCATATGGAACCTAGGTACTAGGAACGATTGGAATGAAACTTAATTTCCTGTGCGACATTTTCTATCATTAATCTTCAAAATGAAGCAAAGAACGCATAGATCTGAATTTTGGTTCGTTGACGTCACACTTAGTCAGCTGAAGCAACTTGAGCTGTTCGTGGCAGCAAACGCCTGTGCTTCTTTCAAGTCGATACGGTCGCCGCAAGCTTCATAAATGATTCACTAAAAAATACTGCAGCTCGCCCTCAACACTGTTCTTTTACTGACTATAATTTTCTGTGTGCTCCGTTGGCTTAAGTCTGTTCAATGAGCTCCGAAGTCGAGCCGTTTCCTTCACCTCTTAAGGTATACACTTTCCAGGCCACACCTTTGGTCGGATCGCGACGAAACCCATATTTTCGGAATCTTCACACGTTTGGCCACCAATTGAACCATTGTCATTTCGCAAGATTCACTCGTTAATTACTTCCAAGGGTTTTAAAATAACCTTGTTTAGCCGGTTCATTGAAAGTTGTACTTAAGGGTCCCTTCCAGCTAAGAATTTACCTCTTACCGTATACACTTTCCAGGCCACACCCGTTATCCGATCGCAACGAAACAAATATCTACGGAATCCTCACACTTTGGACAACCAATTGAAAATTTCAGAATCTCGAAATATCTCTTGGTAATCCATAAAAAGTTTAATTTAATTTACCTCAACAATCATCAATGTATGGCATCAGATCAATGTCACCAAAATCAGTCACAAATATCAAAACAAGAGACTTCGTTTTTAATCGCGTATTTAATCTGGTTAATATTTTTGACCTGTTTTTCCAATAACTGGTTGAGAAATCACCGCGTTAAACAGTTTTGCCGCTAATCCTTCATAACAAGTTGACGGATCGTTAGTTCTTAAACCAGCTGTTAAAAACCTGTGTCCAAAAATCTAAAAACATATTTATCTTAAACCATTTTTTCCGGACGTGTCAATATATTTTTTTATATGTATTACAAATAAGCAAATAAAAATTAAACCTGGGGGAAAATGTGTATTTGATGGTCAATTATTTTATCAGATGGGAAAAATAAAGCTAAAATTTTTCCCCCTGTGATTTAGAGTAGAAAAACGTCAATTTTTTCCTCCTATAAATATGACCCTGGTACTTAATGAGTTAAAATTGAATATTCATATATGCATATTATAAATGCATTATACACAATATGATTACAACACCAACGAAAAAATCTGGTCATATCGAAAACCACACAACGCAAAAGTCCGCACGATGAGAGCCGGAAGTCCCTCGACACCACTCAACAAATTAACAGTCGAGTGAGTGCGCAGCCTTGCGTGCACTCGCAGTGACTAGGCTTGCTTTCAACGCTGTTTTACCGTCCACTTTACACCTCCATATAGGTTACAACTTTCGTCCGTTAGCGAATTGATCTGTATTTACGGAATCCTCACTCTGAAGCTGGGTTTACAGCTTGCAACGTCAGTGACACGATGTATTGTAATATGTGTGGACTGACTTTTTTCCATGCTCATTGTTTTCCTGAAACATCACGAGTGTTCTGTAAAAAGAAATGAAAAATAAAAATATTGAGTTGAAAAGTTATCGACTTTGGCTCTGGACCAATCAGCGACTCTGGATGTGCATTGCGTCATGTTCGCGACTCTGCCATGGAGTCTCTGATTGGTACAGAGCCAATGTCGATGACATCGTGTCACTGACAATGCCGGCTGTAAACACAGCTTTACCACCTCTTGACACCCCTTGCATCTGTAAATATTTCACTAGTATTTCATTTTTCAGCATAGTAAAATATCCCTTTCCGGTCGGTTCACTTCCCGCACTGAATTTACCTCCAGGATACACTTTATGGGCTGCACCTGTTGACAGATCGCGACGAAACTTGCATCTACGTAATCTCGAAATCCTCACTCATTCATTTAATCACATTCACACACATTCATGTAAATGGCCGATTTAGATTGACTTGGCAGCACACCTTGGAATTTCTTCACTTGGAACTGAAAGATGTTTGGAAAATATCTAGTCGACATTTTTTTGATAAATCGTTTAAAAACTCTTGCTATCTTAAAACGCCAATATCTTGATCGCGTTTCGACACATGGTTCTTGCAAATCCAAATGCACTGGTTTCTCAGATATTTATTTACTTTTATTCGCATATTTACAGTTTTGTTTTGTTGTTGTTTGTATGCGAGATACAAATAGTGTTCGTGTCCTAGTTGGGATTTTCTCATCTTTCAAGGCTATAAAAGAGCGCTTGCAAAAGGGAGATTCATCTCATTTACGTAATAACTGGTGTTGACTTTGTTACAGCAGCGGTAATTGAAAACACTTGCCACGGTGTGAGTAACTTTGTGTAACTCGGATTGGTGCCTTCTTGAATGAAACTCCAGCCTAATTTACATCGTAATAGGAGCTATTACTTCCTCGCGGCAATTGTGGATCCCTGTTTTGCACGACCTTTTGTGATCTCGTACAAAAGAGGGCCAGGTTTAGTACAAGCATCTTGACTATCATCATATACATTATATAGATAAACATTGCGTACTTATTTAACAATTGTGAGTAATTCACCGTCAGCAATTGAACCAGCCCAAAGCCCCAGCGCCTGCGGGTCCCACATAAAAGCTTGCCGAGGTTTTTTAAAGAGAGTACTACTTATCAGAAGTCATACATAATTGGAACGGTCATACGTTAAGAGAGAAGTAAACGGTTGTCGTTTTGGTCGATTTTCGCATAAATTTCACATTCATAGGGAACGTCTCCTGGCTACAAATTATTTACAAAAATTTTGAAAAAAAATACAAGTGTTGTGAAAGAGCTGCTGAATGGCGGATACTTTTTCGTCGTTTTTTTTAAACTTGCACCTGGGGGAATTTTCTAAAAGTGCCATTTTAGGCCATTTTAAGCACTTAAAAAAAAATCTCCAAGCTGCAAGTTTCAAAAAAACTATGAAAAAAAATAGTATCTGCCATTCAGCAGCTCTTTAACAACACGTGTATTTTTTTTCAAAATTTGCGTAAATAATTTGTAGCCAGGAGACGTTCCCTATGAAGGTGAAATTTATGCGAAAATCGACCAAAACGACAGCCGTTTACTTCTCTCTTAAGTATACATCTTTTTTCAAAAATTTCAGTATATTTTAAAATATTATAATAATATACGACTAACGAGTAACGAAAGTATAACATTGTCTCTAATTACTTCGTTAGGTAATTTTACACCGACAAATTGCGTCTGAAAACAAAACGACAGCTTGTGTTAACTTTTCTGCGGTTGCTGGACTAGCTGCTGTTGCCACTAGAGATAAACACACGTTATCTTTTTAACCACTCGTTAAAACAATCCGGAAAACGGATATACGCCCAAATATACATGCAATGTGAGTCCAAGAGTTATAAAAAGTAATTTTCATTTATTGCCGATCATTTTAATGTAACTAGTATATGTTACGAAACGTTGGGAAACCAGTGAGACTTTTGATTTAGCATTCAAATCCCAGTTTGAAATAGTTTGTTTCAAAACTAGTGCTAACGATAGGACATTATGCTCTTAGTTAGTTTTTATTTTCAGCTTAGGAGTTAGGTACATATCATCATATTTACAGTTACATACAATTCCGGTGGCTGTTAGTCATATAAATACAGATTTACAAATATTGTTTAGTTCTAGCTGAGTAGGAAACCCTTTCATGCTTTCCTTTGGCAGCTCGTTCCACATTCTTGAGGTCCAACATAGTAGGTCCGATAGTAGGCATGAGTCTTCTTGAAGAAATTTTCAAGAGTGAATCGAACATTTGCAGTTGTTAATATTCGAACTTCGCCAACAAAACAGATTGGAATTTGACTATCAACGTCTCAAAATCCAAACGTCCACTGAATGTGCGCAGTGAAACTTTTACACGACTAACGTTCAGAAAACGTGAATCCAATATTTAATACCGAACGCGTTTGAACGTTGGTAACACGACGCCAATTTTCAACGTTAAAAGAACTTGTTGAAGTTATAACGTAACGTTAAAGCAAACGTAAGGTCAACATTCCTCTTAACCGAACGCTGACCGATGGTGTTGGCCGAACGGAGACAAGTTCCGACGTTCAAAATAATGCTTTGGCCAACGTCGACCAAACGTTCGGAGTGAACGTATGTTTAACGTTGTACAATAACGTTTTCCGGACGCTCGCTGAATGGCCCGAACGTTGACGGAATTTCAAAACATTCAGCAATTTTTCCGAACATTCAGCGAACGTTTCAAAGGTTTTTTGCCACCAGGACCCCTATTCTGTAACTTTTCTGATGTGAGATGAAATTAAATAAGAGTGAGAAATTACATTTGTTCCAAATGAAAACATAGGCGACCTTGGAGTTGTCACTCTCATTTCTTGTCATCTCACTTGGAAAAAGTTATAGAATAGGGGTCCTGGGCAGTAATTGCAAGCGGTACATCATATAGTTTTGAGTATTGACATTTGAGATTTTGACTTGATTTAGTTTGGTATCAATAGCACTTGCAATTCATTTCATAGTGTGCCGCAAGCATCATTGTATTTGATATCATTGTATTTGATATCATTGTAATGATATCATTGTATTTGATATCATTGTAATGATATCATTGTATTTGATATCATTGTATTTGATATCATTGTATTTGATATCATTGTATTTGATATCATTGTATTTGATATCATTGTATTTGATATCATTGTATTTGATATCATTGTATTTGATATCATTGTATTTGATATCATTGTATTTGATATCATTGTAATGATATCATTGTAATGATATCATTGTAATGATATCATATTCGAGGTTTGCTCATGTTGTGATACTCAAATTTCAAAGTCATTACGCCGCGGCAGTGATTGCCGCAGTACCGAGAAATAAATTGGTTTCCGATCGCTCATGCTGTTTGAAAATCACTCTCCAGTTTTGCATTTCATGCTTCATTCGCCTTTTACTGCATTTCACAAATTACTAGAATAATATAGGTATACAGTAAATGTAGTGCTTCTACTAATTATTGCGCAATTATTTAGAGCTGTGCAACAGCTGTAGTCCGATATTTGGTATGTGTACTATCATGTTGCAAATAAATTTCCCCATCTCAAATTGTTTCGAAGAATTTCAAACTAATTCATAAATATTATTCCATTTTATGCATTTTTTCTTCTTGTTTGACTAAGACCCGGTTTTTCAGTGGCACGTTAAATATCTAACGGTCTGTTAACTTGTTATTTGCTGTAGCAACGTCCCATCAGAGACCGATAACCGATAACGTAAAAGTTACAAAATCGCTAGGCAGATAGATAAAATCCCAAATGCTGTCCATGTAAATTTTTTAAAGTTTGTATCCGAGAACGGCGAAACCAGAGTTGTACCCTCCCGCTGTCCAAGTAGTAATCGACCCTGTCTCGCCGCGTGCTCGCAGATCGCGCCCCGTGCGATGACCGAGCCTAACACGTCACTGGAGCTGACTAACTTCGCGGCACCCCCTTCTGACGTCACCCACCCCCACTGGCTGGGCTTCCCCGCCGCCAGCAGTGGCGTGCACGTGGGTCTCGGCATCGCGCTCTCCCTCTGCGGATTCGTCGGCTTCGTCGGCAACTTGCTGGTGCTCTTCGTCTTCACCCGGTGAGTCTAATGTGCAACAAGTAATCTTCGTTCACTGAACAATTCATTAACAACTTTAATCTCAACTTACCTGTAAATATTAAATCTATTCACTCATCCATGTTCAAAAATAAACTGAAACAGTTTTTGATTACAAATTGTTTTTATAGTGTAAGCCAATACTTTATGAACTGACTGACAAATAAGTAACAATGACGTTTTATTTTATTTAATTTTACTATGATCTGCTTTATTGTTATATTTCCTATTTTAGTTGACAAGTCTTCTTTGTATATTGTGATTGAAGTTCGGACAAACAATGCTCATATTGTGATATTATGTTTCTCTAAATGCCATACAACATTGTACAATGTTTATATATGGATAAATAAAATTAAAAATTAATTCTTAACCCCGTGGACTACGTGAAGAACCCAAAATGTATTTGTTTACAGACAATCTATCAGAGAGCACAAAACAAAATAGCTAGTACACTATAGGCAATTTATAAGGCTTTCAAATAAAGTATTAGCAATTTTTGTTGTTTAATTAGATTTGCTGAAAATACAGATTAACTTTTCAAAAAATTGTAATTGTTTTTCTAAACTTTCAACAAGCCTAATCATAACATAAATCGTTGAAATGGGCGATCGTGGCCTTTTTTCGAAAATTTACCCCAGAAATGCTAGAACATACCCCGAAACTCTACATTCGTTTATCCTTTTAAGAGCCATTTTATATACGAAAGTGCAAAGAAAAATTGGGGAATAGGGCCATGGTCGCCCTTATTTACGTATTTTGTCTACAACATACTGAAATATTTCAATGATAACTTTAACGGTGTGGCCTTGAGATGTCGGCAACTTTTGGTATGTTTCAAAAATGTTAATTAAAAGATTTTCGACTTTGGTCACCCCATGTGAAAGAAATAAGACACGAGGACTTGGATCATTGTATACAATGATGGATACAAATACAGTAATGGTTGAAATCAGTATACAATGGTATACTGATTTCATCTACTTAGGGGTGTACCAAGTTTGAATCAACTCTTCTAAAAATTAACAATCGGAACTGTGGTTGAGCCTGCCCTAATATTGAACTCTTTGGCCGGACATAGACAACTTTGCACAATAATCAAGGAAGTTATCAGTCTTGGGAATCTGTGATAACGGTTCGGAGTCCTAGGGCAACAGCTATACCATTCCGTTGGTATACCAGTCTTAACTCCATTTCACGTTGAGAAGGAGAGTGGATTTGCATCTTCCTCGAGGACCCAATGCTGCTTGAGAGAAACAAACAAGCATGGCCTTGAGCCGGACAAACGGATCTAAGGGCAGTTTTGCAACTCTTGGCTCGTGTCTAGCTGCAGAGGGTCCTCGAGAAAGACCCAAATCCACTCTTCATCTCGACGTGGAATGGAGTTTAGCTCGTATATCTGTAACTGAAACGAAAGCGGTTAAAGACAGTGAAATGAACTCAGACCCGAATGCAGAGTCGACACTGAGCGCACACACACACACTGAGTCCGAACTCAGTGCGCACTGAGGGGATAATTTATCATTGCATATGCCAACTAAGTGTGCACTGAGTGCGGACTCAGTGTGAGTGCGCACTCAGTGACGAAGAGATCGATTCTCGATTGGATCTAGACTCTATACAACGCTTTACCAAAGGCAATAAAAAAATAAAAACACTTAAAAAAAAAGTTAGAAGAATCCTTGATTTCCCGTTGTTTTTATTCTATAAACGAGTTTTTACTTTGTACTTTTTAACATGCCATTTAAGTCTAGGTTACATACTTTTACGTTGTGTTATTTTAAGTTCTTGACGTTCCTTATGTAATGTAAATATTATCAAAAGGAAAGAAACTAAATTGAATTGAATTGAATTAAATTGAATTGAATTGAATTGAATTGACTCTGCATTCGGCCCTTAGAGTAAGAACAGAATAGCAGATTTAACCATGCAATGTTTTTGCTGTTCTAATAACCCCATCAATACCTATATGCCATTATATTATTATTGAACGCGACCTATTTTTCAGTAAAGTAATTGAGATAATGTATTGAATGCTTATGGAAACCTATCAATGATGCATGAAAAGCTCTTTTGACTTTTCACGCTCGTGAACACTCTTCTTGCCGAAAGACTTTTCCAATTTCCATTGCAAATTGCATTCATAATGCAATTTAAATTACCTCTAGGTAGGTATTAGCAGTAGGTATTGCAATTTAGATTTATTTACATTATTTCGTATACTTATTTTTGTTTCACCAAGTATCATTTTAATTCAAGACCTTGTTTAATTTTTAATTTTTAGTCACAACAGCTACAAATGTTCAAGTTCCTACATGCAGTTACCAGTATTTACTTTAATTTTGAATTAGTCATTAAATAAAATGTACATTAATAAAATAATCTAGCAACCACCGGAGCAATGCTTTTGTATTTTCTTAAGTTGTTAATAAATCGGATACATACATACATTTCCGTGATTGACCAGACTTCAGTTCTTGCACTTCTTATACCAGTGAAATTATTCTCAATTGCTCAAGTTGTCGCATTTGCTTAGACAAAATCACGTCTTATCTGCTTTTGAACCGGGGCTTCCATTATAATTGCCAATATTCTGCTTGTGCACCTCACTTTTCTTAACAGCTGTATTTTTATGAAGCTTGTGTCTTGTCCATTTTAACATTTATTTTGTCTTTATATATTATGGCAAATACATTTGTTGTTACACTCATCTGTGGAATAATCCCCATTTTATTATTTTTCGATCAAAATAAATTGTGTTGCGTTGAAGATGAGCGTAGCGGTTTTTATATAGCGCATAAAGAGATTGAGGCAAAAATAATATGATAATCCTGGAGCAGCAAGCCGGACCATTGCTTTCTCAAAAATTATGATCGCTTGATAATGGTAACGATTCTGACCTTTCTTTGTTTCTGTCCGAGCTGTCGGGTAGCGGAAATATGCTCATTTTGAGATCATTGAGCATTGTGCATTTCAATACATAGCTGTAACTCATGCCCAAGGGTTTTTGTTAGGTTGGAGATATATCTCTGCCGCGGACTTACTTTCAAAAACTTGCATGCACGAAATTGACAAAATTTCTAATATCTGTCAAATCTTGAAATCAACTTCAAGTAAAAAAATCTGGTGTGATGTTTCGATGGTTTCTAAAGGCAACAATCAAAATTGGGAAAATTTGAAAAAAATACGCACTTTTAAATAAATTTCCGTACTTTTCCAAACTTGCCCAATTGTCGAGTATTACTCTTTTTTCTGCTTTGAAAGTGAAGGGTATTGAGGATTTTCTTGAAAAACGCAGGGGGTCTAAGTTGAGAACAAAAGTAGACACCCTGAAAATATCGAAGCAGGAGTTTGGCCTGTAGAGCGCGCGCAAACACACATACAAACAAACAAACACACACAAGTGTTTTTTTTAGCAGTAGTGAAATTGATGATTTCGCTACGCTCATCAATAATAATAAATTATAACAGCTCGGCCAGCCAATCGGGATCGGGATCGCCTGTGAAAGTTTATAGGATGCAATGGTGCTATCAAGGGTTTGTAGAAATATTGATAACTGACAATTTATCGGATCCTTGTATTACGGATCCTTGTATATCCTCTCCCATACAAGGAATGGGCAAGGAGTAATTACAGTTTTAAATTGACTGCTCAATGCAGATTTAAACCAGGTTTTTCAGTGTCACGTTAAATATCAAACGGTCTGTTAGCTTGTTATTTGCTTAGCAACGTCCAATCAGACTCTTCAATTTGCTTGCTAACTGACCGTTAGTATCTTAACGGGCCACTGGAAAATCGGCACTGAATCTATTACCTATATATATATTGGTGATAGTGGTATTCACAAAACTTTGTAAATAGTATGTACCTTGTTCATAACTAGTTGCATCTCCCATTGTATTACGTATTGTCAAGTGCATGCGTTTAACCAAAAGAAATTTGGTTATAGTTGTGTGACGTCGTCATGATAATATACGACTAATTCATTTTGCGTCTGTAACGATTTGCAAATGTGAACTGCGCGAGTTGCGACAAACTTTTGATGAAAGAGGCGGAGGAATTCAGGGATTTCGAGATATGCGCCGCGTTTAGACGCTTTTTCATTGAAAATTGCAATTTGCAATCGATCTGCAAACCAAATCAAGCTTCATTGGATTGTAATAATAAAAAAAAGTTTTTTAATATCACAGCTTCTTGAGTTGTACCTACCGCAGTTGAACCTTTCTAATAACATTCCGAGCTCAACCCACGTCCTGACGACGTGTCTGAATTGATTCGGTCTCGGTCTCGCGTATTTGGTCTCGTGTATTCGGTCACGGTCTTGCCTACTTGGTCTCGTGTATTCGGTATCGGTCTCGCCTACTTGGTCTCGTGTATTCAGTCTCGGTCGTGCCATACTTTGTCTCGTGTATTCGGTCTCGGTCGTGTCTATACTTGGTCTCAGTGACTTGATTTGTTTCATATTCGTACAGCTAACTCATGCCACCTGACATAATCACGGTACCGACCGCCATTTGATAACAGGCACGTCACCGTCAGTCTGCGAGACTGCATCGTCCAAGTCTCGCGTTCTCGCTCTGCCATGCGGTCTTGGTCTCGGTGGTATTGCAATTCGGACAGGACTTGTGACGTCATTTGACAAGAACGAGTACGCGAGACCGCTTGTAACAACCGATTCAGACACGGCCTCAATTATCTGAAGACAAGTGAGCGTCAGGTGATCTTGCAGCACATTCCACTCGAGATACGGAGTATAACCAGACAACCAGTTGAATGCTCTAGTCGCTAGTCTGAACACGTCTCATTTATCTTCCAGACAACCAGTTGAATGCTCTAGTCACTCGTCTGAACACCTCTCATTTATCTCCCAGACAACCAGTTGAATGCTCTAGTCACTAGTCTGAACACCTCTCATTTATCTCCCAGACAACCAGTTGAATGCTCTAGTCGCTAGTCTGAACACCTCTCATTTATCTCCCAGACAACCAGTTGAATGCTCTAGTCACTCGTCTGAACACCTCTCATTTATCTCCCAGACAACCAGTTGAATGCTCTAGTCACTAGTCTGAACACCTCTCATTTATCTCCCAGACAACCAGTTGAATGCTCTAGTCACTAGTCTGAACACCTCTCATTTATCTCCCAGACAACCAGTTGAATGCTCTAGTCACTCGTCTAAACACCTCTCATTTATCTCCCAGACAACCAGTTGAATGCTCTAGTCACTCGTCTAAACACCTCTCATTTATCTCCCAGACAACCAGTTGAATGCTCTAGTCACTCGTCTAAACACCTCTCATTTATCTCCCAGACAACCAGTTGAATGCTCTAGACACTCGTCTAAACACCTCTCATTTATCTCCCAGACAACCAGTTGAATGCTCTAGTCACTCGTCTAAACACCTCTCATTTATCTCCCAGACAACCAGTTGAATGCTCTAGTCACTCGTCTAAACACCTCTCATTTATCTCCCAGACAACCAGTTGAATGCTCTAGTCACTCGTCTGAACACCTCTCATTTATCTCCCAGACAACCAGTTGAATGCTCTAGTCACTCGTCTAAACACCTCTCATTTATCTCCCAGACAACCAGTTGAATGCTCTAGTCACTCGTCTAAACACCTCTCATTTATCTCCCAGACAACCAGTTGAATGCTCTAGTCACTAGTCTGAACATCTCTCATTTATCTCCCAGACAACCAGTTGAATGCTCTAGTCACTAGTCTGAACACCTCTCATTTATCTCCCAGACAACCAGTTGAATGCTCTAGTCGCTAGTCTGAACACCTCTCATTTATCTCCCAGACAACTAGTTGAATGCTCTAGTCACTAGTCTGATCATCTCTCATTTATCTCCCAGACAACCAGTTGAATGCTCTAGTCACTAGTCTGAACATCTCTCATTTATCTCCCAGACAACCAGTTGAATGCTCTAGTCACTAGTCTGAACATCTCTCATTTATCTCCCAGACAACCAGTTGAATGCTCTAGTCACTCGTCTGAACATCTCTCATTTATCTCCCAGACAACCAGTTGAATGCTCTAGTCACTCGTCTAAACACCTCTCATTTATCTCCCAGACAACCAGTTGAATGCTCTAGTCACTCGTCTAAACACCTCTCATTTATCTCCCAGACAACCAGTTGAATGCTCTAGTCACTAGTCTGAACATCTCTCATTTATCTCCCAGACAACCAGTTGAATGCTCTAGTCACTAGTCTGAACACCTCTCATTTATCTCCCAGACAACCAGTTGAATGCTCTAGTCACTCGTCTAAACACCTCTCATTTATCTCCCAGACAACCAGTTGAATGCTCTAGTCACTCGTCTAAACACCTCTCATTTATCTCCCAGACAACCAGTTGAATGCTCTAGTCACTAGTCTGAACACCTCTCATTTATCTCCCAGACAACTAGTTGAATGCTCTAGTCACTAGTCTGAACATCTCTCATTTATCTCCCAGACAACCAGTTGAATGCTCTAGTCACTAGTCTGAACATCTCTCATTTATCTCCCAGACAACCAGTTGAATGCTCTAGTCACTCGTCTGAACATCTCTCATTTATCTCCCAGACAACCAGTTGAATGCTCTAGTCACTAGTCTGAACATCTCTCATTTATCTCCCAGACAACCAGTTGAATGCTCTAGTCACTAGTCTGAACATCTCTCATTTATCTCCCAGACAACCAGTTGAATGCTCTAGTCACTCGTCTGAACATCTCTCATTTATCTCCCAGACAACCAGTTGAATGCTCTAGTCACTCGTCTAAACATCTCTCATTTATCACCCAGACAACCTCTCACCAACTTTCCTCATCTGCACTTTTGTATGACCTAATTGCCCCTCAGCTAACTTAGTTGCTGCTTCTTCACCCCCCCCATCCCCACCGTTCACCACAGCTAATGAACGGCTTGTACCATCCCTGCATCACACACATTCAGTGCCCCGTGTTGACCTGTCCTAACCTCACTTTACTTACTTGGGGCTGGGTCCGTTCGTAATCCAGACGGAACTCTCGGGCCGAAACCAATTGGACCCCGCCGCACGATTTCGGGGTGCCGGACGGGTATCGAAATGTTTGTCCTCGTTCTTCGGGCCTATTATAATCAGAGTTCTGACTTATCTAGATAATTTTATCTATTTAAATTATCTAGATATTTTTTGATATCTTTTATCTGATCTAGATAATATCAGCACACGTTATCTTTTATCTTCATCTAGATAATATAATTTGTCATCTTTACGATTTATCTAAGAACAAAATAATTATCTAAAAAAAAAATGGGTTGTCAAATCAATCTGTCCGGCAACAATGTCCTTTACCACCGCCGTCTGTGTGTGTCGCTGGCGCCATTGAGCACAACCTGGTCAGAAGGCGGTGGTCCTCCTTGGAAGCGTGCAGGAAGTGGGAAAGAAAATCTCTCTTCGACAATTTTGCTGTTTTCAGGATGGATGTTTATTTTTTTAAATTATCATCTAACTTTTTGGATTATCTAGATAAATTTTGGTTATCTTCATCTTTTATCTTGATAGTTTTGCTACTGTTAACTTTTTTTGTTATCTAGATGAAAAAATTTATCGTTATCGTTATCTTTGTCTAGATAAATTTTAAAATTATCTGTCACAACTCTGATTATAGTGATAACAATAATACTAGCAGTATGGGCCCGTGTTACTTGCGTGTAGTGTACAGTTGTGTTAGCCTAAGATTACCACAGCCTATAGTGGACTTCGAAGTAAAGTATCAATTTTGACTCTTTACCATTTGTAAATAGTAAAATGGTAAATAATGGTAATAATAAATACAATTTTTAATGGTAATTATACAAACTTAATCATTCGACTCTTTGATAAATCTAACAAAACATAAAAAGAATTCCAGGCCTTCTTCTCTTATTTTTTTTTTCTTTCTTCATCTAACTGTTATTATTTACTTGTAAAACGCCATGCTGAATTATGTTGAATGATATTTTGAAAAAATCTCAATTAATCGCCCACAAACGAGTGAAAACTCACGTGGGATATTTCTTGTTTTTGTTACCTAAATTTTTAACCACGGAATTGTGTTTGTGTTTGCCAAGAAAGAAACGAAATAAAAGTGAAAAAATGGAATTAAATATGGTACTCAATGAAATGAGATCCCCAGAAAGTGACAAACTCAAATAAATTCTAGTGTATACTGCGGATGAGGGCAAGGGTTGTAGGGAAAGTGGGTGCACGCTGCCTATGCGGTTGATGTTTATTAATTAATTAATTAATTTATTTAAGTCATTGAAATTCCTATACTGTAGGGTACAGTGGGAATGTTCAGACTATATATATATTATTCTTAAACTAAATGAAAATAATACTACTCTAGAACTTATAAGAGTAACATAAAGGTAATAATCTATTGGCGTGTGCTTACCAAAAATAATAATAACAAATACCAATAACGTTAATAAAAAGGTAATAATGATAATATTGGTCATTTATAAAGTACTACTTGATAGTTATAATAAAGATAGATGGTAATAATGATAACAATGGTCATTTCTAAAGTAATATGTTCAACCGTGCATTAAAAAATTATGAAATAAATTATCCAAGAGCTAGACTCTGCCCCTTGCGCTGCTGAAACACTTGAAGCTCTTGATCCTAAAAAAGCTTTAGGAAGCCCATTCCCTCTCACGCTAGTACCATATATCCTGCGGGAATTCCCGATAGAAGGTTTATTACTCATTTATGGCCCTAGGCCAAAACATAGGACCTAGGTCCTAGGACCTGGAAAGACAGCACAGAATTTTGCTTGCTCTATACAGAATAATTACAGCATTTTTTAATACAGAATTTGAATAATTTAGATGCTAAACGCTATGAACTCGTATGATATTATTAGTCAGCAATAGTAAATTCCTTACATTTTATGCATATCAAAATCTTTAAAATACATTTCTAGTCTTATTTGGAGATTTTCCTAAAGTGTTTTGCTTTCCGTACCCAATGTCGACGTTTAAACATCATCCGTTTACTGCTGAAGAGAATATAACAAGATTTCTTTCACCTTGCAGTGGTATAAAGACAAAACTAAATAAGAATGCACAGCTGTCACTCTATGCAAAATCACTTCAATTTCAAGCAAAATGATCGCATAAAGAAGCGTTTTCGCTAAATGTAATCAATAACTTGATAATACATGCACGAATAGTCACATCACGATGGTGAGTGTCAGTAAAATCCAAGATTTGCATGACGTAAACATCGAGCATGGGTAGCAAGGCGTTATTCAATCTTTCCAGCCAAGATGCAAACATTATTTTCAATATTTGACTAATAAAACACGTTCAAATAGAGGTGAAATGACATAACGGATTGGAAACTTGAATTCTGAACCAAAATAAACTATTTCTTTGCTCTTTTTCGACCAAATTTTGCGATTTAGGAGATTTTTGTAAAGAGGTTCGCTTTCCGAAACGTTCGTCGAGTGAACAGGCTCCATTCACTGCCTAAAAGATAATTTCAAGAATTCGTCACCTTGCAGTTGTATAACTAGGGCTTCGCGAACGCAATTTGTGTTGTGTTGAAGATGAGCGTAGCGGTTTGTATAAATAGCGGTTAAAAATGTGGAGGCAGAAGGCCGATGAAAACTATGAAGAAGTATCAAGCCAGACCATTGCCGTCCCAAACATTCTGATCACTTGAAAATGTAGACGATTCTGACATTTTGTTTGTTTCTCTCCGAGCTGTCAGATATCGAAAATATGCTCATTTTGGGCTCGTTGAGCAATGTGCGCTTATTCCCTTCACGTTTTTCCCAATTTTCAATTCAACATTTTCGCTGTTTTTGAATGCACGTCGCCTGCAGCCTTTGCGGGATTACATTTTGACTTTGATACAGAATAGAAAGGGTCTCGAAATCTTCCTGTTGAATTCAGCATGTTGATCGTGTTGAGCGGGGGTTTAAGTAAGGGGTCTGTCCAGCCGGGGAATGGGGGACGCAGCCCCCCCTCAAGAAGAGTATTAAATTGTGAGTGTATTTCGTCAGACACGAATTTGGTGCACTGCCTATACGGGATTACAGGTTTCTGACGACGAACACGACAGTTTGCTCTTCGAGTGGACTCTTATTGAATACATTGCCCCAACACATTTACTGTGCGAAGCGTGTAGAGCGGGTGTTTGGGAGGCACAGGACTATTAAATAAGCTTCCCCTAATAAGCCACCCTTAATAAGGGGTTGCCAGGTTTGCGGAAAACTATGCTGGGAATGTCGTGGAGGTTTGGGGGCTGATCAGTCAGTGTATACAGTTTGTTTGAAGGCCGGGGGTTTGGGGGGCGCAGCTCCGCAGTCTGGAAATCTCTTTGCGATGCCAGTGGTGAGGGTGCGTCCCTCTATCAGAGTTCGCGGGGGTTAGCGGGTTTCGGGAGTGCAACTGACCCGTTTTTTCAAGTCCTATATTCGTTCCTATTTTCGATTCCTTTTCCGCAAGGATTTTTGATGAGCGTAGCGAGCGAAGCGAAATCATCAATTTCACTACTGCTAAAAAAAACACTTGGTGTGTGTTTGTATGTGTGTTTGCGCGCGCTCTACAGGCCAAACGCCTGCTTCGAGTGGGATGAAATTTTCAGGGTGTCTACTTTTGTTCTCAACTTAGACCCCCTGCGTTTTTCAAGAAAATCCTCCACACCCTTCACTTTCAAAGCAGAAAAAATAGCAAAATTCGACAATTGGGCATGTTTGGAAAAGTACGGAAATTTATTTAAAAGTGCGTATTTTTTTCAAATGTTCCCAATTTCGATTTGCCTTTAGAAACCATCGAAACCAAATCGAAACATCACACCAGATTTTGTCCGATAAAAACCAACCCAATAAAACCCAATAAAAACCCTTGGGCATGAGTTACATCTATGTATTAACATGCACATTGCTTTATGACCTCAAAATAGCATATTTCCGCTACCCACAGCTCGGACAGAAACAAAGAAAGGCCAGAATCGCTTCAATTTCTAGTGATCAGAATTTTCGAAAAAGCTATGGTCCGGCTTGCTGCTCCATGATTTAGGCTTTTTGCCTCAATCTTTTTATGCGCTATTAACAAACCGCTACGCTCATCTTTAACGCAACACAAATTGCGTTCGCCCTAGTAATGAGAAAAACTATTGGAAAATACCGGTACAAAGGTGAAAAAATGTTGGGCAAGTTTGAAAAGTAATTACGAAGACGGTGTTTCCGTAGAAACGAATCGCATTGTTTGCGAACACTTCGTTTCCCTGGGAGCATCTCGAGGAACTAATTATTTTGGGCAAATTTTAAGAATCGAAAGAAAATCTTCGGAGTCGTAAATCGTAGTAAGTCTATAATATAACGGTTCAAAGCTTTTCACCTACCAACAAATAAACAAACTAATCAATTCTTGAAAATTTGGAAATGTTCATGATGCGAAGTTATGCAGACATTGCTTCTAGTACAAAATAATGACCTATAATCGTTGGTTGGATACGTAGCTTGTATCTGTAACCCAATGCTTCGGGGACCTAAGGAACAGCACACATAGTTCGCGTCTACGCCGGGATGTGTCCAAGAGGACCTCGGCGAAGACCGCAACTATGAGTGGGGAGAACTGAGTGTTGAGTCGGATCACCGCGGGTCAGTGGCGCTATAGGAAGACTGTTCTTAGGGCTGTGATTGGTAGGGCGAGAAGCATCATTGCAATGGGTTTAGGTTCGATACGCGCTTAAGAGTCAGCTTGGGTATTATGTTGGTTGAGATATACGCCACAGGGGATCAGCGATGCATGGGGAGGCAGTGCTTATGTTCGAGAAATCATCTATAAGGACCACTTCAGTTCGGGCTGTTCCTTTTCACGTCGAATGAATGAATAGTGGACTTTTAAGGCGCAATCTCCTGAACATTTTGCGCCTGCAAATCTGTTGGGGGGGGGGGGGGGGGGGGGGGAAATAAAAGTTGTAATACTTCAAGTGAGACACAAAAGCCTCAAATTATTAACAAATTATCTAATGATTGGATTTTCTGTAATACATCAATAACTTTTAAAAATTCGAACAATTTATCGATCTGTTTAGGATAGTCACCTAGGACCGCAGTAATAGTGCCCTCGAGTTTGAGGCGCCTTCTCCACCGCAAGTAATTCAATAAGGATGTGCTTTACTGTCAGCACTTCTGCGCAGGTGTCACATCTGGTTTTGTCACATCTGGTATAATTTCTGAACCGATCTTTTCCAAAAAACGTGGATGATTAAAGTTCAGAACAAATGTAGGTCCTCTGAAATTTTCATCTTCATCGGTTGAGGGCGGCTTAGGCGCGCAAACACACATTTAAAAAAACACACACATGTGACTATTTTTGGGGGGTAGTGAAATTGAAGATTTCGCTCCACTAGTTACGCTCATCAATCATGTTTTGTTAGGTATCATTATTTTATTATAATTATGAATTTTTATTTACGGTAATGATTTTGAAATACTCTGCTCTTTATTCAGAGAAAAAGAATCCCCTACTTCAAGCCCTCTAGGCTTCGACAGACTCTTTATTAAACGACTTATGTAATCAAAGTGTAAAACTTGAAAGAATAAAAAATAAAAAAGTGAATAAATAAACTCGGGGCAGGTTTGCGTTGGTAGATGCATATGATTACACGATGAACACAATATAAATACGGAGTTTTCGTATGATATTCAACGCTGCGTAGGCGGGCGGCCTGCGGGGACGTTTGCCATCACAACTTCCCACGGGATTGGAAGCAACCATTCATGAAGCCTTTGGTAATGTTATGTAGTTTATTTTGCAGGTTGATCATAAAACAATTATTTAAAGACAGTCAAGAAATGTTTATATTCAATTATAAGCTTTTACACTTCATAAAGAATTCGTCATTATTATAACAACTATTTTCCGGGACGATACTGCCGGGGTTTAACTGTGCAATCTGTATGTTGGTAGGGACCTGAAAGTTGAGATCAAAGTTTGAAATAGGTAAAGAACAAAGAAGGGTAAATCATTTTATTATTATGTACACAAATTAGCCTCCCAAAAGTGTTGTCCATTCCGGGATTTGAACCCCATGGGGACATTCAATTCTCACCCTGTATGCAAATTACTTCTCCTAAATTTAATGGCCATTTAGCTCAGCGGTTAGAGCACCAGCCGCGAAAGTTGGAGACCCGGGTTCAAATCCCGGAATGGACAACACTTTTGGGAGGCTAATTTGTGTACATAATAATAAAATGAATAGCCAATTACGAGCTTTCGTAATTTAAATAAGATTAAAAGAGAATTCAACGCATCCAACGTTAATTTGGAGTTACTCGAGGTTGAATGTAAAATGTGGTTGCAGTATAGCATCACGCGGTACCAGAGCCACTATGAGTATTCGTAGACTCTGGACCATACCCCCCTGGGGACATTCAATTCTCACCCTGTATGCAAATTACTTCTCCTAAATTTAATGGCCATTTAGCTCAGCGGTTAGAGCACCAGCCGCGAAAGTTGGAGACCCGGGTTCAAATCCCGGAATGGACAACACTTTTGGGAGGCTAATTTGTGTACATAATAATAAAATAAAAAAAAGGGTAAATCATATTTCCAGGTTTAATGTCGGCGGGACCACCTTTTCATGTTATAGACACTTTACAGTTTTATATTTCGGGACACAATTTCTAATTAACTACACCTATACAATCAAAGGAATGCGACAAAACGGAATGTCACAATCTTTCACATACACGAAAGAGGAGATTTATGTTCGTGTCCGAAAAGCGTTGAAGAAGTCACTGCAATATTTTGGGTTGAAGCGTGAACGTGACAACATATTGACTAGTGAGAGAGTGGGAATTCAATTAAACTAAATTCTTCATTATGCTCGTTATCATAGTACAAAGTGTTGACATGAATTTTGAGCTCGTCAAATAGCTCAAAATGTAAACAATTAAAATTTAAAATTAAACTGTGTAGAAAATCTAAATCTGTATATCATGATACATTTCAGTTCAATTTCCATTCAGTCGTCATGGTGTATGCGTAAAATTCGTTAATCGTAAAATTACGATTTCACACTAAACTCCATTTCACATCGAGAGGGAGAGTGGATTTGCATCTTCCTCGAGGACCCACTGCTGCTAGACACGAGCTAAGAGTCCCAAAACTGTCCATAGAGTCTTTTGTCCGACCCAAGACATGGCTTGTGAGTTTTGAAACTTTAAGCTCGTGTCCTCGAGAAAAGATGCAAATCCACTCAAATTCTTAACGTGAAATGGAGTATAAGTTTAAGGAACCAGGTCTCCATTGTTCAAAGTAAAAACTCCTCTCTTGCCCGGTGCCTCATCACACCTGAATGCTGCCTCATACACAATAATTCAAACACTACATTTTATAATTTCTGTTTGTTTTGCAGTGTTCTTTTTGGCATTGCTCTGAACACACTGTATTTGATAAAGGTGTACAATTGTACAACCAGCTGCCAGCATCTTTAACTTTTAAAACAAAGGATGTCAACTGTTTTAAGAACAAAGTTAAGAGTATGTTATTACAAAAATCATTGTATAATATTGAAGAATTTTATGAAATCCCGTCAATGGAATGGGAGAATTGTATATAGTTTTAAATAATTGTATTTTTCATATTTTTCATATTTGTATTTATTTGTTGACGAGCTCAAATCCTGTACACTGTGATGTTCGAGCATAATAAACAATTGAATTGAATTGAATTGAATTGAGCAGTCTCTCAGCCTGTCTGGAAAGTTCCAATTTAATACGCAGAACCCATGTGGTTGCAATGGCATTTGGTTTGTCACAATGAAACCAGTGAAGCCAGCGTCCAATTAAAACGTGCGACATGTCAATAATGGCAGTCCAGACACGTTTTAACTCGAGTGCCCGCATCTGGGCATGTACAGTCGTGTTCGCCTAAGATTACCTCAGCCTGGAGGACTTAGAAGTAAAGCATCATTTCACTCTCTACCATTTGTAAAGAGTTAAATGGTAAATAATTGTACTGATAAATACATTTTTTTAAGTTTTTTATTGGTATGACAAAAACTTATCTTATTTATATTGATTTATTTATCCATATATAAACATTGTACAATGTTATATGGCATTTAGAGAAACATAATATCACAATATAAGCATTGTTTGTCCGAACTGCAAACACAATACAAAGAAGGCTTGTCAACTAGGCTTGTACCACTTGATTCTATGGTATGGTATACTCTATGATATGAGATCCCCAAAAAGTGGCAACCTCAAATTAATTCTAGTGTAGACGCGTGCAAAATCGATGGCCGTGCTGCGAACCGTGCATTTACCCCGTCCAGCTGCACAATTGGACAGATGCACATTAGGACAGATGTAATTTCGTGTGCGGGCACATGCAAGTCCCGGCACGTGCATCGTCTGTGCAGCTCGTTTAAATGCAAATGCCTCGCGATGCACAGAGTGAAATTTCATTGAAATCATTATAGAGAGGTAACGGAAATGCACGAATGGAGGCAGAACTTAATCATTCGTAGTGGATAGCTCTATATCCAATATTCAAAGTCCCGATCCACAAAAAACAAATATGGATTACGTCAGCTACAGAATTAAATACCTTCCCTATTTAATAACTTACCCGAGGATATCTTGGAGTTTCACAAATACAGAGATATCAAAATGTGAATTTAAACAGTGTCTTTTCACTCAATTTTCATCCCAATAATCAATTACATTACAAATTTCTCAAATTCCAAAAATCTAATTAACTACTTTATATTTTACTGTATTCCATTTTATTTCAGATATACAACACATATGTTAAATGATTTTTTTTATATGAACTGTAATACTAATAACAACAAGCCAAGGGCCAAGGGCTTCAATGAAAAATTGAAACTGCTTTGTGTAAACCATGTGCAATTATAAGAACCATAATAACAAAAATAAAACAATTGTAGCATTCTTAATAAACGCTAAAAATTACGGGTACGGGCTGCAGGGGTACGTGCGGGTACCTTTCAAGGTATTTGAGAACGTTGCATCAATCCAATATTTTTTAGTAATCGGCCTAAAAGATACAATCCTGGCACTTTTAGAGCTTGATACGATTACGATACCTTATATGTTATATGTAATATATTATTTTCAAATGTTACTCAATTTTTAAAGCTCTTTCTACCTAAAGATATAAATAACTAAAATTCAATTCACGGAAGAACACGGTATTTGCAAAAGGATTTCCTATTTTATATTTCATCTGGAATGTCTCCCATCAATAAACCATTCGTCCAATCATCTTTCACGTCGAGCGGGACTTCAATATCCAGGATGGGAATCCCATTTCAAGAAAGATGGAAGATTTTAAATGAAAAAACTCAACAATCTTATTCCCTTTATATGATGCAGCCCAAATACGGCTTCCATTGAAATTAACTTTATGGGAAACCTATAGCGTTCGAATGTCTACCAAATAATAATTATCAACATGCCACAAACTACTGAGAGCCCCAAGCAAAGGAGCAAGAAACTGACGTAAAATGCAAGTTTTTCAAATGCAGTATTGCACTTCTGTGTGACTAATGATTTCATCTGAAGAAAATATATCCATAATCGTGGAAGTCACTTTAAAATCCTGTTTGACCGCAGTTGTGGATGACTTTGAGCAAAAATGGTTCTAGCCTTCTTTAAAAGCCTAATAGCCAGAACACACTACGCTTTTCCAAGCTTTGGAGCCCTCAGGGCTGGGCCCGTCGGAGCCCGAAACGCTCTGAGAGGCCGAGAACGAGACGGATTCGCAATACACACTGCGCTTTGGAGCCCTCAGAGCTGGGCCCGTCGAAGCCCGAAACGCTCTGAGAGGCCGAAAACGAGACGGATTCGCAATACACACTGCGCTTTGGAACCCTCAGGGCTGGGCCCGTCGGAGCCCGAAACGCTCCGAGAGGCCGAGAACGAGACGGATTCGCAATACACACTGCGCTTTGGAGCCCTCAGGGCTGGGCCCGTCGGAGCCCGAAACGCTCTGAGAGGCCGAGAACGAGACGGATTCGCAATACACACTGCGCTTTGGAGCCCTCAGGGCTGGGCCCGTCGGAGCCCGAAACGCTCTGAGAGGCCGAGAACGAGACGGATTCGCAATACACATTGCGCTTTGGAGCCCTCAGGGCTGGGCCCGTCGGAGCCCGAAACGCTCTGAGAGGCCGAGAACGAGACGGATTCGCAATACACACTGCGCTTTGGAGCCCTCAGGGCTGGGCCCGTCGGAGCCCGAAACGCTCTGAGAGGCCGAGAACGAGACGGATTCGCAATACACACTGCGCTTTGGAGCCCTCAGGGCTGGGCCCGTCGGAGCCCGAAACGCTCTGAGAGGCCGAGAACGAGACGGATTCGCAATACACACTGCGCTTCGGAGCCCTCAGGGCTGGGCCCGTCGGAGCCCGAAGCGTAGGCTTGTATTCGCCATAAGTCCTAGGCCCCTATCTACTTTGTTTTGGGCTGTCAATAACAGTTAAAAATATATCTGGTAGACGTCCGAAGACCAAGGGGTTCTCCCCCATTATAGATTGGCCCGATCACAATTTATTATCATCCTTAATTTTGGAAGTAATTTTCGAGGGAATTTTGTTCGAATTCATTGCAATCAGCCCCGCACGCACGTTATTATTACAAGACAACGCGACGATCCAAGTGTACCTTCGGGCTCCACGTATCGAGACGTGGAACAACGGGTTGGCATTTGTACGGTGAGCACGAATCGTGTAAAACAACAGGTGCACCGAGCGGCGAGGGAAAACACGGCGCCGTCGTGATAAGTTACGAAAACATCGCTCACGAGAGCGTGTGGATTCGATATGGACCTAGCCTCAAATCGTGTATCGACTCTTGCGGCCTGGTGAAACCATACGCGATTTTTTTATTCCTTCAAAATGATATATAACGACTCTTTGTGTTTAAACATTGACGTCACCAGCAATGCTCGGCTACAAACTCGGAAACCAGACGTGATCATTGTATTAAACTGTTAACACAGTGTGCTTTTTATTCAGTAACAGGAATTTTTAAATTGAAAATTGAAAAAATTAAAACGCACAGCAATGACCGAGATGGAAGATTTTATATAATATATTATCAATTCACAGTCACAAATTGTCTGAAGCCTTATTGGACATGGTTATATTATATCGTGACGAAATGAAATTCTAAAATTCAATAGTCAGCTGTCACTGAAGTGACTGCTGTGTCACTGTGTGTAAATACAGACGGAGTAAGAGAGATGGAGGTCACTATTCAGACACAAGTCACAACACTTATTTGCATAGCCAGTGATGATAATATAAAGATTAATTGGAATTTAATTGGTAGATATTAATTCGATGCTTCTTTATTCGTATTTTGTCATTGCATTTTTGTAGTGCAGTGCATTCAATATCCAAACTATGATGCAACGTGATATCAAAGGGTTGGCGTTGAATTCAATCGTGAATGCTGGAAGCCAATCTCGGCCTGGCAGTGATGCCGTCTTTGTAAATTTGGCGCTGGGGGTCGAATAAGTGAGCGGACATTCCAGTCTATGCGAAATTGGTTTAGAATAGGAAGGCAATAAAATAATATGCAGCATGCAATCAGCGAACAAAACATAGGTGCACACAAATTCACAATACCACGGTTCTTTTCAAAGTGCTTTTCCTGGATTGCTTTTACTTATCTTCATTTCATTTTTATTCTATTATGAACCTTCGACGCACTCACAACCTTTCACTTATAGGAGGGAATTCTTGTTCTGTTATTTTTTCTATCGGATTATCGATTTTATTTGTTGCAGAGCAAATACTTTCCAGTTCTTACTTTTACCTCATGGAAAGTGCTCGATCCTTAAGGCCCGTCTACAACCAACATAGCCGCTAACATGACATTAACTTGGCAACAAGAGTAAAATTGCCACACGGGTTTCCATGGCAATATAGCTCCAAGATAAATAAGAACTCAGCGTAGACATAACGTGTAAACATGAAGGTTGACGAGGCTAAACTTGTTGTTTACGGTTACGTCAAAACGTAGTGGGGGGACCAACCAGACTCATTTGGCCGACCTGTTGAATGTTTCCTCCAGTAATCAAGAATAAGTAAAGTGAAACGATGTTGATTTCATCACTACCTGATTTCATCATCACCTCTTTCAGTTAGGAATTAAATTTGTCATTATGGACAGATAACGCAATGTAAGGATTGTGTTTAAATTATCATTTATTTATGATAACAGCTTTATTGGTTGTAGATTAGCCTTTATTCTAAAATATATCTTCAATCTGGCGTTGGATTTGCAAAATTGCCTGATGTCGAGTATAGTCTTGTCTGCGGGCTGCGTTCAGGGGCACGCGGTGGAGGAGCCGAGTTTGCTCTGCGGGTTGCGTTCAGGGGCACGCGGTGGAGGAGCCGAGTTTGCTCTGCGGGTTGCGTTCAGGGGCACGAGGTGGATGAGCCGAGTCTGCTCTGCGGGCTGCGTTCAGGGGCACGAGGTGGAGGAGCCGAGTCTGCTCTGCGGGTTGCGGTCAGGGGCACGAGGTGGAGGAGCCGAGTTTGCTCTGCGGGCTGCGTTCAGGGGCACGAGGTGGAGGAGCCGAGTCTGCTCTGCGGGCTGCGTTCAGGGGCACGAGGTGGAGGAGCCGAGTTTGCTCTGCGGGCTGCGTTCAGGGGCACGAGGTGGAGGAGCCGAGTCTGCTCTGCGGGCTGCGTTCAGGGGCATGAGATGGAGGAGCCGAGTTTGCTCTGCGGGCTGCGTTCAGGGGCACGAGGTGGAGGAGCCGAGTTTGCTCTGCGGGCTGCGTTCAGGAAACTGGCACACACCTGTTACTTGTGTTATAATTGTGTGTGTTCTCGCTACTGTCTGATAAGTGATACGAGGTAATTCCCAGGTAGCACAAACACGTTCAGGGAACGTTATTTCGAACGTTCGGTGGACGTCGAAAAGCCAACGGAGGATAACTTGCGTTCAACGTTCACATTTGCCAAACGTTCGATCAGGTTCTACCCGAACGGTGAACGCAAGTTATCCCCCGTTAGCTTTTCGACGGCCACCTAACGTTAGTGATAACGGTTTTTGTGCTACAATTGGGATTCCGCAATTAGGTTCAAGACTAATTAAAGAAAGATAAATACCAGTTAAAACAAGTTGCTAGAGTTTCACTGATTTTGTTATTGACGTCAGGAAATGAAAATGTATATTCGAACGATTGGTATTTGACGGAAAAAAATCGTGCAATTCAAACACGTTTTTGCAAATCTCTCATCACTTTCATTATACTTTTAAACTCTTCGTGCTTTTAAAGCTAGAGAATACTTTAAATAATGTAATTTTAACAAGGGCTGGGAATATGATTGCCATAATTTATTTCTGCTTTGAAAGAGAGCCGCCAAAACGAAACAATTGCATTTCTTGCCAAATCAAATACAAAACAAACGACGTACTTAAAAACTGCTGTCGCTAATGGATCTAATTATAGGCCGAGAACGCTGCAAGTTAACAAAACGGGCTGAAATAAGACAGAAAACGTTACATCATTTTGTCGTTAAAGTAACGTTCCGTCAACGCGGCTTGTCGCGAACGATTCCCAAACAAAGGAAGCTCGCTAATTACAAAGTCCTCTTCTGGGAATCGACGGAGCGCAACGACCGTTCTCATAACCTATTCATTCGCGTTCCCAGAAGCTGTTTGATCGGACAGATGTTCTAATTTGAGGGACGCACTCCTTCTTCTCGTCAAAGAAATGTCAAGAACACTCTTGGCAACGGAGTGAAATACGTCATTGTTTGGCATTGTAATTATTTAGTTACTCTGATATTATGGATTATCATGTAGGCTGTGGTCTGGAAATAAACATTCACTGCTCTCGGTACATCCCTTCAGGGGGTGGCAAGCGGCCCTAGACTAGACCCTCTTGATAATCAAATCAGAAATGAATCAAGAAAGCCTCTGGATAGTTTAGTTCCCTTGCCTGTCTCGCAGAATGCGCTGCTTTAAGCTAATAGCGATTAACATGGCAGTTACCACTCTCGGCCATTTAGAGACTCTTTGCATCGCTTATTGAAACAGTAATCTGCAAAGTCACTGCTGGTCTTCTTTCGATCAGTAATAAAACTCAACACGGTATACTTTGTGTGAAGAGTGTAAGAGGTTAGTAAATAAACTTGTCCCAACAAGAATTTTGAGCAAGAATTGCTACCAAAACATGTTGTGACAAATTGTCAATTGAAATGGAGACATTCTGAGCTGTGCGGGGGATTCTAAGCTACACATTGCAAGCTCAGCTCTCAAGAGAACGTTGTCATAATCGGCCTATAACTCACAGACTAGAAGTCCATTGAGCACAAACCCACGATGCGTGACCTAACGTGCGTGGAACGTGTGAGCGGCAACAGGAGATTAATGATGCAGCGCACGGCAGACTACACGCTACGCAATGCGTGCGAAACAAACGCAGAGTGCTTTTTCCTCCCATTGTGTGCAATTTTATTGGGTCATTTTTCACAAGCGTGCTGCTAACCTTCAACTACAGTCCATGTTCGGTAAGACCAGTGGTGTAGTTCAGGGTATACGCCGGTATACGTGGCGTATACTCACCTTTTACTTTCGAAATTAGCGTGTACTCACCTTTATTTTAAAGAAATACGCTGGTATACGCTGGTACCTAAGCGAAGTTCTAGCTTTTAAATGTAAAGCTTTTTGGGAGTTTTCCATGCTTGTTCTATGTTTCACACTTTATGTACCTATTCACCTTGTCTTACCCAATTTACACCCACCCATAGCACACCCATTTACCCACTACCCATTTATCCATTTACCTTTGAGGCGCAAACCGAGATATGTGTGGACGTGTTTTAGTGCAACCCAAGCGAAAATAGTCGTAAGCGCCAAACAACAATGTTCGACATGGGAAATTGTGGAAAACAGGTTGCCAACGCATCCAGCGATTGCCGGCCAAACTACTAGCACAAAATTTTTACCGAAGCCAGAGCTAGGTATGGTTGAATGTCTGGGTTACCTTATATCTGTGACGTAGCCACAGCTAGGTATGGCAGAGTATCTGGGTAACCTTATATCTGTGACGTAGCCATAGCTAGGTATGGTACTGGTAGAGTATCTGGGCTACCTTATATCTGTGACGTAGCCGTAGCTAGGTATGGTAGAGTATCTGGGCTACCTTATATCTGTGACGTAGCCATAGCTAGGTATGGTAGAATATCTGGGTTACCTTATATCTGTGAGGTAGCCATAGCTAGGCATGGTAGAGTATCTGAGTTACCTTATATCTGTGAGGTAGCCATAGCTAGGCATG
This sequence comes from Nemoura dubitans, assembly GCA_921293005.1. Classification (NCBI taxonomy): domain Eukaryota; kingdom Metazoa; phylum Arthropoda; class Insecta; order Plecoptera; family Nemouridae; genus Nemoura; species Nemoura dubitans. Next base: position 1,434,673 of record OV121078.1, on the reverse strand, counting down.
GAAGAGTATCTGGGCAACCTTATATCTGTGACGTAGCCATAGCTAGGCATGGTAGAGTATCTGGGCAACCTTATATCTGTGACGTAGCCATAGCTAGGTATGGTAGAATATCTGGGTTACCTTATATCTGTGAGGTAGCCATAGCTAGGCATGGTAGAGTATCTGAGTTACCTTATATCTGTGAGGTAGCCATAGCTAGGCATGGAAGAGTATCTGGGCAACCTTATATCTGTGACGTAGCCATAGCTAGGCATGGTAGAGTATCTGGGCAACCTTATATCTGTGACGTAGCCATAGCTAGGTATGGTAGAATGTCTGGGTTACCTTATATCTGTGAGGTAGCCATAGCTAGGCATGGTAGAGTATCTGGGCAACCTTATATCTGTGACGTAGCCATAGCTAGGCATGGTAGAATGTCTGGGTAACCTTATGCCTGTGACGTAGCCATAGCTAGGTATGGTAGAATGTCTGGGTAACCTTATGAATATGACGTAGCCATAGCTAGGTATGGTAGCAAGTCTGGGTTACCTTATATCTGTGACGTAGCCATAGCTAGGCATGGTAGAGTATCTGGGTTACCTTATATCTGTGGTAGAACCTTGCCAACAACAGCCTGTGCGAAAGCAGGAATGCGAACTGACTACTCGTGGTGGGGGGGGGGGGGGGGGGGAGGCCGACGATATATCCTTGCTATATGCACATTCTATCCTCGAATGAAATCGTGCGTTTCGAAATTCATGCGGGTCCCAGCGGCACTCGAAAGGGTTGCTGTATGAGTTGAAAGGTCTCCATTGCCGATAATCATTTGCATGGCGAGGCTTGGAACAAATCGAAACACGGGAGCATTTTCCTTGGTTCCTTTGTGTGACGTAATTTAAGCAGAACTTTTTAATTGGTTAATACACACTAACTCTGTTAAAAAAAAAAAAGATTTGACATAGGAACGAATTCATTAAACTTTTTTTTTGTCGTTATTTATCATATCTAATTTTTTTTTTTAAATTAAAATGTCAGAATTAAGCTGTCTTAGTAAAAAGATATCCAGAGGACACGATTAAATAAAATTACAGGTTATGATGTAAGTTTTGTGTTAATTATTTTTAAACACTAACGATGGCAACTAACGACATTGCCAGCTGCTAAACCCTTTGAGAAAATATTCTCTCAATTCTTTCAACGGATTCCTGGTATTGTGAGAATGAGGTAAACATTACAGAAGCACAGCAATACATTATTATTTCATTCGCATGCCGTTTGTGAATTGCGAGAACATCCAAAGTGAACGCGAACAATTTGGAAGCATGTGCCCGATTTTCCGAGAATCAACTTTTCTTGTAGCGGAAAACGCTCTCATTTCACCCCACTTATGCGTCGGTCACATTTTCCTCTGTCAATCTTTACACTCACCTACAACGAAGACAGCGATTTTTTTTAACAAGTCTAGACACGATGTTAAATCTCTGTGACATAAAAACAAAGGCACAAACAGTAAAGATTTTCTAGAACAATACTTTTTGTAATACCGTAAGCATTAACGTGAATATTTTACATGCAAATGCCTAAGTCTGGCCGTGGGTTTATGCCTTACAAGTGAAGATAATCTGACTAAATCTGACTATAACCGAGTCCTTTTTTAACGTTTTGTCATTGTAATTGTCATTGTCTTTGTTTCATTGTTTTGTTTTGACGTAGTGAGACTTTTATGGCTCTTTGATCTCTTGAAGAATAAGATTTAATTTTTTATTACTTTTTCTTCACCCAATCTTTCGGGCGCGCAAAATGGTGACTTGGTTGAGGCTAAAAAAAAAAAAAAAAAAAAAAAACATGAGAGGCACTCGTGGCTCTCTAGACACTCGACATTTCGCCACATTTTTGCACACGGAACTTTTGGAATTTCATCGTGTTTTATGATTTTTAGTCAGGGTGCTTTCATGGACCTTACTGTTCTACAAGAAGGAAATGGGGGGGGGGGGGGGGGGATAAAAAAGAAAATAACAGGAATTTCCTGTGTCTGACACGGGAATTAACCTTCGAAATTGCAGCTTTCAAAACTTGTTTGGTTCTCCGAATGTCCGCTGCACGCGCCCGAATCGCCCTGATAATAATCGCAATGATTGCCACTGCCATTTTAAACTCACTAACAATTAGGGACCAATATCGTTATATTAAAAGAAAATAGAATAAACATTACAAATTTTGTGTTCATCGTAATGTAGTGGCTGAATTACAGAGTTCTCCATTTCTTGTGTTGTTATATAGGAAAGATTCAGTCGAATTTGAGTACAAATTTTGAGCCCTATTTAGAGGCCTATTTTGAGGTCTGGTGAATTAAACCTCGTTGAAAGTCAACAGGTGTGTGGACTTCGAGAGACACACAAGTTGCTGAGAAATCAAGAAAAGGGCTCCTTAAAATCCACCTGCCAGAGGCCCTGTGGACATTTTTACTGGTAGCCCTCTGGTGGCTCTCTATTGGCCCTCTGGTGGCTCTCTGGTGGCTCTCTGGTGGCCCTCTAGTGGCCCTCTGCTCTGGTGGCTCTCTGGTGGCCCTCTAGTGGCCCTCTGGTGGCTCTCTGGTGGCTCTCTAGTGGCTCTCTGGTGGCCCTCTGGTGGCTCTCTGGTGGCCCTCTAGTGGCCCTCTGGTGGCTCTCTGGTGGCTCTCTAGTGGCTCTCTGGTGGCCCTCTGGTGGCTCTCTGGTGGCTCTCTAGTGGCCCTCTGGTGGCTCTCTGGTGGCCCTCTAGTGGCCCTCTGGTGGCCCTCTGGTGGCCCTCTGGTGGCCCTCTGGTGGCTCTCTAGTGGCCCTCTAGTGGCTCTCTGGTGGCTCTCTAGTGGCCCTCTGGTGGCTCTCTGGTGGCTCTCTAGTGGCCCTCTGGTGGCCCTCTGGTGGCTCTCTGGTGGCTCTCTGGTGGCTCTCTGGTGGCCCTCTAGTGGCCCTCTGGTGGCCCTCTAGTGGCCCTCTGGTGGCTCTCTGGTGGCCCTCTAGTGGCCCTCTGGTGGCCCTCTAGTGGCCCTCTGGTGGCTCTCTGGTGGCTCTATTTGGAACTTAAAATTAAAGACAGACAGACAGACCGACAGATCGACGCCGTTTGGGAATATAATAGAATATCTCTCTTTGGTCAAACCGCCAAATAGATACTAATGTGTTTTTAACGCTATAATCCCATGTTTTTTCAATCTGAAACTCCAAAGGCGGATACAAATATGTTTAACTCCCCTTGTTTGTTTAATCACTCCTCCCTATTTCCAGCTTCTACCACAGATAACACGACAAAGAACTCTTAATTTAGATTCACCAGGCCGTGTTCGGAAAGAGGTTCTAATGGTTTTATGTGTATTTACTTGCCGGAGTTGGGGTTGGTATATATAAGACGCATTTCAACAAAAAAATGACAAGGAGAAAAATGCATTTTGTCAGCATATTCATTGCTGTAACACTGTCGCTACAAATAGTTCTAACTATGGCTACCACTTGAACTTGAAGTTTAGAAAATGTAAAAAAAAAAGCCGTACGTTAAAACATTTTTGCACAAAAAAAATTATATAAAAAGAATACCAGTTGTATGAAAAACAAGGTTGTGCATAACTTGATGAAGACCCACCGGAAATCGCAGAAGGAAATCAAGAATAAAGCAAACTTCAGACAACACAGATTTCGAATCGTGATTCTATAATATGAAAATAAAAAAAGTTTTGATTACTAGCCAAACTTTGGGCCTCTCCCTTGAAGCGTGGACCGGAAAAACGTTGGAAAAGCAATTGAACCGTTTTATGAAACAACCCGCATTATCTAATGCACTGTAAGCTCAGAGACAGCTGCACGGGGGTCGATAAATCCAACCATGCGCTTCAGAGGACTGAAAATTGTGAAATTATGTCCTCACAAACTTGGGCTAAATTCAACCAATGTGTAGACAAACAGTGTGTTTTCTACTCTTAAGGAGGATAATCACCGCACGATAACAGTTTCAGTAAGTCGCCTCCTATCGGCATGAGACACATCACGTGCAAGATACACATGTAGACCTTACGGGGGAAGATCACCTCCAGATAACAGTTTCAGTAAATCGCCTCCTATCGGCATGAGACACATCACGTGCAAGATACACATGTAGACCTTACGGGGGAAGATCACCTCCAGATAACAGTATCAGTAAATCGCCTCCTACTGGCATGAGACACATCACGTGCAAGATACACATGTAGACCTTACGGGGGAAGATCACCTCCAGATAACAGTTTCAGTAAATCGCCTCCTATCGGCATGAGACACATCACGTGCAAGATACACATGTAGACCTTACGGGGGAAGATCACCTCCAGATAACAGTATCAGTAAATCGCCTCCTACTGGCATGAGACACATCACTTGTATTGTAAGACACATCTACACGCGCAGTACACATTTTTTGGTCGAAACATTAATTTTGCAGTGTTGCCAAAATCGCACAATAATTAGCACTTTTTTGTCTCGAAACAGACCAAAAGTTGCCGAGTTCTCACGGCCACAACGTGAAAATAATAATTTCAATATTTTAAGGAAACATACCAAATGTTGCCGACATTTCAAGGCCATATCGTTGAAGTTATCATTCCAATATTTCAGTATGTTTCAGACAAAAGACGTAAATAAGGGCGAACGTGGTCCTTGTCCCCAATTTTTCTTTGCACTTTCGTACACAATGGCTCTACAAAGTGTTAAAAAATGAAGAGTTTCGGGGTATGTTCTAGCTCATTCCAGGGAGAATTTTCGAAAAAGGGGCCATGGTCGCCCTTATATACGTATTTTGTCTACAAAAGACTGATTTATTGAAATAAAAACTTTAACGATGTGGCCTTGAGATATCGGCAACTTTTAATCTGAAAGCCACTGTCTGGCGAACTGATCTGCAGCCTTAAAAGAAAGAGACTACAATTACAATTTCTTATTTACCGTTCTTTCTGCCTCGACTTCCTAATTTGAGCTATGCGTAAGCAGCAAACTGTGCGTAGTTTAGCCACCATAATGTTGCAAAACGCATGCTACCCTTTTCGTTCGCAACTTCGCGTGGGTCATTCCATCTGCCTTGTCTAGAGCAGTGGAATATGAAGAGGGGGAGAGCAGACACTAGAAGAGAGGACAGAATAGCGGTAGAAACACAAGCGGCAACAATTCACATTTATTGATCACGGTTCTAAACCTTCTAAGAAGTAACAAATTGAAGCAAGTTTAGGCCACTCTTTGCAACAGCTGTTGCGCTCGTTTTGCTTTTCCTGGGAGCGGACGGGTTGTCTTGTTTATAATTTCCTTTTTAATATGCAAACAAATAAGGTATTCTCCGAAATGCAATAAAGATGTCATAAATTAAATGTCATAAATGTAAAGGTAATATACAATAAACGCAGAGTAAAATGAAAAGCAAGAAAGCTCATAACATGCAAGGATCCCTTTGTGCTCTGGCCCTCACATTCTTTCAATAGTCAAGGCAAGCCTGTCAACATACAGTAAGAACTTGGCAATTTTAAGTACAAAGGTGAACAATATAATTATGGTATGCATCGCCAATGAAAAATCATATATTGACGGTACTTTACCAACATTTAAAAATTAAATTTATAGCCGGCGAGACGTTTACAAAAAAGGCTGTAAATGTTACCTTCGATTTACCATGATGTTGACCTTGAGCTGCTCTTGCTGTTGCCCTTGAGTGAACTTTGAGCTGCTCCTGCTGTTGACCTTGAGTGAACTTTGAGCTGCTCCTGCTGTTGACCTTGAGTGAACTTTGAGCTGCAATAGACTTTGACCTTGGATTGACCTTGATATGCTCTTGCTGCTGACCTTGAAGAAACGTTGAGCTGCCATTGACTTTGACCTTGGATTGACCTTGAGCTGCTCTTGCTGCTGACCTTGAGTAAACGTTGAGCTGCCATCGACGTTGACCTTGACCTGCCCAAGGTGCTGACGCGCCGACCCTGATTGGCTGCAGGTTCCGACGCCTGCGCGGGCCGTTCAGCGCGTTCATCGTGAACCTGGCCGTCGCCGACCTGATGACCTCCTTGCTGCATGTCATGGTCGCCGCGTCGTCGTTCAACGGCGCGTGGATGTTCGGGAAAATCGGTGAGTAAAGGCCACCGAAAAATACTATTTCCAACTGGGATTTCAACGATAAACGTCCACGTTTTTGACATCCAGGCGAGGCATCGCCCTTGAATAACTAACTACTGCTGCTAGGCACGAGCTTTGAGTTTCTAAACTAGCATTATTGCCATGGATTGAGACAGACAAAAGGCTCTATTGGCAGTTTTGCAACTCTTAGCTCGTGTCTAGCAGCAGTGGGTCCTCTCGGGAGATGCAAATCCACTTTACTTCTTAACGTGAAATGGAGTTTTGTAAATATTATGAAACATCCGGAAACCAATGAGACTTTTATTTAGCATTCAAATCCTAGTTTGAAATAGTTGTGTTGCAAAACTAGAGCTACAGATCTGACATAGTAGACATGTCGAGTCTAAGAAATTTGACGCGGTCTTTGCTGTGGCTGGCCTGGAGGTGCTGAAGTGTGTGACGAATGACGCTTAATGAGCTGGACACTGAAGTTATTTACTACCTGACTGTGCGAACGCAATATGTGCTGCGTTGAAGATGAGCGTAGCGGTTTGTAGCGGATAGAAAGATTAATGATAGCCTCGGTAACAGGTGGCGATGTGTGAAGTAACAAAGTTTTCAATAATGGGCCAGGATAACCTTAATGTAAATAAAATTGTTAAATTTAATGTTGCATAAAAACTGCAAATCAACTACAAAAAAAAACGCAAATAAAACGAGACCGAAAAGTCATGCAGATCTAAAACTTTCCGAGATGCTTTGATTAGGAATGCTTCAAATCTCTGCAAAAATTCGTCAAAAAATATTCATAACTTTAGGCCGTGCAGCGTCGACATAAGTTCAAAAACTTTGAAAACTTTCGTCAATTTTGTTTGGTTTAAAAAATATTGTTGCGAGCTAAATTGAGGATCTTGTGTTTGCCGAAAAACCTCGCTTGGCTTTGTGAGAGGTTGTTACAATTTCACCGAATCTTATAATTTTGAACAAGACGAAAAGGTACTTTGAAATAATAATTCCGTTCACCAAATCCAACGTAATGTCTGCCAAACTGCCTTGTCTCGAAGCTGGTTCCTCTCTGACCCACTTCCTGACCACACGAGTCCACCTGGACCATTCGGTTATTGCTGATGCTGACACTGCCAGAAACACGCTGACAGCTCCAGCTCACCTACAAGACATCAAGTGCAAACGTGCAATTCGCAACAATATCACGCCGATTTTTCTGAAAGGGGGTCTCAGTGGCGAGCCAAGGGTGGTGAAGGCGGCGGGTGAAGGGGGGTGGGGTCTGAAAATTTCATCAAAATCGCAGCAGCCGTTCGGGCTGTGGCCGCACGCGCAAACGCACGGCAAGAAAAACATAGGCAAATTACTTTTTCGGGGGGGGGGGGGGGGGGGGGGGGGGGTAGTAAAATTGAAATGTTCGCATCGCTCGCTACGCTCATCAAGTAACAGAGTGCTCGGTTTGATTATAAAGTCTACAGGAGCAGAAAAGCAATAATTTCTGCTCGAGACGTTCCGATTCCAGAGATTGTTGTAATATTTCTCGCCTGTTCCCCGCCTCCTGTTCCGAGTCGATTGTTTCAGGGGTGAGTGTTTCGTCTGGCCATAGCGAGGAATGGTGGAATGGTGGAACGGTTGAATTGGAAATTACTGGGGAATGTTTGTTTTTAACAGGTTTTTGTGCCTATTGTTTTTGCGATTGGCTTACTGCTACAACAGCTGGGGGCGAATCACAGGCTTTGCGTAACTTTAAGATTCACGTGAGCTCTTCGTCGCTACTTTGCGCAGGCGCTAAGATGCTTATCGGTGAGCGTGTCTACATCCAACTTAAAAAAGTTAAAATGTTTGACCATGTCGAACTTTTTCACGGAAAGTTAAAGTCTTAACACAGTGGAGAACCAATCAGAATCATTTGGTGACCTGTTGAATGATTTCCTCCCAAATTTAAGATAAAGTAAGGTTAGGCATAGTTGATTTTGTCACGATTTGATTGGCTTACCGTTTAAGAAATTGAGTTGTCATTGTAAACAGATCTGTTAACTTAAGAATTAACGTAAGATATAAAGTTACTGCTAAGTTTGTTGTAAACTATGCTCTTTTTCACGTTAAGAACGCTAGTATTGTTCTGCAGACTCCCGACTGTGTGCTGTCAATCGTTCAATAGAATTTTACCGGAGACCCTTGCGAACCCTTTAGCGGAACAATGGGACGGCCTGCGAATGTTGAAACCTCTGGCTCCTGCCTAACAGCAGGGGAGTATCTTTGACAGAAAAACACTGCTAGCGTTCTTAAGAGGAAACGAAACGCCAGTGTTTTCGTCGTACGCGGAGGTTCACGCGGGAACTTCTCCTGGCCACAAATACTAACACAGAGTTTTGGAAAAACAATACACGTGTAGTTGAAGGGTTGTTTGATGTCGGATGGTGTGTTGGGTTATTATACTTTCAAAAATGACGGAGGTGTGCATCTTCAAAAAGTGCCTAAAATGCCTTTTTTGCGGCATTTTTACGTAGCTCGTATGGAAAAAGTATGTCATAACTTGCATTAAAATCTACCATCCGACATCCAGTGATTCTTTCTCGGCCTATGGTTTTTTTTCCAGATTTTTAAATTAATAATTGTTGGTGTAGGAAGTTCCCGCGTGAACCTCTGCACCGACCCCTGGCCACGCAGCCTGACGTGTGAATCCAATCGTTTGCAACGGTCTTAAGAGCGTCTAAAAGAGTTTTAGGTTAATTCGGTACTGCAGTGCTGCCATCTAGTGCAAACCTGCACGCTGTCAGGCGGTAGAGGACGGCGTCTTCACCCCGTGAAAGAAACAGCTGTTGCTTGGGGGAAATTTATGGGCGCCCCTACGTTGTTAGGCTGACAGAATGGGGAGGGGGAGGGGGAGACGGAGAAACCCCTTGAACTAATCGGTACCAACGGACGCGATTGCTTTGCACGATCCGAAGATATAGTTTCATTGGGGTGACTACTGTCCATCGGCAATTTAACTACTGATCAACATTAAAGATTAAGGCGTCTCAAAACCACGTGTTGCAACCAATTATTTAGGGAATTGGTTACGTCGTGACCAATATGTCATAAGAAAAGTACGTAAACAAATCTTGTGTACATTTGTGTTGGGAATTTTTCGGGCAATTTTTCGGGCAACGTCAAAATAAGGGTGTACCTGTGTAGTTCCGGTCAGGAAGACACAATATTGTAGATAGCAGGTCGCAGGATTTTTCTTAGCGCAGAATACCTGTCTTGTCATGACCAGATAGAACCATGATCATATTTCTTGATATTGGCTGAGAAATCTATTTTTTAAAACTCTTAATAATTAGGGCAAGAATTGAGTGTTTTCGTACTAACTGTCAGCAGAAAAGAAGACACGTTTTTAAATTTTAAATAGCCTGTACCTCGTAGATTTAAAAAATGTGTGTCCCATGTCTTGATCGGACAGTTGGTACAAAATCCTGACCGGCATGCGGTAACATTTGCGCGAATTAAAAAGTTGAAGCCACAAGCTTGAGTCAGCAGTATTTTATTGTTATTAAATGTTTGTTTTATACTTAAAAAACATGTTAGAACAAAACCACTGTTAAAAATTGGAGATATAACCATTTTTTTACATCAATTACAGTAGTGTCTTGAATCATCTAAAGTTCCGATTGTCTCTTCAATAACAAACAATAAATTAGCTGGCCATCTTTACAACTATATAGTTACGATAAACTAAACAAGCATCGCGATTATACCTTATGCGACGAAATATGAGAGAAGAAAAATATAATCCCGGGTGTATCCAGTTTGAGTCAACTCATCAAGAATCTCATCAAGACTCATCAAGAATCATTCGGTTCTGTGCCTGGATTTTAAACGGAATTTATTTTGTGTTTGTGCTGAGTTAGTGCAGTAGGTACTGAGTTTACGCAGTACTGAGTTTACGCAGCACCTAGTTTGTACAGTACTGAGTGTACATCGAGTCAGAAGGTATGTCTGAAGTGTGAGTCAGAAGAGTCAGTAAGGTCTGTATGAATATCGAACTATATGTTGTGATAACGTGAGATGGAAGGGCGTGTTTCAGATGATTAGGTACCCATTCATCAAGTTTGAAATAACGGAGTCTTGCGAACTGAGACGAGTTTAATTACGCCCGAGTGACTCACTTTGATAGCATTTCTCACCAACTCAAACTCTAACTATCAACCAACGAACGATCTAGCGATGCGTTAATATAACATCGTGGGTACTTCGTTCGACTTGGTTCAAACAGTCTTATTGCTATTTGTCAGAGAGGCTTCCTTTGATGTAACTGTCTCATCGGGTTAATATTATACCGCACAAAGTGCTTGTTTGGATTCCAAAGTCTTTTCAATAAGGTTGTCACAATCTGGGGTAGGATTTTTGTGGTTTCAAAATCATTTGTTTTCAATTTCACCGCTGCGTGGTTGATTATGGGGGCGGTGATCGGAATTCGAGTGATTTCGAGCCAAATCGAACGAAAAGAAGTTACACAATCGCACCCCAGGTTAAATCAGAGTGGCTGTCTCTAACCTTATATTATTCGCGGCTTCACGGCTGTATAAGGTGCTAGGGGCAAAAATAAGTTACAACTTTTTTCGAGATTGTTTGAACGACTCGTGAGTAAATGTTCGGGCAATGTGGGTATGTTGCCTGTACACGTATGTTTATTTCAGCGATAGTTTTCTTTCGTTCCACGGAAGAAGATTTGACGGAAAATATAATTGTTTGTTCTTATGTCGGAGAGTTAGGTCTTTAAGACGACAGATCAGTTCGCTAGTAAGTGGCTTTCTGTCAAAAAGTTGCCGAGTTCTCAAGGCCACACCGTTATATTTGTAATTTCAATATTTCCGTATGTTGTAGACAAAATACGTAAATAAGGGCGCTTATGGCAAATTTTTTCGAAAATTTTCCCCTGGAATGCTAGAACATTCCCCGAAACTCTTCATTTTTTACCCTTTTTAGAGCCATTGTAAAGGAAAGTGCAAAGAAAAATTTGAGAAAAGGGTCATTGTCGCCCTTATTTACGTATTTTGTCTACAACATACTGAAATATTGGAATGATAACTGTAACGGTGTGGCCTTGAGATGTCGGCAACTTTTGGTCTGTTTCGTGAAAAAAACGTGCTAATTGTGCGATTTTGGCCACCCTGAAAATAGTGTTTCGGCCAAACTTGCCAACATGTGTACCGAGCGTAGGTCTACATTACATAATGTGTCTTACACGTGATAGGTCTCATGTCGGTAGGAGGCGACCTACTGAAACTGTTCTTTGGAAAGTGATATTCCGTCTTAATGAGGGGAAATTGACGGAAATAATTTGAACGGAAAATGCAACCGAAGAAACGGTAAACGGACTTGTATCGGAGAACTATAGGACTACTACTTGTGGTTAAATTTGTGTGTAGGTAATCAACGGAAATCGATTGTCCAGTGACCACAAAGATGCGAAATCAAACGAGAATGATTGAACCAAATTTTGTAATGTATGTTGCACATAAACTTCTTCGTGGAAATGTTAAGTGAATTATAGTTTGACACAATTTAAGATATGTTTATCTCTTATTAGCCTATAAGTGTTTTTTTAAGTAATTCTAAGATTAGGAAAAACATCACACATTTTAGGAAAATCGTATCAAATTTAGCATGTTTAATTTTCAAACAGAACATCAACAAAACAAACAACAGAACATAATAAAATAACCGTAATTTCGTTAGCCAAAGTAAACTGCCAAAATCCCCCGCCAGTTTTCACACCAGCGGCGTCGCAGAGGTAGTCGAACCCTCGCCCCCTCCCAGCGTGCAGAACGCCTCCACCGGCTCCAGACACAGCCGCTCCCAGTTCGAAAACTCCAACGGCTCGGGACACGCGAAGAGCGTCGCCACGCCGCCCTCGCACCGGTAGTAATAGGCGCAAACACTTTCGTGAGGCAATCTGGCAACCTCGGCAGGCGGGCAACGGTCGCATGCAGCCTCGTCCATCGGCCGACACACCCTCCTGGTCGGACTGAAGTGCAGGCCAGCCGTGCATCTGTACAGTGTTGCCGTACCAGACACGCACAGGTAATACAGTTCGCAGTCGGTGTCGTGCGGATAGCGCACCTTGACGTTGGGGTCGTCGACGGCGGGACACTCGTAGCGGGTCGGCTTGGGCGTGGTGGACCCTTCAGTCGGCACGCTTGTCCCGGTTGTGTCTGAGGTGCTCCAGGTCACTGTGGTATCTGTGGGGTCCGTGGTGCCTGTAGGATCTGTGGTGCTTGTGGGATCTGTGGGATCTGTGGTGCTTGTGGGATCTGTGGTGCTTGTGGTATCTGTGGGGTCCGTGGTGCTTGTGGTATCTGTGGGATCTGTGGTGCTTGTGGGATCTGTGGTGCTGGATCCGCCCATGGTCGTAGTGACGGTGACCGAAGTGGTCGATGACCAGTCGGTGGACGGTTCTTCGGTGGGAATTGTGTTGCTGGTGGTCTGAGCGCACTGGCTCTCGTCGGCCGGGCCGCAGCTGCGCGTCTGGCTGTTGTAGAGTTGGCCGTCCGGACAGGTCATCAGGTAGAGGTTGTAGTAGAGTCGACAGTCGGTGGGGTGGGCGAGGGTGTCGGCGAGGATGCCGTCGCAGGTTTGGCCGAGTGCGACGCCGGTGCAGGCGGCGAGCAGGAGAACTAGCGGCAAGAGTCCTGTGGGATAAGGAGGAGGAGGTGCGTTAGAAAAAAAATTCAAACATAGATACTTATTATACATTTCAAGTTAAGAAGAAGAGTGGATTTGCATCTTCCTCGAGGACCCACTGCAGCTAGCTAGACACGAGCTAAGAGTTTCAAAACTTACAAGCCCAGCCTTGAGCTGGACATAAGGATCTATGGGCAGTTTTGAAACTCTTTGCTGGCGTCTAGCGGCAGTGGGTCCTCGAGGAAGATGCAAATCCACTCTCCTTCTCTACGTGAAATGGAGTTTATAAAATGTCAAGTAGCTGGCCTTTGTAAACAACATATTGTACAGGAAATTAAGTAGGAATTATGTTTGCCCATCTCGACTCTATCATACCTACGCCAGAAATAGAGCAAACACACAACATTCAATACATATCACGAAGTCTGTAAAGGAAGTTGTATCGAACACTACAAACAACCAGGAAGTTTAGATATATAGCCGGCGTCGGGCTGGCCTAGGTGGCGATTTCCATCGGGGCCCCGAGCTATTTGGCCCTCGGGGGCCCCCAGTTTTCGATCACAAGGGCCCCCCAAGGCGATGACCTTTTTTAGGCAATGGGTTTCAAAATAGGCGCTTATCGTTATTTAGAGACGCCATTGAGAAGGGTGACAGCGGCCCCAACAGCCCCCTCGCTAAAATATCGAACACAAATTGTAGCTCTATTTTTTTCTTCTGATAAATTACCATTAAATACACATTTCCCCCAGGTTCTACTGTTATTTGCTTATTTGTGAAATAAAAAAATATATATAAACACGTCAAGAAACACTTAGAGCCTAAGACCCGGTTTTTCAGTGGCACGTTAAATACCTAACGGTCTGTTAAGTTGTTATTTGCCTAGCAACGTCCAATCAGCGCCTTTAATTTTATTTCTAATGGACCGTTAAATCTTAACGGGCCACTAAAAAACCGGCACTTAAAGGGTATAAACATGAAATCTGTGTGTTTTAAATGATTTTGTTTGTCCGATTACTCACCCGCCATTTTGTCTCGAGATAAGCTAGCAACTGTGACAAAGGTCCGGCCTTCCCGCACTTATAGGTCTATCGCTATCAGCTCCTGGAATGCCGCTATCAGGCGATCATTCGACTCAGCTCACTGCCAAGGCGCGGGTGAATTAGGCAACATCCATCAATCTTTTTGGTGTGTTCCTCGCTATGATCCCTATGTGCTCGCGTTGATACTATGCACACATACCTGGTATGGCTGTGTATAATTGTCATATTTTCTATTTTACATGCAGGACCCGGGTTCAAATCCCGGAATGGGCAACATTTTTGGGAGGCTAATTTGTGTACATAAAAATAAAAATGATATGTAACATATTTACTTTACAAAATATACACGTTTATTTGATATATTTTGCACTTTGTTTGCATGTTTATATATAGTAGGTACATGCTGCCCTGAAGTAATTTCACCTTTCATAGTTTCATTATATGTAGCACATGCGACAAGTAATTAAAAACTCGAGAAGATCGACAGGTAAACTAACAAGTAGCACATGCAATATACATAATCATTGTTCCGTCAAAAGTGTTTTGTCAAGGCCTAACCAAACCTTACGTATTCGACACTAACCTATCCTAACCTCCTAACCAAACCTAACCTACCTAATCTAACACAACCTACCTAACCTAACCTAACCTAACCTAACCTACCTAACCAAACGTTACCTTACCCGATCTTATTCAAATTATCCACTTCTTGAGTGACCGGCTTGGGGCAAATCTCTGTGGTAAAAGGACCTCCAAGATGGCCGCCGCGTGATCAGCGTATCCACGCCGCTACATAGAAATCGGAGGGATTCCCAAATCTTTTCTGTCGCTATCTTAGACCAAGATTTGAAACAATTGACAGGGCTGAGCTACCGCGATAATATCGCCGAAATATGTTATCGATTGCAAACGCAAAACTATTTCGGCCCAATCCAAAACGAGATAACATCTGCACCTGCTTTGTTGCCAAGTATTACACGCAGATTTGTGATTGCGTTTAGGAAACTGCGTATGGGAAACCGTGGTGTAACCACTTTAGGTAAATGTTTAGTCAGCCGTCGTGCTAACTAAAAAAATCTTGGTTGTTGATCTGAAGGCCGGGAGGCTATATTCCGTTTCGTGCCTCGTAGACGCAATGTTAAATTTCTACAGCATTGTTAGCATACTCGAAGCGTCAAATCGCTGGAGATGACGAGTGGTCTGCTGGCCACGCTCGTAGTGTGCTTGCTCAGCACGCGAGGGGTGGTGCGTTCGATTCCATATGTCAGGGCGACTTTTTTTGTTTTTTCGAAAAACGATTTGTTGATTCGAAACATCTTATTTACAGGCATTTGCACAGTATTTTGCTTTGTATTCATGTAAGTAACTAGATTCGTTGACATGTCTTTGTTTTCCTACGGACTCTGTCGTATGTTTTTCAGAATGTACTGATTTTTTTTTTGGCCCCGAACACATTACCGTACGTTGTCGTTTAGTGTACCCTAGGTAATTTTTTTAAGGACGGCCCCGGTCAAATTGCCCAAAAAGCCAATCTGAATGTGGGAAATTTAACATTGCGTCTACGAGGCACGAAACGGAAACACGCGGCCCCGAGGGGCGGATCCGTTTCGCCGGCCGGGGATCACAGGCAAACATGCACCTCAGCGCCACGAGCACAGAGCGTCGACGACTCCCGTGGGTGTGGAAGAGGGGGGGGGGGTTGAATTACCGTGCTTCTGATCGACATCTCAACTGTAAGTCGGTAATTTGCAACTCTATTAATTATACACGATTTGTGCAAGCCTATACTTCATTTCACGGTAAGAAGGCGCGTGTATTTTTACCTTCCTCGAGGACCCACTGCTGCTAGACACGAGCCAAGAGTCCCAAAACTGCCCCACAGAGTCTTTTGTCCGGCTCAAGACATGGCTTGTGAGTTTTGAAACTCTTAGCTCGTGTCTAGCTGCAGTGGGTCCTCGAGGAAGATGCAAATCCACTCTCCTTCTCAACGTGAAATGGAGTCTAATTTCACGGATAATAATATTAATACTACGGTTGCTTGAACGTATTTACAAAATAACACCACTTTGGAAATGCAGTTGTCAACAAAAGGAACGGACTAATCACTTTCCGAGGTTTTTCTGAAACTTTCTTGTATTCAAGTGTTTTCCTCCCTGTTTTGGTGCCCTTGAAACCTGTTCCCAAGTAAAGTAAATATTCCCCCTTTCCGTTCCCTGCCACAGATCATGCCATGGTCTGGGGTAGATTTGCCTGCCTTCGACCTGCCACACAATCTTTGCTCATAATTAATTTATTAATTTATTAATTTATTGGTCTTTTATACTACACGAGGTGAAGTTTGGGTCATTCTGCTCTTCCACTTAACCTCCTACAATCTTAAACATGTCATTAAATCTAGTTTAGATAATGAAAAAACAGTTGATATATGTTGGTATATTAGGATTCACCCTATTCACAACAATTCACCGGCGCCCAAGGGTTGGCGACTGATAGCGTTTTCTATCTCAACCACTGTCAATCATTTCACAGATTTTTTAAAAATTCTCCGTGCCAAGGAACCCACATTTTCTATTAAACTAATCGTTTTATTGTCTTCAATAACTACATTGGAATCTACAGACTACAGACATTTTAATCTGGGCCCAACACCATAGTATATTGAAGCCGGCCAGCCACGCCAGACGCTTCTTGTCTCTTCCTTCATTCCCTATTTACACTTTCTTCTCCCTCACATTTTTCAATTGTCATCCCCCACAACTTCTTCTCGTTACACATTCCCTTACTCCCACTTCCTTCCAATCGATATCTCTCTCCTCTCTCTCTCCTCTATCTTCTATAATCATTCCAATCCACTTCAATCTCGGTCTTCCCACCCTTCCTCGGCTCCCAACAGTTGCTTGAAACAAGTTCAATAATAGATACAAATCAGGGAACTTATCTGGAATAGCCATTTGGGGATGGGGCTGCCATCGCCACAAATGCTATATTTAACCCACGGTGTTATTATATATAACCAGGATCTAGAGGGACCATTCCAACAAAGGTCAATTTAAGAGGGCGTAGGTTTTCCAATCCATGGTTTGATGGTAGTTGTGATTTTTCGGGATGTGCTCTTTTTTTAAAGGATTGTGGTCCTTTTCAGGACCTGTTAATCCGACGTTTCGGCGGAGGTCACTCCGTCATCTTCAGGGTGAGACCACAACTACCAAAGAATAATATTTTTGATTTCTTCGGTGGTGATAAAATTGTAGATGGGATTAGCTGTTTGTTGCGGAAAAAAGGTAAAAGCATGAGACCGAAAACAATAGGCCATGTGTAAAATACGATTTCTTCTAGTTTGGGTTCAGAACATTTTAAATTCAAACGTGTAAGGGTAATATTTTACTAAAGAAAATGGAAAATGCGTTTAAAGAAAACGAAATATCATGCAGATTTGAAGTTTTCAGATGATTTATTTCAGTCTGGCCATCGTCTCTGCCAAGTTTCGTAAAGAAATATTCAAACCTGTTGATTCCAACCCACAGCGTTAGCAAGTTTTTTAAAAATATGAACAGTTACGCAACTTCTAATTGGTCAGAAACTTCTGAGTCGATTTTGTTGAAAAACGCAAGGGGTCTAAGTTGAGAACAAACGGAAGGTCATCTGAAAACTTGATCAAAATCGGACCGATCGTTTGGTCGGCAGAGCGCGCGCAAACACACATACAAAAAAAGTTGACTTTTTGGCGATTTCGCTTCGCCCACTTCACTCGCTTCGCTCAGAAAAAAGGCTTCCTGATTTTCAAAATAACCATCATTGTGCAGTGACATCAAATGAACCAATCTCATTGCTCGTTACTAAAGTCAGAGTCGCTGGAAACAGTGTTATATAACCCGGCCGATCCAGGTCTGGGTTTTTGCTCGGTGCTATGGTAGTACCTATTAATTAGTCAGGGGATGCTGCTAGTAATTCCGGGAATATCGCTATCGGTAATTAATGGCTTTGGATGACATTCACCATGATGCTCCCACTCAAAGTTCGGAGAATTGACGAACCTAAACGCATAATGCAATTACACAACAAGCCGGACTTATTATCAGCAGGTAGAACAATTAATTATCCTACTTAAAATAACTACAAAGCACGGGAAGCTAAGCACAAACGTGTTTTCTGGATGCGGAGGGTAAAAATGTGGGGATGAAAATCAGCCTGTGGCAGTGGTCAATTCACATCTCAGATTTTTTCAGCCTTTCTTCAAATGTTTGATGCATTCCAAATACCAAATTTTGCACACATTTATCTCTGGGAAAACAAATTGAGCAGTATTTGCACATTCTTGACGGTAGACAGCTGTGCTCAGGGGGTTGACGAGTGGTCTGAAAGTGATAGATACTCAATGTTCATTTGTGGGCTAAACTTGAGTTTGTAAGGCACATTTTACCCTCCACGCACATAAAGTATATTTGTGCAATAAGTTACCATAAACTAATGCATTCTTTGAAAACGCGCTATTTGTGTTTAGCATAAGGTTTCATATTCAGCCTATAATATGCGTGTACATATAGCATTGAGTAATTGATTGATTGATTGATTGTCATTAATTACCTTGCTTACCCATGGTTCCAGCACTTGGTGCTTTGTAAAATTGACAGAACCTTCCCACTAAAGAGGGGGGGGGGGGGGGGGGGTACAAGCGAGGCACATCCCCAAAGTAAATGTTTACCGAATTCAGTAAACTTTTTATGTACTTACATCAAATGCATACACATTGGAAGGCTGGAGGAATAAATACTTGCGAAAAGTTAGTGTTTGAAATGTAACAATAAATTTAGAGTGAGAGTGTAATGTATAAGTTTATCACAACTGTCCAAGAGCAGCGATAAAGACCTTATTTTATATGCATTGTTATCCATTGGCCCAGATCCATCGTATCAGGATTATTGTAATTAGTGTGCATCCTTATCCTCAATTAGTTTATAATCCTTATACAATGGCCCATATCCACTAAAATGAGATTTTCAAAAATGACAACCAGTGAGATTCAATGAACAAAAAATATCATTGGATAATATTGTAATAAAAATACCTCATCACATTCACATTTTGCATTAGAAAGTTCCGGGTTCGCGCTATCCTGGATTGACCCTTACGACCCTTTGCCCCAACTCACACGGAACGGGTGTATTTATGACTGAATGGGGAACAGTGGCTAAACTTCAAATCGGTGTGATCAAATTGAAGTGGATTTGTATTTTCCTCTGCTGGAGAGACCCACTGCTGCTAGACACGAGCCAACAGTTTCAAAACTGCCCATAGAGCCTTTTGCCAGGCTCAAGACATGGCTTGTGAGTTTTGAAACTCTTGCATCTTACTGCATAATTGATGTTTATGTCGGTTTAAACGTTCTCTGAAAAGCGTGTTAACAATAATACTAGGGCGAACGCAATTTGTGTTGCGTTGAAGATGAGCGTAGCGGTTTGTATATAGCGCAATAAAAGATTGAGGCAAGAAGCCTATGCAAATCATGGAGCAGCAAGCCAATGCTTTCTCAAAAATTCTGATCACTTGGTAATGTAAACGATTCTGACCTTTCTTTGTTTCTGTCCGAGCTGTCGGGTAGCGGAAATATTCTCATTTTGAGGTAATTGAGCATTGTGCATTTCAATACATAGAGGTAACTCATGTCCAAGGGTTTTTATTGGGATTTATTGGGTTGGTTTTTATTGGGAAAAATCTGGTGTGATGTTTCGATTTGGTTTCGATGGTTTCTAAAGGCAAATCGAAATTGGGAACATTTGAAAAAATACGCACTTTTAAATAAATTTCCGTACTTTTCCAAACTTGCCCAATTGTCGAATTTTGCTCTTTTTTCTGCTTTGAAAGTGAAGGGTGTGGAGGATTTTCTTAAAACGCAGGGGGTCTAAGTTGAGAACAAAAGTAGACACCCTGAAAATTTCATCCCACTCGAAGCAGGCGTTTGGCCTGTAGAGCGCGCGCAAACACACATACAAAAAACAAACACACACACACCAAGTGTTTTTTTTAGCAGTAGTGAAATTGATGATTTCGCTTCGCTCGCTTCGCTCGCTACGCTCATTAACAAATTACAAACTAACAGTGGAATTATTTAAGAACATTAAAAATTCAATTAACATATCTAGAATGAACGAGTATATATTTCAGGTTTCAAATAGCAATACAAAACGAAATAATCTTCGTTATAGAGTAGATCTGACAGAAGATCACAGCTGGTAAGGCCTATACTTTAGCGTTGCACGGGATACATACAGCGCTGAGCTAGTTGCGTATCCCGGCTAGCAATGGTCGAAGGTTGCATGGGAAACACACAGCGCTGGGCTAGTTGCGTATCCCGGCTAGCAATGGTCGAAGGTTGCATGGGATACATACAGCGCTGAGCTAGTTGCGTATCCCGGCTAGCAATGGTCGAAGGTTGCATGGGATACATACAGCGCTGAGCTAGTTGCGTATCCCGGCTAGCAATGGTCGAAGGTTGCATGGGATACACACAGCGCTGAGCTAGTTGCGTATCCCGTCTAGCAATGGTCGAAGGTTGCATGGGAAACACACAGTGCTGAGCTAGTTGCGTATCCCGGCTAGCAATGATTACGATCCACGTGGAGAACCGTGAAAGGTTCATCAGCAGCTGGTGTTAGCTGGTCATGATCTTCTGGTAAGTCTTCAGCTCCCAAGTGTGCTACCCATTGGCGCCGTTCGAAGTGCGGACATCGAGGTCGTTCGTGCGACCGTCGTCGTGGTGGACCTCGATTTCGCAGACGAAGGGACACAAGTGTCTGAGATGGCTGCAGCGCAGGTCGCTGAACTCCCCGGTGCGGCCGATGGCGCCGCAGTGCTCGGCCCCCTGGTGGTTGTTGGGCTCGTTGCTCCGCCACACGTTGTAGTCGGCCGCGTCGAGGGTGTCTCCTGCGACACAGTGGCGTAGCAAGTTGCGGGGCCCTAGTGCTAGATATTTGGTTGCCCCCCCCCCTCCCTCCCGGCCGTCGGAAAATTGAAAATTTTTTTTCCACCACATAATATAATGGAGTTAAATTTCATAGACTCATGTCAACTATATCATATTTATCATACTATATCATGTATACTAGTTTTCAGCTGGGATTTGATAGCTAAATGAAAAGTCTCACTGGTTTCCCGACGTTTCGTAACATATGCTAGTTATACTTTATCAAGGGTGATGGCTTGGGAGTTACATAATTTGTTACATACATCTCTGCTAGGAATGTGGTGTTCCCTTCCAAACAAGGACTTTCCGATAATTTACTGATTTTGACGATCAGAAAGTATAAGAAACAGTTGTTACCTGGCCGCAACTTCACTATCAGTACGTCAGTTTTTCATCCAGAATCAGTCAGTCCAAGTTTTTGCCATTGGTATACTAATTTAAACGACGGGCAGTTAATTTGGCTTGTCGGCTATAAAAAAGAAGTTAGAGTGTGTGGGGCAAGGTCTGCATAAATTGGGAACCTATATCTTTGGGTATGTCACAGATATAAGGTTAACCAGATATTCTTCCATGGTAATTTGGTTGGCAATCGCTGGGGTGCGTTTGTAACCTGTTTTAACATCATCTACCAGGCCATTCCACAAGGTCAATTACAATCAAGAGACCCAATGTTCCTCAGGTGGTTACAGTTATGGCTTCATCTACCAGGCTATGGCACAAGGTCACTTATAATCAAGGGACCCAATGTTCCTCAGGTGGTTACAGTTATGGCTTCATCTACCAGGCCATGGCACAAGGTCACTTATAATCAAGGGACCCAATGTTCCTCAGGTGGTTACAGTTATGGCTTCATCTACCAGGCCATGGCACAAGGTCACTTATAATCAAGGGACCCAATGTTCCTCAGGTGGTTACAGTTATGGCTTCATCTACCAGGCCATGGCACAAGGTCACTTATAATCAAGGGACCCAATGTTCCTCAGGTGGTTACAGTGACATTGGTTACAGGTGATATAACAACAAACAGTGGCTCCACCCCTTGACTGCCGGCGAAACTGTTATTGCGGGCGGAGGTTTTTCGCGTAGCTGCTTTACCTAGTATGGGAGTGGAAAATCTGGGTAACCTTGTGATATCTGTGCTGATACTTTACACAAGTAGTAAGTAGACACCGTACCGAGCACCGTCCTCCATTCGCCCTCCTTGGCTCGGTCAGTGATGCCGACGTGCATCAAGTCGTAACCCCAGACCATCGGAGGACTGAACGCCGCCATGCGACCGAACAGCAAGCTGCTGACGGCCGCTTCGTCCTCCGAGTTGATCACGAGCAAATGGCCGCCCTCCAGCCGGCAGATCCGGTCGGCCGTCGTCCACGAGACGCGCTCGGTGTGGAGGCGGTACGAGTTGGTCAGCCCCCGGAAGGTCTCGTAGCCGTCGGCGTGGACGAGGCCGATCAACGCGACCGCGAAGAGCGCGAACACGAGACGCATTCTCGCAGCGAGGCTAAAACTCGGCAGAGGGCGGTTTAGCAGCAGTTAATGCCATTTCTCATCTCCTTACGAGCTGTGCTCAGATGAAACATTTTTACTTTTTATAACACTCATGGCAGAGGCTAACAAAAAATTATACATTTTTTGGGCCGAAAACAGTATTTATGTGGAGCCCTCTATTTATTTATAAATATGGAGCCCATATTTAAGAAAAGTTCGGTTATGAATTGTTGATTTTGTAGGCTTTCCGTAAGGAATAATTGATGATGTCATTGTAGACAGATAACTTTAATTAATAACTATGTATACATTAACATTACGTTATGTTAACGGCTACGTTTGATGTAGATGATCATAAGCTAGATGCGGTGATTGTGACGTTGTTGAGAAAGTGGTGGAGGTCGCGACAGGGTTGGTTAGTACGAGTCAGTTCCTAGAAAGGCAGGTTGAAAAGGAGGAACATCAACTACTCAGACAGCAAGGAAGGACCAAGGTAAAACTTTTTCTTCTAGTTTTAAGCCTCCAGGAAGATTCCGGCCGACAACGTTGTCAAAGATCAAAGAACAAAAATGCACCAATGTCAGGAACTTTTTTTATTCGAAATCTTATAGAAGACTTCGAAGATTAACGCACAACGGCTACTACAGACGCCGTCTAAGTTGTATTTATTTATATTTTTGGTTCGGACATTAGCTACCTATAGTTAAAAAATTAACTAATGCAAACTGAATTGGCGTGCGCAGGGTGCGAGCTGGGGAAACTAAAATGATGGTCACAAAAAGTACACAAGTGTTTTCAAAGCAAGTGTTGTGACAAGGCATGGCAGCCATCGACAGCATACATTGCATTTTTATCCGAGCCCACAACCAGGGCCTTCTGCATGAAAATGGTTCCCATTGCTCTTATGACGCGAATGTTGCTAGGAGGCTGTGGGAAATGGCAGAGTCAAAAAATACTCGAGTTCAATCTCGCTCAAGGTCAAAGCCACCTAGAGACATTTTTGCCATACGAGCAAATCGAAACAAATCCATTCAGAGGGCGCTGACAACTGGCAAGATTCCTTTCGAAAATTAATTCTCCCTAGTTAATTTAGCTATTTATATTTCCATTTCTAAAAGGAAACTTGCCGTCAAAATCGTAGACACGGCCTGTGCCAATGTATACCTACCCCACCACTGCGCGCGACTGTGTTTTTAACGCGTGTAAAATAATGTTAACCAAGTTAACTTCTGTCTCTAGACATTGCTTTGGGAAAATAAAACCAAGTCTAAAGATGTAATCGGGTCACACGTATGTATATACTCACTTGATTTGCTTGAGTCGAGTCTGTCTTGCAGGTTTGCCAACCACGCTGCGAATGAAGCACTGTAGCACCCAAAGCTCAAGCACAACTGCACCCATTAGCAGGTCAAGACGGTTCAGGAGATTACCCGTTGTAGAGGTCACTGATAAGAGAGAGACGAACCAAGGGCGGGCTGGGTGCTTTACTAGGATGTCCCGCTGTCTCGGCAATATTCCACAGTAATGTTGAGTTATTTTTCTTTTATTTAAGGTGGTTCAAGACACCACTGCAAACGATGTACATAAGTCAATATATTTTTCATTCCTTAACTAGCGGGGTTGTTTGTGGAACAATAAAATATAATGAAAACGAAAAACTGCTGACTCGTCGTTGCGGCTTCGAATTTATGTTTCAAGCATAGGCTTCTGCGTACGGGTTCAGTATCTATACAAATTGTCCGCTCGAAACGCAACGCACCTTTTTAGAATCTACGTGCTTCAGGCATCGTGACTTTTAATTTCAAATTTAAAAATGCGCCATATTTTTCTGCTTACAGATGCGTAAAAAACACTCAGTTTATTTTAACTTTTTTCAATAGTCGATTTCTCACCCTATATCATGAAATTGGATCACGGCTCTATCTTATCATAATAAGACTGTTATTCTGAACATGGGGAAAAGTCCGCGACTTGCCATGTTACTCAGTGCGTCCGCAGAAGCCCATGTGTGAAAGATAAACATGCTTAAAAAACATGTCGGAACAAACTGCACGTTTAAGTAATTGAAAATATAGCGATTTTTTTAACATCGGTTTCATTGGTGTCCTGAATCACCTATCTTCATCACACTTAACCTTATCTTATACAAAAAATGTCCTTGTATAATTATTGTATATCCTAAAATTACTAAACCCAAATAAGTAAAATAACCAAACTCAATCACAAGTAGGTAAGATAGACCAGTCTAGTGATTATGTAACTTTTAAGTTATATTGTTATCGGTTCTAATGGATAAAATCCCTATTGTTGCCCATGTTAATTTTTTAACTTTGTAACCGAGAACGGCGAAATCAGAGTTACGAAATCGCAGTGCAGACCAATCAGAGACTCCATGGCAGAGTCGCGAACATGATGTCGCATACACATCCATAGTCACTGATTGGTAGCATAGCCGATGTTGATGACATCGTGTCACTGACATTGCCAGCTGTGCGAACCTCGCTTGCGACGCCGTTGTCTGAAAAGAGGGAAGTTTTGCAACGAATGTCCTTCTTTCTTCGCAGGCTGCCAATTCTACGCGTTCGGCGTCGGCCTCTCGGGGATGAACTCGATCGTGACGCTGACAGTGATTGCCGTGGAGAGGTACACGGTGATCACGGCCATACCCTTGTCGGCCAACTGGAGGGTCACTCAGCTCGGCGCGGTCAAGGTAGGACTAGTGGTGGTCGTGGCGTTGACAACCCTTGTCCGCCAACTGCAGGGTCACTCAGCTAGGTCAAGGTCAAGGTAGGACTAGTGGTGGTCGTGGCGTTGACAACCCTTGTCCGCCAACTGCAGGGTCACTCAGCTAGGTCAAGGTCAAGGTAGGACTAGTGGTGGTCGTGACGTTGACAACTCTTGTCCGCCAACTGCAGGGTCCCTCAGCTAGGTCAAGGTCAAGGTAGGACTAGTGGTGGTCGTGACGTTGACAACCCTTGTCCGCCAACTGCAGGGTCACTCAGCTCGCCGCGGTCAAGGTAGGACTAGTGGTGGTCGTGACGTTGACAACCCTTGTCCGCCAACTGGAGGGTCCCTCAGCTAGGTCAAGGTCAAGGTAGGACTAGTGGTGGTCGTGGCGTTGACAACCCTTGTCCGCCAACTGCAGGGTCACTCAGCTAGGTCAAGGTCAAGGTAGGACTAGTGGTGGTCGTGGCGTTGACAACCCTTGTCCGCCAACTGCAGGGTCACTCAGCTAGGTCAAGGTCAAGGTAGGACTAGTGGTGGTCGTGGCGTGGACAACCCTTGTCCGCCAACTGCAGGGTCACTCAGCTAGGTCAAGGTCAAGGTAGGACTAGTGGTGGTCGTGGCGTTGACAACCCTTGTCCGCCAACTGGAGGGTCCCTCAGCTAGGTCAAGGTAGGACTAGCGGTGGTCGTGGCGTTGACAACCCTTGTCCGCCAACTGCAGGGTCACTCAGCTAGGTCAAGGTCAAGGTAGGACTAGTGGTGGTCGTGGCGTTGACAACCCTTGTCCGCCAACTGCAGGGTCCCTCAGCTAGGTCAAGGTCAAGGTAGGACTAGTGGTGGTCGTGACGTTGACAACCCTTGTCCGCCAACTGCAGGGTCACTCAGCTAGGTCAAGGTCAAGGTAGGACTAGTGGTGGTCGTGACGTTGACAACCCTTGTCCGCCAACTGCTGGGTCACTCAGCTAGGTCAAGGTCAAGGTAGGACTAGTGGTGGTCGTGGCGTTGACAACCCTTGTCCGCCAACTGCAGGGTCACTCAGCTAGGTCAAGGTCAAGGTAGGACTAGTGGTGGTCGTGACGTTGACAACCCTTGTCCGCCAACTGCAGGGTCACTCAGCTAGGTCAAGGTCAAGGTAGGACTGGCGGTGCAATGCGGGAAATTAGATTTCCTCAGGGTCGGTTTCACTAAAATCGGGCTGGACTTGGTTCAAACGTGGTTACACCACGTTTTTAACTTAATTTGACTTTGCACAGTGCTCATCATTTTGAAAGATTTAAAATGGAAAAGTGATGTGTATCTATATACACAAAACAAAGATGCGGAAATATATTTAAGGATAGTGTTGTATAATTATACAGAAGTCATGTAACAAATTTTTGTTCATAGAAGTTAATATTTTCTGTCATTGCAAATCACCGATTTAACGACCGTATTTAACTTTTCACAGTTTTCATCATTTTGAAAGATTTTAAATAGGAAAATGATGTGTATACTGTACAATAAATGATGCACAAATATATTTTAAAGTGGTGTTGTATTCAGAAGGCAGTGTTCTGTCACATAAAACATAATTTTGTTCCTAGCTGGCAATATTTTCTGTGCTTGCAAATCACACGGCTAATTTTGAACCTCGCCCATTGGCGGTTTCACTTTTAATGTGTGCTTGAAGTGCAATACAATTAGTGACAGTTATTATAACTTTAACGTATAATTACATCACAACATGTATTCATTTTTGGAATGAAAACAGTTTTTAATTCACATTTGTCTCGTTTTCCGTGATGTCAAATTTCACTGAATTAAATTTGGGAAAATGTCAGCTTTTAAAATAAAATCACAAAACTGTTAGCCTATACCTGGTTTAAACCAGATTTAGCTCGACTCCGGTGAAATCGGCCGTCAATGATCGATTTCTGGGGGCATTTTTTAAAAGCGATCTCCAAACATTTGTGTCCTATAAGAAGCTGGTACAAGTGAAATTGAAGATAGCAGTAGATTTTCATTCAAGCAGATTTAATATAAACTTTCCAAACAGCACGCGGTGGTTCCTCGGAATTTCCAGTGGTTAAACCACTTAGAAGTTTGAACGTTTATCTCGGTTTTGGCACACGAGCTGATAATTAGTTTCCCTAGCCCACAAAATCCCACAAGACGTTTACCGCACGCGCACACACACACGAACACACACAGCTCGTATAGCTTGAAGCATCGTGGGGGACGAAGTATGAGCTATGAGTATGAAGTATGAGTATGATCATGAACTTGTGATTGTCACACAGATATAAGGTTACTCAGATTCTCCACTCCCACACTAAAGCAGCTACGCGAAAGCCCTCCGCCCGCAATAATAGTTTCGCCGGCAGTCAAGGGATGGAGCCACTTTTTTATTTTTATGTACACAAATTAGCCTCCCAAAGAAGTTGCCCATTCCGGGATTTGAACCCAGGTCCCCAACTTTCGCGGCTGGTGCTCTAACCAGCTGAGCTAAATAGACACGCAATTTGAGAGAAGTAATTTGCATACAGGGTGAGAATTGAATGTCCCCATGGGGGTATGGAGCCACTGTTTGTTTATTCACATGTAATCAAGTAACTGTAACCACCTGAGGAACATTGGGTCCCTTGATTATCATTGACCTTGTGCCATGGCCTGGTGGATGAGGCCATAACTGTAACCACCTGAGGAACATTGGGTCCCTTGATTATCATTGACCTTGTGCCATGGCCTGGTAGATGAAGCCATGTCTGTAACCACCTGAGAAACATTGTGTCCCTTGATTATAATTGACCTTGTGCCATGGCCTGGTAGATGAAGCCATAACTGTAACCACCTGAGGAACATTGGGTCCCTTGATTATAATTGACCTTGTGCCATGGCCTGGTAGATGATGCTATAACTGTAACCACTTGAGGAACATTGGGTCCCTTGATTATAATTGACCTTGTGCCACGGCCTGGTGGATGAAGCCATAACTGTAACCACCTGAGGAACATTGGGTCCCTTGATTATAATTGACCTTGTGCCATGGCCTGGTAGATGATGCTATAACTGTAACCACTTGAGGAACATTGGGTCCCTTGATTATAATTGACCTTGTGCCATGGCCTGGTAGATGAAGCCATAACTGTAACCACCTGAGGAATATTAGGTCCTTCATTACATTGACCTTGTGCCATGGCCTGGTGGATGATGTTAAAACCAAGGTCGGTACATCTTGCCGCCTGGCGGCAACGAGCTAAAGCTCTAAGATCTCTAAGCTCTAAGACTTGCGAGTTCACCTCGCCGGGCCGCTAGGCGATCTAAGGACCTTGGTTAAAACAGGTTGCCAACGCACCCCAGCGATTGCCGGCCAAACTACTAGCACCAAACTTTTGCAGTAGCCATAGCTTCGGGGTGGTGGAATGTCTGGGTAACTTTATGTCACGTATATAGTCGCTGGATTAACCATAGCAACAATGTCCATTTGGTTTGGCATGGTGGCCATGTTTGCCACTCTGATAATCTGTCAGTGTTTGATCCCCGACTGCTTTGAGTGTATAGGACGCCGTTGTATAGGAGCATGTTGTTCGCCGGTCTTGTATTTGTGCAATCGATCACAAAAAAAAACCTTGTATTGCTACTCACCGACGTATATTATTCTTGGAGATGTAACAGTGATGTGGTCATCTTTCCATGAGGAACAATACGTGAAATAATCACTAATAAATCTATCATTTAACGAAGGAGATTGCGATCCACGAGTATAAAGGATATTTTTAAAATTGCCAAGTGGTATTACACAGTCAGTAAGAACTGCGGAACGTAAAAAAAATATTTTCCAACTCAATTTCCTTCACGGAATGTCCAGCACAGAGGCGACGGCGAGTGTCCGCTCCTTTGCGGGGAGCGAAACAAGCACGTCCTGTCACGGAATGTCCAGAACAGAGGCGACGGCGAGTGTCCGCTCCTTTGCGGGGAGCGAAACAAGCACGTCCTGTCACGGAATGTCCAGCACAGAGGCGACGGCGAGTGTCCGCTCCTTTGCGGGGAGCGAAACAAGCACGTCCTGTCACGGAATGTCCAGCACAGAGGCGACGGCGAGTGTCCGCTCCTTTGCGGGGAGCGAAACAAGCACCCTGTCACGGAATGTCCAGCACAGAGGCGACGGCGAGTGTCCGCTCCTTTGCGGGGAGCGAAACAAGCACCCTGTCACGGAATGTCCAGCACAGAGGCGACGGCGAGTGTCCGCTCCTTTGCGGGGAGCGAAACAAGCACGTCCTGTCACGGAATGTCCAGCACAGAGGCGACGGCGAGTGTCCGCTCCTTTGCGGGGAGCGAAACAAGCACCCTGTCACGGAATGTCCAGCACAGAGGCGACGGCGAGTGTCCGCTCCTTTGCGGGGAGCGAAACAAGCACCCTGTCACGGAATGTCCAGCACAGAGGCGACGGCGAGTGTCCGCTCCTTTGCGGGGAGCGAAACAAGCACGTCCTGTCACGGAATGTCCAGCACAGAGGCGACGGCGAGTGTCCGCTCCTTTGCGGGGAGCGAAACAAGCAGCGATCGACCTTGATCACAACAAACCTGCTAAGCAACAGGATTTCTCGGAATTTCCAGACGTGGAAAATTGCTCGTGGCAAGGAAAAGCCGTGTGAGAAATTTCGATGCTTGCGAGCGGAAAGTCTGGCTGGACTTTATTGGATTTTTGTGCTGCTTTATTTGTCTGTCTCTATTGGTATATTTGACATGCCCTATACTCTACAAGTTTGCACCGGAGTCCTTTTTCCGCTGTGAAGCAGTAACGCAATTTAGAAAAACATCGCGTATCTTTTTAAAACTAGAGCTTCACAGACGATATTTGTTTTGCGTTGAAGATGAGCATACATGTTTGTTGCTTATCAATAGGTGAAGGCAGAACGGTTTTGGCCGAAGGTCATGATTGACATATGCTGGACATAATATGACATAATTGACACATGTTTGACGTATGTTTTACAATTTTCTTTTAGATTGGGCTTCCCAGGAAAACAGCAAAACCAAACAAAATTGCTACTTAAAACTATGTGTCATGCATCTTTTGCAAGGAATCTTCATTTTTGTATGCTTTACCTCGCTGCAAAATTGCGCCAAAAGATTCGAAACTTTTGGCTCTAGAGCGTCAGCACATTTTCGAAAAATATGGAAATGTTCGTAAACGTTAATGGGTTAATAGGTAGATCATGATTGATAGAGAACCACAAAAAAATGCACAAATTACTTTTTTTGGGGGACATGGAAATTGAAGATTGTGCTCAGCTCATCAATTTAAGAACACTTTACCAAGCCGCAATCGAAACTAGAAGCTTGGGGTTTCTAAGTTAACTGAAAATTAATGATTTTCAAACGGCATTTCCAATAAAAGTATTTCAAATATTTTCAGCTTCGCAGTGCGGTCTAATCACTAATCACTTATCGCTTATCACTTATCAATTAACTTTGCTTATCACCTACCACTTATCACTTACCACTTACCACTTATCACTTATCACTTATCACTTATCACTTATCACTTATCACTTACCTATCAATATCACTTTTATTAAATCACTTTCTGGTGTGTTTAAAGGAATTCTCGCACCTTCTCACAAGTTCACCTTTACACACAAATTGGTCACCCTTTGCATTGCAAAAGATTTCACTCGTCAATTACATCCAAGAATTTTAAAATAACCTTGTTTAGCCAATTCATTGAAAGATGTCCTAAAGAGTCCTTTCCAGCAAAGAATTTACCTCTTACCGTATTCACTTTCCAGGCCACACCCGTTATCCGATTGATACGAAACAAATACCATACGGAATCCTCACACTTTTGACAACCAATTGAATATTTCAGAATCTCGAAATATCCCCTTGACATCAAGAAAAGTTTAATTCAATGTACATACCTTAACAACCGTCAATAAATTTGCCTCAAAGGAATTCTCTCTCCTTCACAAAAGTTGTGCTTAGATTACAGATTTTACCATTTTATAACCACTACAGAAGCAATTAAAGTACAAAATGTAATAAAATTCGTGTCAAGAAACGTGATGCTCACCAAGATTGGCTTCGGGTGTCGACGACCTTTGTCCGATAAAAACTCCATTGTCGTTTTGCGATGGCCGTGACCAAAGAAGGAAAGGTCAAGGACTAAGAGGCCTTGACACTTCATAGTTCGCCTCTGCTGCTAGACAGAGAATCCAGAAAAAGAACAGCAGTATAGTTCGTGGCATCTCAAAGACAAGGCCCACGTCATATAGACATCGCCATTTTGTTTCTTGCTCAACGTGCGCTGGTTGTATTTGCAATTTATTTACTAAAATTAGTTATTAAAACACACTCTTGAACGTTTTACTTGATTTCTACTTTTGTAAAAAGTGTACTGTATTATGTAAAGTCTTTAAAAATAACCTTAATAACTAACTACTTAACAAACTGTGTTACAAAATTGATTATTACTTAAGAGTGCTCCACACGGTAAATCTTTTAAACCCCCTCCCCCACTGTAACGTAGGAATACATTTAGGGATTGATTTCTTTATTTGATTGGACCTCTGCATTCAGCGTTTAAGGGGGAGGGGTTGTGG